>OX376080.1:3104055-4304055 GCA_947361185.1 Charanyca ferruginea
ACTAAGTCTGATTACTGTGTTATTTTTATAGGAGAGGAAGACTTCCGGAAGACGCATGACTATAGGCATCTTGTCAAATATATCCATAAAAAATTAATACCTTTGTGTCATACTAACTTTATAATCTGTTTACCAACATTTAAATACATGAACAACTCTAATATTATGTATAATAGCCGAATAGAGATTTTCAATAATTTATTGTACATGGATGTCGAGACTAATAACTATGCAACTGTCTTGGATTCAAATGTTAATTTGCCTTACACTGACGATACATACAATCAACGATTTGGGACTTTGAATAACAAAGGTCAAAGAATTATTTTGTCTGACTTACAAGATCTCATTCAGAGCTTAAGCTTGCTGAGTGCTGTTCACTTAGAAGTTGATTGTTTCCAAAAAAAACAACAAACTAAGATAGACTCACAAGAACAGAACAATCCTCAGTTTTTTCTTTAACTTTCTAAATATTCTTCATCAAAACATAGCGGGGCTACTCAACAAACTGGATATCTTTATAGTTAAATTAGAAGAACTCTATAATACAGGAAACCCTATAGATGTAATATGTATAACAGAACATTTTATAGAAAGAGGATATGAACATTTCTTGCAAATACCTAATTTCTGTCTAGCAGCTTGCTTCTCAAGAAATGTCAAGCGAGGAGGCACCTGTATTCTTGTGAGAAAAGGCTTACAGTATAGGGAAATATCAGATGTAGCTAAACAATCTGTGCCAAACGTATTCGAATGCAGTGCCATAGAACTCGTTTCACATAACATTATTATTATATGCGTGTACAGAATACCGAAAAACAATTATAAAATATTCTACGAGAGGTTAGATAATATATTAAAGAAAATGAGCTCTCAATCAAACAAAAATATTGTCATATGTGGCGATCTTAACATTGACGTCCTTAAAAGAAATAAAATGGCATTAGATCTTGAATATTTTTTCCAACAATATAATTTAAAATTAGCCTTGAATACTCCTACCAGATTGAGTAGCAATACATGCATCGATAACTTTGCACATAACTATCGCTCAGGTTGCAGAGCGGAAATAATAGATTTAATTCTTTCTGATCACACTTCTCAAATATTAAAGGTGCCCATTAACAAAACATGTAAAATTAATTTTTGGAAAACAGAAAAACAAGACTTTTCGAAGGAAAACTTAATTAAATTTAAGTCATACTTGGAAAGCTTATCGTTTATGCAAGTTTATAATACCAAAGATGCAAATGAATCTTTTCGATTTTTTATGGATGATTTCTTACTTCTTTATAAATTATGCTTTCCAAAAAAATATGTAACTATTAAAACTAGCAAATCGAGTAAATGGATCTCTAATGGAATAAAACTATGCAGCAAAAAACAAAGACGTCTACTATGGGCATATAGACATAATCCTAATTTAAAAAACAAACTGGCTTTTAAAAAATACTCAGCACTATACAGAAAAATAATAAGATTAACTCAGAAAGCCCAAAATAATCATTTTGTAAAAACTTCCCAAAGCAAATCTAAATCTGCTTGGCAAATAATTAATAAAACTAAATTCAATTTTCCCCAAGAATCAGTATTATTATTAAAAAGAGATAATTTGACTTTTACGCATCCAATTGACATAGCAAATGAATTTAACAATTACTTTATTGACACAATTGAAAATAATATTGATACGGACATTACGAATAATAATAATTTTGAAAATTTGACATCTCACTCATTATTTATGCTACCAGTTACATACATTGACATAATAAAAATAATAAATGAATTAAAAAACACTAATACTGTTGGCTACGACGGCGTATCTACAAAAGTTATTAAATATGTCAAGGAAATAATTGCACCGCCTTTAGCGCACATTATTAATAACTGCATTACGGATGGAACATTTCCAGATGACCTAAAAAAAGTTATTATAAAACCCCTTTTCAAGCGGAATGATAAAACGGATGTAAAAAATTACAGGCCAATTGCTAAAATTCCGATATTTTCTAAAATAATAGAGAAAGTAATATATAATGCTGTGTATAATTACTTTGAAAAACATAAACTATTTTGCACTGAACAAAAAGGGTTTCGAAAGAACACTACAGTCAATATGGCATTTTTTGACTTATTATCTAATATTATGACTTCCGTAGATAAAAGGAATCCAATATGTGCTGTATATACGGATATGACAAAAGCTTTCGATTTTGTTGATCATAACATCCTACTTCGAAAATTGCACGGCTATGGAATAAGAGGAAATATTCTCAAACTCTTAGAATCATACCTCAGTAATAGATTTCAGTGTACAGAAATCACTAGAATATGCCCAATCAGTAAGATGGAATCTGTCTACAAATCTGAGTCTAGACATGTAAAACATGGTGTGCCTCAAGGCAGTGTATTGGGACCGTTATTGTTTTTAATCTACATTAACGATCTCCCAAAAGCAATAACACACAAAATGGTTCTCTTTGCTGATGATAGCACAGCAATTATTGAGTGTATTAATCTTAATGACTACCAAAATGAAATCAACAACTGTATTAGCGAAATTATTAAATGGCTTGATAAAAATAAGTTAAAAATAAATTTAAGTAAGACTAAAATAATGCATTTTCATCAACGTCGTGCAAACCCAACGATTACGGTTACACATAATAACTGTTTGATAGAAGAGGTCACTAGTAGTAAGTTCCTAGGTATAACTATCGACAATAAGCTCACCTGGAAACTCCATGTAGAAGATATATGTAAGCGCATGAGTAAATCCGCATACGCACTCTTCCAACTTTCAAAAAAAGTAAATATTGAAACATTATTGACAGCGTATCATGGTTTAGTAGGTTCAATTCTTCGATATGGTGTTATTTTCTGGGGACAATCGACTGATAGAGAGACAGTATTCAGGATGCAAAAGCGTTGCATTAGGTCTATGTGCGGTCTACAAACCACAGACAGTTGTATGCCTTACTTCAAATCATTGAAACTGTTAACATTTCCGGCACTATACATATTAGAAACTACACTTTTTGTAAAAAGAAACCCGCATTTATTTGTTAAACTATCAGCAGTCAAGAAAACTCAATTGCGTGCTCAGTACAAAAATCAATTATGTAACATAAAATGTAAGACAGCCTTGATGTACAAAAGCTTTTTCGGAATTGCTCCTAGAATATTTAATAAAATCCCTAATTCCATAAAAATAATGCCACTGTCTAAATTTAAAATAGCACTGCACAAACTACTTCTTGACAAATGCTACTATACAATAGACGAGTTTTTAAACGATAATTTGTAATGATTAATGCTACAATAAAAATTTTGACATTTGTAATTTTTATGAATATTGTTATGTTTATCTTTATTAATGCAAAATTTTGTAGTACTTATATTTATTTTGCATGTTTAAATATTTGTATGTCTTATGGCAAAACATAGCGTACTATTCTATATGTGTGACCTTTTTATACCTATGTTTCACAAATAAACTTTTGACTTTGACTTTGACTTTGACTTTGACTTTGATTGATAATTCGAATTTACACTAGCGCCACCCTTGCGACGACTAAATTGACAGGGAGATTTTGACAGATAAAGTAAGAGATGACGTAAGAAGTGGCATTCTGTAATGTAATTTCCCCGTTACTTTGACGCTCACTTCGCACTCGAACCCGATTCAAAGTGTCAAATATATCAAGGTCATTTTGAACCTTATGCGAAGTGAGAGTGAATAGCGATGTGAGATGCGAGTTGTTGTTTGAATTTTACAGAATCGACCTACTGCTGGTTAAAGATGTCGTTACTAAGTTCATAATACTTTTAATTGGTTGCATTATCTAGTACTTCGTAATGATTAATATGCACTGCGTTCTTATCTGTTCAAAGTACTTAATTTGAAAACATAGAATCAATATTTCTTTCGACCTTGAGTAGGTACGTTGATAAAGGCCATGGTTACACAAACAGTATTGATATAATTTATGTGTTTCCATGTAGCCAATGTATCCTGACCTAGTGTGGTCGAATCAATGATAATAATCTTCTATGACATACTCAGATTATCAAATAAAAGGCAGATAGACCGTGCGAAACACTGCGAGTGAAGCCACAAAAGCAAATACAAGTGCAATAACAAATACCTACAATCTGGTGATTATATTAGTATTTGTTTTCTTTTTAACAATGCTTCGCTTCGTGCTGTACTGACCCGTGTCATTACAGCGCGAAGCGAATTGTAGGTATTCGTTTTTTAATTTGTATTTGCTTTTGTGGCTTCACTCTCAGTGTTTCGCACGGTCTATCTGCTATTTGTTTCATAATTTGAGATTACATATAATAAAAATTAATTGCTGTTTGTTAGTCTCGCTAAAACTTGAGACCGATCGCTGGACCGAAATGACTAATTTTGTTAGAGGAGGGTAGGGGTAGGTAGGTTGTGGTAGGTCACCTCACTCCCCCCCCTGACCCGAGGAGTGGCCCGCACCAGTCGGGGGTTGCGGAAGTATCTCCAGTTCCCGCGACCCCCGACGTAGGTGTGAGATGGAACACCGGGGTGGTTTTTAGTCAGTAGGAGTCTGACAGACCCCTCCGCCCGCCCCAGGGCGGAGGACATCCATGAGGATTTCCCACACCGGAACCAAATAAAAAAATGGTACGTTGGTAGATAGGTTGGTAGGGTAGGGTAGGTAGGGTAGGGTAGGTAGGTAAGTAAAGTAGGTAGGGGTAGGACAACGTCTGTCGGGTCAGCTAGTAAAATAAAAAATATAACTCACACGGCCATTTGACCCCAAACCAGCCCATATTGTCCCACTGCTGGGCAAAGGCCTATTCTCATATAAAGAAGGCACGAGCATTAATCACACTTGCAGAAGGCAGATTGGTGATTACAGACTCAATATTCCAGGTTCAGGTTTCCTCATGGAGCACGTGGCTAAGTAAAATCTGTACGAATCGATCGATGATATCAAACTCAAAGTCAAATCATTTATTTTAATTAGACCATTATATGGCACTTTTGAACGTCAAATAAAAAAGTTGATTCTAGTTGCCCCTTCCAAATAGTAGTTTGTATAGGAAAGAATGGGTAAGAAACTCCATACTAACTCTTTAAAAAAAAAATGTGTACAACATTTTGCATTTACAGTTTATGGTTCTATACACTGAATACGATGGACCTTAAGGCCGGGCCAGACCAGAAAATTATAATACCTGGCGTCTTGCAGTAAATTGTGTACAAAAGCGTAAGTAGTGTGGTGTAGTTGCATGTATATGTGTGTGTGTGTGTGTGTGTGTGTGTGTGTGTGCATGTGTGTGTGTTTATGTACGATCATGCATGTGTGCATGTCACTAGACTTAAAATATTTCATATTCATGATAGAATATAATTAATTAGTGTAAAAAGAATTTAGTAGTTTCTCAGTGTCATCGTAATCTACTAATCTACGAATGACAGCCGGTACCAACGGCTTTACGTACTTTCCGAGGCACGGAGGGGTCTCGGTTTGAAATGGATGGTCACCCGTCCACAGACCGTAGCTATAGCCTAACTTAGCCATCATTTAATTCTTGCTCTGGTTCACACACTAGTTCATAGTTTGTTGAACTGTAAGGAGTGGTTGTCTACTTTTTCAATAATTGTGAAATTTTATAATATGTGAACATTATGAGGAAATACCACGTAAGTATTTGTAAAATCTATTGCTGTCGCGCGATGCCCGAACACGAACCGCAGAGCGCGATAGAGACAACTGCAGCTTTGACCGAAAATACCTATTAAAAGTACACAAAATCAATGATTCGTAGTCCCCTGATTTCTTCTCCAAAACTTAACCGATTTAACTGCTTTTTTCATTAAAAAATAAAGAAAGGCTTTTGCCGTGTTCCTATGTTTTCTATTTTTTATATAATCAAGTCAAATTTGTTTTCTGAATGTTTGAACAAAGCGGAAAATCATGCCAATTTTTTAGGTTTTTGAATATTCATATCTCTTTTAATAATAAATTTATGAGAAAAAGGAAAACATAGGGACATGCCAATAGTAGCCATGGATATTTAAAAAAAAAAAAATTGATCTACTGGCATTATCCAGGGAGGAAACAGGGGACTAATTTTGTATGGAAAAACGGCCCTTGTGTTTCCTCTTAACTATATACATAGTTAAGAGGAAACACAAGGGCCGTTTTTAGAGTAGTAGTTCGTAGAGTATTACAAGATAAATAATGACAGCTATACAGCTGTCATTATTTATCTTGTAATACTCTACACATACTTCAATATAGTATTTTTATTGTAAAACCCCGGCCAGACTTGTAAACAAGCTCTCCACAACACACTGAGGTGCCTTGCTGTAAATTAATGTGGACGCAAACACCAACCGTGGACTCCACAAGCCTCGGATCCCACCAAAGTGACCCCTGTTGGAAGCTTGTTTAACAGTCTGGCCGGGGTTTTACAATAAAAATACTATATTGAAGTATGTGTAGAGTATTACAAGATAAATAATGACAGCTGTATAGCTGTCTTTATTTATCTTGTAATACTCTACGAACTACTACTCTAAAAACGGCCCTTGTGTTTCCGCCGCCGTTAAGGCCGTTAAGGGCCGTTTTTCCATACAAAATTAGTCCCCTGTTTCCTCCCTGGATAATGCCAGTAGATCAATTTTTTTTTTTTAAATATCCATGGCTACTATTGGCATGTCCCTATGTTTTCCTTTTTCTCATAAATTTATTATTAAAAGAGATATGAATATTCAAAAACCTAAAAAAATGGCATGATTTTCCGCTTTGTTCAAACATTCAGAAAACAAATTTGACTTGATTATATAAAAAATAGAAAACATAGGAACACGGCAAAAGCCTTTCTTTATTTTTTAATGAAAAAAGCAGTTAAATCGGTTAAGTTTTGGAGAAGAAATCAGGGGACTACGAATCATTGATTTTGTGTACTTTTAATAGGTATTTTCGGTCAAAGCTGCAGTTGTCTCTATCGCGCTCTGCGGTTCGTGTTCGGGCATCGCGCGACAGCAATAGATTTTACAAATACGTGGTATTTCCTCATAATGTTCACATATTATAAAATTTCACAATTATTGAAAAAGTAGACAACCACTCCTTACAGTTCAACAAACTATGAACTAGTGTGTGAACCAGAGCAAGAATTAAATGATGGCTAAGTTAGGCTAGCTACGGTCTGTGGACGGGTGACCATCCATTTCAAACCGAGACCCGTCCGTGCCTCGGAAAGTACGTAAAGCCGTTGGTCCCGGCTGTCATTCGTAGATTAGTAGATTACGATGACACTGAGGAACTACTAAATTCTTTTTACACTAATTAATTATATTCTATCATGAATATGAAATAGCAACTACACCACACTACTTACGCTTTTGTACACAATTTACTGCAAGACGCCAGGTATTATAATTTTGTTTTTGTTTAACTATTCCTCTACTATTCATGTAACATTGTATTTTTTACTTTATTTTGAACCATGATGAAAGAGACTGGCCTCCACGACACAGGGAATCCTAGTGTGGAGACCAGTGATTTATCTTACTTGTTTCTGTATTTTTCTGAACAATAAAGATTATTATTATTATAGATCTTTGGCAGTCGTTATGGGTAGTCAGAAGCTAGAACGTCTGACAACCAGTCTTAGTTAGGGGTATCGTGTTACCTAGTAACCGGGTTGTGTACCTAGGTCAGAAAGCACGGATATCGAGGGATATGGCAAGGGGGCGTGGCACATGTCGCCTGCTTAAGGTCGAATTGACCGAATGTTTGCGACAAATTAGTGGTGTGCAGCATTGACATATAGATATAGATAATTATAAAATTGTTAGTTGTTCTTTCAAAATGAACTATTTTATTATAAATAAAATAAATAAATAAATTACTAACATTTGCGTAATAATATAATATTTTTATTTTGGTAATAAATATTTCCATAATAGGCTAATCGTAAAGTCAAAGCATTTATTTCAATTAAACCTACAGGCACTTTTGAATTGTCAAGGAGTCGGTCAGTTAGTCAGAAAGTTGAAGCTAGTTGCTCGTTCCAAAACGTAGGTAGGTCTCTATGGAGAAGAACGAGCAAGAAACTCCACGGACACTCTTTTAAAATCAAATTTTTACAAAATACTGCTTATTCTATTATTCTATAACAAGAATAATATAATATATTATTCTTGTTGCTTCTAAATGTGAAAACAATGAAGGTAATCTAGAAATACAAAATGTAAAAAATAATCAAGAAAAAAACATTAAAGATTATTTGGTATTATTTTTATTTTACTAATCCATGTTGATTGAAAAATGTTTAAACAAGAAATAATAACTATTTGTGAACCCGTTTTACAAAAACGAATATACTTTATAATTGATAAATATTTACAGCCTATCAGACTCCAATTAAGTCGACTACTTTGACCCAAATTGGAATTCCCAGTACTATGTTTCTTTTACATATTTTTGACATTGTACCAAAATTGGTAGTCTTTGGTTAACCTTTTCGTAGTGTATCTATAGCTAGCGATATTACAATAAACATTACAAAATACGCCCAAAATTCTTTTTTAACCGACTTCTAAAAAAAACAGGAGGTTCTCAGTTCGACCCGAATGTTTGTATGTATGTATGTATGTTTGGCCGCGATTATCTCCCGTTTGGCTGAACCGACTTTGATGCGGTTTTCAGAAAATTGTATGTTACATTCTGGAGAAGGTTTTAGTATACAATAAACAGAAATTTATTCAGCGCTTTTTGAAAAAATCAACAGAAGCCGAGAAGACATTTTAGTTTCTTCCATCTTTCCATCTTTGAAGGACTTTCAATCTCTGTTTTAACTGTGTTGCCGTTCTTTAATGGATTTGGGTGATATGAAGGCACAAAAAGTGTAAAATAAAAACTTTTTTGAAAAAAGAGACCCGCCTTTGAAAAGAAACTAAAAAGTGATAATTACCTTCAGCACAGAACACACATGACTTTCGTTTCGGAAGTCGGTGGCAATACAAAACAACAAACAGAACAAAACCACCGACTTCCGAAACTAAAGTCATATGTGTTCTGTGCTTAAGTTATTTATCACTTTTTAGTTCTTTTTTTGAAGGCAGTTCTCATTTTCAAAAAAGTTTTTTTACAGTCGGTTTTCGTCGATATTTTTATCGATGACATATTTATACCAACTGCTCTTCCCTATTTCAGGCAACTGTCGCGTGTGTGCATTCAGTGCCTGTATCTGTACTTTCTAGAGCCCGCCCCTTTCCAGGATGTGTGCCAAGAGATAGCACAGATATGTTACGCATATTTTAATTTAAAGTGTGCGTGCGAAAAAGTATCACGTGTGCCGTATCTATTTCTTTTGTTTTTGTGTGAGTTAAAACAATTGACAAAAAAAAATAGTTTAAAAACTAAAACCCGACTACAACAAAAAGTGATCTAAAAAGTACGAAACAAGAAAATATTTCACACAGAAATCAAGACATAGGTACAAAATGGTCAAGGTAAGCCGTGGTTGGATGCCTGTATCCCATATGAGTGCGATGAACATGAATTATAATGGCATGTAACCACGGCTTACCTTGACCATTTTGTACCTATGTCTTGATTTCTGTGTGAAATATTTTCTTGTTTCGTACTTTTTAGATGACTTTTTGTTGTAGTCGGGTTTTAGTTTTTAAACTATTTTTTTTTATTTAAACCATTTTGGCGTCACAGCTAAGTATTATATATTTAAAAGGTACTATTGAACCCCATTCTAATGGTACTAAACACGGTATGCGTATCTTAATTTATTTGGTAATCTTTCCTTTTTTTAAATAATTTGTGACAAGTCACAACTAAATATTATAAATTTGAATGGTACTAGTGAACCCCTTTCCAATGATACCAAACACGGTATGCTTGTCTTCATTTTTTTTTTAATCTTTGTTTTTTTGTCCGCCAGAGGGCGCCGCATTGGATTCGGTGACACGTCGTATAGCCTATAACCAGCGGATGATCAAGACGCTTCTAACGATACCTCATTTGTTCAGTTCTGATAAGTAGTTTAGGAGCTATGAGCGAACAGATGAACATACATACATACATACATACATAGCCTGTCAAAATCATAACCCTCCTTTGGCTTTGCCGTAGTCGGGTAAAAACAGGCGACAGATTTGTTTTGAACTTTGTTCAGTTCTGATAAGTGAACTGAATGAATGAAGGCATATGCCTTTATTCACAGTTCAAAACAAATCTATATGCCTTCATTCATATTCATTCATTCATTCATTCATAAGTTCAAAACAAATCTGTCGCCTGTTTTTACCCAACTACGGCAAAGCCAAAGGAGGGTTATGATTTTGACAGGCTATGTATGTATGTATGTATGTATGTATGTATGTATGTATGTATGTTCATCTGTTCGATCATAGCTCCTAAACTACTTATCAGAACTGAACAAATGAGGTATCGTTAGAAGCGTCTTGATCATCCGCTGGTTATAGGCTATACGACGTGTCACCGAATCCAATGTGGCGCCCTCTGGCGGACAAAAAAACAAAGATTAAAAAAAAAATGTGTAAAAAAGTGTAAGTAGTCTGTAAGATGGTGTAAGTTTCGTTTAATTATACCTGGTAGATTTTGTGTGATTGTCAATGTTTTGTCCGCGTCAGACACAACTTCACGTATTAATTAAACTATATAATATGAATATAATTAAAAATATTCACGTACTAAGTGATTAAGAGAATGTTCTAGTTTAACATATATTTTATTCAAATCATTTACACTGCACATTTTGACGTGATTGTCAGTTTAAAATCTGTAAAAGTCGTTTAATAGCCCCTTAAGTATCGTACACTAATTACCAGTCACCTTATATAAGGGCTTTTTGGGCCGCAGTCCAGGGCCGCATAAATACATAGGGCCCAGACCTTATTAAAGACAATTAAAGACAACAAGACAATGAACAATTATATTAAAAATAAATATATTATGAATATAAAAACACCAGACAAGTGCGAGTAGAACTCGTGTGGAGAGGGTTCCGTACAATGCCAATTGATAGAGGATTTCCTGTAATCTACAAGCAATGAACTATATTATTTTAGTACATTTTTCTAAATTTTATTCTCAGTAGTTTCGGAGATCAGGGGTGAATGGTAAATTTTCGTCTTTTTCCATTAATAAAAACAAAGCTGTGTATTTTACAATAATAACAAATATATATTTGAAATCCTTATAACGAGCCCTTTCATTTAATATATGATGCAGTAAGGTTTGCAAAACTTTTTTTATAATATCCTAATTAAAATTTGTTCATCATCATCATCATCATTTCAGCCTAAAGACGTCCACTGCGGGTGATGCGACAGGGGGGAGCATAATCGCCACGCTTGGCAGGCGGATTGGCGATCGCAGTATGGTTGTTACAAAGGCTCAGAGAACGCTGCTGCCCATTCTCTGGTATGTCCCTTAGTCGCCTCTTACGACACCCACGAGAAGATATGGGATGGTGCAATTCTTTACGTTCGACACCACACGGACAAATTACTGTTAATTAAAAAAAAAAAATTTTTGCACATATATGTGTTTGGGTCATAGGATTACACCATCCTACTAAATTTCACTTCTACCTAATTTGGTCCAGTAGATTCGGAGCAAATTGGCTGTGACAGACGGACGGACAGACAGACAGACGCACGAGTGATCCTATAAGGTTTCCGTTTTTTTGGTACGGAATCTTAAAAAATAAAACTATTGTAAAGATCAATATCGAAAACAGTATTTTTCACAAAACGGCAATTAAGTATATATCTTTTATTATTTTTAACAAAGATACAATACTTACACGTACAATTAAAAAAAGAAAAACCTATAACTATTAAACCAAAAATAAACTAATATAATAAGGCATCAAAAAATTCCTCCACATCGCCGTCATCTGGGAATGTGCCCAAGAGACTGACTGCATTGCCCCGTTGGATGGCAATGCTTAACCTCTGCCCAAAGTAAAAACCAGCTCTTGGATCACGAGAAGTGTCAACTAACCTTTTGGAAATTTCCTTAAAAAGGAGATGAGCACTCGGACCCCACGACCCGAGGGTTTCAACCCCAAACGGCTCGAAAATAAAGTTATCACCAAGGTGACTATACTTTCGCCGTTTGAGGTTTTCTGCAGCCGCAGCAACAGCACCAGCACAGCACGCTGAGCTAGGAAGATGGGATGGCGCAAGAGTATCGACGCACGTAGCGTCCCACACTAAAGGCCTACCCAACTTCCAAGGAAATAATGACATGCCGTCCGGTCTCTTGCCATCGTCGCGTGCCAAGCCGTTGGGCTCCAAAACTGCTGGAACGCCGACGGCGTCGAGAGCACGACGAATGATGTCATTTATATTCGCGTGCCGCGCTATGCGACCTGGTAATTAAGTTGGTTCATAAACTCACAGTCTGCCCGTGGGAGATGGCTAGGCATATGATGACGAGTATTATTATCATGATTTAGATACTATGGTATAGCTATTTTGCAAAGAGCATCAAAATTCATGGATGTCAAATTGTGTTTGCTAGCCTAAATACGACCCTAAAACACCCCAATCGATTTATGGTCATTCTACATTAATATTTTCCAAGAAACGATTGTCTGCTTTAACACGGTTCGAAGGAAAAAATGTATTAAATATTCCAATATTTAGGTACTTTAAAATACGAGCATCAAAATTCATGGATGTCAAATTATGTTTGCTAGTCTAAATACCACCCTAGACCACCCCAATCGATTTATTGACATTATCTATACATATAATAAAACAGTAACAGAACTGTGCCTGTACATTGAATATATAAAAAAAAAAAAAATTGAGGGGTGTTTAGGAACAGTAATAGAGCACGAATCCAAAAAAAAAATTCTGTCTGTTTGTCTGTTTATCTGTGTGTCTGTTTGTTTGTACACGCTAATCTTCGGAACTACTGGGCGGATTTGAATGATTTTTCTTTTGTTGTATAGGTATTAAGTCTGGGCAACATATAGGCTATAATTTATCTTGGAAACTTGAACACCTGATGCAGAACCGCAACAGACCAGCTAAACTATAAGAGATACAAAAATGGTACCATAGCAAAAATTGTTCCACGTGATGAGCATTTTCTGCTGAGAGAATAAATTTGAAGATCTGGAACACCTGATGTGGAACTCCAAGAGCCCAGCTACACCATGACACATATAGGAATGACGTCTTAGCAAAAGGTGTTCGGTCCGATGGGCATTTCCTGTTGACTTCTAAAAATCGAAGATCAGAAACATCTGATGTCAAAATCAAAGCTATCACTAATTTCACTGTATCTTATAAAATAACATAAGCTGGGAGTACCTCCACGCGGTGAGGGCGGTAACAGTTTCAGATCTTCGATTTTGCCGACCCCGTTGTCGCTGGCAAAAGCAACAGGATCCGCGTACGAAGTTGCGGGCAGAAGCTAGTATATTAATATGTTCCAAGAAACGATTGTCTGCTTAACACGATTCAATGGAAAAAATGTATTGAATATTCTAGTACTGGCTTCAAAATACTAAGTGGTGTTATTCCTACCTATTAATAATTAATAGTTTACGATCGTGACCTACTTACTACTTTATAGATACCGCTATTCAATAACCTAGCTTATGAGACAGTTTAATAGTATTTTATCTTTTTGACTGCCACAGTCATGTACAGCTAACAAATCGCCTTCGTCTGGGTGCAATGTAGATCAAACTATATGTATAAACCTTCCTCTTCAATAAAAACCGCATTTATTGCTGAAAACCGCATTAAAATCCGTTGCGTAATTGCGGGAGCAACTTTGTTTTATACTATGTAAGGATAAAGATTATCAGATCTATCGCTAATGGATTTGAAATCTTTCTAAGCATATAAGTTTTGGATGAACTGTTGTTTCTGAACAGTAATTCAACACGTTTGCATATTAAATACATTAGCCGTAATTAAATTTGCTTGGTCGGCTCATTTCGACAGTATTAAAATTAATTTCACCGATTTTTCGTCACGTAATTTCCAATCTACTTGCTACACTTATATTTATTATCCATGGGTGAAATGATGTGAATGCCTGTACATGAAATATTCTATTCACGATCTCTGAGTAAGTAGACAAATATTTCCTCTGTGCGTTTTATATCACATTTAGAATCAATTAGTTTCGGCATGTCAAAAGCGTTTGACCTTGTTTGTCATAACAGTTTTATTAATAGTTGTTTTTATTATGAGAAATGGTTCTTATTCTAAATATAATAAGAACTAGATATCTGTGTTAAATTTTGTGAAGATATTATTATGATGTAGAGACAAATGTTCGTGAAAAGAGCTACGGTGTCCCACTAGGCAGTGTTTTCGGGCCACATTTACTTTCTTGTTCCGTCATAGTTCAATCATACTTGAATACCCTTCAACTTTTCACGTGACCAGAGAGCAGGTCTATTCTTGGGCAAATGGACTAGGATTGCAATACAAAATGGCATTGCTACTAGCCTTTTGGGCACTTTTCTCATTGACAACGTTGTGGATCGGTTTTTAAAGATCCGTACCTCAAAAGAAAAAAACCGAACCCTTATAGGATCACTTTGTTGTCCGTCTGTCTGGCTGTCCGTCTGTCCATCTGTCTGTCAAGACCCTTAATCTCGGGAACGCGTGGAGGTATCGAGTTGAAATTAAAACCATATATTCAAATCTACAGGCCCTTGATGCTGTGAAAAAACTTCTAAGTTAACATGAAAAATAGATACGACCGTTTATGCCGCAAAAAAACGTATTTTTCGACACTCTCAAGGGAAAAAAAAATAAAAAGAAATACAGGGAAAAGTCTGAAAACTTTAAACTTGTAATGAAATCGTAAAAATTATAGTCTGTTTAAAGTTCGTAATCAATCGTCGAGGTATGCTCTGTCATAATTGTATGTGTGACCAAATCACGGAATTGGAATGGAACCCTCGGTGGGCGAGTTCGACTCGCACTTGTTCGGTTTTTAATATGAGCTCCCCCTTTTTTATATACCTAATTTCTGCATTCCACAACGTTATAAATGTTTTTGAAGCCGTGTGGTGCCGGTCGCGAATAGCACCACCCTATTTTTTACCCTTTGGTATCGTAGAAAGCGACAGAAGGATATTGACCAGAAGATGGGCAGCTGCGTCCTTTTGAGTACCATAACACCTACTGCGATCGCCAACATGCATCGGCCAAGCATGGTGATTACAGGTGAACCCCTCCCTTGGAGGAAACTTATGCCCAGCAGTGGGCGTCTAAAGGTTGACATGATGATGATAATGACAATGTTTTATGGTGTTTACTTAAAATTGCTTAGAGCTGGGCAAAATCGTGAACTCTGTAGGGCACAGCAACATAACACGACAAGTAAAATCGTGGTAATAGTAAAAAAAACTTTTATTTCGTGTTATAATTAGCACGTTGCTTTAATAATAGCATAATGTAATCGCAGAAACAATTGCCTAGCGTGTAAAATTATAAATTAAAAATTTAAAAAAACCCCCAACGCATATCATAAAAGCGATTATGTAAAAAGTAAAAAATAATACTTTTGTTGAGCCATCAAATGTTTGTTCGTTGAAATGGCGCTATATTGTCGCGGCGGGGTACCGCTTAAGTAAGTCAGTCCCTCAATTTCATTCACTGTCTATTAATTTACCAGCATTTCCGACCAATTTGCTTCGATATTATCAAATTTTTGTTGCTAATCTAGTTACCATCAGTTCGCTATTTTAGATATTTAGTTATTGCTTTAAACTTAGCGGTACCCCGCCGCGACATTATAGCGCCATTTCAACGAACAAACATTTGATGGCTCAACAAAAGTATTATTTTTTACTTTTTACATAATCGCTTTTATGTTATGCGTTGGGGGTTTTTTTAAATTTTTAATTTAATTTTTATTTTAAATTTTTTAAATGTAATTTAGTTTGGTTTTGTGTGGTCAGTGTGGTCACCTATAATAATATGTTTGAAAGCAAAGTAAACATCCGGTATGCGTCTAAGATCCCTACCGCAGCAAACAAAAGAGCTGATAACTTTAAAACTGCTGAACCGATTTTGATGAAACATGTCTAAGAACCATCGCTAGAGAATCTACTTTCAAATACAAAAAACCGCATTCAAATCGGTTCACCCGTTAAAGAGCTACAGTGCCACAGACAGACACACAGACACACAGACACACAGACACACAGACACACAGACACACAGACACGTCAAACTTATAACACCCCTCTTTTTCGTCGGGGGTTAATAATAATATTAATTATGTAATGTTTGCGTAATTGCAAAACAGCCGTGCCGTACGTGAGAGTGGAGACCGCGTTTGTGGGACGCCCTGCGACACGATGGACAAGGTGGGTGGCAGCGGATGGATGCGGGCTCCCCAAGACCGGGTTGGTTGGCGATTTTTGGAGGAGGCCTACGTTCAGCAGTGAACGGCGATAGACTAATATGATAACGGTGATTATGAACAACTTGAGGAATTAAGTAGTCCCTTCTCGCTCCGACTATTGTCAACACGAGCATGATATAACACTTTTTTGTTTAGTCTAACGCAATATTTGAAAACAAACGAGTGAGTGAGAACGCGATAACATCGCACGAGAATTGGCGCACGGTGATTTCACGGAACTCGTTACAAGAAACACGTGTTTTTGAAAAAGCCTTTAAATGGTTTTGGTAGTAATGTTTGTAATTTACAATCTCCATTACATGTGCAAGGTTTTCATGACGATGTTTTCTTTAGTTTTTAGGGTTCCGTACACAAAGAGTAAAAACGGGATCATATTACTAAGACTGCATTCGTACAGTCCGTATGGTGTCGGACTTAAAGAATAGCACCATCCCATATCTTCCCGTGGGTGTCGTAAGAGGCGACTAAGGGACTCACCAGAGAATGGGCAGCAGCGTTCTCTGTTCCTTTGTAACAACCATACTACGATCGCCAACCCGCCTGCCAAGCGTGGCGATTATGGCAAAACCGCCCTTTGGAGGAGGCCTATGTCCAGCATTGGACGTCTTTCGGCTGAAATGATGATGATTACTAAGACTTCGCTGTCTGTCCATCCGTCTGTCCGTCCGTCTGTCTGTCTCCAGGCTGTATCTCGTGAACCGCGATAGCTAGACAGATGAAATTTTCACAAATTATGTATTTCTGTTGCCGCTGCAACAACAAATACTAACAGAATAAAAAATATATTAATGGGGGGCTTCCATACAACAAACGTAATGTTTGGCCGTTTTTTTTGCTCGATGTTTAATGTTGTATAGATAATGGTAGTACGGAACCCTTCGTGCGCGAGTCCGACTCACACTTGGCCACTTTTTCAATGTATGAGTACATTATGAGCGGCCAAAGTTTAGATATTTGTGCAAAAAAACTGATTTTCAGACGTCATTACTGAATTCGTTTCTCAAAATAGTTTCTTTTTTCGTACATAGAAACCTAAATATAAACCACAAGATTCCTGTGTGTTCGAAATATCTGGAAACATATTTATTATAACGCCATAATCACATACGTACGTTTGTATGGGAATCATGATGGGTTATCGGCTCTTAATAAAGGACCTATAATCAGGGCCGTCTTTAACCTGTTGGGGGCCCTGGGCACAATAGGATAATGGGGCCCCTATGACTTAAACAGAGCACTAAGTTGTTAGTTCAAACAAAAGGTTTATTTATTTACAGTGACAATAAATAAATAAGAGGTACCTACTAGATTTGAGATGGGCAAAATCTTTAACCACTTCTTCACCTACATGGACATTAGCGACAAAATAGTTTAAATCTCTTGATGCATTAACATAACCTTTTTAATATAAACAGAAATACGATTTCTGTTTTTTTTTTTCGATTTCTCATTTGGAAATGTGTCTTCAATTTTGTTTTTTTTTTAATATGATATGTTCACAATAGACTATTCTTTCTTCCTTCATTTTCACTATGAACAATTTTCAAGTATTCTGTATAATGTACATGTTACGGCTATTAGCCGAAGTGCGGCTACACCTAGTTTAGGCCGGCTACAACTTGGTGCAGCCGGCCACTTGCGGTTAAAGTTAGATGTACATCCTACTTATCCTCGGTTAGAATCAAGTTTAGCCTTCATCATAGCGGTTAGAGGCTAGAACTAGGTGCAGCCACACTCCGGTGGTTAAATTGTCTGTTTTTGTGCTATTGAACCGGAAAAAGACAGAAAGAGGAGCGTGGCTCCGTCGACTTGACGTCGACCGTCTTCGTCTGCTCAATGGTTTGGTAAAAATTAATCAAGTCGGGGTACCCCAAATCCCGAGCTCGCAGGCTACACCTAAGTTTAGGACACGCCGTAATTTCGGCGGTAAGACCCGTCATGGAGGATTGGTTAGGGCGCCGGCACGGCGCCCTCACGTTCCGGCTGACGCAGATACTGACTGGACATGGCTGTTTTGGGAAGTAACTGTGTCGCGAACAATTGCCCGGTTGTCACCACTGCGGAGATTGCTTGGAGGATACAGCGCAGCACGCGCTGGCAGAGTGGCCAGCATAGGCAGAGCAGCGACGTGAACTCTCCGCAGCAGTAGGTGACCTCTCGTTCCAGAGGGTGAGGGAAGCAACTGCCTCACTTCCCTCCAGGAGAAGACGCACCGGGCGCCGGAGGGTGCTTAATAACCTCGAGCCTTCATGCGTTGCCGGCCTGCGGGTGGTCGACTCAGGGGCAGTCCACCACCCAACCAGATGCAGGCCCATGTAGGTGGCGCGCCGTGTTCCGCGCGCGCCACCCTAGTGGATTCGGCGGCGTTTAGACCGCCGAGGTCGACGGGACCCGCCTACATCATTGGCGGGTCATAGCCTGGCGGGGGTGCGGTGTATGCGCGAGCGAATCCCGTACCCCCGCCCATAGGTCAGTCGAGAAACACTGTGGTGGTTTTAGCCGGTAAGAGTCCGGCACACCCCCCGTCTTCCCCGGACGAGAGACAGTCCATGAGGGTTTCCCCAAGTTAAAAAAAAAGGCTGCACCTAAGTTCAAACCGGCTACACCTAGTTCTAGCCGGTTAAAACTAGATGTAGCCGCACTTCGGGTTTTAGCCGTAACATATACATTCCATTTCCAACTCTTTCTACAACGACTAGCTGACTGTTATTAGCTGTCTAATGTTCTTAAAGGAACTTAATCGCTGTTTTAGATGAACGCGTAGTATTATAACATAAAGTATATATTATACGTATCAATTATGGGAGGTAAGGTTTCTACTTTGATTTCTATTTTTCTATTCAGTTGAAATAACCGTGCATAGCCATCGAAAAACTGGCGTGAGTTTCTACGTCTTGTTCTTTGAGATAGGTCCTTGAAATCAGATTCTGGGTTTTTATTTCTTGGCCGTCGATTCAAAGTAATTAAATTTATCCCTGAGGTTAATAATAAAATCATCAAGTGAAGTAAACAAATTAGTTGTTTGTATATTCTTTCAAATATTGGTTAGAGCTCCAAATTTCCTATAAATATTATAATGACTTTCATGCAAGCCGCTTACTGCATCAGCTCGGACTGACCATCTGGTCAATAAAATGACTTTTGAAAACATTTTTTCAACTTAAATAGTATGGAGTAAAGTAAAAAGTATGGAGTTTCTTGCCCATTCTTCTCCATACAAAATTACCTTTTGGAATGGGCACCTAGAATCAATTTTTTTTTCTCATTTGACGTTCAAAAGTGCCTTATAATGGTGTTATAATGTGCTTCCAATCTTTAAATCCACTCAAAGAGCATAGATTTACATGAAAACGATCTTTATTTTTATTATATGAAAAATTAGTTCACTGATTATTTAGTCTTAAAAATAGTGTAAGTAGGTAGTAGTAGTAGGTAGTTAGTGTCCCATTAAATTGTTTTACACAATTCAATGAATTTTTAATCACATTTTTTTGTTTAACAAACTTATCAAACAGTAGAATTATTTTTTAACGAATATTGTTTGTTTGTTGTATTTTTCCATGGAATTTATTTCAACAAAAATGTATAGACAATGACAAAAATGTTGTCTGAAAAAGTCAATATGTTGTGCTACCAAAGTTAATGACAGAAACGAATCGCTGTGAAACCGACTCCACGTAGTCTTGTCTGCCCTACCCCAGAGCGTAATTTAAATCTGCGTAGGCGTGGAGGGGCGAGGCGGCCCGCGAGCTGAAGAGCACCCGCCGCCGCGGCTGAGGCTGGCCGGCACGGCCGGACAGTAAGCCGAAGCTGCGGTGGTGAGCGTGAATACCATCTGCGACGATAAGCTCGCGTGGGACGCCGGACCCCGCAACGCCGGAGCCGTGACAGAAACTATGCCTGCTGCATGCTTGCTTGCACGCTGCATGCTTGCTTGCACGCTGCATGCTTGCTTGCACGCACGCGCAGTACGTTTGGTAAGAACTGAGACTCCCATTATTGGGAATAAGTTTTATATCAAATAAAAAATATAAGGATAAATATATTTGATTTGTTATTCTATGATATGATTATTCTAACAATAAACTTTATGTGAAACGAAAATCAATGATTTAAAAATCTTGAAAGTGTATTCTGCGTATTGATTATTCTATGAAACGAAATTATTAGAAAAAAATTATGTGAAACGAAATTCTATAAAACTATTAGCTATGAAACAATGTACAACCTTTTTTTATTATATGTTTGAATTAGATATCGGTTATCGTTTTGTGATCTGGCAGGAATTGGGGGCCCCTATCGATCGCGGGGCCCTGGGCAAGTGCCCAGTGTGCCCAGTGGGAAAGAGGGGCCTGCCTATAATACTCTGAAATTTATATAAAAAACCTTTCAAGTGCGAGTTGGACTCGCTCACCGAGGGTTCCGTACAAATGACAATGCCAGATCCTGCCCCACCCATGTACAGAAAAAGTAACCCATGTACAGAAATGTTATGAATATAGAACCTTTCTATAGTAAATTGTTTTTCTTTAGAACTTGCGGATTACGAAATACCTACCCACAAAATACAAACTCATTTTACCTAAAATATAATTTAACCTATAATCAATGTCATTATTGTTTTTAGATTTAAACGGAAACCGCAAGTTCTACAGTCACTAAGACTAATGTGTAGTTATCAGCAATAAATAAACAGTAAGATGCTATATATTGCACAGGACTTTAATTGAATGGGGCAAAGTTCTATAGAGTTTTTGGCATTGTCCTTTGTAGGTACATAATACATATCCATACTTACATACTAATATTATAAATGAGAAAGTAACTCTGTCTGTTACGCTTCTACGATGAAACGACTGAACCGATTTTGATGAAATTTGGTTTGACAATAGGTTGAACCCTGGGAAAGCACATAGGCTACTTTTTAATCCGGGACTTCAGCTGCATACGCGATAACCGACGTTCACACATTTCACACGGACTCAAAATCTCATTATAAATAAAGAATATATTTTTCATCCCACCATCTCGGAAAGAGTATTTTTAATCTTCAATATCTGAGTGGAAAAGCCGTTTTTATTCTCTAGAGGATAAAGTAAATTTATCTTCAATATCTGAGTGGAAAAGCCGTTTTTATTCTCTAGAGGATAAAGTAAATTGAATTTAGAACATCGTGTGCACTAAGTTTGTGAATTAAAAATAAACATTAAACCTATTTACTGCTACCTCTATGGTGCCGAATATATCATACAACTTTTTTTTAATTTGTTAAAAACTCAGACTTTGTAAACGTTTTTTTTTTGCATTTAGTCATTTCCTCGCTGAGGTGGAATGAAAAGTTACGTGTTGCACTCGAGTGCAAAGATTTTTCACCTCGTGCTCTTTTGATTCCCTCGCTAACGCTCAGGATTCTAATTTTGAATCACTCGCTGCGCTCGTGATTCAATTTTAGAATCCTTCGCTTGCTCGGTCATCAAAATTGAACACGCGGTTAAAAAGCAACTTTGCACTCTTGTATAACAAATAACTATTTAATGCCGTATCTTTTTTTCACGTTTATTTATTTATTTATACTTCATGCACAAAGGTGGGCGGACTTAATGCCGTAAACAGTTTGATTTTTTCACAGCTTCAAGGGAGCGTGGACCTTAGTATATGGTTTTAATTTCAATTCGATACCTCTACGCGTTGCCGAGATCAAGGGTCTTGACAGATAGACAGCACAAAATATAAAGATTACACAAGGACCGCACCCGCCATCTTCAAAAATATTTACCTAAACTTGCCAGACTCACTAGGGCTGCTACTGTATTGACTCTGTAGGTTTTATTTGTGACAATATGAAATTTTATTGACACTGGTTGGAACTCTTTGCAATTTTTTTCTAACAAAATTTTCCTGTTCGTCATGAAATGTCAATTACATTATTTATTCATTTAGACAACACGTGACAGTCGAGACTGAAGTCTGCTTGAAACTGCTTGAGAATGCCTATAAACGTAATGTCAATGTGTGCGTGCTGTTAGTACGGGCTTTAGAAAAGCCTTTAAAAAAAAAACGATTATTGAAATGGTAATGAATTATATTTAGTGAAACTGACAATTACAGTAATTAATGGGAAACTTGGTCAATATTCTGACTTGCGACCTATCCGGTAGGAGTCTTAACCCGAACTGACGCTATGGCCAGTCTAATCTACTAAGTCTAGAAAGGAAATGATGATGGGGTGCTGACTAGGCACTTAAGGGTGTATTCTAGGGATGTAACAGTAACAACCCCCCCTTTAAGAGGAACTTTACGGTTTTCGTGGAAAGTTACGAGTTTATTCTTAGCCTTGGAAGAGGAATGAAAAAATGGTGGTTTGTTCTGAGTGGTCTCTCTGCTCGGGCGCGACGCAGGCTTACGTACTTTGTACAGACAGACAGATGGACAACAAAGTGATCCTATAAGGGTTCCGTTTTTTCCTTTTTAAGTACGGAACCCTAAAAATTAATTTCAGTTCCCAACTGCTTCTGCGTAGATTACAAAATTATTAAGGTAAAGTTCTGTTCCACGGGAACGCAATATCAGGTGTACATAATGAAGCGGAGGTGAGAATGTTGTGATGGATAAGTGGAGTGACCAGGGGTGTGATTCTGTAAGACCTCATTCTAAACTTCGAATCTGAATCCGCTGTGAATTTTTTGATTGGCATTCTAAAAACTCGGTTGATAATTCGACTTAACACTAGCGCTACCCTTGCGAGCGTGTCAGCGAGTTGAACTAAATTAACATGGAGATTTTGACAGATAAAATATGAGATGACGTAACAAGTGACATTTAGTAAGGTAATTTCAGCGCTCACTTCGCACTCGAACCCGATTCAAAGTGTCAAATATATCAAGGTCATTTTGAACCTTAAGCGAAGTGAAAGTAAATAGCGATGTGAGATGCGAGTTGTTGTTTGAATTTTACAGAATCGACCTAAGAATGGATCATCTGCCTAGCGTTTTCCCAACTATATTGGGGTCGGCTTCCAGTCTAACCGGATGCAGCTGAATACCAGTGTTTTACATGGAGCGACTGCCTATCTGACCTCCACAACCCAGTTACTGGGTATCACGATACTCCTTGGTAAGGCTGTTTGGTAAACATTCTGGCTTCTGACTATACCCATAACGACTGCCAAAGCCATAATGACAGCCTGGACCAACACGTGCTTTACGTGCTTTCCAAGGCACGGAGGGAACTCGGTATGAAAGGGATGGTCACCCATCCACAGACCGACCGCGGTTAGCGTAGCTTAACCTTTGACCAATTGTTCTGGACGGCTTTGACTTAGCCATGAGCTCCTCCGATCTCCTCGATGTAATATTTTATATCGTAACAGTTTATTATTTCTCAATAAATATTATGAAAGCGAAAGTTTGTGAAGATGAATGTCTGTTTATTACTTTTTAACGCTTTGGTAAACGTCTGAACAGTATTTGCTGAAAGTAGGCAAACATTATAATAAATGTTGATCTAGCCTATCAAACAAGATATTTTCATCCCGTGTTTGTTTGAGTTGTGGGTTATTACAGACGCAATCGCAGCCAAAACTAGTCTAATCTAATCTATAAATAAATAAAATTGAAGTGTCTGTTTGTAATTTCAAATTAACAGCTTTTTAGTAAATGCATATGAAATATATGTATGCGGTACTTATAATATTAAAAACAAAATTTCTGTTTGTTCCGACTAATCTCTGGAACGGCTGGACCGATTTTAATGGAACTTTCACTGGCAGATAGCTGATGTTATAAGGAGTAACTTATGTTTTAGAAAAAAAAAATAGGGTTACGCTCAAAAAAAACCGGACAAGAGCGAGTCGGACTCCCTCACTGAGGGTTCCGTACAAATTTGTAGGTACATAATACATATCCATACTTCCATACTTATTATTATAAATGAGAAAGTTACTCTGTCTGTTACGCATCCACGTTGAAACGGCTGAGCCGATTTTGATGAAATTTGGTATGAAAATAGCTTGAACCCTAGGAAAGCACATAGGGTACTTTTTAATCCTGGACTTCGTCTGCATCCGCGATAACCGACATTCACACGGACCAAATCGCGAACAAAAGCTCATTATAAAAAAATAATATATTTTTAATGATTTAATTACAAATGTATAGTTTTCAGACTTTTCCCTGTATTTATAGTAATATAAGATACTAGCGACCCGACCCGGCTTCGCATGAAATCTTCCTCGAGAAATGGGCTATCGAACAAAAAAAGATTTTTTTCGATTCGAACCAGTAGATCCTGAGATTAGCGCGTTCAACCAAACAAACAAACTCTTCAGCTTTATAATATTAGTATAGATTACTTGCCAAATTTCATAGTTCTAGATCAGCGGAAAGTACCCTATAAATTATGATTCCCTTGAGAGTGTCGCAATGTACGTTTCTTAACCGGCCGTATCTTTTTTTCACGTTAACTTAGAAGTTTGATTTTTTCACAGCTTCAAGGGGCCGTGGACCTAAGTACATGGTTTTAATTTCTCGATAATACTCGATAACTCTACGCGTTCCCGTGATAAAAGGTCTTGACAGACAGACAGACAGACGGACAACAAAGTGATCCTATAAGGGTTCCGTTCTTTCCTTTTGAGGTACGGAACCCTAAAAATTAAAACCTAGCTGATATCCGACAATCACGCGGATGAAGTAGCTATAACTAAAATTCAGTAATTTCAATAATATATATAACACAATAATTGACGATATTTGAAGACAAGAAATCAAAGGGATTAAATATAATATACTAATATACTTTATAACAGCAGAAGACGTCGTCGGAGGGAAATCAAAGTGGAACGCTAGGCTAAATAATATCTAGATATAAAAATAGTAATAACACTTCTAAATACGAAAAGCTTCTAGACCGAATCCTAGAATAGTCTAGTTTTAAAAAATCCAGAGAAACATTTAGCCTATGGTTTCGACCAACATACTATAATTATGGTATGCAATCTTCACAGTACACAACTATAATTAGTTACATCAGTAAAATTAATCTCGGAATCTCAGATTATAAAATAGTAGGTCCTTCTGTTTTATAATCTGAGCGGAATCGATAATTAAAACTTATGTTACTGAATTATTGTAAGGCAAAGCATTTATTTCAATCAAACCATTTACAGACACTTTTAAATTGTCAAGGACTCGATGAGTCTGGAACATAGAAATAAGAAAAAAGGTGTTTTCGCCTTATTTGGATACTACAAAAGTTACCCTATGATTATTGAAATAAAGTCGACTTGAAGGCGAATATTTTCACAAGTACGCCATGTAAAGCGCAGCAATTTCAAAGTATTATATTTCTATGGTGTGTAAGTTGAAGCTAATTCATCATCTGCCTAGCCTTTTCCCAACTACATTGGGGTCGGCTTCCAGTCTAACCAGATGCAGCTGAATACCAGTGATTTACATGGAGCGACTGCCTATCAGACCTCCACAACCCAGTTACTGGGTAACACTATACCCCTTGGTAAGACTGGTTGTCAAACTTTCTAGCTTCAGACTACCCATAACGACTGCCAAAGATCTACAAATGACAGCCGGAACCAACGGCTTTACGTCCTTTCCGAGGCACGGAGAGAACTCAGTATGAAAGGGATGGTCACCCATCCACAGACCGACCGCGGCTAGCGTAGCTTAACCTTTGACCGATCGATCTGTACGGCATTAACATAGCCACGAGCTCCTCCTAATCTTTAAAGTTGAAGCTAATTGATCGTTTCAAAATGTTGATTCTATAGAGGACGAACAAGGACGAACAATCACTTTATTCTAGTAAATTTTAGTAACTATAGTTACATTGTTATTTTTGCTTTTATAAATGGTAACTATGTCATCATGTGAACCTTTAGACGCGCCCACTGCTGGCATAGGTCTCCACCAAAGGGGGGGTTCAGCCGTAATCGCCAAGCTTGGCGCTTGCATATTAACGATCGCAGTAGGTGTTATGGTACTCAGAAGGACACTGCTGCCCATCCTCTGTCGCTTTCTACAACGCCCACGGGTAGAAATGGGGTGGTGCTATTCGCGGCCGGCACCACACGGCTTCGACGGGAAAGACCACTATGGTATAAACTGCCTCAAAGTACTTAGCGTTAATGTGTTCCGACGATGTAATAATAGGCACATGACACATTTCAGCTAAGCTTCTAGAATGTCAACCCATCTATATACAAGGCCTCTTACAGAGACTCTCTAGGCGGCGATGACCAGTAAACATCTCTGGCCATAGGCTTCTTTTCTCTGTAAGCAATCAGCGTTGTAAGACTGCCTTAGTGAGAAAGAGTGTTTTAGGCATGGCACCTCGCATATACAAGCTGAAATCTAATTAGTCCATTTCCCGGGGCAGAACGATTTGCCCTCAGTAGGAAATGTTTTTTATTTTTCACGTTATTAAAAAATATGCATCAACTACTCTTATTACGGCCCTAAAAGGTAATATTGGAATAACTTTTAGGTAAGTATTGTGTTTCGTTAACACAGGACCTCGCGCAGTCAGCCGTTCGCTCTGTATCACTATTGCCTCGGGGTCACCAGTTTTCCATAGTTCTAAATCTAACGTTTAATTTATTTTTTTTATTAATCTTATTTTACTACCAAGACAAAATCATTTCGCTTCGGGAAAATAACCACTAAAATTTCAGCGTGTTTAATAAATTACCAGATGGCATTAAAATTGAAATATAGTCATATTCCAATTTAAATTAAAAAACAATTAAAACTAATGTTAATTGAAAAATGTTATTACTCGAATGATCAATTTCTGAATGACAAATTACTGTAGAATTATTTATTTATTTGACTGGAGAAATAATGTTTAATTGAATATTGTGACTAATTGAATAAATAGTTATTTATTTATGCATTGACTGTAGAAATGACTCTATACTGTGACATTTATTACTTGTGTTTTTATTTAGTAATCATCATGCTATTAAGTTTGCTATAGATAACCAAATAATTTTTGTAATGATTAATATTTTTTATTTGTTATTTCGCTTGCAACCATATTTGTATACCTTTTGGCATAACATAACTACAATATGAACGTTAATTTAAGAACTGTATTCAATACCTATGTTATACAAATAAAAATGATTTGATTTGATTTTAATTTGTTCAATAAATAATCATTCAAATCCTACCTTCCAAGTCCCAAGCCCGACCACAGGGCAATTTCGTCCGTTGTTCAAGATAATAGGAATGCTATCCGACATTTTGCTACGTGTTCACTCAACAAGGTATAGTAAAATACTGAAGTCTGAAGGCTGAAGCGAGCGGGCGACAACCGATCGTCCAGTTTATTTCTTTAGCACTGGATAAATTAAGGTGTGGTTCTCAGAGCACGACTGTGCGACAGGCACAAATAAATAAAAATAAAGTGTCTGTTTGTAATGTCTAATCAGCTTTTTAGTAAATGCATATTATGAAAGTAAAAATGAAATTTTAGTGTTTATTTTCCCGAAGAGAAATGATTTTCTCTTAGTTAACAATAAAAAAATTAAAATGAATGATTAAAAACGGCAGATTTAGAATTGTATGAACGGCTGACTGCGCGAGGTCCTGTGTTAACGAAACACAATACTTACCTAAAAGTTATTCTAATAATCCCTTCACACTTTTACGGGCTTAGGACCTTTATAAGAGGAGTTGACGCATACTTTTTTAATTATTTGAAAAATTAAATATTTTTTTTTTTGTTTAAGCTGAACTCTATGAATCGATCGGCAAACCGTTTCACCGCGGGAAATGAACCATTTAGATTTCAGCTTGTATATTCTCTCTTTCTTTTCTTTAATTTTATTTCTGTAACTTATGTATTTGAATTTTAATTTTTCAAGTTTATGATTTTATTATGACGTATTTGGTTTTTTATGGATTTTCATCTGAAATAAATGGTTTGTTTGATTGATTTATATCAAAAAAACAATATTAAAAAATGTTGTCTGTCTATCTGTCTGTTTGTTCCGGCGTATCTCTGAAATGGCTCAATCGATTTTGACGGAACTTTAACTGGCCGATAGCTGATATTATAAGGAGTAAGTTAGGCTACTTTTATTTTAGATAAAAGAAAAAAATATCCGATAATCACGTGCAGTCGCGGGCAAAAGCTAATAAAGTATAAGACTTTAGTGACTAATTGGATCGCTCGTAATAAGTTAAGTGCATTGTGTTTGCGTATTGTCAACATGTTAATGAATTGGATTAAATGGCGAGAATAGTATTTTTATTCATCATCTGCCTAGGCTTTTACTAACTATATTGGGGTCGGCTTCCAGTCTAACCGGATGCAGCTGAATACCAGTGTTTTACATGGAGCGACTGCCTATCGGACCTCCACAACCCAGTTACTGGGTAACACGATACCCATTGGTAAGACTGGTTATCAGTCTTTCTGGCTTCTGACTACCCGTAATGACTGTCAAAGATCTACGAATGACAGCCGGGACCAACGGCTTTACGTGTTTTCCGAGGCACAGAGGGAACTCGGTATGAAAGGGATGGTCACCCATCCATAGACCCAACGCGGCTAGCGTAGCTTAACCTTTGACCGATCAATCTGTACGGCTTTAACTTAGCCACGAGCTCCTCCTAATCGACCTACTGTTTGTAAAAGCTATGTAATCGTGATAGCGGAACCATAATTAACATAGACTTGTAATTAGACTAGACACTATTGCAATATCTACCTAGAAAAATCTATATTTCAGGGCATCACTGTGTATTGGCTTATCGCCAGAAAAACAAATTCCCAGATTAAAATAAACTGTTGTGCTTAGAAATTATGGTGATAAACAACTTGCCATTACGCAAGCAAATCGGGGTAATGTCAAAAAGAAACGGTTATTTTCAACCGACTTCAAAAAAGGAGGAGGTTAACAATTCGTCTGTTTTTTTTAATGTTTGTTACCTGATTTCTTGGGACTGGGTGAACCGATTTTGATGATTCTTATTTTATTTGAAAGCTAGTGCTTCCCGTGTGGTCCCATTTTATTTTGGTCCAGTTCTGACAATGGCATCCATGAGAAAACCGTATAAGTCTTAAATTTGCATTAAGTATGTGCGCGATTTGTTACGCGATTTCTCCGGCAAACGCAAACCGGTTTTTTTTTAATTCTATTTTTATGGATAGGGTATGCTTCAGGGGTGGTTCCATATAAATTTTATCGAAATTGATTCAGCACTTTTTGAAAAATCAACAAATACCCAAAAATGTTACATAGACGACGTTTTAGTTTCATCAATCTTTGTAGTAGTTAACTTTCAATCTCTTCTTAATAGATTTGGATGAGAAGGAGTTACTAAAAAGCGGAAAATAAAAAGCTTTTTACAAAAAAGACAACCGCCTTCAAAAAGTGAAAAATAACTTTAGCACAGAACACACATTCAAAGTCAAAAGTCAAAGTCAAAGCATTTATTTCAATTAAACCATTTACAGGCACTTTTGAATTGACTTTAGTTTCGGAAGTCGGTGGCAACACAAAACAACAAACAGAACAAAGCCACTGAATTTCGAAACTAAAGTCAATGTGTGTTCTGTGCTAAAGTTATTTTTCACTTTTTGAAGGCGGTTGTCTTTTTTGTAAAAAGCTTTTTATTTACTATCTTTGCTAGCATCGCGGATGCAGGTAAAGTCACGGATTAAAAGGTAGCCTATGTCCATTCTTGGAGTTCAAGTTTAGTCGAGTGCGAGTCGGACTCGCGCACGAATGGTTCCGTACCATTATCTATACAACATTAGACATCGAGCAAAAAAACGTCAATAAATCACGTTTGTTGTATGGGAGTTTCTTGCTCGTTCTTCTCCAAAGAAACCTACTGTTTGGAACGAGCAACTATAGCTTCAACTTTCTGACTGACTGACTCTGACAATTCAAAAGTACCTGTAAATGGTTTATTTGAAATAAATGATTTTGAGTTTGAGTTTGAGTTTGGCCCCCCTTCAATATTTATTGAAGTAAAACTCCTTTACGTACACTTGACTTGACTCTCGCGTGCAAGCTCAAGCTCAGGCGGAACGTGCCACATTTCCGTGCGTGCAACCGGTGTTCATCGATTTATAAAACGTTATCACGTCAAAAATCAGTATAGTTCCGTGAAATTACATTTTTTATTGAATCGTCAGATTATTTCATGATTATTAATGAATCAGAGAAACTTTCCTTATCCGTTCTTCAAAGTGTGCGTCAGCGTGATATTTCAAACGGAAACCTAATTAAGTATTTTATTTTATTTCTTTTTATAATTGCGTAATAATATGCTTACTATAAAAAAAAACTTATAAAACCCTTAGAAGTTCTAGCAATCTAAATGATTGCTAGAACCGCGTAGCAGCATTGACACACACTAGTACAATACAATGGTCTGTTTGTGTGCATTAGAAAAAAAAATACGCACGAAATAAGCACGAATCATTGAAATTGATTGGCAAAAGAAAGCGCGCGATGTTTTACAGTGCTTTTTAAAATAATTGTCTAAAATAAATAAATTCGTATTATAACGGACTTAAAAATATTCTGTATATTAAGCATAACCTTTATTTTCATAAAATAAATATATCAGTTATGTTTTTATTTAAATACTGGTGAAAAAAAATTGACAAAGTGAACCGATTTTGTACTTTTTCAACATTCTTTTTTAATACATAATAATAATATTTTCGTAATTTTGGGTTTGTCTCTGACTTTAGGACTGTATATTCTGTTGGAAAAACGCATAAAACATAATACTGGCAAACTGTAATGGTTGTTTTCGTCGTGAAAGTTAACTATGACGTCTATTTTCGTAAAACGCTATGAAAGGATTGTCTTCCCTATAAAAAACCATAATTAAAAATTATACTTTTACTCTTTAGTTCCCTAAATCAAGACTTAATCTTTCTAAAACTGTAATTGTCTTTAAATAATCTGCTCACATCATTTTTCGTCACGAATGGAATACACGCTATTATGTAATTACGCAACCAGCACCGTTATCCACTGAGTAATCATCATCATCATCATCATGTCAACCTTTAGACGCCCAATGCTGGGCATATGTCTCCCCCAAGGGGGGTTCAGCCGTAATCGCCATGCTTGGCCGATGCATGTTGGTGATCGCAGTAGGTGTTATAGTACTCAGATGAACGCTGCTGACCATCCTCTGGTCAATATCCCTCTGTCGCCTTCTACGACACCCACGGGTAGAAATGGGGTGATGCTATTCGCGACCGGCCTCACAAGGCTACTGAGTAATGCTAATAGATACAAAAAAGCACTCTCGCACTCGGGGACTGCCGCGGTAAAGCTATTGCATAGCATTTTATATATATTATATACATATATCATATATATATATATATATATATTATATATACATAGGTACACCTACCCCCCACCATCAGCAAACGTTCTTTATTTATTCAGCGCTACGCTATTCGCATTAAGAAAACTCCACCTTAAATGACTTACAATTATATAAGTATCATCGCACGACTCACTCCTATACCGACGGAAAATTGGGCTATCCTTGAATTACGTTTACGACTTTATCAGGAGTAAACATGATGTCACAATTTGCAAAATATTATGTAACATAACGTATTGATTAGTAGGAAAAATTAATGTTTTGAAAAAATACTGCTGGCATAATTACTCAGCTGTTTAGGGCGATTAGAGTCGTCCATGGCCTTGGAGTTCCAGCGCGCTTTATCTGCGCACCCTCGCTTCCTACGTATTCTTCTCTCTCCCTCTAACTCCGATTACAAAATATGACGACAACAGACCCGCCAGACTACGCTAGGTTGCTGCCTACATTTTTCTGATTAATTTCGTTGCCTTCGAGACCGATTTGCCATAAACGCAAGTTGATGGACATGTGCATTCGGTATACGGCGCTCAAACCTTATCATGGGCTAAAGCAATCACAATGTGGGTCCCGGAAAACATCCTACGACAACGAGGTAGACCTAGGCGAAGATGGCGGGATAAGCTTGACGCTTACAGGAGGGATTGGTTCACACTAGCTCTGGACAGAGAGGGTTGGAAAGGAGGGGAGGCCTTTGCCCTGCAGTGGGACTATACAGGCTGAAAATCAAATAAATATAAATTTCGTTGCGGGATCCAAGACAGTGGAATCGATTCTCAGGGACTCGTCGAGCTTCATTGCTTTGACGCTTTTCTGGTGGTCGCCACTATTGATTCTGGCTTACAGGATGCAACTCCTGTAACAACTCCGGGTTGGGAATAGTGTGACGGGGTCCCACCAGATGGACCGACGACATCGTCTAGGTCGCGGGTAACCGGTGGATGTAAGCGGCAGGTTGCAACACTTGTGGCGTTCTATGGGGTGGGGATATGTTTAACTGTGGACGTCTTTCGGCTGATGATGATGATGATAGTGGCGGCGGGCTTGTACCTCAGTGTCTCACCGAAGAGCAATAAACTCAAGGACTTTTTGATACAGAAATGTTATTATTCTATAAGTGACTTTTTGAATGACCCTATGCTAACATTTCAACAGCATTATACTCGTAGCTCGGGCGCGAGCGACGCAACCTTACGTACTTTGTGTTAGTATGACATTATGTAATATCAACTCTAGACTTGTTTAAAAAAATAATTAATATTTGTACCGACGTAATCACTAGGTATCTTTATTGTTTCATAATTTTACTCAGAATCTTATTTATACTTTATTGATACAAATAAAATAAATATTTATCATACAATTTTATTATTCGTTAAATGTGACTCGTTTTTTGACATTTCAGCAATTTAATATTATTGACATTATTTGATATTTACTTTTGTGCTTCTTCAAGACTTGTTAAAATAATTTAATAGTAATGTATTATTTTTTCTTTATTATTTCATAATTTTACTTAAATTGATAGTGATGCCTACTGACATTATTTATTAAATTTTGCATGCCAAAACTCAGGAAGAATGTGCCCGGCTCTCTATATTTTAATAACAACTTGATGTACAATACCTACATTATATCTATACGAATAAATGATTTGATTTGAATCGCGTTGTGTTGCAGGTGTAAATTTATGCTAGAATATTTTGAAGGAGGAACTTCGCGACATCCTTAGAACTAACGAATCTTGGATCTACAGTATGAGTACGATTCTCTCACGAAGCAACAATCAACGCAATGACTGTTTGAAACAGCGAGTTAGTCTTTGAACGCCAATTTATAAAAAGACACAAAAGGTCCATGTGTATTAGCACTCACACATTTAAATGACCATAGTCGATCGATAGGACGAGTGAAACAGCAAGTCTTTCCGTCTAGACTTAGGTTCTACGTCACTCGTCCAAGGTTACCCGCTTACGTAACTACGGCACGTGTTCGTCCGGGGAGACAAAATCCTGTGTTGGTTGCCACGCGCTCGCTCCGGTGTACAGTTGCCAGCACAGCAAGTTGACCACTTAAGGGCGCGTATTCGATTTAGCGCAACTCAAAATCTAAACGATTGCTAGAACGGCGTAGCAGCATTGACACTCACTAGTACAACACAATGGTCTGATTGTGTGCATCAGAAAAAAAATACGCACGAAATAAGCACGAATCATTGAAATTGATCAGCGAACGACAGCGCGCGATGTTTTACAGTGTTTCTTAAAATTAATTAGTTCGTATAACGGACTGAAAAATATTCTGTAAATTAAGCATAACCTTTATTTTCATAAAATAAATATATCAGTTATGTTTTTATTTCAATACTGGTGAAAAAAAATTGACAAAGTGAACCGATTTTGTACTTTTTCAACATTGTTTTTTAATTTAATACATAGTAGTAATATTTTCGTAATTTTGGCTCTGTGTCTGACTTTAGGACTGTATATTCTGTTGGAAAAACGCATAAAACATAATATTTTGGCATACTGTAATGGTTGTATTCGTCCTGAAAGTTAACTCTGACGTCTATTTTCGTAAAACGCTATGAAAGGATTGTCTTCGCTTTTAAAAACCATAATTAAAAATTATACTTTTACTCTGTAGCTGTCTAAATCAAGACTTAATCTTTTTAAAACTGTAAATTGTCTTTAAATAATCTGCTCACATAATTACGATATTGCTCTGGGCAAAACGCAAAACATGAAGTTTTCGTCACGAATCGAATACGCGCTCTTAATACCTAATCAAAATTTTTGGGGGATGGGTAAAAAGTTTAATGACCGTTATTAGCAAGCTTAGTAAAGAGAGGCAATTTTGTGATAAAAAGAAATTGGTTGTCTGTAAAGTCAGTTTACGAATGATAGTCGTGATAACGTCATAGAGAAACCTATTGGCTGACATAATATATAACATAAGCAAATAATGGCTTCCGTCGAGGTGGGCGGAGCTTATTGTTTGGGTCGATCGTGCCTCCGCTTGTTCCGCGCTCTCGCTTGCACACTCAGGCTCAGGCGGAACGTGACACTTTTTCGTGCGTGCAGTCGTTGTTCATCGATTTATAAGACGTTATCACGTCAAAAAGGAAATGTAAAAACTGTTTTTAACCGACTTCAAAAAGGAGGTTATCAATTCGAATGTTTATGTTTTCTTTTTTATTTGCATAATTCGAAAGGGGTTTATTCCGAAATGGTCCCACATAAATTTTACCAAAATTGATCCAGACCTTTTTGAGAAAATCAACAAAATTCCAAAAAAAAATACTTTTATGACGTTTTAGTTTCTTTAATCTTTGGAGGACTTACAATCTCTTTTAGTGTGTCATCGTTTCTTAATGGATTTGGATGTTAAGGCAATACCAAATAGCGAAAATTAAAAAGTTTTTTCAAAAAAAAGAAAACCGCCTTCAAAAACTAAAAATAAATAAGTTTAGCACAGAACACACATTACTTTACTTTCGGAAGTCGGTGGCAATACAAAACAACAAACACAAAGCCACGACCACCGACTTCCTAAAGTAAAGTAACTTACTAAAGTAAAGTAAAAGTAACTTTTTTTTAGTCACCCATTCTTTTGTATACTCCTAGAGCCAGAGACAGCCCTAGCGTTGTGTTCAATGACGCACGTGTGTGTAAGCTTTATGTATCTATCTGTTTTTATGGAGTGAATTGTCTGTTCCGTGTGGAACAGACAATTCACTCCATAGAAGAAAAGAAGAACTACGGTCTCAGCAGCTATGGGAGAACTTACCATTCATACTTAGCAGATATTTATAGGTTACAATTAAGAATATTAAAAGTCATAACACCTAAATATATAAAAAATAAATTCAAAAACAGCGACGACGATCTATTCCAATACTGTAATGTTATGAATGTGTTCAATAAAGTTAATTTTTTTACCCTTGCTGAGGTCATTAGGCCCGAGCTGCTGACCGAAAAAACAAGACCGGACTTTTTGAGACCTATTACACCCAAAAATAAATACGTTCTACCAAAAACCAACAATGTGTACGGGATGAGGGTTGCAGAATATTTAGTACCTTACTTTCTTGATAAACTTCCAGAAGACCTACAAAGTTTATACAAAACAAGTTCGAAAAGTTATAAGTACAAATCTAAACGTTTCTTTACACCAAAGTTTACTGTATAATTGTCATGTGTAATCATTATATTATTTAAACCATCACTTGTAAAAATCAAATGAACGGCTCGCCAGCACAGATAAACCCTGAGAGGGTTCCGTTGTATGGCAATAATACAATCTGTAATATAGACTAAGTATTTTGGAAATAAATAAATAAAAAAAAAGTTAGGAGGATTGTGCAGCTGTACATTTTCATACAAAAAACGATAACGTTTTACCCCCCGTCAACTTTGTCCAATTTTAATAATTTTTGGAAATGTTGTAAATAATGAAATTTAGATCTGTACGATTTTGTTTTACAGAAATAAAGCATACAATATACCTATACATTAGCATTTAAATATCAACATTATACAACTTAAAAACGAGCGTTTTTTTTTTTATTAAACTATACTAAATTTCTCAGTGAAACCTAGATCAATGTGTACCTATTGAATCTAATGAGACCAATATTGTCTTATTTCGTAAAGATAGGGAGTAAAAATAATATCGCCTAACAATATTTCATAAAGGAAATGTAGGTAATTGCCTCCTAGACTTGCAACTCTCTCTATCTCACGATAACGGTCGGGTGGCAGGGGCATATTGTATTTGTATTGTTCAGGCAGGCAGCCGCCAGAGCAGAGGCAGAGCCAGCGGTATGAAACAGATAGCATTTTTGAACTTCAGAGTCCTCTTAATCTGTTGCCGAACCGTCTCATTCGTCGCCTATGCCTGTGTGGCGTGAGCTGTCGGCGTCTGAGCGAGTGAGCTATAGAAGAGCTAGTGAGCTAGAAGATTGATACAGCTCTTTTAAGTGAAAGAGCTAATCTCTTTCTTTTCTGTAAGCTATTTCGCCCAGGTCTAGTCCCGTCTCAGTTCTGTCGCACGACTGCAGCCTGTGCCCGTTCAGAGAGGCTTCAAACCTTTAACATACGAAATCTGAATATTGAACAATATTTCAGTATAAAAATATTTCCAAACATCACAGCCGCTTAGATGGGAATTCTAGTAAAAAAATATCGTGTGGTTTAATAACTTTTTAAGACATAAAAATATAAAGTTTAAAAACTAAAACCCGACCACAACAAAAAGTGATCTAAAAAGTACAAAACAAGAAAATATTTCACACAGAAATCAAGACATAGGTACAAAATGGTCAAGGTAAGCCGTGGTTGCATGCCTGTATCCCATATGAGTGCGATGAACATGAATATAGTGGCATGCAACCACGGCTTACCTTGACCATTTTGTACCTATGTCTTGATTTCTGTGTGAAATATTTTCTTGTTTTGTACTTTTTAGATCACTTTTTGTTGTGGTCGGGTTTTAGTTTTTAAACTTTATATTTTTATTTAAACCATTTTGGAGTCACAGCTAAGTATTATATATTTAATAGGTACTAGTGAACCCCTTTCCAATGATACTAAACACGGTATGCGTATCTTACTTTATTTGGTAATCTTTCCTTTTTTTACAATAATTTGTGACAAATTACCACTAAATATTATATAAATTTGAAATGTACTAGTGAACCCCTTTCCAATGATACCAAACACGGTATGCTTGTCTTCATTTTTTTTTTAAATATTGGTTTTTTTTGTCCGCCAGAGGGCGCCACATTGGATTCAGTGATACGTCATATAGCCTATAACCAGCGGACGATCAAGACGCTTCTAACGATACCTCATTTGTTCAGTTCTGATAAGTAGTTTAGGAGCTATGAGCGTACAGATGAACATACATACATACATACATACATACATACATACATACATACATACATACATACATACATACATACATACATAGCCTGTCAAACTCATAACCCTCCTTTGGCTTTGCCGTAGTCGGGTAAAAAGTATTAGTCATTAGTCGGAAATGATAACTATAAGATGAGGTAACAAATATATTTTATACCAATAATAAACATTTTATTTTTATTTTTTGAAAGCCGTTGTTTTAGAAAGTAACCGTTTCACCTTCACGGTCCTAAACCAGACCACAGATAATAACGCCGATTGCCTTGTTCAGAAACTAGGACTAAATTTAGACAATTGGCATCTCTTACTGCCAGGCAGCGGAAGAAAAGGACAGCGACCGATAAGAACTAAGCAAGAGATGTCAAATTAAAAACCTACTGATAACAGTGATAACAGACGTGGCCATCAGCTAGTTTATAACAAAAATAAGTTTATTATTACCGTTTAACTACCAAAATAAAAAACTTGTTTAGAAAAGCAAGGTGCAAATTATAAACATCACGATACTTATATTTGATAAGTGGTACTCCTGCATAGAAGCCGAATTTAATCCACCCGATGCACTTTGCGATATAAAAACGTCCTCTTTTTCAATATTTGACCGGCACATTTTAGCAAAATTCTATCCACTCAAAAGTCCAAAGAAAATCACTTACACCATTGTTCGTTAATGTTCTTCATAATATTATTTACATTATAACGCGGCCGAACTCGGCGCCCGTCTCAGATGGCAGGGTCGCCATGTAAGGTTGTGAGGTTGTGTGAGCTCAATTAAACAAGTGCCTCCATTGGAATCTCATTTATTACTCTCTCCATAATAGAGTACAATCGATTATATTGGATCTTATTATTACAATACATGTGCACACATGTATAAGCCTTACAAAAGTATTCGGACCTATATTTTTATTTATATGTCGGATCAGTCAGGATTTAGTCCGTTAGATTCAGTCATCATGTGGGCAGAATATGGGTTTCGTGCAATGAAAACACACTGGGTATACGGTACAATACACGGCATTTATTAAAACCACGGTTTAACATATTCTCAATTTAAATAAACTCACATTCAAAATTCACATAGTTCACTTCACTTCAACAACGAATCGAAAGTACAGTTTCGGGACGTATTAGCTCCGTTGCGATCAGACACTGGATTCTGAATGTCTTCCTCGCTGTCGGCTGAAAACATCACGACTCTGTAGAAGCGCGCCAAAATGGTGGTGGTTGATCACGTGTTCTCAATAATGGCGCGATTGCGATCCGTTTCACCATAGACTATTTATTGTCTTTGCGTTTCACGTTCATACTATTGACCGGATACGACATATATTTTAGTACCTTTCGTTTTTGGAGCGGCAGAATTTAGTAAGTTCAGCTGTAATCGCCATGCTTGACAGATGCATGTTGGTGATCGCAGAGGTGTAATGGTACTCAGAAGGACGCTGCTGACCATCCTCTGGTCAATATCCCTATGTCGCCTTCTCCGACACCCACGGGTAGAAATGGGCCATCGGGTAGTGGGTCTTTAAAGTAGAAGATTTCATTACCCACAGACAGCTCACAGCGAGTCAGGTAAAACTAAATAAAAACTTGTAAATTGTGTAGTGTAACTCCAACGAGAATATGTTTGCGATTAAACTGTTAATCCTCTTTTAAATATATGGAGCCTCTTTTAAATAGAGTGACAAAAGTCGCAGAAAAAAATTAAACTGACAGATTCAGTCAAAATTTCGCAGAGTTTCTATGTAGTCTTTACCACCAAAAATATTCAAACAAACGTAATATTTCGCAGTCATGAAATTAGAAACCAATGTTATAAAAAACACGTCTAGATTGCACAAAATCTTATTTTTAATACACAAGTTTGAATGATGTAACAATGGGTAACATAGTGAGTAAAATTTTACATTCATAATAACTGCTTTATGCTCGTGACTCTTGTCGCGGTCGGTCCTAAGATGGGTGACCAACCGTTTCTCAACGGAACCCCTCCGTGCCTCGGAAAGCACGCAAAGACCCGGTTGTCTTTCGTAGATCTTTGGCAGTAGTTATTGGTAGATAGAAGCCAGAAAGTCTGACAACCAGTATTGTCAAGGGGTATCGTGTTACCCAGAAAAACACTGGTAGGTATTTAGCTGCATTCAGTTAGACTGGAGGCCGACAAACGCAAAGTTTAAAAGGGCCCTTTTCCAGTCATGCGGATTATCGCCCGCACACGGGTGATAGCACGCTCCTGGCCACACGCAGGACAAAGATTTCGTTTGCCGCTGCAGTGTCGTGCGTGTCGCCAGTGACTAAACTCGTGCGTACTATGACTATGCGTGCGACGAAAAACAACACTGAAGGCAGAAGAACGGCGCCCGCATGCGGTTGGCACGCACGCGGGTTTCTCTTCCGCATCCAACCCGCGTTCCGCTCGCGTGCTGCCCGTATGATAGGAAAAACGTGTATGAAATGATAGGATGCGGGCAGCCTGCACGCGGACGAGTGGGCTAATTCACGTAACTAAAGAAGTGCTGTTGCAGTGCAGTTGCAGTTAAGTTTCGATTAAAACAACGCTTTTCGTATTCTCTACCGCTGTCAGACACGCTCGCGTCAAGTTCGCGTCACGCGAGCGCAATAACGGCATTCTTCTGTTGCGCGTCTTTGGTGCGTGCTTCGGAACGCAACATAATCGGTATTCTAGTATTCGTTTGACGTCTCAAAATGACAGTTAAAAAGCACTAAAATCTGTACTGGGTTATTATTTTAATATTATAATAATGTCATATTCAGATTCTATTCGATTATTCGAGTAATATTTTTTCTCTCATGTGGCTACACTATAAGTAATTTGGTAGAGTTTGGTTGTCGTACAGCTGACGTGCAATTCACACGCAGCTTACGCGCAATTCAAATATTACAAGAATACCGTTTATCACTTAAACTTGAACTTAACTGCAACTGCACTACAACTTCATCGGTGCGTCATAAAATTAAGTGAATTAGCCCTTAGATCCGCGTGCGGATCAAAACACGCATGACAGGAAAAGGGCCCTAGGCAGGTGATGATGAATGCGAATTAGCCGTAAAAATATCTTCATCGTAATAATAATCACAAAGTTGTCCTTCTCTAGTCGACGACGTAAATCTTCAAGAATCGCCAAAAAATCTGTGTCTGCGCCGTGCACCAGCGGCGCAGACTCACGCAAAGTACCACATGGGTTTGTTCGCACGTCGCCATCTGAAAACCCTACTGTACCATTGACCAACCGATCTGCGGACAATGTGAAGAAATTACATCTCATTTACTTTGTAAGTATAATAACAATTGGAGAAGGCAATTGAGTAGTATGTAACACCGTTTACTGATAATTTTAAGACACAATCTCTCTTAACCGTGTGGTGTCGCGAATAGCACCAATTCATTTTTACCCGTGGGTGTCGTAGAAGGCGTCAGAGGGATATTGACCAGAGGATGGGCAGCAGCGTCCTTAGAGTACCATAACCTGCTGCGATCGCCAACATGCATCGGCCAAGCATGGCGATTACGGCTGAACCCCCCTTGGGGAAGAACTATGCCCAGCAGTAGGCGTTTAAAGATTGATATGATGATGAACTTCTCTAAAAAAAAATACTATGTATATTTCCGCTTTGAAATTAATAAATAACTTTTGGCGGTTGACGTCAGCTGCCCCGGGGGGGGCATGGGGAAAGTGTGAATTTTAAATACAGTCAAAGGCAATGAAGCTTATGGAATCTGAAGGTCAAAGTCAAGAATGGGCAAGAAACTCCATACTTACCCTTAAAAAAAAAATGTTTATACAATATTTTGCATAAAAAAAGGCAATAGAATTATAATTTTAATTTTTGAATTTGAATTTGCATTTACAGGAATTATAAAATATAATTATACGTGAATACGATGTACAGTATGATTCCAACTTTATGGCGGATCTGAACACGAGTCGAGTGGTTGCGCAGTAACAATTTTATGTGTCAGGGGGGGGGGGGGTGAAGGGCGGGGTACAGTGCAGTCTGTAGCGCACTTCACAGCCGCCATTAAGTTTGAATCGAGCTGTCCTACCCCCTCACTAGCTGACGGTTGTTGTCGTGATTCTTGTACACAGGGTGAGCATGGCAATAGCACAAAAAATGACCATGGTAGGATTTGGTAATTTGGTGAAATTGTTTTTATTGAGCATTAATAATAATAAATTATGACGCCACAAGTTGCCGCTCTTCTGACTAGTTAGAAAACCAATATTTCATATGGTGTTTTATTTTGGTTACATTTATATGCTCCATTGTATATCTGAACTTATATTTTGAATTTCGTTTTTAGGATTTATTTGATAGTTTCAATATATTCTTATGAACTGGTATTACCAGTATTTTACTTTTTTGTCGTATCGTCGTCCCCATCCTGTATAAGGTCCCATTAAAATAGGTGAGAAAATTTTAACACAGCGTTCAGAACAAAGACATCCAAGCAAAAAAAAAATACAGATAAAAGCTCATATCAATAAAAAACTTTTTTATTGGTCTGAAGATAAAAGTGATTCTATTTTGTCTTAAAATAAGTAGTTACTTGCACTCGCTAGCGCATAAGCTATAAGTAGGAAGGAAGGTACCCAGTCAGGGGACCATGTCTGCTATTTTTATAATTTCGTCATTCCAACACCCATTGTCATTTTGCTAAAAGTTCGTAATCTGCTAAATTCATAATGGTCGATCATTGGTCGCTCGAATTAAAAGCAATGACTGCACAATGACGTTCTAATGGTAGGTCACTGATCAAAGGAACTGTCAAAATTTTAGCAGATTATAAGTCAATCATTCAGTTGTCATTTTGTACGAGATTTCCATTTCTTTCAATGGCGTGTCAGTGGTTGACCATTGGAAAGTCATAATGACGCCATTATATTAGTAGATTACCAAACTTGTCAAAATCAACAATTATGAAATCAATGATAGACCATTCTGACACTATTGTAATAGCAGACTTGAGGCCCAGTTCTGTTAACATCATTCTGTATTAAGTACCACAATAACTTTCAGTTGTCTACACATCACCTTTTTAGGATAGTGTTAGGATAAGTAGAAGATACAAGGTAATTACGCGCTACTCAAACACACCAATTTATTATTTTAGGACAATATAAAAAGCTTTTTTATAAAAAAGGCAAGCGCCTTCAAAAACTCGAAAGTAAAAAATTACTTTATAACAGAACACACACGACTTTAGTTTCGGAAGTCGGTGGCAATACAAAACAACAAAACAATAAACAGTCAAGCCACCGACTTCCACTGTTTGATTTTTGAAGGCGGTCTTTTTTATAAAAAATAGCTTTTTATTTTCCGCTTTTTTGTACTTCCTTCTCATTCCCATTAAGCAACAGCAACACAGTTAAAACAGAGATTGAAAGTACTCCAAAGATTGAGAAACTAAAATGTCGTCTGTGTATTTTTTTTTAGGTATTTGTTGATTTTTCAGAAAGTGCTGAAACAATTTCGATAACATTTATGTGGGACCACCCCTTGGACATACCCTGTCCATATTAACAGAAACCCTGTCCTTGATGAAAACAATTTTCAAAATCGGTTTACATTTGACGGAGAAATCGCGTAACAAATATACAAAAACATACAGTCGAATTGAACGCCGTGTTAAAATTTGTCCACCTATTTTAATGGGACCATATATGATAATGTCGCGCAGAACTTTAATACCGTGATGTAGGATCTGTCAGTTTTAGTTCGCATGTAGTGCGGTAGATGTCGTCACAACCTAAATTTCAGCAAATCACGATGCACTTTAGAAAAGCTGATTTTTTTATAGATTGTTTTAACAGGGTTTGTCTGGACCACGGGCGGGTCAAATAATAGTTGGGTCCCATGGCCACCAGCCCCCCAGAACTACCGGGACTGGCTACCGGAATCCCCAGAACCCGCCACCAGGTCCCCAGAACCCTCCACCAGATCCCCAGAACCCGCTACCAGGTCCCCAGAACCCTCCACCAGAACCCCAGAACCCTTCACCAGACCCCCAGGACCCGTCATCAGATCCCCAGAGCTCCCAAAGCCAGTCAGGTGCCAATCAAGAGAGTAGGAATTCAAAACGAAGAACTTCGCGTCCAGGACGAGGTATGAATCAACATTAAAATGCCTTAGAACTTTTTGAAGTAAAACTTCTTTACGCACGCTGGGGTAAGCTGGTGAATGCGTGACTAAAGCGTTAGGAAAAGTGTGATCGGGCGAGGCGAACGGAAGTTGAGAGGGAGATATAGTTAGTGAAGATAGAAAGAGGGAGAGTTACGTTTCGTATATTACCGTAGGGGCAAGAGAGAGAGGTGCGAGCACACATTTTCTTTCTCTCTTTCTCTCATAGCCAGTTGCAAACGGATACATACTGTAGTTTGGGGATCTTGGCAATGAAAACGATGGATACAAACGAACTTACTTTTATTTAAATATTTTATAAACTTTCCTATAGCTAATTCAAACGTTCAAACACACACCGCTTATTCAACCGTCCTCGCCATCTTCCTTTTATAGTCTCCCTCTCTCTCTATCCATCTTATAACCCTTTATAAGGCAGGTTCCAGAGAAATGAAATAACTTTTGTTTACATTTTATGGCGTGTTTTTATTTGTATATAAAAAAAAACTGACTTTTTTTTTTATTTGGAAAATTTATAAATTTTGGTGGTAAAATGTACCCACTGCCCGTCAACGACTATGTATACTAGCGAAGTACATTTATGATGAAAGTTAGCTCATCAGACTCGAATCCGTCGTCTGAACCATCATCCGGTATGCCGAGAATCTCCTCCAATGTCTTCTCTATGTCGCCGTCATTCAAATTGCGCTGCATTTTTTATGAATATCTAGAACAAGGAGGTACTAATTCAACTAGCATACATTACAAGTCACGGGCGGTGGGAATATTTTTCCCACCAAATAAATTGTCCTTACTAATAAAAATACGATAGTGAACCATCGCAATAATTTGCAATAATAAACATAAATACGTAAAAAAAAATCAAATACTTACTTCTTTTCCAGTATAAAAATATAAAAATTCACGGAGATGAAAATTTAATTCAAAAATGGCGCAATTATTATGACAACTAGTGCCGCCAAAAAAACATTTATCATTTAACGTCAGTTTTTTTTTTCATGATTGACAAGATAGGTCTTTCCTGTTGCCTATGCAAAAAAAAATAGGAATCCTACTATGATTCTTGCAAGAGGAAAAATAGAAAATGTTGGTGGTAAAAATATCACCTCTGCCTTAAAAAGGGATGGATACAAACGAACTTACTTTTATTTAAATATTTTATAAACTTTCCTATAGCTAATTCAAACGTTCAAACACACACCGCTTATTCAACCGTCCTCGCCATCTTCCTTTTATAGTCTCCCTCTCTCTCTATCCATCTTATAAATAAATAAAATAAATCTTTTGTCTCACTCATACCTTTACGTATCTTTCTGCACACCATCCATACATTCCATTCTCCATCCTACATACATACTTAAAGCTGGAGCTAAAGAAGTTTGGCTTATGTTTAACGAACTTCCGGAGCTAGTAAATGATCACCAAAAATAGTAAATGATCACCAAAAAAATAGTAAATGATGATCACCAACATTTTATGAGTTTGACTGTAAACAGCGATTTTGTTCTAGCCGTAGGGGGTCACAGTTCTAACCTAACCTAACCATGTCGGATCCCGCCCCAGGGGGGACTTAAGGGTCAAAAAGATTTTGGTTATTTTGCACACTAAGATTTGGTGATCATTTACTACATTTGGTATTCTAAAGTATTCTTTGGTGGTCATAGTATTTATTCCCAAGAAGTTTTACTTCAGTCGTGTGGTCTAAAGCACACTCGTATTGATTCGATTGCCAATCGACGGCATCGATCGATGGTAGAATGGATTAATCGATCAACGTCGACCGATGCCATCGACCGGCAATCGATGGATTAGTTAGTCGAACGGTATCCGTCGATCAGCCAAAGCTACCACACCAATCGATCAACGTCGATCTATGTCGACCGATTGGTGTAGTAACACCCTAGGTTCGTCTTTATAGTTTGTCTTTGACTTAAAAATAAATAAAAATACGATTCATCTCACAGGTTCTAAGTGTTGCGCGGCGTGCATGGAGTACCTCATGTGTTGCTGTCCTTGCTGTAAGCCCAAAAGGTTTGTTTTAAAAATACTAACATTTCTCGCGGATTTTATTTTTATTATTATTATCAAATAGGCTTGCGTTTGACGGCAATTCACCTGATAAGTGATAATGCGGCCTAAATTGGAACACGCTTGCCTAAGATGAACCGGTTCACTCGTGCCTTGAAGATACCCAGATTATACTTATCAGGGAACAGAGAGGCGGGCAGCGAATTCCACAGTCTGGCAGTTCGCACAATAAGTGTGGAGTCACTTCTTTCGCGTGAATTCAAGTATACAGGGCGACTGGTAATTAGTGTACGATACTGAAACAAGTGATTGTGTTCATGATAATAAACAACTTTCCCGAAGAAAAAATGTTTTTGCGGGTAACAGCTGTTTCTGTAAAATTCAAACAAGAACTAGCATCTCACATCGCTATTCACTCTCACTTCGCATAAGGTTCAAAATGACCTTGGTATATTTGACACTTTGAATCGGGTTCGAGTGCGAAGTGACGGGGAAATTACCTTACAGAATGCCACTTCTTACGCCATCTCATACTTTATCTGTCAAAATCTCCCTGTCAATTTAGTTCAACTCACTAACACGCTCGCAAGGGTGGCGCTAGAGTAAATTCGAATTATCAACCGTGTTTTTAGAAATGTTTAGAATGAGGTCTTACTGAATCACACCCCGGATAGGTCTAAGGCGCGCGCGCGCCTTTTATAAGGCTGTTGTGTTATTAAAATAAAAGTGAACCAGTACAAAACACATTTTTTCTTCGGGAAAGTTGTTTCTTATCATGAACACAATCACGTGTTTAAGTTTCATACACTAATTACCAAACGCCCTATATAGCATTTGTTTTTTTCTGTAATTTTTTATCTATACAGGGAAATTGAAAAAATACCCAAAACCTCTTAATCTGGACTTATCATCACCCTGAATAACATTTGTTCTACGACTTTGACCTCAACTAAATAACGTAGCCAAAAACAATTTATTTGAAGTCTGTAAAATGTACGTATACTACGCGCGCGCGCACCCATATGATAGCGAATATGATGTAGGTAGTAGGTAGGTTAATGTACAGGCACAGCTGATTGCAGGCCTTTCGTCGGCCGTGTCGGAAAAAAATATTATGCAAAATTGAATGTGTGTTTATATTTTTTGTATGGAAAAAAAAATGTTTCGAATTTTGGAAAGTCGTAGAACAAATGTTGTTCAGGGTGATGATACGAAGCGAGGATTAAGTGGTTTTGGGTATTTTTTCAATTACCCTGTATATGTACCTATGTATATACAAAAAAAATGTATTTGTGTATGTATATCAGCTGTCTGACACCCATAGTACAGGGTCTCCCTAGTTTGGGGTCAGATGGCCGTGTGTGAAAATGTCCCCACATATTATTATTCTTAAAACACATAATGTGTTTTCTGTTGAGAGTTGAGATTGCTAGTTATTTTGAAGCTTGACAATTTATAAGTAAGTACAAATACTTACTTAATATGACAATTGTATAAACTTTCCCAAAAGTATTCAAACTTTTTATCCGAATGCAGATTTTTTATATTAAATTTAACAATACCTAAAGCTTTTCGTACGTTCAGTAGAGAGTACGTCTTAATGGAAGCAATTAAGTTAAATATTTAACTAAATTGCTTCTACATGTGAAAAATTAACATAGCTCAATTTGTTTTGCTATATATTCGTTTTTCGATACTGAGAGCAAGGCACACGAAATTTGTAAAGTTAATTTTTGAACCCCTTATATAATTAATGAGTCTCTATTTGAAATAGCTTTGTAGCTGAAACTGTTTGCATGCCTAAGTTAAAGTAGTTAGTTTATGGATTATTTTAAACTGAACATCTGTAACTGGAAAGAAGGGAAAATTGTAAAAAAGGGTCAAAGCAACATTCCATGAAATTATTTCACCAAAATATTCAAGGTTTTTCTTCTAAGCAATTAGAAATTGAGCTGTTTTTAGAAAAGACAAAGCTCGACATTATTTGTTTCACCGAACACTGGCTGAAGGATTATGAAATGTTAATTAATTATGATAATTATACTATTGGCAGTTGTTTCAACCGGATAACTATGATGCGTGGTGGTTCACTAATCTTAATAAAAAATAATATCAAATTTAAGTCTCGTAAAGACATAGTGGAACTATCGGTTGAACATACTATTGAACTGTCCTGTGTTGAGCTAGATAGGCATGTAATAGTGTGCGTTTACAGACCCCCTAATTATCAAAACTACTCAATTTTTGAGTCAATAATGGAAGATGTTTTGACTAAACTTACAAATGGCAATAAATCAGTAATCATTTGCGGTGACTTTAACGTTAATATTTTAGAAAACAATTCAAATAGCAGTAGATTAATAAGTCTTTTTAAATCATTTAATTTGTCAAATGTGTTTTTAGAACCAACACGAGTAACTACGACTACTGCTACATGTATTGATAATGTTTTTTGTTGCTGCGACTATTTAGAAAAGGCTATAGTGAATTATCTCCCGTCTGATCACAGCGGGCAAACCGTTACTTTTGAATTCAACGCTCCAATACAAAAAGTGCAGGTACTGTCAAGACCAGTAACATCTGGCAATTTAATTAAATTTAATAGCACTTTAATGAGTAAGTTAAACATTCAAGGCCTTAATATGAGTGATGGTAATGTTTTGTATGAAGAATTTTTTTTAGTTGTGCAAACAGAGTTTAATAATATTTTTAAGAAAATACCTAGAACTATTAGCCCTAAGTTTTTATTCAGTGACTGGGCAACTAAAGGTATCAGGAAAAGTAGGGAAAGACTTTTTGAGCTGTATGGCCTTAAGCCTTATATAAACACTGAAACTTTTAATAAGTATGTTGCTACTTACTCTAAAACTTTTAAAAATACTTGCAAGACAGCTAAAGCTTTATACATAAGCAACAAGGTAAAATCAGCAGAAAATAAAATTAAGACTGTTTGGAAAATTATCAATGATGAAACCAATAGAAACAAAAGAAATAAAACTGATTACACTCTGGAGACACCCTGTGGTCTGATAAGTACTAATATCGATGTTGCTCAGGAATTTGCGAAATTCTTTACCGATATTCCAATTAAAACTACTGAAAATTTAGCTTCCTCGCCCTCACTTGCTTTTGATTTATTAAAAACGAATGTTTTATCCTGCCCTTCGGAATTCAAATTTAAACATATAAACCCTGAGGTTGTTATAAAAACTTTTAAACAACTAAAGATCAAAGTTACTGAGGATTTGTGGGGAATGTCTACTAATGTTTGTAAATCGATTATTGAGACAGTAGCACCCTATTTAGCTTACATATTTAATTTGTGTATAGACCAAGGAGTTTTCCCAGATTTAATGAAGTACAGTAAAGTTATACCACTTTTCAAATCCGGCGAATGCAAGGACACGAATAATTATAGACCCGTTTCGGTTTTGCCAGTATTCAGCAAAGTGTTTGAAAAAGTAATGCTTAATCAAATGCTCAGTCATTTTAATTGCAATAACATCCTACATGATCAACAGTATGGGTTCACCAGAGGGCGTTGCACTACTGATGCCGGTATTACTTTGATTAAGCATATCTTTAACGCATGGGAGGAGTCACAGGATGCCATTGGCATTTTCTGTGACCTCTCCAAAGCATTTGATTGCGTAAATCACGAAACACTGCTTTTGAAGCTTGAGCATTACGGACTCGGTAAACTAGCGCTCAGATTAGTAAAATCGTATTTAGATGATAGGCTGCAGCAAGTTCAAATAAACGGTGTAAATTCATCGGGCTTGACAGTAAAAATGGGTGTACCACAGGGCTCAATATTGGGTCCGTTCCTATTTCTAGTTTATATTAATGATTTACCGCATTTACTGAGAAATCAACCTCAAATGGTGTTATTTGCTGATGATACTTCATTGATTTTTAAAGTAAATAGACGGGCACAGCACTATGACGACGTAAATAACGCCATGATTAAAGTTCATAATTGGTTTACTGCAAATAACTTAGTGTTAAATGAGAAGAAAACCAAGTGCATAAGATTCGCTTTACCGAATGTTAAAAGTAGTGAATGTAACGTTTTATTAAATAAGGACGTACTTGAATTCGTCGAAAAGACAGTTTTCCTAGGGATTACGCTTGACTCAAAGCTGCAGTGGGGTCCTCACTTAACATCTCTTGCAGGGCGGCTAAGTTCGGCCGCTTACGCTGTCAGAAAAATCAGGCAATTGACAGACGTGGATACCGCTAGACTAGTCTATTTTAGTTACTTTCATAGTATCATGTCTTACGGTATTTTGCTTTGGGGACGGGCTGCAGATATAGATTCTATCTTTATTCTGCAAAAGAGGGCTGTCAGAGCCATCTATAATCTCAGCAGACGCGAGTCTCTAAGAGAATTGTTTAAACAAATTAATATCATGACGGTACCTTGTCAATATATATACGAAAACATCATGCATGTTCGTAAAAATCTTCATCTGTTTAGTAAAATAAGTGACAGACATAACTTTAATACTAGAAATAGGAACAAATTATATCAACCAAGTTTCAGATTGTCAAAAGTACATACTTCTTTTATGGGGTATTGTGTAAAATGTTATAATAAAATACCGCTCGATATTTTGCAATTAAATGAAAGGCAATTTAAAACATGCATTAAACGCACACTATGTAGGCAAGCATATTATAAGTTGGAAGATTATATCAATGATAAAAATGCTTGGCATAATGCTGGTCCTGCTGCACAGCCTCTTTAGGGAATTTCTTAATTGCAAGAAAATTATGTTGCTCACCCCTTATTATTGACATGAATAACGTGTACCGTTATTATTATATTTACTTATTATATTTTATCTGTCGAATGACATACTTACATACATTGGAAATTTTAGCTTTGTATAAATTAATAGCATTATTTCAATTAATATGTAAATGTGAGAACTATGGATCCATTTATTTATTCAATGTGTTTGACATAAATGAGCATGGCAGTTGAGAGCATTGTCATGCTCGCTCAAATGTCTCACTGATGGTGGCGTGCGGGTTGGATCATTCGGTTCCCTTCAAAATGGTTGAGCTAAGTGGTGCTGATCCGCGCGTCATGTTCGTGAACGAGCGCTGTCAGTTGAGCTTGGTCATCTCTTAACTGCCATGGCTTTTATATTAATTTATTTTTAATTAGAATGTTTTGGATTTCTCTTCACTTACATTGTTTTCACATATAGAAGCAACAAGAATAATGTAGCCTGGATTTTGTAAAAGCTTGATTGAAAAGAGTGTCCGTGGAGTTTCTTGCTCGTTCTTCTCCATAGAGACCTACCCTACGTTTTGGAACGAGCAACTAGCTTCAATTTTATTTTGACTATTCAAAAGTGCCTGCAAATGGTTTAATTGAAATAAATGCTTTGACTTTGACTTTGACTTTGACTTTGACTTTGACTTTGGAACCTAATTTCTGTGCAAATAAAGAACCATTATATTCTATTATCTAAATATATAAAAGCGAAAGGTCACTCACTCACTTATCACGAAATATTGAAAACCGCTTGACGTATAAAGATAACATTTGGCAGGGAGGTAGTTTATAGTTAGTAGACGTCCGCTAAGTATGGATTTTGCGACAGGACCGGATTAAGGAGGTCTAATGGCTCTGACTAGTAAACACCGGGAACGAAGTCGCGGGCAGCAGCTAGTAAGCTAATATTCGTAAAAAAAAACGAAGTAATAAATTGGAATTTTGAGCTCCAATATCTCCATAACCAGAAAATTCCCAGCTATGATCTAGAACAATAAAATGATCACAATGACATGTAAAACATGTAACTGCATGCTTCGTTAAGTGATATTTGACACCCTGTATAATAATAATAAAAAAAATATGATGTCACATTCCCGTGACTGCTGCTACGGCGTAGATTGCTCTGAACAACGACGAGACATTCGCCGTGCTCCGACGTCGTAGCGAGAGTTATGTCCACAAACCGATCGCTACGCATTACTGCTACGCCACTTAACGACGAGACTTCGTCCGTGCTACGACGTCGTAGCTAATATGACAACCAACCGGCTTACCCTACGAGGCTACGATGAGAGATTCTCCATGATACGATTTCGTAGCAACAGGTATTGTGACCACCTACCGACTGCTACGCATTACTGCTACGCTGCTCACTCCCTACGACGAAACTTTCGTAGCACAACAGTTATGTTCACCAACCGATCGCTACGCATTGCTGCTACGCTGCTCACAGTGCCCTACGATTTCCATGCTACGACGTCGGAGCGTACAATACGGTCAACGTAACTTGGCGCGTCTGAAGTTAGCTGTTTGGCTGCGCAATGGAACTTTTAGGAACGAAATTGTCTACTGCGCAGCTAATCGGCTAACTTCAGACGCGCCAAGTTACGTTGACCGTACTGTACACTATTATGTCCACCCTCCGATTGCTACGCATTACTGCTGCGCTGCGGAACTCCTCTACGACAAAACTTTATCCGTGCTACGACGTCGAAGCGACAGCCATTAAACGCCCTACACACGACATGATTAGCTAGCCTGACCAAATCATCCGTAGAATCAGGTATCGCGTCCACACGAGGCCTGATTTGCAGTTTGCTCTCGTGCGTTCTACGACGTAGGTGTGCCAAATGCTGCACGCATATTTTCCAATTTCTTTTTCAAGCCCTCAATTGTGGCTTTATTATCTACTTTTTTCCAAATTTCAAGTAAAACTTCTAAAGCTTGTTGTCTGGCATCATTATTTTTATACATGTGATGGGACATATCCCATAAACACGGTAAATCTTTGTAAATCTCCAGCATTTCTGTAATAACGCTGCGTTCACTTTATTATATTCGCTGATTCTGCCATTATTTTTGCAAAAATAAACAACGCGAATACACATACACACTACTCGTGCCGCGGTCGCGGGGCTACTGAGCGTAGAAATCAGGTGAGAGCGCGCCACACGACATGATTTGATCAGATCTGACCAAATCAGTCGGCGTTGGCCACCTGATGAGCATTTATCAGGTGACAAACCTCCATACCACCTGATTCTGCTCCTGGCCCCTTATTCACAATCATTCGATTCGATTCCGTACCGAATCGAAAGTCAAAAGATATCGAAGATGTCCTTCAAACACAATTCACAAATCCGAAACCGAATAATTTTGACAGTTCAACGAACATACGAAGACTGAAGTCGGAAATGACATTGTCGAATACGGTTCCTTACCGACACGGAAACGTATCGATTGGTTGTGAATAAGGGGCCTGATCTGACCAAATCAGGCGTCAGATCATGTCGTATGTAGGCAGCTTTATGTCCACCAACCGATCGCTACGCATTACTGCTACGCTGCTCACTCCGACGAGCAGACTTCGTGCTACGACCTTGTAGCTCTTTAGTCAATCAACCGATTGCTACCCATCAATATACAGAGCGTCCCACGGATATGCCACATGGAGGGAATAAAGTACCTTGAATATTGAAGATGGAACATTTTATCGAAAGAAGACTTTATTGATGTGAAACATCAATAGCCGCACGTAAAACCGATTTCTGGCGTGGAATAGTGTGTACGGAGTGGCGACGCGTCACCATGCGCAATCGACTGTGCGATTACCAAAGTCACTGATTAAACGAATTAAGTAGTCACGATTCGAAATAAATTCGTAAATTTTTGTATTTAATGAAAATAAATGTTTATTCAATAAATAGTCATCGTTATCTGGAAAAAAAATCGTAATATTTTATTTTATCAATAAGACATATTTAGTTCCTATCACAATCTGTTCTTTTCTGCATATTACTTTTACAAAATAATGTCGATGATTCACATCTGCCAGGCGTCCCGTGACGGCTCACATTTTTTAATTTAAAAAACAATTTAAACTGCATTTATAGATATTTAAATAATAACATGGTTGAACCGGGAATCGAACCCGTTACACGAGAAAAATAATCACCTGTAGCTTTATCATACCGATCGAAAGGCTTCATCATAATGTTTATTTTTTGCTTGAAATTCATGGTCTTCCTTTTATTTCTGACACTATGTTATTTAGCGAAAAATAATCCTTAGTCGAAATATGTATGTGGCTTGGCTGTTTCGTTACTACAAGAACTATTGGTTAACAGTAAAGTAATGAACAGTGAATACATTTTTCACCTTACGCTCATGTAACGGTATAGAAACGGCCTAGCCACATATACTTAAATATATAAATATTTTGCTAAGGAGTAGAGTTTGTGAAGTTAGGGCAAGTAAAGTAGAGATTATAGGCAGAGATCTGATAACTTTTTGACAGTGCGAGCCATTTATTTCGCGTCTTGGCAACATTTTACTTGAAAATGTTTTTGGTGGGATTGAGTTGTCCATTCACGGAGCGGTATCTATTTGGAGCGCGCGGAGACCTATTTCTAAAGTCTAAAGAATAATATGATCTCAATCCATGAAGCTTTTATATAAAAAGTTTTTGTGTACTTTTGGAACGTTATTCAAATCAATAATCAGTGATTTGAATACCGTTCCAAAAGTACATAAAAACTTTTTTTTTTATAAAATTTTCTTCTATCATTGACAATGCCTCCTGACAGATTGTCAAATAACATTTAAAATTATGGAAATAGCGAAATAGGTTTTACAAAATGTCGTCAATGAAAAAATAATGTTTCATTTTAAAATAAATTGTTAAATTTAACCCGTTTGTTAACCAACATACTAAAATGGAGACCAACATTTTCAAATACTTAGTATACCGTTCTTTAAAAAATTCGTCAAGATAGGTAATAAGGTTCGTATGAATTTCTATACATAGAGGGGCTTAACTAAAAAGAGTAAGGGCTCTTAAGCCCGTCACAGACGTAGCTATAATATATATTAATATACGTCAGAATATAAGTCCGTGTGGTGTCGGACGTAAAGAATAGCACCATCCCATATCTTTGGGTGTCGTAAGAGGCGACTAAGGGACTTACCAGAGAATGGGCAGCAGCGTTCTCTGTGCCTTTATAACAACCATACTGCGATCGCCAATCCGCCTGCCAAGCGTGGCGATTATGGTAAAACCCCCCCCTTGGGGAGGCCTATGTCCAGCAGTGGACGTCTTTCGGCTGAAATGATGATGATGACGTCAGACGTAGCTATAATATATATTGATATACGTCAAACGTAGCTATAATTAAATTAATAATTAAATTAATTGAATTAACGGCTTGGCACGCGACGATGGCAAGAGACCGGACGGCATGTCATTATTTCCTTGGAAGTTGGGTAGGCCTTTAGTGTGGGACGCTACGTGCGTCGATACTCTTGCGCCATCCCATCTTCCTAGCTCAGCGTGCTGTGCTGGTGCTGCTGCTGCGGCTGCAGAAAACCTCAAACGGCGAAAGTATAGTCACCTTGGTGATAACCTTATTTTCGAGCCGTTTGGGGTTGAAACCCTCGGGTCGTGGGGTCCGAGTGCTCATCTCCTTTTTAAGGAAATTTCCAAAAGGTTAGTTGACACTTCTCGTGATCCAAGAGCTGGTTTTTACTTTGGGCAGAGGTTAAGCATTGCCATCCAACGGGGCAATGCAGTCAGTCTCTTGGGCACATTCCCAGATGACGGCGATGTGGAGGAATTTTTTGATGCGTTATTATATTAGTTTATTTTTGGTTTAATAGTTATAGGTTTTTCTTTTTTTAATTGTACGTGTAAATATTGTATATTTGTAAAGATGTTTAAAATAAATTGTAAAAAAAAAAAAAAAAAAAAAATTAAATTACGGTTAGCTATAATATATATTTTTACTACGTCACCAAAATATGTGGACAGATATAGCAAGGCATATTAATATAAATTTAAAAAATGTGAAACAAACAACGATCGCAGACGTAATAAGGGCGAAAATATATTATTATATTATAGCTGCCGTGTGTGGTGTGGTGGCTAGCTATAATATATATTATAGCTACGTATGTGACGGGCTTCACACATGAGCAGCATGGTGTCAAGCGCAAAGGTTACTGCAGCCGTCATACCAACTTTGAAGATCAGCGGCAGTGTTCCACCTTAGGCCCCATCATCACTTAAGATCAGGCGAATTGAGGTCAAACGCAAACCTATTTGAATAAAAAAAAAACAAGGCGTCGCGTCGTCGTTTGAAAATGGTATGTCGCCGGGGCCCGCTGACTCGTGTCGACGGCTGCTCGTTGTAAGAGTCCACGTCCACGATTCCGGCCAGTGGTCGCAGCTAATTATTAGCCCGTCTTCGCCAAATGCGCGACTGTGATGGGTTCTTAGGTAAGCGTCCACAGTTCTGCATCGTACGTATCGGACGCATCGCATCAAACGGATCGTAGCATTCTTTGCTAGGAATTCATATAAGTGCGATCACTGATCCGCATCATACGCATCGCACGAATCAGCTCGTCAGCAATGTTGATGTTGATGCTCCGGGGGGCAACTTTTGCGATGCGTGTCAATGGCGTCAAACGGAATGACGATCAGTTGCCGCGCGCTCACTCCGCGTTTCTTCTTAGGGTGTTACCAAACCAATCGATCGATCGTCGATCGACGGCATCGATCGACGGTATCGATCGACGGTAGAATGGATAAGTCGACGTTGATCGATAGATTCTACCAGACCAATCGATCGATTGTCGATCGACGGCATCGATCGATGGTAGAATGGAATAGTCGACGTCGATCGAGCAGCTTGATTATTATTACTGATGAATTATAGCCAGAGTTAATCGAACAACGTCGACCGATGCCATGGACCGGCAATCGATCGATTAGTTAGTCAAACGGTATCCGTCGATCAGCCATAGCTACCACACCAATCGATCAACGACGATCGATGTCTACCGATGGCATCGATCGATGATCGATCGATTGGTGTAGTAACACCCTTACGCGGCGTCTTACGTAGGCGGTTCAAAGCGAACACGATCCGATTCGGTGACAGGCGAATTCAACGTGAAGCGGTGCGAAGCGGCCACACTGTCCTACGTGCGCTTTATCCCACAATATAGGAAGTTCTTGTATAAAATTATATGAAAATGTATACTTCCGAAATTATTACAAAAAAGAAACGACGGTACCGCACCCATTTCGCGCGAACATGTCAAGCCAACTGATCGCGTTTGCTTCGCTTCGCGCCGCAATGCGCCGCACCGCACCCAACGTTTATTTGATCAACGTAGGACACTTCAATAGCTTTCGACTGTTTGTTTTCGCGTTCGCTTTGGATCGCCTAGGTACGTAAAGCCGTATCCAGACGGGTGTAACGTGTAATGTAATCCGCCGTGTAATATAACACGAATTCTACGTGTGGACGGCACTACGAGCATTACATGTAACGCTCCGGCTTAAGACGCCGCGTTAAATATGTCGTGTACCCAGATATTATGTTTCCTTTTATTCGATTTTTTAGATTTTTCTTCACAAATTATTTTCTTTCGTTTTCCTCTATTATCACACAAGCAGATTCCACACGTCCGTTTACTACGAAAATCCGAATGAAAATGGCGTCGGCATTCCGATTGCTGGTAGTTGCGACGGCAAATCTGATCACTGCCGATTCAGTGGCCGCATTGTAAGAAAATAGGAATGCGTTTGATGCGATGCGTCCGATACGTACGATGTGGAACTGCGGACGCTTACCTTTTGGCCCCTATTTCACTAGGACACCATGGCGGCGCCACCAACAAAATGTATGAATTTTTGCTGGTTGATCAAACGGGACACCAGCAGTGCTATTCCGTTACAATCTCCCTCGGTAAACACCTAAGTGAAGTGAGCTGTCATCCGTCCCGATGCTAGGGATTTACAAAGCAGACATACGGATAACAGCTCACTTCACCTAGGTGTTCACCGAGGGAGATTGTAACAGAATAGACATTACAGGGCCTGTAGACAATATGCAGTTGACATCTGTAGGTAAGCAAAACTTCAACTCCATACAATATATAGGGCCCTATTTCTCTAGGACCGCCGTCACCAACAAAATGTCTGCAGGTTACCACAATCGGACACCAAGTGAGATACCATGGTGCTGCAGTGAAATATAGCCCCTGGTTGCATACATTTCAGGTTCACCCATTTCGACCGACACCCTTCTGTATCTCGGAAAGCACGTAAAACTGGTACCAATGTACCAGCTGTCATTCGTAGGTCTTTGACAGTCGATATGGGTAGTCAGAAGTCAGAAAGTCTGACAGACAGTCTTGTTACCCTGTAAGTGGGTTGAGGAGGCCAGACAGGTAGTCACTCCATGTAAAACACTGGTATTCAGGTACTTAAATTATATCCGGTTAAACTGGAAACCGACGTGAAAATATTTGGAAAAGGCTAGGCAGCCGATGATTTTACTTATCAGCTAAATAGTTATCTCCTGCGGACTTGGCTGGTTTACTTGAGGGACATTCTCAAGTAGACCAGCCAACTATGCAGACTATGACCTCCATACTGTTTCTCTAAATTTTTTGATATTTAAGTTAGGCTAAGTTGTAGAGTCTGGTGTGTTTCTGGTAGTTTTAATAAACACAGCTCTAACTCACAATCAAATTATATTTGGAACAATAATGCACGGCGCGAATAGAATCTCTCGTAAAAAGTACTTCTAATTTTATGAAACGTTTCATCCAAATTCAGATTATTTATATTAAGTTTAACAATCAAAGTTTTCATACGTCTCAGTCGAGGCGCTAATATTTTTTAGTCTCAAATTTGGAAGGGTGTTCTTTATTATTAAATCAACTACTCAAAAAACAACATGTCATGTATTTTTAAAACTTATATAATATTTACAATCACAAAACTAGAAAGAAATTCAAGTAGGTTGATGAAATTTAAATACGAACTGTAGGCGGGCAGCCCTCTCGCATGTTTAAGTACCGTGCGGCTGTAGGTAATTATTTCAAGAGCGGCCGACTAAGGCGTAGTTATAGGTTGCAAAGTTAAACAATTGAGTTACTAATTCTTATCTTGCAGCCGTCGCGTACAGTTCAAGAAGGAGGCCTCGGTACGAGTGATCACGTCGGCTCATTGAAAAGGGGCCCATTCACCGTAGGTCAACAACGAAGCCCATTTGTAAGGCGACAACCCACCGAAGGTCAACAGAGTAACCAATTTTTTGGAAGCCCTTCGGATCAACGGGGACTTTCAAGAAGAGTTTTCAGATATGGATGTGTTCAACGCCGCCGTGGCCTTTTCTGTCACCAAGTAAGCAACTTTTTGAATGCTATCACAAATTTAAAAACTGTTTGTATACAGGATGTTTGGAAGAACGATGCAAACCCGTAAAGCGGAGCTAGTATAGACCATTTTGAACCATTTGAACCGAATTTGGCTTATTTTTTTTTTTAGAAATTTTGATTTTTATGTGAGAACCCAAAATATTACAGTTAGTTGCATATAATGTCCAATTTGAAAGACAAGACATTTATTTTTTTGATTTTATTTGGTTAAAATGATGTTTATAAACAATCAAATAAAACATTATTAATGCATCTGTGTGATGAGACAATTTTTAACCGACTTCAAAAAGGTTATGAATTCGAATGTTTAATGTATGGTCGGGCATATATAGACGGATTTGCATAATTATTTTTTGTTCGAAAGGGGTTTATTCCGAAATGGTCCCATATAAATTTTACGTTTAGTTTCTTCCATCTTTTAGTTTTAGACGTTTTAGTTTCTTCCATCTTTGGAGGACTTACAATCTCCATTAAGTGTGTTACCGTTTCTTAATGGATTTGGATGTAAATAAAGGCAACACTAAAAAGCGAAAAATAAAAAGTTTTTCCAAAAAACAGAAAACCGCCTTCAAAAACTAAAAAGTCATAAATAACTTTAGCACAGAACACACATTACTTTACTTTCGGAAGTCGGTGGCAATACAAAACAACAAACACAAAGCCACCGCCACCGACTTCCGAAAGTAAAGTAATGTGTGTTCTGTGCTAAAGTTATTTATGACTTTTTAGTTTTCAACCGACTTCAAAAAAGGAGTTTTTACCTGATTTCTCGGGACTGGGTGAACCGATTTTGATGATTCTTTTTTTATTTGGAAGCTAGTACTTCCCGTGTGGTCCCATTTTAATTTGGTCCAGTTCTGACCATGGCATCCATGAGAAAACCGTATAAGTCTTAAATTTGCATTAAGTATGTGCGCGATTTGTTACGCGATTTCTCAGGCAAACGTAAACCGATTTTGAAAATTCTTTTTTTTATAGATAGGGTACGCTTCAGGCGTGGTCCCATATAAATTTTATCGAAATTGATTCAGCACTTTTTGAAAAATCAACAAATACCCAAAAAAATTACACAGACGACGTTTTAGTTTCATCAATCTTTGTAGTAGTTAACTTTCAATCTCTTCTTAATAGATTTGAATGAGGAGGTCTTCAAAAACTGAAAAATAACTTTAGCACAGAACACACATTGACTTTAGTTTCGGAAGTCGGTGGCAATACAAAACATCAAACAGAACAAAGCCACTGAATTTCGAAACTAAAGTCAATGTGTATTCTGTGCTAAAGTTATTTTTCACTTTTTGAAGGCGGTTGTCTTTTTTGTAAAAAGCTTTTTTTGAAGGCGGTTTTCTGTTTTTTGGAAAAACTGTTTTTTTACAGACAGATTAAAAAAAAATCTTTGTTAAAGCCAGGTCAAACAAAATTTTTAAAAACATGCCAAGTTATTGTTCTTCTTTCAAGGTATCAACTACGCGGATAGCTCACAAATTATTGAAATTATGACCTACCAACCAAATTGAGAGCGAAAGTTATTTATTTAGGCGAATATTTTCAAAGAACATTTTAATTTAAATCATTTATTATTCGTGTTCAAAATTCGCCGCGGTCTCTAACAGCAACACGGGCCCGTCCTTACACTTATGTTGTTAAATTTTACTTAATCTCCAGTTTCATCGTTTCAAACGCTGAATTTATTCTCTCAACCAATTCTTCTTTTCTATTTATTCCCACATTCGTTTAAACAAGTTCTTTGGCCCGATACCACACGTAAAAGTTAAGCGGAGTCAGGTCGGGTGACCGGGCGTCCCATCACTGCCGATCCAGCTGTTTTTGATGTCCAATGCGCTGAACAACCATCTTGTTGAAAGATGACTTCTCGGTCTCTTGCGAATATCGGAACTGCTGATTCAGATGACTTCTCGGTCTCTAGTGAATATCGGGGCCGCGGATTCAGATGACTTCTCAGTCTCCAGCGAATATCGGGGCCGCGGATTCAGATGACTTCTCGGTGTCTAGCGAATAGCGGGGCCGCGGATTCAGATGACTTCTCGGTTTCTAGCGAATATCGGGGCCGCGGATTCAGATGACTTCAGAGCTTGTAGAGGAATCCGGGGCCCCGATATTCGCTAGAGACCGAAAAGTCATCTTTCAACAAGATGGTTGTTCAGCGCATAGGACATTAAATGTACGGAAGCACTTATATAATATTGCTTCCCTAACGACTGGATCGGCAGAAACGGGCTATTGGTTTATTGATATTTCACACGGCAGTCGGCACAGTTGCAGTATCATTTTTTTTAGACCGGGTGCCGATTTCCTTGTTCGAAAACTAAACTAAAATTAGACAATTGGCATCTCTTACTGCCAGGCAGCTGAAGTAAACGACGGCGACAGATAAGAAAGTTATAGATGTCTGATTAGTTTTTTTCCTTGAACTTCGCCGTGTTTTTAATCAATACGTTCTAAACTTACAACTATAATTGTATGAACATTAAATTGACAGCTCTTATTATCTCTTTCTTATTTATAGCCTGTAAAGCGTTTCGTGGCACTATTGATGCGCCTATTTTGCACACTGCGCTGGTTCGCTTTTCTGCAAAGTTTTAATAATAAAGTGACATCAGCGTCAGTCGTACAACGTCCTTTGGTGAAACCATACTGTTGATCGTGTAAAACGCCATCGTCCCAAGCATTTACTGCCGCGGCAGAAATCACAGACTATTTGCTGTCCCTCCTTGCCGCACTATTGCGCGCGCTAAGTCCCCAGTACGTCGCACTCTGGCTGTACTAAATTATATTTTGGATTCAGATCCAACAAACGATCTGTTTCCGGATGAAAGGGCGAAGATTTTATTGGTATGTCAGAAGTGAGAGGAAATTATGAAAGTATTGGGTACCTAAACTTTGTTGAGTGTCTACAACACTTAAAGAAAAACAATAAAAAAACGTCTTAGGGTGTTAACAGACCAATCGATCGATCGTCGATCGACGGCATCGGTCGATGGTAGAATGGATTAGTTGACGTCGATCGATAGTTTCTACCAGACCAATCGATCGGTCGTCGATCGACGGCATCGATCGATGGTAGAATTTATTAGTCGACGACGATCGAGCTGCTGGATTATTTTTACTGATGGATTTTAGCCGGGGTTAATCGATCAACGTCGACCTATGCCATCGACCGGCAATCGATCGATTAGTTAGTGGAACGGTATCCGTCGATCAGCCAAAGCTACCACACCAATCGATCAACGTCGATCGATGTCGATTGATGGCATCGATCGACGATCGATTGATTGTTGTAGTAACACCCTTACATAAGTGGTCTTATCAGTTTTTAATTACAGGAAAATAAATAAATAGACCACGATGTTCTGAGTGGTTTACAAAATATCCCTGAATTGGTTTTGGGACTTACCAACTAATTGTAGGCTGTATTATGTTAAATGTTAATTCCGGGCTCTCCACTACAGGACGCAGAAATCTACGGACATGGAAACAGGCTAATGAGACGAAAAAAATGGATCCTAACCAAAAACCACCATGAGACGCTAAACAACGGTTTTGGTTACACCAACACGCATGACTATGGAGGTATCCAAATAGTAGCTGTTGCTGCTCGAAACCGAAGAGATCCTTATAAGAATTCTCCCGCTGGGGTTCCTCTACAAGACGTCGGTTACCCACCCACCAGGGCTCCTCTACAAGGCGACGGTTACAGCGGGGGTCCTTCTCAAGGTGGCAGTTACTCCAAAGCTCCTCCACAAAACGTCGTTTATCCTCTCGCCAAGGCTCCTCTACAAGACGGCGGTTCCCCTTCCACCGGGGCTCGGCCACAAAACGTCGTTTACCCTCTCGCCAAGGCTCCTCTTCAAGACGGCAATATCCCTCCCACCGGGGCTCCTCCACAAGGCGACGGTTACTGTCGGGGTTCTTCTCAAGGCGGCAGTTACTCCCGGGGTTCTTCTCAAGGCGGCAGTTACTCCAAAGTTCCTCCAGAAAACGTCGTTTACTTTATCGCTAAGGTTCCTCTACAAGACGGCGGTTCCCCTCCTACCGGGGTTCGTCCACAAGGAGACGGTTACAGCGGGGGTCCTTCTCAAAGCGGCAGTTACTCCAAGGCTCCTCCACAAAACGTTGTTTACCCTCTCGCCAGGGTTCCTCCACAAGACGGCGGTTCCCCTTCTACCGGGGTTCGTCCACAAGGAGACTGTTACAGCGGGGGTCCTTCTCAAAGCGGCAGTTACTCCAAGGCTCCTCCACAAAACGTCGGTTACCCTCTCGCCAGGGCTCCTCCACAAGGCGGCGGTTATCCTCGCCCCGGGGGTACCCCTCAAGGTGACCACCAACAGGTAAAGACAACTAAATGTATTCATATCGTCGTCTTAGACCTACAATGCACTTGAGGCACGCCTTGTTCCGGCTAACCGTATCGTCTGGGTTCTATTGCGATCCGCCGCATTTCGTCGTCAATTCAAACTCTGACAATTCAAAAGTACCTGTAAATGGTTTAATTGAAATAAATGATTTTGAGTTTGAGTTAGAATTACAAGCATTTCTTTTTCAATATATTGATGGCTATATGCGACAGCAACTACAAATACATAACAATAGATGTGCGGCCCGCCACAGCTCCAAGACAAGCGGTGCGGTTGGAGGTGGCCGCAAGTCAGTGTTGAAAAAAAAAAAAAAAAAAAAACTAAAAATTGAAAAATTGAAATGCGGCCTGTCACATCGGCACGCCGTAAGAGCGTTGTAGGTCTTAGAGTGAAAACCTCGCGAATGCAATTATGATCAGTTTTATTTTAATACATTTTTAGAAAGAGAAAGAACATTGTAACGCACGCCCTCATACAAAAAAAAATATTTGTAACCTGTAACGCGATCTATGACGGTTTTTGCTCTGATTAAGCAACCAAAGGCAGATAGACCCTGCGGAATACATCAGTATTCCGAATTCCGTTTTGAATTTGTATTTGCTTTTGTAGCTTCACTATCAAGTGAAGCTACAAAAGCAAATACAAATTCAAAAACGAATACCTACAATTCGCTTCGTGCTGTACTGACTCGTGTCAGTACAGCACGAAGCGGAGTATTGTTAAAAAAAAACCAAATACTAATATATAAATAAAAATTCAAAAGCAAGTACAATCAAGAGATGGTGGATTCGTTATTGAATTTGTATTTGCTTTTGTGCACTGTTCCGCACGGCGTATCTGCCTTTTATTTGATAATCTGAGGGTTAATGAGAAAAAAAAAATTATAATAATATTTAAAAATAATTTATTATATACCCTGCTCTTCAAGTGTATGATGTACAGACGCCAGCAGGTCAACCTACCCGATACTGTCACATTTTCCCAATCAATCTTGAACCTTATTCTTTACCCATAAAGTTGAAAATCGATTAAAAAAATGTGACAGATTATAGTAGTTTGATGTGCAGAATGGCGTTGATGTATCTTTCTGGTACAAATATGAGCTTTGTTTTTGCTTCAATAGAAATCCCCGCCCACATCACACAGGATCCAAGTCACGGCACGGATAAGGTACCTGGGCCTTACTGTCGCTTCTCAAAAATCTACCCTGTAGGCTTTGATTATATAATGTCTAGATGGAGCGTCGCCCTACAATCATAACAAAGAAAACGAGTCAACAATTTCAAGAATGTGTGCGTGCAGGCGTCGTTTTACACTGTGCGTCTACGTCTCTGTGTGCGTAAATAATGATTATATGTATAAGCAATTATGTATATAATTATACATAAATTAATATTATTATACATATATTAATCATTTATTATTATTATTACGCATTTAGGCTTTGATTATACTGGGTGATTTTTTATTCACGTTCCAAATTTCTCAGGGTGATAGTACCCATGAAATTGAATAACTTTCTCCAAAAAACATGGGTCGAAATATTAAAAAAAAAATCGGACTTCCCATACAAAATCAATAGTCAGCTGATCGATTTTGTATGGGAAGTCCGATTTTTTTTTTAATATTTCGACCCATGTTTTTTGGAGAAAGTTATTCAATTTCATGGGTACTATCACCCTGAGAAATTTGGAACGTGAATAAAAAATCACCTAGTATAAGCACTTGTTGTTGGCTGACACTTTTTGACACGTTTGCGTGCACTTGACGCTCCATCTAGATATAATCAAAGCCTGTAGGTATATCCAAAGGAATCAACATTTTTAAGTTTCTGTTAATGATCAAGCTAGCAAATGAGCACTTAAAATATTTTGTTTCCAGCAAGTATACCAGGCGCCGACATACCCACCGCCGCGGCCAGGATACTCACCGTCGAAGCTAGAACACCAGCCTCCCCAGAGGCACATTCATCCCGGTACTTACCACATTCGTTTTCATAATAAAGACCATCATCTAAGACGTCTGTCTGTTGGATAAAAGTCTCCCAATTACTTCGATTTCCCCATAGACCATAGGCTAAACAGTAGGTCGATTCTGTAAAATTCAAACAACAACTTGCATCTATGTGAGATGCAAGTTGTTGTTTGAATTTTCGCTATTCACTCTCACTTCGCATAAGGTTCAAAATGACCTTGATATATTTGACACTTTGAATCGGTTTCGAGTGACGGGGAAATTACCTTACAGTATGCCACTTCTTACGTCATCTCATACTTTGTCTGTCAAAATTCCCTGTCAATTTAGTTCAACTCGCTGACACGCTCGCAAGGGTGGCGCTAGTGTAAATTTGAATTATCAACAGAGTTTTTAGAATGCCAATCAAGAAACTCACAATGGATTCAGATTCGAAGTTTAGAATGAGGTCTTACAGAATCACACCCCTGTACCGGTTTGCTTCGGTCCGGTACCGAAACCCTGTATAGGTTTGTCAACTTAATTGACTAGTTATATTAACCGGTTGACAGCCACAGTCAAAAGATGACAAACCAAAATAAGTTCAGCACGCCATGGTCATGACACACAGACACACACAGACTTCTAAACGAAATTTGCACGCACATTTTTGCTTTTTAAACCAACTTCAAAACATTTAAGACCGACTTCAATCCGTCAACAACTGCTACATTCACACCCAAGAAGCTTATAGGTAAAAGTGGAGGCAACACTGTAAACACCTAAAGGACTTAACGCACCATCCTTCTTAAAAAACAATTAATAATAATCATTGTTTTTTTCACGGTACTTTTGAAGTATGACCTTGGCGGGACGTACAGCAAGAAGGATGGTGAGTAACGCGTTTAAGTCATACCAACTGAAGGCAGATGCTCTCTTTCTGAATGCATACATAAGATAAAGAAAACACTGTCTCGTTCTTATGTATGCATTCAGAAAGAGAGCGTCTGCTCACAGTTGGTTTTTTCACTTTATTTCGGGTAACAAAAGACCTATAACATATATGTATACCTTACAGACTATCATACATATTTATTTATTTATTTATTTATTTATAATTTTATATCAGAACATAAATTCCATACAAATTGTTAATAACGCTTAAAACTATGTTAGTATCTTATAACTGCTTATCCTACTTATCCCACATTAAAAAGGGCACCACCAGAGCTGTGTAACTTATTCCAGTGCCTCACAATAGGACACTCGACTCTATCCATAATGGCACTAAGTAAGCCGTTGGAGCTGCCGCGGACACGACGCATCAGGGAGGTCACTCTCTTGCGCACTATTGCTCTAAAGCAGTCTGTGTTGGCCTCCGCAAACATCCCCGATGCACTACAGTACCGCGGCAACCCCATCAGCATCCTAAACCCGTTATTGTAGAGGACCCGCAGAGCACTAATAGCCCTCTGCGTATATCGGACCCACAGGCTGCAGGTGTACAATGACTGGCAGTACGCCTTAAACAAAGTAATTTTAACATTGTTTGTGCATCTTGCAAACCTGCGCGCCAGCATATTGCATCTGACTGCCAATGCCCTGCGTTCCCTCTCTATATCCAAGTCATCAGAGAGGTCCTCAGTGACCCAATGCCCCAGGTACTTGAATTTAGTGACCCTACTTATAGGAACTCCTCTAAGTCTGACCGGTGGAATGGTAGTGGGAGTTCCACAAAAACCACAAAACCACAAAAATATTACTAAACTATTATTGTACACGAAGAGACGGCGTCGTGTTGCGCTGCGTGGTGTCGCGTAGCCTTCCGCGGTTCCGCGTAATGAATAACTGAACTGAATAATAACTCACTTACAACTGTACACAAATTTTAATGCCCTAATACTTTTTTTTATTCCAAAAAGGTCGAAAACAAGGTGGTGGGACAAAATACTCCAGTTACATGACTTCCTGTGCCTTTTCGTGCCTCATATACCTCCTATGCTGTGTTCCTGTCAGACACTAATGTTGCCAGTTGAAAAAAGAAATATTTCTGGATGAGGTGGACCGAAGACGACGCGGACGTCAAGATTGAATGGAGAAGGCCCAGGACAGAGGCGAATGGCGTGCAATGCAGAATGCCTACACTTAGCATTGAGTGAGAAAGGCTAAGCAGTAGAAGGAGAGATTCTTGTCAAGTGAGGTTGCAATAGCTGTAGGTAAACCTCTATGGTTTCGCTGCGTTCACTTCGACACATAAGTGAAAAATGTCAGTAAAGAGGTCGGAATAATAAGTTTGTATTGACCAGACAAGCAATTATTCTTCAATGGTGAATGGTCTATCAAAAGTACGCCAAAATGGTTAAGATGAAATTCAAAATATTTTTACGTTTTGTGCAATATTCAATATACTTGTATGTTAATAAAATAATTATTCGCGGGAGAACTATTGTTTGCATATTTATAAATATGCAAACATAATTATAATAATTAAAATCGTCAACGTACCTAACTCTCCAAGTTAGAAAAGCTCTTAAATGTGCCTAGTTAATGAAAATATGACATTTACAAGCTTAAATTTTTATAATTATTCTGTAAATGCATATTTTTTACTCTCGCGAATAATTTTTCTATTACAATACAACCTGACACAACTGCAAATTGCAATAAAACGTACGAAAATTTGAATTTCGCGGGCTTCATTGATTTTGACAGATCGAAGCGTCCGTTTACGCCGTCTATTTTATAATTAATACTTGAGCAAGCGTATGCGTAACTATGTGTACCTAAGTGTTATTGGCAAAATTGCGGTGTTCCTTCCACAAAAGACATTAATGAACGAATTGACGTTGAAAGATCATCAACCGTTAGCCAAAATAATATAGCGTACATCAAAACAGAAGTTTTTTCTATTAAAAAATGCTACTAACAATCTTGTAGCACACATACTTTTTCATTTTCCGACATTATCTACTATAGACTTATCGATTTTGGTTACACATTATTAGTACGCTATGTATTTTTGCTAGTGAAAGCCGAAAGGAGAATCCACTTAAGATCAATTGCCCGATACATAGCCTAAAGGAGAATCCACTTAAGATCATTTGCCCGATACATAGCCTAAAGGAGAATCCATTTAAGATCATTTGCCCGATACATAGCCTAAAGGAGAATCCACTTGATCATTTGCCCGATACAATCGCTGTCCGTATCACCTTAACATTCGTCGTACTGTATCAAGCTCCGTATCTATGGCCTTTATTTTACCACGTATCGTACCTGTCGTGTCCTCAAGAAAAAGTATCGGCAAACCGTGCCGTATCCGGTATCTCCTTTGATAAAAACCGACTCGAAATGGAACAGGCCGTATCGTGCTTCGTATCAGAACGGCGTATCAAGACTACGTATAATGATCGCGTATCATCACCCGTCCAGATAGGCGATCATGTTACGCGTCGGCAAAATAAAAACTAGCCCGAACCACAGATAATAAAATACCCTGAACGAACAGAAACTCAACCGTCGGGAGACTAATATAATAGTAATGCTGATTTATTGATATAAAAGTTTGTTAGAAGGCTCTTAATGAACCATATGTTAGGCTGGTTGACGATGGCAAGTCTTAACTATTTTCCATTATTATTATTTTCTTGAAACCTTTAGCTTCATCTTCATTTATTTTAGATACATTTAAACAGAGCAATGATATCTTCAGCTCTGACAGTTGTAATTTTGAAGTTGGCAACACTACCATTTTTGTTAGACCGTTTTGTTTTCGGTGTTGCATATTTTGCCATTTTTTTGTTTTTTTTTTTTATATAGATTTTCGCTTTGCTTTCGAGAAATAGGTACGGATTCATATCACGTGTGGGTCTAGTATGTCCGTGTGAAGGATTATTCGAATCGGGTACCTACTTCAGTAAAAAAAACTAATCGAATTTACGTCATTATTATTATTCGGCCGGGGGTCTGAGGGGCCGGGACCCCATTTGTTCTAGATGATTCCATAAAGTGGTTGGCAATTTCCATCTACATACGTGAAAATATACTTAGTTTTACTTTCCAAAACATACGTTGTCACTATTTGTTACAAATACTAGTAGATTGAGAAAATTATGTCAAACAAAACTCGTAGGTAGTCATGGCGTACCCTACTCTAAGTTTAGGGAGCAAATATACATGATAAAACATAAATTGTTTTAGCTTCCACTCTTGAAAATGATGATAGGATAACATCCTGTAACATTGCCTTAGCCACTCGTGTGATAAAAAAATACAACATACATTATTTTTCGTACAAAATTCACCACACGTGACATTGACTATGTAGCTTGCCAAACAATAATTAAAATAGAATGAAAGCATTCTTCAGCATTAGATACAACTAACTCTGAATACCAAAACTTTCAAGCTTTTTTTATTATTATGGCAACATTAATCTTGATCGGTCTTCTAAAAAATCAGTGTTGCTGTTTTTAAAATTTCTGACCATGCAGTTTTAAAACATCTTAGTTCAGGGTTCTCATCGCACTAGTCTGTCAATTGTTGGCTATAGGCCTTCTAACAAACTGCATGTTCTATGAGAACTTGCTAATATTAGTATTACGAATTTTATATCGTCTACCTAGCCTTTTCCCAACTATATTGGGGTTTCCTTCTAGTCAAACCAAATGCAGCTGTATACCAACGTTTTCCATAGAGCAATTGCCTGCCTGACAGCCAGATTCGTTGTCAGACTTTCGAGTTTCTGACCACCTGTTTCCAAACCTGTCAAAGATCTACGAATGACAGCCGCGACCAACGGCTTTATGTGCTTTCTGAAGCAGAAGAGTGTTACTTCATCAAGTCCGCGCTGATACTGACAAATTCCTAAGGGAAAACACTGCATGATGATGATTAATACAAAGGACTACTTTCAAGACCTCTTGTCGTTGGTATATACGCGATTTATCTCACACAAGCCCTTTTTATGTCCAATCATTCGAGCGAAAGATATCAACTCTCAACGCTAGCACGAAAATATTACAGCCTTACAATCTCCTTTCACTAGTACCTTTTTTTCTCTGCCTACAATATAGCTAGGCCTCTTTCATGACACGTCATTATACTCTGTTCTTCGTCTGACTTTTGATCGACGACAAGCAGACATATGTCAATTGCCCATCGGTTGCCGGTGCGTCCCGTTATTATTTTGCAGCTCTCTGCTCATAATGATTCCATTTAATGGGATTTTTTACTCAAGTACTTAAGCTGTGAGCTTTTACTAACTACAAACGAGCTACCGGTGACTTCATCAAATAACGGCTCTATTCGACCTTGCATTGTCACCACTAACCATTACTTACTCAGTAACTCTTTGGGGACCAGCACCTGAATTGTGTCGAAACTCTGGGGCAGAACCACTTTAGCATTGCCATGTAAAAATTACAAGATGAAATGGTAGATACTGTGTATATTTTTTTAGCTTAATATTGAAAATGTATTGGTAGTTTCTTGGAAAACATTATGAATCCTTTCTTGAATACTAGATTGAGACCCTTTGAAGAAAAATATACTATAAACCTAAGCTAAGCTATAAATAACCTATTCAAATTGGTCATGCCACAGAGCATACGTTCTAGTAAAACCTCCTTGAAACAACAGTTATTTCAAGCAAATTGTGCTTCACCATCTGTCTAGCCTTTTCTCAATAACGTTGGGGTCGGTTTTCAGTCTTACCGGACGCAGCTGAATACCATTACTTTAAATCATTTATTGGGTAACACGATACCCCTTGGTAAGACTGGTTATCAACTTTCGGGCATCTTATTACCCGTATCGACAGTAAAAGATACACGAAAGAACCAACGGTTCTTTACGTGTCTTGTCACACCATCAATTACATAAGAATTATTGACTATTTCAACCAACATGGCACAGGTTAAACTAATTTACTTTTGTACTGGACCAAATACCACATGTGCTTATCAAGCAGATTGTAAACAGGTCAAAATATATAATGAATTGCGTGTGAAAGTACAAAGTTGAGCGCTTCATTCAGTAGCCCGCAAAAAATCCCGAATTGTATTTTTTTCTGACGATGCTTGTCTCTTTGCAAAGAAATTCTCCCGACATTTTCACCGATTTCACATTTCAGCCCCCTTATTCACAACCATTCGATACGTTTCCGTGTCGGTAAGGAACCGTATTCGACAATGTCATTTCCGACTTCAGTCTTCGTATGTTCGTTGAACTGTCAGAAATATTCGGTTTCGGATTTGTGAATTGCGTTTGAAGGACATCTTCGATATCTTTTGACTTTCGATTCGGTACGGAATCGAATCGAATGATTGTGAATAAGGGGCCAGATCTGGCAACAGTTTTCGTTTCGCTTATGTTTCACAGGGGATTCCCCCACCCATGTCCTTCGAATGAGGGCTACGTTTTTGGTTACCAGTTGGCGCCACTGTCGAGTAAGGTCCCTATAATTGTTATTTCGGGCGTGAAGTGATATTATAATGTACCTCCATTTCTTAGCTCTTATTTGCCACTTTTGATCTCAGGTATTGCAAAATATTCACATCATTATTCTAATTTCATATAAACCCGCATAGTTTACTCACAAACGGTGACATTTGACATTTCGGAGACCTCACGCTTCACTAGCGCCTCTAGCGGCAAATTCAGACGTGATAACCCTCATTAGTTACATTTACGGTAATTTGCACCTACAGTTTATTTTTGGGAAACAGCCCTTTAGTCTTACAACGCAACGCTAGGGGATTTCCCAAGTTGTTTCGCTTGTCATTCAGAATTCAGTTATACATCATCATTATCGCCATAGAAACCTCAAAAGTTTTACATACAATCATAAAATTTATCATACTCGTTAATTGTCAATATTATATCATTCTAACAAATATTACATATACATACAGGACAAATTGACAACCGCCATCTTTTTTTTTAGTCTAAATAACTGTACCTACCGTCTTTAGAATAACATGTTTATGAAGTTATGACTTAGAAGATGTCATTGTAAAAGACGGAAAGTATTATTTTTGCCTTGAGCGGCTAAATAGCTAGATCAGGCCCTAGATATTTTTTTTATTATTACCACGTCATAAAACTAATACAATTATTATGATAAAATCAATACACAAACACAAATGGTTTCTTTGTTTGTTTGGCAATGGTTAATAGCCGGAACAACTCCCGATTCTGCAAATTCTTACACCATGCAAGCGTTGCGCGTAAAAGCTACAAAGTAAATTAAGAGCTTATGGGAAATTATAGAAAGACTCCAAAGCCAAACGTTATCATAAAACATCATTTATTTTAACGTAAATTGTTACATGGTTTACATGTTATTGAATATTATTTTTTTAATTTAGTTTTAGCCACTTTGCATATATGTACCACTACCACCACTGCCACCACCAGTAAGTATATACATTGTGGAATGCAAAAATTATGTAGGTACCTACTCATCACATTCATAAATTAATCTCAAAGAAAAAAAGAAAACTTTCGATTTTTAACACAAGCGCTCTTTCTTTCCCAAACTTAGGTCTTTTTTTTATTGAGTACAGTTTCGGGGACCCGTTCAAACAAGCAAAGAAACTCGAGTTTTGTTATATGTATAACTTTTAGATCGCACTGTAATAGCTGGAAAACATTATGATGACATAACATTACCATCTTTTATATATTTATTTATACTTCATGCAAAAATGGACTTAATCCTTAAGAGTTCTCTACCAGTCAACCAAGGTTGCTGAAGAGATAACGCTAATGTTTGAATTGCTACTCTGACATGCAGTTAATTGATATAATACTATGCACATGAGCTCAACTGTTAATTATGAGACACAATAGTTAAACAATTACAAACTATGAACATTAATAGGGATACAAAACAACAACACAATTACAATTTCTATAACGTACTATGCACAGTCTATTTGAAATAACTTTAGTTTCAAAGTCAAAGTCAAAAGTCAAGGGGAGGGGGGGGGGCGGTTTCAAGAGGGTTTTTATTAGAATACTAGCGACCGACCCGGCTTCGCATGGGTTTATAGCCTTCCTCGATAAATGGACTCTCCAACAAAAAAATATTTTTTCAATTCGAACCAGTAGATCAAGAGATTAGCGCGTTCAACCAACCAAACAAACTCTTCAGCTTTATTAAATAATTAAATTAAATAATATTAGTATAGAAAGTAAATATGACATGATCACTTTGAATATCTAGATATTGGTGCCGATTTCCTTGTTCACAAACTGAACTATAACTTCGCCATGTTTTTAATTAATACGTTCTAAAATGACAACTATAATTAGTGATTAAACGAACTTACCTTAGGCCTCCTCTACACAATCTGCCATGATTGGCACTCGTTGATCATCTGTGATCGGCAACGTAATTGTCACGATCATTGTGCATGCATCCACACAATCGCCCGCGATCATTTATTGAGCGGCAAGCGTTCAAGATGGACGTGGAGGTTATAGCTGCAGCGTAAGAAGTAAGCCAAGCCCTGATTAACATTCTGAAACATATTAAGGTAAATAAAACATAAATTAGATTTATCATGCATTTATTTTGAATTACTCAAACTCTTTTTTTATATTGGCATCCATAAATGCTTTATATAAAATACTCTGCGATTGAGCATTTTCTGTAGACATATTCTGATTATCTAAAAAATAAAGGTTCAACCAAAAAGGAAGAACGCTTCGCGTGCTTGTTGAGAGCAGACGTGTTTCGCTTATTATTGCAAAAAATTAAATTCTAATACATCTACCGCATTCAAAACCAATCCTTAAGATCACAGTGTTAAAGTCATTATCCTTTTGGTGGTACATCGCACAGCGCCGGCGAGAAAGCAGCACGCTCACTTCGAGAGTAAAGAGAGCAAACTATTGGCATCGCACTCGCACCTGCACGGACTGGCAACGGAATGAGCCGACAGAAAACACCGCCTAGTGGCATGTTAACAAGCGGAAGCGAGGGCGGTAGCGGATCAGTACCGAACTTATCTACACTTGGTGACAATGAATACCAAACCAACATCTGTCAGAGAAAACGAAAAGAGCGCACTGAAGAAATAGATTACAAATCAGACTTTGCTAACTTTCGCACAGACATTATGAAGTTTCTGGAGGAATTTGGAAGAACTCAAAAAGAAAACCTGAACCTCATACGAGAAGAAATCTGCGAGATCAAACAAGAAATTAAATCGATAAAATCAAACACAGAAAACTTTAAACTACAATTTGATAAAATAAACACCGAAATTAAAACTATTAAATCCAACAACGCAATAACTGAAGACAAACTTAAACGTATAGATAGCGAAATTCTCCAAATAAAAAACCAAATAAATATCGAAAGTACATCCGACAAATCGCCCTTCTTGCATCACGAAAACCTCATCCTAGAACTTAAGGATCGAACTGAACGCGAGAAAAATATCATTATTGTGGGTATAACGGAAAAAAGTGACAAAAACTACAACGCACGACAAAAGTACGATTATGAAGAAGTAAACAAAGTACTAACCACACTGTATGAGGAATGTCCGCAGCCAATTAAAACCACAAGATTGGGAAAATATATCACAAACATGAACCGGTCCATCAAAGTATGTTTTACCGATACAGAAACACCTAAATACCTGTTCCGGACAAAAAGTAAACTACCCGAGAATATACAAATTTACTCAGATTTAACACCAACTCAAAAGCAATATTTACAATCTATAAAAGGAGAACTTAAAAAACGTATAGAAGACGGAGAAAAGGACCTTATTATTAAATATATAAAAGGAAAACCTACAATTATTACTAACCAAAAAAACTCGAAGGAGGTTCACAACACAATGGAAAACACCCAGACAAACTAAGCCATCAAATCATCAAAAAATATGAAGATATACCCTTACACCCATCATCACTCAGATTTTTTTATGCTAATTTACGAAGTATTCGCAAAACCGGTAAGCTCGATGAAATCAAATGTATTATTAGGGCGATACCAAAAACTACCCACTTATTGGTATTCACGGAGACCTGGATTATTTCTGAAGCCGATGCAAAATTATATCAGCTGCCAAACTACAAGCATGTTTACAACTATAGGAAAACACGAAAAGGTGGAGGGGTATCAATTTATATACACGACTCAATAAAATACGAAGTAACGGAAGATTTATGCGAAAATGGAAACCACAACTTGGGGTACATATAAAAAAATTATCACTAAACATCGGAGTGATTTATAAACCAGGTGATTCAAACAATAATGATTTCTTAACGACGTATTCCGCACAGTTGGAGCAGAGAAGAAGAGCAATTGTATTTGGCGACTTTAACATGGATCTTCTCAACGCGGACAACCACGTCACTAAATACCTGAACGAAATTAAAGGAAACGGATATGAAATACTGAACAAAATTAATGGCTTATACAGTACACGTGAAACCTCGACTACAAAATCTATACTGGATCATGTTTGCACAAACATAAGTAACCACTCATTTAATTTTTCCATAATCGAGTCATGCTTGTCTGACCATAAACAAATATATTTGGAAATAGGCAGTGTAAAGCCACAAAAAAATAAAAAAAATCAATACAAAGCAATAAATTATGAACAATTGTATAGCGACGCACTAACAGACAGTTACATAAATGAAGAAAATGATTACTATAACCTCGAGCAGTTTATCACAAAACATGTAAATAACAACAAAATCGACAAGACAAAAATTCTAAATCCACCTCAAAACGATTGGATAAACCGAACTATTTCAGATTCGATAAACTTACGTAACAACCTATGGCAACAGACAAAATCTTACCCAAAAGACGGAAACATACAGAAAACCTTTTCCAAACAGCGAATCGCAGTAAAAAACTTGATCAAGACACACAAAAAAAAATACTATTACGATCTATTCTACAACAGCAACAATCAACCGAAAAAGATGTGGGAACTTATTAATAACTTAGCCCTAAATAAAATCAAAGAAAGCAGTGCTCCTCCGAAACTAATGTCGAGCTCAGGACCTATAACTGAAGGTAACGCAATATGTAATCTATTTAACACATTTTTCTCATCAATAGGCCAGGAATTAGCTAACGAAATACCCATTATATACCACGCGAACGATGGCAACACTCTTATGTACGAACACAACCATTCACACGACGTAACTCTGAGTAAACTCACTCCGTGCACTGAGGACGAAATTTCTAAAATAATTGACGGTCTGGATAGTAATACAAGTACTGGGATAGATGGTATCAGTACCAAGGTGATCAAATGCCTCAAAAATATAATTGTTCCGAAATTAACGAACTGCATAAACGAATATATGATGCGCGGCATTTTTCCGAACACACTTAAAGTTGCCAAAGTCAGCCCCATTTACAAATCGGGCAGCAGGACTGATCCAGGTAACTATAGACCAGTATCGGTCTTACCTGTATTATCAAAAGTATTTGAGCGTATTTTGTACAGCCGTCTAAATGCATACCTTCTTGAGAAAAACTTCCTAATCGACGAACAATACGGCTTTCGCTCGAAATCTAGCACTCTTACAGCTACAGTAGACTTGGTAACTAAAATTAAAACGCACATAGATCAAAAGGATGTTGTTTTGGGGGTATTTATTGATTTAAAAAAAGCATTCGACACCGTAAGCCACCATAAACTTCTCCAGAAGTTAAATAACATAGGACTCAGAGATAAAGCCCTAGAAATGTTTACATCTTATTTACATAATAGACAACAAGTAGTTAAAATAGATAAATTCACTAGTTCCATAAAAAACGTACCATACGGCTGTCCTCGAGGCTCAATTTTAAGTACGTTACTTTTCTTAATCTATATAAATAATATAAACAAGATAGGGTTAACGGGTCACCTAACTTTATACGCGGACGATACATGTCTCTTCTATTTCGATAAATCTATCCATACTAATATAACAAATGCCCAAAAAGATCTTGGTATACTCAGTGAGTGGCTTAAATACAATTTACTTACAATAAATACGTCCAAAACAACATACCGCTGGCATAAGCAACAGGATCCGCGTACGAAGTCGCGGGCAGAAGCTAGTTTAATAATAAGCCTAATAAAAGTCAAAGCTTGGCGGCTCTGTAACCTAGGTGGTAGTATATCTGCTTCCGGCGCACAGGGTTTTAATCCCGCCCAGAGCAATACATGATTTTCACCGCAAAAAACAAACCATTACCAGACTTCCCGCCTCTTATTATAAACAATGACACAATAAAAAGATCGAGCCACGAAAAATATCTCGGTCTGAGGGTAGACGACAAACTCACATGGAAACTGCACATCGAACATGTAAAATCAAAATTAACGTCATTACTAGCATCATTACGCAAAATATCAAATTGTATTCCAAGGAAAATACGTACTATTATATTTTATAACTCATTAGTAAAATCACATCTCGAGTACCTTATTGAAATATGGGGGTGTGCCGCAAAACTATCCTAATGCCTTTACAACGAACCCAGAACAAAATTATAAAAACATTATACCACTATCACTACCTTACTCCAACTAAAACACTATTTGAAAAAACCAAATTATAAAATCTCAAACAACTATACACATACGGTACCTGCATTCTAATAAAAAAAATCACCACAAACAGCGTACAATCAAAACTACAACTACATAAAAAAACAATATCATACAACCTAAGAAATAAAAATAAATTACAACGAAGACAAGCTCGCACAAACTACGGTAAAAAAACTATATTGTTCGAAGGAGCACAGCTGTTTAATGACCTACCAAATGACGTAAAAGATTGTGAGAATATTAACAGATTTAAACTAAAGCTGAGAAATTACGTTTATGAAATGTAGTCATATCGCATATTAAATGGTAGCAATTTACATACTTCCTATTATATACTACTCAAAACAAAATAAGGGCCACGAGGTATTTTTTCATTTTGGTGTAATTTATTTTTCTATGGTGCTCTTCACAGACGAATGCAAAGTTAAATTTTTTAACGACGATCGGCGTATTAGAGTATGGAGAAGACTCGGCGAGAGATTTTCAGAAGCCTGCATCCATGAAGTCGATCGTTTTGGTGGTCCAAATGTAATGATTTGGGGCGGGATAAGCTTACACGGCAAAACTGAGCTCGCTATTTTAAATGAGGGTACTGTTACTGCTCAGCGGTATATTGAGGAAGTTGTCAGACCACATGTGATCCCATTTGCACAGCGAGCGGGTCCTGGATTCATCTTGATGCAAGACAATGCTCGTGCACACACGGCTCAAGCGACTCGGTTTGTACTGGAAGCCTCTCAAATTCAAGTCTTGCCGTGGCCGGCGAACAGTCCGGACAATCCAATAGAGCACATGTGGGATCAGTTGAAACGAAGAGTTAGAGACGGTGATCAGGAAACCCACAACCAACAGCAACTCATCAACGCTGTGAAAAGGACCTGGGAAGAGATTCCAATGGATAATGTCAGGCATTTGATTGAGAGCATGCACTCCAGGCTTCAGGAGTGCGTAGCTAAATGAGGGGGGCATACCCGTTACTAGCATGGAGTATGGAGTATTTTCTTTTGTTTTCAGTAACTATACGTTGTTTTTATTTTTAACCTAAAATGTGTTTTTTCTTTCAAAAGCAAATAAACTTTTTAATCATTATAATTTGAATAAATTTATTGGTCTACATGGTAAAAACAACATTAGTTTTCGTTATGGAGACAAAAAATATATATTGGTTTTATTATTTTCATGGTACAGACAAAATACCTTGTGGCCCTTATTTTGTTTTGAGTAGTATATATATATATATAATTGTTTTGTATAACTTCTCCAACAAGCATCGAAGGCAAAATGTATTTATTTAGATATAAACAATTACTTTGTATCTCATTGTAAGTGAACCTATGTATTGTTCTTATGAGAATAAATTCTTTAAACCGAAACCGAACCTTTATTTTTTTTGGAACGAAGTTCCTTATCGCGCGTTGTGAAAGGGGGCTAGACGGAAAAATTTCTTACGAAAAGTTGTCACGACACTTTTGTATATTTGATTTAAGAGCCATCTATTAACGTTATTGGCGCAACTGTGCTCTTCGAGATCGAATTACGAACGGCCAATAGATGGCGCAGAAATAATTTATTGGTCTTTCTATCTAAATAACTACGCATTGTACTAACATGTTAGAAAATGTTAATCTTTAAAATTACTTATTGTAAGTAGTACAATGTAAGCAGCCATAATAACTTTTCATTCCTCGCTTTTTTTTTCCCTGGCTTAAAGCCACTTAAATTCACTTTAACGCATCACATTAATTAGTGAAGGAATTGTAATAAAATTTTATTACAATTCCTTCACTAATTAATCGAAAGGAACTTCGTTCCATCCGGGTGTCCCTTGACACCTCTCAAGTTTTTTTATTATTTTAATTTGTTGATACAGCGGCCATGCGGCCATATAGTAAATGTAATAGCCGCGGGGTGTGGAGTTTGATCCCAGCATCAGTCTATTCACAGGCACTTCTTACAAATCGACAGCACTAGAACTACAACTACAACATTAGCGATGCACACTTGTACTTTAAACAAATAGCAACAACACAGCGTATGTACCTATTACGGTTTAAAAGATACAGTCCTGTGACAGAGAGACAATTACAAAAATGTTGTCTTAAAAGTCAATATGTGTTGTGCTACCAAAGTTAATGACAGAAACGGATCGCTGCGAAACGGACTCTACGTAGTCTTGTCTGCCCCCTACTCCTAGAATGTAATTTAAATCTGCGTAGGCGTGGAGGGGCGAGGCGGCCCGCGAGCTGAGGAGCAGGTGGCTTTAACGCCCGCCGCCGCGGCTTAGGCTGGCCGGCAAATTGATTAACAGCAGTGAGACAATAATAGACTGTTATTTTTGTTATTAAACTACGTATATCTCTATTATTTAAAAAAATAACGAAGCTCATTCCTGAGACGCGCGTCGACGGGGCGCATTTAAAAAACGTGGTGTGTTTAGGCCCTAAGGTATACGCATGGCGCATCGATGTTATTCCACGCCACTAGGCGCTAGTTCGCACGGGCGCTTTTAAAACACGGAGTTTATTTACCGCGCCGTGGATCTTCAAGTCATGCTCAATGTCGAGAGTTGCGACTGTTGCGAAACCAGTTACTGGACAAAAGGAGAAAGGGTGATGGCATAAATAAATAAAATTTGAATATTCTTATACCTATTTATCAAAAGTTAAAAAGGTTTTCTTCTATCGCTTTCTCTGACTCCCACGCTTCTGCTGATTCTGGATCATGTTTGATTCGCTTCACTTTCTTGGGCGTAGGGCCCTCATTATCTGTCATTTTGCGTTTCATTTTTTTCTTTTCTCGTATTTCTCCAGGGAGCTCTGGCTCTGCCTTCATCAAAATATCACTTTGTGCTTGTGGATCTACTTGGTCTGCCGTGTTTCTTTCTTTTTGTTTTTCTTCTTCCTTCTCTTTGTAGGCCTTAACAAGGTTTCTTCACTATCTTGCACATTTAAACGTTCTGCTATTGCTGCAGGTATCTTTAAGGCCTTCTTATAATTAGACCCAAAAAGAGGACGGCGACATTTTGTATCAGGTAGTGGTATAAAATTGGTCTGATTATTCACCATAATATTGTCATCGCGAAAATGTGCTTTAGGTATTCTCTTACGCAAATTGATGATTCCATTTAGTGGTACATTACTCCCACGCTTCTGCTGATTCTGGATCATGTTTGATTCGCTTCACTTTCTTGGGCGTAGGGCCCTCATTATCTGTCATTTTGCGTTTCTTTTTTTTCTTTTCTCGTATTTCTCCAGGGAGCTCTGGCTCTGCCTTCCTAGACTCACAGACTCACAGACTCAGAGACTCGACTCACAGACTCACAGACTCACAGACTCACAGACTCACAGACTCACAACAGACTCACAGACTCACAGACTCACAGACTCACAGACTCACAGACTCACAGACTCACAGACTCACAGACTCACAGACTCACAGACTCACAGACTCACAGACTCACAGACTCACAGACTCACAGACTCACAGACTCACAGACTCACAGACTCACAGACTCACAGACTCACAGACTCACAGACTCACAGACTCACAGACTCACAGACTCACAGACTCACAGACACACAGACACAAAGACACACAGACTCACAGACTCACAGACACACAGACTCACAGACTCACAGACTCACAGACTCACAGACTCACAGACTCACAGACTCACAGACTCACAGACTCACAGACTCACAGAGCCACACAAATGAACGCGCTGTGTGTGCTTAATTAATTTCTTAGATATTTTCTCTAAGTTAAGTGTCTCATTTGGATACCAATGAGCTTAATTTCTTAGATATTTTCTCTAAGTTAAGTGTCTTATTTGGATACCAATGAGCTTAATTTCTTAGATATTTTCTCTAAGTTAAGTGTCTCATTTGGATACCAATGAGCTTAATTTCTTAGATATTTTCTCTAAGTTAAGTGTCTCATTTGGATACCAATGAGCTTATTTTCTTAGATATTTTCTCTAAGTTAAGTGTCTCATTTGGATACCAATGAGCTTAATTTCTTAGATATTTTCTCTAAGTTAAGTGTCTCATTTGGATACCAATGAGCTTAATTTCTTAGATATTTTCTCTAAGTTAAGTGTCTCATTTGGATACCAATGAGCTTAATTTCTTAGATATTTTCTCTAAGTTAAGTGTCTCATTTGGATACCAATGAGCTTAATTTCTTAGATATTTTCTCTAAGTTAAGTGTCTCATTTGGATACCAATGAGCTTAATTTCTTAGATATTTTCTCTAAGTTAAGTGTCTCATTTGGATACCAATGAGCTTAATTTCTTAGATATTTTCTCTAAGTTAAGTGTCTCATTTGGATACCAATGAGCTTAATTTCTTACTCACCAGAGACAATTACAAAAATGTTGTCTTAAAAGTCAATATGTGTCGTGCTACCAAAGTTAATGACAGAAACGAATCGCTGCGAAACGGACTCTACGTAGTCTTGTCTGCCCCCTACTCCTAGAATGTAATTTAAATCTGCGTAGGCGTGGAGGGGCGAGGCGGCCCGCGAGCTGAGGAGCAGGTGGCTTTAACGCCCGCCGCCGCGGCTTAGGCTGGCCGGCAAATTGATTAACAGCAGTGAGACAATAATACTGTTATTTTTGTTATTTAACTACGTATATCTCTATTATTTAAAAAAATAACGAAGCTCATTCCTGAAACGCGCGTCGACGGGGCGCATTTAAAAAACGTGGTGTGTTTAGGCCCTAAGGTATACGCATGGCGCATCGATGTTATTCCACGCCACTAGGCGCTAGTTCGCACGGGCGCTTTTAAAACACGGAGTTTATTTACCGCGCCGTGGATCTTCAAGTCATGCTCAATGTCGAGAGTTGCGACTGTTGCGAAACCAGTTACTGGACAAAAGGAGAAAGGGTGATGGCATAAATAAATAAAATTTGAATATTCTTTTACCTATTTATCAAAAGTTAAAAAGGTTTTCTTCTATCGCTTTCTCTGACTCCCCCGCTTCTGCTGATTCTGGATCATGTTTGATTCGCTTCACTTTCTTGGGCGTAGGGCCCTCATTATCTGTCATTTTGCGTTTCTTTTTTTTCTTTTCTCGTATTTCTCCAGGGAGCTCTGGCTCTGCCTTCCTAGACTCACAGACTCACAGACTCAGAAACTCGACTCACAGACTCACAGACTCACAACAGACTCACAGACTCACAGACTCACAGACTCACAGACTCACAGACTCACAGACTCACAGACTCACAGACTCACAGACACACAGACTCACAGACTCACAGACTCACAGACTCACACACAGACTCACAGACTCACAGACTCACAGACTCACAGACTCACAGACTCACAGACTCACAGACTCAGAGACTCAGAGACTCAGAGACTCAGAGACTCAGAGACTTAGAGACTCGGAGACTCGGAGACTCAGAGACTCAGAGACTCAGAGACTCAGAGACTCAGAGACTCAGAGACTCAGAGACTCAGAGACTCAGAGACTCAGAGACTCAGAGACTCAGAGACTCAGAGACTCAGAGACTCAGAGACTCAGAGACTCAGAGACTCAGAGACTCAGAGACTCAGAGACTCAGAGACTCAGAGACTCAGAGACTCAGAGACTCAGATACTCAGAGACTCAGAGACTCAGAGACTCAGAGACTCAGAGACTCAGAGACTCAGAGACTCAGAGACTCAGAGACTCAGAGACTCAGAGACTCAGAGACTCAGAGACTCAGAGACTCAGAGACTCAGAGACTCAGAGACTCAGAGACTCAGAGACTCAGAGACTCAGAGACTCAGAGACTCAGAGACTCAGAGACTCAGAGACTCAGAGACTCAGAGACTCAGAGACTCAGAGACTCAGAGACTCAGAGACTCGGAGACTCGGAGACTCGGAGACTCGGAGACTCGGAGACTCAGAGACTCAGAGACTCAGAGACTCAGAGACTCAGAGACTCAGAGACTCAGAGACTCATAGACTCAGAGACTCAGAGACTCAGAGACTCAGAGACTCAGAGACTCAGAGACTCAGAGACTCAGAGACTCAGAGACTCAGAGACTCAGAGACTCAGAGACTCAGAGACTCAGAGACTCAGAGACTCGGAGACTCGGAGACTCGGAGACTCGGAGACTCGGAGACTCGGAGACTCTCGGAGACTCAGAGACTCAGAGACTCAGAGACTCAGAGACTCAGAGACTCAGAGACTCAGAGACTCAGAGACTCAGAGACTCAGAGACTCAGAGACTCAGAGACTCAGAGACTCAGAGACTCAGAGACTCAGAGACTCAGAGACTCAGAGACTCAGAGACTCAGAGACTCAGAGACTCAGAGACTCAGAGACTCAGAGACTCAGAGACTCAGAGACTCAGAGACTCAGAGACTCAGAGACTCAGAGACTCAGAGACTCAGAGACTCAGAGACTCAGAGACTCAGAGACTCAGAGACTCAGAGACTCAGAGACTCAGAGACTCAGAGACTCAGAGACTCAGAGACTCAGAGACTCAGAGACTCAGAGACTCAGAGACTCATCAGAGACTCAGAGACTCAGAGACTCCTCAGAGCCACACAAATGAACGCGCTGTGTGTGCTTAATTAATTTCTTAGATATTTTCTCCAAGTTAAGTGTCTCATTTGGATACCAATGAGCTTAATTTCTTAGATATTTTCTCTAAGTTAAGTGTCTCATTTGGATACCAATGAGCTTAATTTCTTAGATATTTTCTCTAAGTTAAGTGTCTCATTTGGATACCAATGAGCTTAATTTCTTAGATATTTTCTCTAAGTTAAGTGTCTCATTTGGATACCAATGAGCTTAATTTCTTAGATATTTTCTCTAAGTTAAGTGTCTCATTTGGATACCAATGAGCTTAATTTCTTAGACATTTTCTCTAAGTTAAGTGTCTCATTTGGATACCAATGAGCTTAATTTCTTAGATATTTTCTCTAAGTTAAGTGTGTCATTTGGATACCAATGAGCTTAATTTCTTAGATATTTTCTCTAAGTTAAGTGTCTCATTTGGATACCAAAGAGCTTAATTTCTTAGATATTTTCTCTAAGTTAAGTGTCTCATTTGGATACCAATGAGCTTAATTTCTTAGATATTTTCTCTAAGTTAAGTGTCTCATTTGGATACTGTCGCGGCCGCCGCAACGCCTACCGCGCCATCACGCCATCCGCCAGACGTGGACGTGCGAGCTGGCCAGGTTCGCCCGTCCGACCCGTACGAATGACGCGACTCAGAGACGCGGCGAGGCGCCGCGACGGCTTTGATTGTTTGGTGTATTGGGAAAACTTGATATATAAGTACCTGAGGTTTGATCCGAGAGGAATCTTCAATGCTTTGGGAGGTCTGCTTCGCGTTAATCGGTTTTAGTTCTTACTAGCTCGCACCGCAATTCAGCTCGCCATCTGTAGTTAAAAGTAAATTGATTCCCACCATTCTACACATTGTGTGTTATACACACTTAAACGTTTCTGGTGTCTTAGGTGCGTAAATACATAATTATATATTAATAGCTAACTGCAGCCAAGTCTGCAGTTGTTGGGTACTTTAGTTTAAGAGTCAATCGCGGCGAAGTCCGCTAATTAACCTCTTGCTCTGTGTGCACAACGTTAATCGTAATATCGCTCAGTTGCATGTACTTCATACCCAATCAGTACACACAACCTGATACGACAGTACGCCATTAGTGTTAGGTATTTAGGCGGGGAATCTCTACACTATTATCTTAGTGCTACCACTTAGCTTATATTTCTCTGAGATGAGTCGCCTCTATCCCGGACGCCTGCATCGAAACACCAATCACTTTACTTCGCACTTATTCAATTAGTTACTTTACTTTGGTGTAGTTTAACTGGCTCAAAATAAGCGGCAAGACGCCATATTATAAGATGCTACTCTAATGATCGCTCTATGGATTCGGTGTTGCCAGCAGATCACCACATGTTGTCATGTATGATGACCTTGTTACACGTTTCGCCCTAACAATATTAATTTGACTCTGTTACCTGTTTATTTCGCGAGCTACACGTCGCGACAGATACCAATCAGCTGAAAAGTTAAGGACTATCTTAGATGTGTCCCAAGTAATGCTGTACTTAGGTAGTGTAGGACGCAATCTAAAAATTCCTTTGGACAAGAGTTTATTACAGTCGTCTTTACCTAATTCTTGACCAAGAATCAGGGTGAGAGCTGATCTACAACTACTTAATGTCCCATATTGAGCACCTAAATTAATAATAATAATAATACATCTTTATTCACATATAAAGAGTTACAAACCGTTGCAAAGTCTCTGATTCCTGAGCTAGGTTTAATGACCAGTATTACAGAAATCAGAATTAAACAATTCTGTTAAAAAAATTATGACAATTGGAATGGAGGCTACATATAAATCAACATTGTGTATTTTACAGAAAATAAACCATTTTATGAGGCATGAATCATATTGCTTCAGTGAGTTCTCGGACAATGAGGCTATCATAAGAGGTATAGCATCGGATGGCACATTTCTTTTCAGGAAGGACGTCCTGATAATATCCCGGCAACCAGGGTAATTTTGTGATGCACCTCCCGATTCCTAGAATGAGAAATAATTAAGTTTTTACTAGATTGAAGTATTATGGTGCATCCACACATGACGCCGGCTTTGCCGCCGGCTTACAGACTGCCGCGCCGCTGGCCGTGCCGCTCGGCATGTGTGGATGCGCCATTAAAGGTTCAGTTATGTATGAGTAGACTGTTAAATAATGGGTACCACGGCTGCGTTATCCACATTGGTACTACCTACCATAATACCTTTACTCCTTTAGCCTTATCAATTTTTCTTAATGCCTCTCAAACACGGTGCAGATGGCGACACCGTAAGTCTACTACATGTAATCTCTATGCTAATCTCGAGGACAAGCCGAGTATAATTTTATTGTGTGAACATTTTAGATTAACTTAATTTGATTAATTAATTTTCAACTTAATTTGACCGCTCTTATAAATAGATGTCTCTTGTTTTATTGAACAGAAAGAGATATACTTAATTAGTTTAAAATAAGTTCAGCTTGTTGTGCAGAATTGGCACCATTTTCCACGCAACTAACAATAATTGCATATTCAGCTGCAAGAATAAGCATAAAAATCTACATTTTATCGTGTAATTTCTAGATAATAAAGTTAAAATGCTTCTATCCCAAAGTGTGACACCCCTTAGTGTCATACTCTGGGGCGCAACATATTTAATCCGAAAAGATATTTTAAGGAAATACATTCAAGTGCATTGAATCCCTTTTTCTTTTTCCTATCTAGCTTTCCCACCCAATTAAGTATGTATAGCCAGTATAAGACGTATTGATTGAACAAATGTTAGTCTATAATATTTAGTCTGTAAGTAACATATTTTGCAAAATTGTAGCGACTGTCTCTTACAAAACCCAAGATTTTTGTAATAAACATTATCCAACAAATATCTTTGTGTACTTATTTTTTTATAGGTAGTAGGTACATAATGTTTCCTAGTTTAATATGCCATGTTATTTTCGGTAATATTTAGCAAAACCGCTTTCGCTCTGGGCGCTTTCAAATTAGTCGCGCGACAGCAGCGCGACAGCAGCACGACAGCAGCGCTGCTTTGTAAATCCATATAAGTGTTTGCGTTCCCATTGGGGGCCCACATTTGATTTTGAGCTTTTGAATGTGTCATCATTTAGTAAAAGTTCTCAAACAATTGTAAATTCAGCCTCTAGTTACAATCGTTACAAGTTACAATCGGTTAAAGGCGGTCCCTCAGTCGTGACTGACAGTCATCTATTTCTCAAAACCTATTTATCTGAGGAATAAAAATGGCGGTTTGACAGCTTATGTATAGAAAATATGCCAAACCGCTATTTTTATTCCTCAGATAAAAGTTATCTGACTATTGAAAAATCAGCCCTTAGATTTGTAAAACTATTTTTTTAATACCAACTCTTCCTGTTCACTGAATAAACAGAACTAGCATGCGGAAGGTGGTCCCTCAAACGATCACCATAAGTTCACCTTTAGTGGAGACCACAATAGGATTTGAAATTACATAAAGAACCCATTCAAAAGTTACAATCGATTTAAAGTGGTCCCTCAATTGAAACGGTTGTCTTAAAAAAAAAATCAGTTTACGTAGCATTCGGAAGTTAAATAGACGAATGCTAGGGTCTATCCTTTATTTAATTTTTTGCTATCTATTTACTAAACAGTATCAAAAAAGTCACCGTTTTATCTCAAATAACAGTCGAAATCCTGGGAACAAATACTAAAACAGAGGTGACCACACAGCAGGATTTTTTTTTTAATAAGTAAAAGCTTACGACTTTATATTAATATTTAACCGACTTCAAAAAGAAGATGGTTCTATATATTATGGTAGGTATATTGTCTGTTACGCAATTTTTCCGACAATATTCTAAATCGATTTTGAAAATACTTTTTTTAATACATAGATAAGCTTTATTTTTGGAAAAATCAACATAGCAAAAAACAGATGACGATTTGGATTGTGTTTCCCTTCTGCGAAAGTTTTGATAAGGACTTTTGTTCTCTGTTTTAACTGTGGTTTTGGATGATGAAAAGAAGAAGAAGTAGTAAAAGTATAACTTGGACAGCACTAGTTAAGAATAAATGGTGTGACAAAATCAGTGGTGTGACAAACAAGAAAAAAATCCTGTTTGTCACACTGGTTGACTGGTGTGATAATCTGGTGTGACTACGAGTCGGCACTCATAAAAACAACGTACTAAAATGCAGAAAATAAAAACCATTTACAAGAAAAAGACAACCGCCTTCAAAAACTAAAGGCCTACGCAGACCAGGACGGCATGGCAAGGGATTTTGCAGTCAGTCAGCGCACACTAGCACCGCGGGAGCCCGTGGCACGTCTTTCAATGCCGTGCAGTGAAATCCCTTTCGGTGCCACGGCAACATTGTAAGGCATAGCAATTTATATCGTATTTCTATATGGATACGTTTGAATGTCCATAAGTAAAAATTTAAATCCCTTGCCATGCCGTCCCGGTCTGCGACGAAATGGACACATAAGGCTAAGTTTACGTGGTGTATTTTAACCAACTGCAACTAAGATGGAGTTATGTGTTTTTGTTTATATTATATGTATATATATATATATATATATTTACGGCTAAGTTATAGCCGTGTATCCATCGACTTCATGATAGTCATTGATTAGAAGTTTAAAAATATTTATTATTTTTTCAGTTTATCTTAACATTGCGCATTTGTTGAACGTGGTAAACGTTACCGAAAAAAGCTTAAACTACATATATAGAACGGCTAAAGAAAGGTACAAACAAAAAAGATGTTGCGTTCGATTGGAATGTGTTCTCGAAAAAATAATATTTTTTGTGTACTTATTAAAAGTTTATCATGAACACCGCGTTTCCATTTACTCACGATGACATTTCCTACTAAGCCACTGTCACAAATTTTTACACCAAGTTATCATCTGTAAAGTGGAATTTATTACTAGTAATGGTATATATTTGGGATGAAATATAGTAGAATGTAAATTACAATGGGGACCTCATATAACATCTATTGCAGGGCGACTAAGCTCCGCGGCTTATGCTGTTAGAAAGATAAGACAGTTGACAGATGTAGAAACTGCGCGTTTGGTCTATTTTGGCTACTTTCACAGCATTATGTCGTATGGTATTTTACTGTGGGGTCGGGCTGCTGACATTGAATCCGTTTTTATTATACAAAAAAGAGCTGTCAGAGCCATTTATAATCTACGTCGCCGCGAATCTCTTAGGGAACTATTTAATAGTACATTATGGTACAAGTGTGTAATATTGGTGATTACCGCTGAGGCGCCATTGAGCCGTTAGGTGAGGGTCTTAAGAGAGCCGAGGACGGTAATCATCAATACACACGTGTATCATACGACGTTTTTCAACACACTTGTGAAGAAAATAATACTAAAAAAATATTTTCAACAGTGAAAACGAGTTGTGAAAAATTTTTCGCAATGGCGGGAAAAAAATATTAGTTTTCCTATGCGCGCGCATCAAATAATGGCGATCGGCCATAGACTAAAAGAATGAGGATTCTTTTTTTTTGTCTTTTCGCGGAGAGCGTTCTATTCACGTACAAAATGGGGAATTCAAAGTTTTCTTTATTACAGAGAAAACAAAAGTTACATTTGAGTGAAAGTTTTATTTATTAAAAACGTACAAGTTGAAATTATCTATTTAAATACGAAGTTGCATGAAGTGAGCAAGCAATAGGTACATTAATTTATTTGTACTATTGAACACGATCTTTTTTGTATCGAAACTTTTTTAAGAACAAAGCAACACAACCAATAAAATTTAAAAAAAAACCCTATAACTCACTTGTGAATAATAGCAATGAAAAAGTCACAGTTTGATTACAGGTGTCATTATGTGCCTAATTGCGGTGAAATTAGAGCCATTTTATGAGCAAGTGTGTTGAAAAAATATTTATATAATGACAGTGCCTTGCCAATTTATTTATGAAAATATTATGTATGTAAGAAAAAACTTACATATGTTTAATAAAGTAAATGATCGACATGACTTTAATACTAGAAACAAGGACAAAATAGCTCACCCATATTTTAGATTGTCTAAAGTCCATACATCTTTTATGGGGTACTGTGTTAAGTGCTACAACAAAATTCCTAGTCATATATTACAGCTAAGTGAAACAAAATTTAAATCATATATTAAAAGTACACTCTGTAAAAAAGCTTATTATAATTTAGAGGACTATATTCAAGATAAGAATGCTTGGAAATATGCTGGTCTAGCTCCATAGGACGATCGACAGTCTAGACAAAATCGAACCGATTGCTAATTTAAAATACCTAATTTCATACATAATATAAATATGTACATATATATATTTGACTCTTTTTTATACACTGCTCAGGCTCACATACTGATTCATTGTTTGTTAATATAAGAAGTGGTCGTCTACTGTTTCAACATTTGTAATAATATGTGAACACTGTGTATCTATGTACATATAACTTAGTCTGTCATTCCTTAATCTGTGATACTTTGTACACACTTTCAAATACCTGGTGTTTTTATGCAAGGTACATCGTATTCACGTATAATTATATAATTCCTGTAAATGCAAATATTGTTAACATCGTTTTTAAAAGAGTAAGTATGGAGTTTCTTGCCTATTCTTCTCCATACAAAACTACCTTTTGGAATGGGCACCTAGAATCATTTTTTTTTTTCTCATTTGACGTTCAAAAGTGCCTTATAATGGTCTAATTGAAATAAATGATTTGACTTTGACTTTACACATTTTCATTTAAAATAGTTTGAATCAATTTAGAAAGTGTAAATTAACTAAAATGTTAAAAACATAAGTCAATCTGACCTAAAACGTGACGAAAATATTTTAATAGGTGATTTAAAGCTAGAAATATATTGCACATAGGGTAAATGAAATTTATTTCAGTATTGTTTATAATTATTTTAAATAACAATTGTTAAAAATATGTAATAGATAACTCACATTGCTGATAAAATATTACGTTAGTGATGGTTACTATATGGACATTTTTCATCGTGGTTCATATTCGAAACTCAGATATTTTTAAAATTATATATATTTAGTTGTATATTATATAGTTTTCTTAAACCCTGATAAATACCACATCGAATCATAAAAACCCCTTATATTTTTATTTATTTATTGTCCATTTTGTCCCACTTAGTAACGGTGCAATTTTTCGCGGATTGGCCCCACATAAGTCTTTACTTTCGGAAGTCGGTGGTAATACAAAACCACAAACAGAACAAAAGCCGCCAAATTCCGAAACTAAAGTCAAACTTTAGCACAAAACACTAAAGCTATTTATCAGTCTTTAGTTTTTTCAAAAATAGGGCAGTCTATTAAAAAGAATTTTCAAAATCTATCTACAATTTATTGTCAGAGAAATCGCGTAGGGGGCAAACATACAAAAAAAAAATATACAGTCGAATTGAGAACCTCCTACTTTTTAGAAGTCGGTTAAAAATTTATGTCAACCGTCACAAGTTTTTACTTATTCAAGAAAATCCTGCTGTGTGGTCACTTCTGTCTTATTTGTTCCCTGGAATTCGATTATTATTTGCAATAAAACGGTGACTTTTTTGATACCGTTTAGTAAAGTAATCGTTAGTAAACAAAAAATACTAAAGGGTAGACTATAGGTTTCGTCTATGTAACTTCCGAATGCTACGTAAATTGATTTTTCTTAAGACAAACGATTCAATTGAGGGACCACCCTAAATCGATAGTAATTTTTGAATGGGTTCTTTTACAAACCAGACGTTAATTTTACAATTGTTCAAGTACTTTTACTAACGCTAGACCCTTATGTAATTTCAAATTCCATTGTGGTCTCCACTCAAGGTGAACCTATGGTGATCGTTTGAGGGACCACATTCCTTAGGCTAGTTCTTTTTATTGCGTGAACAGGAAGAGTTGATATTCAATAAATAAGATTTACAAATCTTTTACTAGGAGAAGTAATTTATAGCAGTTAACAATTTTAACTAGGTTTTGTGATATAGAGGCCTGTCAGTCACGACTGAGGGACCACCTTTAACCGATTGTAACTTATGAGTGGCTACTTTTACAAACTAGAGGCTGAATTTACAATTGTTTGAGAACTTTTATTAAAGGATGACACATTAAAAAACTCAAAATCAAATGTGGTCCCTCAATGGGAACGCAAACAATATAGTCGCGCGACTGCAGCGCGTCTCCAACGCTATCAGTCGCGCTGCGGTCGCGCGACTTTATTTGTGACTAATTTGAAAGCGCCCTTACGGCCGTAAAGTCTGCGACAGCAATTATTAATTCAACATAGTCAATATTTTACGCTAAATTGATTTTGTTCGGGAAACCCTCTATATTTTGTGGTTCAGCCGTTCAAGTTTGAAAGAGCAACCAACATTTATCTTATACATCCTTACAATCATTATAATATTAGTAGGATTTGTGTTTTTATGGAGCAGGGAGTTGTAATTCCTCTAAAGTAGCTTCTGAACTACTATTCTGCATTTTTTACTGGCAACACTAACTGTCAAATGTCTTAATGGCTGTCAATGTCATTTTCAACTGACATTAAATTCACGTGTTTACCTCGCTGAAATGCGGATAAATATTGAAAAATAATATAAAATAAATAAGATTTAATCATGTTATTACTAGAAGACAAGGAGATCGACATATTCGTCGCCAGTAAGATAGGTTCTTTTAAACGTAAGTACAGTTTTTCACATAATAATCACGAGAACTTTAAATCAATTTGTTTTGATCGACAAAAGTGATTGTTGTCCAGAATGTTTTTGTAAATTGTGATCTATTTTCGTTTCGTTTCGTAAAACTAGGAAAGCACTATATCTCTTCTAGTTTTGATTTATAATAGTCAAGTCAACTCATTTACGTCCACCCTAAGACGACCCACTGATCCCGATGAACATTGGGCTAAAATTAAGAGGTTATTAAAAAGTAAACACCACGCTGTTTATAGACAAATTCCCATTTAGACCTCTTGCAACATGACTGTTTTGAAGATAGTAGAGTCAGTGGGTTGTCTAGTTGATATGCTGGGCTATTTTTCAGGTATCACATGTAAAAGGTACCTGAATCACTTATGTTCAAGTGTGAAAGCTGATTTCTATGTATGATTTACAGGATATTGTTATAAACCAGTATTATTGTCAGACACTTTCCATAGAATGTTGCCGGACACTAAAATATCAATCTTTAATTTATTATCGGCTCTGTTAAATATTGTTGTCAGCCCATCATTAAAACTTTCAAACTAGCAAGTATGTAGTGTTTGTATCTGTGTGTGTGCAGTACTTTCCTACCTTACCTTCATACCTTGTACTACATATTCTGCTATTTATCCTTACAAATTTAACTTTGATAATATCACATAGTTTATGCAGAGTATTCAGACAGAAGTAGACTTCAACATCAATAAATTATTTTATTTCAGTAAAATCTTATGGTTGGTGGGTAACAGGTCAAGTTGATGTATTCCCGTTGTCCCCCTGACTGGGACAACAGCATGCCATATTATTCCCTTACCGTTGTCCCCCTTATGTAGTTAGGGTAACGGGGACAACAAACTATTAAGAAAACAACATATAAAAGATTTCAAAATGTTTCAAAAAACCGTTCGACCACCGGTGCGGGTCTGAAGATTGTGCGACCTTTAAACTCAAACTCGAACAGCTTATCCTAAACACTAACTACTAATAAGATGGATAGTTTAAGCATAGGTCAATTAAATCTTCACAATGATAGAGTGGCGACATCCGAGTTGGATAGATTAATTATCGATTACAAGTTAGACGTAGTACTTGTTCAAGAGCAATATCACAACGCGCGCTTATGTCACAAAGTGGTACAGCTGGATTGCAAAGCACGAGCCGGAATTTACGTTTCACGTTCTTCTAACTTTACAGTAACATCTTTACGTAACCTTATGACTCATCACTGTGCCGTTGCAGAGATTTCTTCAGCTTCCTTTAAAGTCTACGTTGTGAGCTGTTACTTTCAATATTCTGATCCTGTTGCTCCTCATATACATAATCTCCGTCACGTCTTGCGGTCGCTTGCGGGCCACAAAATCATCGTTGGCGCGGATGTTAACGCGTCATCGTCCCTGTGGTATGACAAGGTTCGGTCCACGGATTCCGAACGACGCTGCGCTGTCGAGGATTTCATTGCTGAAATGAACCTATCGATCCATAACACCCCTGACGCACCACCTACTTTTTGCAGCCCAATGGGCGAATCTTGTATTGACGTCACACTTTCTAGTGCAGACGTACGCTTGGATAGGTGGCGTGTCCTACCGGACGCGTCTTGTAGCGACCATCGCCTGATCGTGTACGAATTTGTCCCGAAGTTTACTCAAGGTCCGGTTTTTTAGCTCGCTTTTTGCGCGCCACGCCAAAGACTTCACTCACACCGGATTGTCAGCTGAAGAGAGTGCTGAAATTATGTCAGACACCTTTACCAAAGAGTATATAAACCTTTACTTACTGTGCTGACATCGCCATTGGTCGCGGATCTATGACCAACGTTCGGAGATGTGATTGGTGGAGTGACTATTTAGTTGAACAACGAAAAATTTATTGCAGAGCGCGTAGACAGCTTAATAAGCTTAAAAAACGTAAGGTTACCGGGGACCTGCTGACTTTTGCATTAAATACGTTTAGAGTTGCCAAGTCTCGCTACAAAGCGTCGGTAGAAAAATCTAAAGTACTTATTACACTATACAATTTGTAGGATATCAATTTAGGTATCTAAATTGATAGTCTCACTCTCACACTACAGTAAATTGAATTCTAAACTGAACCAATTTAGAATTCAATTTAGTAAACCTCACATTTTGCACTAAATCGGATCCAATCTGTTCTAACTGCGATTACACCTGCCGATTTCCTAAATTGATATCCTACAAATTGTATAGTGTAATAAGTACTTTAGGGTAATTTTCTGCGTAAAATTGTTGTAAAACTAGATAAAGAAGGTCCGTGATCTCCTTTATATCACGAGTTTAAGTCTAATAGATCAGTCGACCTTGCGTATGTCCAAAACATTAAAGTAAATAATAAACATACCACCGGTATCGAAGAAACAACGGAAATTCTACTTAATACTCTGATACCCGATGATTCACCTATGAACGACAACGAATACCACCAACAGATCAGAGCGTGGGCTTCGGTGCCACCTGAATCACCAGCGTCAGATCTACCATCCACTGACGAGTTCATAAACGTTGTCAAGAGACTTCCAGTCAACAAATCATCAGGTGAAGATAAAATATCTAATAGAATGATTATAGAAGCGTGTAAAAAAGCGGGTGACGCGATCTTAACTGTTTATAACCGGTGCATTGCGGAAGGTATTTTTCCTCGTATATGGCGAAGTGGCTTTATACGGATTATCCCAAAGAGTGGCGACAACCCCCGGATGACCCGAAGTCATACCAGCCCATAACACTACTACCATCTTTGGGAAAACTCCTGGAGCCCCTTATCGTTCCACGTTTGCTACCGGATGGACCAAAATTTCATAATAATCAATTCGGTTTCACCAAAGGGAAATCTATCGTCGACGCGGCACTATCTGTTAGGAAAATTGTTAATTCGTCCGAACATAAATACGTCATTGGGATCTTTCTCGATATCTCAGGGGCTTTCGATAACGCATGGTGGCCTATGCTACTACTTAAGATGAAAACCCGTGGTTGTTACAGAAACATCTATACTCTTGTTTACTCGTACTTTTTAAACGGCTCCGCGAAGCTCAAACTTGGACATCATTCTATGTTGAAGGCTCTAACCATGGGATGTCCTCAAGGTTCAGTTATCAGTCCATATTTATGGAATGTTGTATTTTGATGATCTGCTTGCGATTCCACTTCCTTGCGGTTGTTCATTAACCGGTTACGCGGACGATGGCCTTCTGCTTATTCAGGCAAGTACCCGGGCTGAGCTTGAGAATTTGGCTGACACTTGCCTTCGCTTAATATCTCAGTGGGGCGACCGAAACCGTCTAACCTTTGCACCTCACAAAACCTATCAACTTATTTTAAAAGGTAATCTTAAATCATGGCCAAGTATTAAATTTAATAATTAACGTTCCCGTTAAAAGGAAACAATCAGTGTGCTACCTTGGTCTGGTCTTAGAGAAAAACTTTTCATTTATTGACCACATAAAAACAGTTGGTGAAAAAGCTAAAAAGAACTTTTATGCCTTGACGAGTATATCTAAAGCCACTTGGGGACTATCATTTTTAACTTTAAAAACTATTTATGGGGCTACCTATTTGGGATGTATGTGCTACGGAGCACCTGTTTGGGCTGATAGGGCCACTATAGGTGCGGTACGACGAAAAATTGCTTCAAAGTCAACGTTTGGCTTTAATATTTTTATGTAAAGCATATAGGACTGTTAGTACTGAAGCCCTTCCGGTTCTAGTAGGCGTGCTTCCAGTCGATCTTGAGGTGCAACGACGTGCTGCAATGTACTATTCCGCGCGAGAGACCATGGACGCAAACTTTTTAACTCAACGTGACCTCGCTAAGATCTCTAGATTATTTAAACCACAGACTGACGTCTGGGAGGAACTTTTATCCGAGTGGCAGTGTAGGTGGGATGATTCTAGCAAGGGACGTCACCTTCATCAGTTCTTTCCATCCGTTCGTGAGCGGCTGGCTAGGACATAGCTGGAGGTGGACCACTGTGTTGCCCAATTTCTAACAGGTCACGGCAACTTTAAAAGTAAATTATTTTCAAGCTTGTTGCTTCGCCTTTGTGTCAATGTGCTACATCTGACTGTGAATACGAACAATCTGCACATCATATCTTATGGGGGTGTATTCTTTGGCAGAAAGAACGCAATATTATGTTGGATAGTGTAGGTACACATCCGGTGCAGTTTATTATGCGGACCTTGTGGAAACTAGAACTAATTTCCGTGCGTTCAAGCGATTTTGCCATACCTATTATTGGAATCAAATTTAATGTAACAGCTCACTTTTTATGGCCCATTAATTATGTCAATTATAATCCGTGGTGCTTAGCAACTGGGTTTCTCCCAGTTGTAAACGTCCCTTTGTGCCTATTGGCCTAGTACCTACTGTTCTGTCTCCTGCTTGATTTGGAGGGAAGTGGAAAATATGTTTTTCTTACTCCTCCGCTGTTCTTTTCTGATTATTTTCGTTGCGGGATCCAAGACAGTTGAATCGTTTCTCTGGGACTCGTCGAGCTTCATTGCTCTGGCGCTTTTCTGGTGGTCGCCACTGTTGATTCTGGCTTACAGGAGTTACAGTGGTTAGGGAATAGTGTGGCGGGCTTGTCCCAAAGAAAAAAAAAATATATAAAATATTTAATGCCTTTAAAGTTTATTTCACACCAAATAATTGAAATTGTCTCTAAATCAATTTTACCAATATTTTATTTCACGACTTAAATTTTGTAATTTTTGCTGATTCCCATGAGGCCCAGTCAACAGAGCGGACTCGTTGCTATTTCTATGTGGTTTCTAACCTCACCTGTTCGAGTCGGGGTTGCCCCGAGTTCTGAGCTCACACAATATTCGGTACAATAAATTTATGAGGACAGTTGAGTAAATTCCCTTTGTCCCCCTTTAACGGGGACAACGGGAATACATCGTCAAGTTGTGGTATGTTTACAGAAGCATTTTTAATTAATTTGCTTTTAAAAAACTAGTGCAATAAGGAACATTAATTTATTACTAATTTTGCTACATCTTACTTCAGACATAAAATACTACACGGACACAACGAAGAACAGTAAAAAGAATATTGAAAACTTAGTGGATATTAAGACGTTGGAAAAAGATGAGAGTATCACAAGACTTGAGTGGGGAAATCCAGAGCAAACAGAAATTCTGATTGGCAAGAAGAATCAACAGGTATTTAGGCTGAATACCGAATAGTAGTCGAATATTCGTCTGATTCGTCTTGGCATCTCTAGTCTAATGTGACAGTATAAAAATATAATTATTTAAGGGGCAGACAAGACCCATCCATCATTTTATTTTTTTTAATTCTAAATTTTATTTGTTTAAACTCTAAAACTTTTTGATGAATTGGCAGGCGTCTTGGGGTTCGCAGTAGAGTTGATAAGTGCACGGAAGCCGCCGCTGCCCGACTTCCGGATTTTCCTTTAGTCACCTTCTACTACACCTTCGGGGTGCTATTCTGGCCCAGACACACATAATACTTATTAATTACAATATTGTCTATCAGTCTTATGTATTTTTTGGCCACAACAATTTGCTGTAAAAACAAAAAGAAGATGTAATCACTACATTATACGATTGTACCCAACTATTGTGATTAATATATTTCATATATTTTACCAAAATATCTTCTACCTATTCTTTTTTCATTCTCATCATCATCTGAAAGACGTCCACTGTTGAACAAAGGCCTCCCCCATAGAATGCCACAAGTCCTGCAACCTGCCGCTTGCATCCACCGGTTACCCGCGACCTTGACAATGTCGTCGGTCCACCTGGCGGGAGGCCTACCAACGCTGCGTCTTCCGGTTCGTGGTCGCCACTCGAGAACCTTTCTTCCCCATCGGTTATCGGTTCTTCGAGCGATGTGGCCTGCCGGTTGCCACTTTAACTTGCATATTCTGAGAGCTATGTCGGTGACTTTAGTTCTTTGGTGAATTTCATTCTACAGATCCAAATTTACAACACACTCCAAGGTTTCACAAAGTCTTACACGGCAGACTTTGCTCCCGGTGAAGTTGTAGGCCTCGGCCGGTGTAAACGGAAGCTCCTAGCAGCCGTATCCAGTGGTGTGGTGAGGATATGGAGCAAGAAGACCGAGGAACTGGTGAACGTTGGCAAAATAGACCGTATGAGGGTCTGTGCTGATGATAACACGGTGTTTGGAACAGGTATACTCAAAATTAAATAATCTATTTCACTCTAGCTTTTGAACGCGACTTCGTCCGCCTGAATGACGGTTATCGCGTAAAAAGTAGCCTATGCCCTATCCACGGGTTCAAGATAACATTATATCAAATTTCATCAAAAACGGTTCCGCCGTTTCGTCTTAAAAACGTAACAGAGTTTAAACTTTTGTAACAATACTTATGTTAAAAATGATATAATAATAACAAATTAATTAAATTCCAATATAAAAAAATGGACTAAATTAAAAATTGTCTACATCTCAAAATAACCAATGTCAGAAAGAAAAAGAAATAAATTATTAATTAAATTACAAATTGTTTTCAACTTTGACATGACAACTAAAGAAATTAAATTATCTTATTATTTTCAAAAAAGTTTTGTTGTCAACAGCTTAGAATAAAAATGTCAAATTTATTTTTATATGACATGCAATTTTTTCATTTGTCCTAGAATTCATGAAATCCTTATTAGTAAAAACAATTTTCTGTAAGCCATGCTCCGAGATGCTTTTGAAATAACTCCTATGACAAAGAGATGTTTATTGAAACATTAACGGGTCCTTTTTAATTGCAATCTCTAACACGCACCGTTTCACAGGAGGCGAAGAAAATGACCTAAAAATATGGCGTATCGGTGAACCAGCACCCACATTTATAGCCAAGAACTTGGCCCACGACTGGCTTCAACTGAGGAGACCGGTGTGGGTGTCTGATCTCGTGTTCTTGAATGGAGAAGGTGGCCGTCTCGCAGCGGTATGCTCTAGGCATGGATATGTAAGGTAAGCAGTTGAAAATTGATGTTGCATATTGGATTAAAATTGGTGCTGCAACTGGGCAGTTGTAAACGTCAGTTTGGTATTATTGGCCTAGTTCTGTTCTGTCTCCTACTTGATTTGGAGGGAAGTGGAAAATATATTTTTCTTACTCCTCCGCTGTTCTTTTCTGATTCATTTCGTTGCGGTATCCAAGACAGTTGTAATGTTTCTCTGGGACTGGTCGAGCTTCGTTACTTTAGCGCTTTTCTGGTGGCCGCCACTGTGGTTTCTGGCATTCAGGAGTTACAGTGGTTTCGAAATAGTGCGGCGGGCATAACCCAAAACAAAAAGTTGAAAATTGATATTCTCACCTTCCGTCTGCAATTTACAACTCCATTGTGAAGCCTGTTTGGACCTATTGCATTTAGCTATGGGGAATATCCAGCAAGAGTAATGTAATGTGCTTGCAGAGGGTGCAAAAAAACATTCTGAGAAATTCCCTTGGTTTTCAAAGAACAATAAGATACACGAGTATTTAGGGAGTTACCAGACCAATCGATCGATCGATTAGTTAGTCGAACGGTATACGTGGATCAAGCTACCACACCAATCGATTAACTTCGATCGATGTCAACTGATGGCATCGATCGATGATCGATCGATTGGTGTGGTAACAGGCCCTTAGGCTCTAGACAGACGAACCGCATTTCAACTGCAATCCAACCGCAAATTGCAGTTCAGATGCAGTTTGAATGCAGTTGACACAACTGCAATAGGACTGCAAACCAAACGCCACACCAACACACAACTGAACTGCAATCGGACTGCACGTTTGGTTTGCAGTTCTATTGCAGTCGTGTCAACTGCATTCAAACTGCATCTGAACTGCAATTTGCGGTTGGATTGCAGTTGAAATGCAGTCCGTCTGTCTAGAGCCTTTAAACACAGTGGCATCCGAAAACCGTTTAATATACTGCAAACATTTCTAAGGCGTGGTCCTAGGTGAGCGACTGAACGTGACACGACGCGACGCGATGCGACGTAATGCGACCAATACTTCACGCGACGTGTGTCCTACGTTGTAGGTAGTCATTGTACTTATTTAGAAAGAAATAAGCTTAGAGAGTTTCATCATTTATATCCGAATCCACGTTTATTTAAAGAGTATTGTAACTTATTACCAAGCACTTTCGATTATATTATTGCAGCTGTTAAGCCTATTATTTAACTATCAATATCCAATTTTCAAAAACCTATTTCTATGAAGAGAGGTTATTATTGACTTTACTTTAAGGTAAGAAAAAACACTGGTACTTATAATAGTAAATATTTAATTATTAATAAACCATTGTGTCGTGTCTCGTCGCGCAAAAAACAAATCCGCACTTGCCGCGTTGGGTCGCACATTGATAATGGCGACTACCGGGCCACGAGTACAGACAACGACTATTTGACATTTACGCGTCGCGTCGCATTATCGCGTTTGTCGTTCACCTAGGGCACTACAAAAACGAGGCAGGCCCAACAGTATCCTAAAAGCATTGTTATATTGGTCCCGTAGCATATTCAGCAATCTTTTTTTCAATATAACTTAAAGGTATGGAAATAAAGTTAAAATTTCAATGTTAACCGTGGGTCGTAAGTACAAAAACAATACCACAGTATGCTTAGGCCATGCCGTGTATTGAAATTTCAACGTTATTTCTATACATTTAAGTTATCTTTTTATTCGTCCGTAAATGTGACCGTTTGGACTATCTCTCTCTCTTTCTTTCTCTATGTCACTCTGTCTTTATTTCTATATATCTCTCTTTCTTTTATTAAACAATTAGTTGACAATCCACAGATTATACGACAGTCGTGCACAAAGACGGCCAGTCATTTCCGTCGACTTCGAGAAAATGGCGGCGACGTGTATCACCAATAGCTTTGATGAACGGTGAGTACCAATAACAGTACCCAGACATTTTGACGGCTCCGTAGCCTAAGTGGTAGTGTATCTGCCTCCAATGCACAGGGTCTTTCAGGGGCTTTTAGTGCTCGCGGCGCGTAGACACGCACACACACGCACGTATTTGTACAGTCTGTTATTTTGGTAGTAGTGTAGGTAATTACTACCGTTTATGGCACCGGCATTATTGCACACATCCCCCATCCCCATCCCGATCCCCCCTTTTGGGAGAGGTCTTTGTTCAACAGTGGATGTCTTTCAGCTGATGTTGATTCTATTGTACAGAAAGCAGCTGTGTCCTTCAAAAAATACCTTGTTCGGGTTTTCAGTTATTATTTAGGTAATTTCATTTAATATTTATTTTCAAACCACTTAACCAAATTAATTTACAAAGCTTAAAAATAAATTAAAAAATTGGTTGTCTGTAAAGTCGGTTTACCGACGATAGTTTTACGTGATAACGTCATAAAGAAACTTAATGGCTAACATATATAACTTAAGCAAATAATGGCTTACGTCGAGGTGGGCGGAGCTTATTGCTTGGGCCGATCGTGCCTCTCTATCGCTTGTTCCGCGCTCTCGCTTGCACGCTCAGGCTCAGGCGGAACGTGACACTTTTTCGTGCGTGCAGCCGGTGTTTAAAAATATATGTAGGATCGTCAGTGGGCGATCGAGGAGGAGCGCCGAGTGGTATAGTACATCGTCAGGAGTATGGGCGTTCCCATTATCCCATTATCGATAAACAAGACCTGTAAAAACAATTACACACTATTAGTAAAGAAAACACAATGCAAATGGTAATCAGTAACAAGAATAAAGTAAGTTCAAGGTACAGCAACAATACAGTTAATCGAACAGACCATTAAGGTCCCACAGTTCGTACAGTGGCGAAGCCACCCAATGATAAACGAACAAACCCTTAAGGTTTACAGTTCGTACAGCAGCCTAAGCCACCCAATGATAAACGAACAAACCCTTAAGGTTCATAGTTCGTACAGTAGCATAAGCCACCCAAATACAAAGTGTATCGCTCGCTAGCAGCAAGCCTATACAGCTATGTGAATATACAGCAGCGCTGTACCAGGTAAACCGACAGAATTGTCGGGAGCAGGAACTCTTTACTGAATCGAATCCGAGGATCGACTGCCATACTTACGGAGTGCACGCTCTTTTATAAGGCGATGCCCCCCACCTTGCAACCTCTCCATACAAGTCTGCCCATGCGCACGGAAGTGCGTCACGCGTTTACTTGATACAAAACACTAAAATGTGCTGAATCTAATAAGATCTGTAATCAAATAACACGATAATAATTGTCATGAATAAACAATAGTGATTTCATAAAGTAATTCGTTTTACATTCAAAGTAACGTGTCAACAATTGTTTTGAATAAAACCATCGATAACAATTATCGAAATAAAGTAACCACAAATCAGTGTGCACATACAATAAATCATGTTTCGAATTAATAGACAATAATTGATAGTAAAATCACATAAATTAACAATAAGAAACACAAATCATAACAAATTTAGTTACACCCACAATTGTGATTAATAAACTGTCTCCGACACGGCCAGACTGACATTCTACACGTCCTCGTGTAGTTATAAAGTTCTTGGTAAATATCGATCGGCCTTTCTGACAAAAAGCTTTAATTAGCAAAAGGTATGTTGTAAAGAAAAATCCTGAATTAGTCCTGAAGTAAAATCATTAGCAAAATTTGCATCATAACCAGTCAAAATAACCATACTGTTACAGACAATACATAGATCAACAAATCAGCCGAAATCACACCATGGGATTCGACAAGTAACTTGAAGTCGAATAGACAACCCGCATAGGCGTCAACATAGACAACCCGCATAAGCGTCAAGATCAACATTCAAATACAAACAATAGTCAACATAGACATCTCATTTCAGCTATAGTATGTCAGCAGCAGATGAATCATAATCATCATCATTGTCAACATTGACATCATTAACAGTTACTGATGGACATTCAGGTATTTTTCGTACATTGTTACTCAAAGATTTTATCAAATATCATTTTCTACAACCAAAGTTTTCAACAATAAAGTAGCCAACAAAATAAAGTAGCCAACAAAATAAAGTAGCCAACAAAATAAAGTAGCCAACAAAATAAAGTAGCCAACAAAATAAAGTATCGAACATCAAACTTTCGGCTCCCAGGGCTGTTTGCTTTCTTTCACGGGACAGAGTTTAATTTCTTACTCCACGTCAACAGTGTTACGGCAGTCCTGCATTTTCACACGTTCTTGGGTGAATAGTTTATCTCATCATCTGTAAAAAATTAGAAAAGAGCTCAAGTAAACAGCTTAACGTTCGGTCATTCTGATCAATTTAAATCAAACGCTACAGACCTGATAACATAAAACAAGTTTAGTTCTTTACCACACATGTAATTACCTTACCACACATGTAATTACCTTACCACACATGTAATTACCTTACCACACATGTAATTACCTTACCACACATGTAATTACCTTACCACACATGTAATTACCTTACCACACATGTAATTACCTTACCACACATGTAATTACCTTACCACACATGTAATTACCTTACCACACATGTAATTACCTTACCACACATGTCATGTCATTACCTTATTACCACACATGTCATGTCATTACCTTATTACCACACATGTCATGTCATTACCTTATTACCACACATGTCATGTCATTACCTTATTACCACACATGTCATGTCATTACCTTATTACCTCACAACACATGTCATTACCTTACCTCACAACACATGTCATTACCTTATTACCTCACAACACATGTCATTACCTTACCTCACAACACATGTCATTACCTTACCTCACAACACATGTCATTACCTTACCTCACAACACATGTCATTACCTTACCTCACAACACATGTCATTACCTTACCTCACAACACATGTCATTACCTTACCTTACAACACATGTCATTACCTTACCTCACAACACATGTCATTACCTTACCTCACAACACATGTCATTACCTTACCTCACAACACATGTCATTACCTTACCTCACAACACATGTCATTACCTTACCTCACAACACATGTCATTACCTTACCTCACAACACATGTCATTACCTTACCTCACAACACATGTCATTACCTTACCTCACAACACATGTCATTACCTTACCTCACAACACATGTCATTACCTTACCTCACAACACATGTCATTACCTTACCTCACAACACATGTCATTACCTTACCACACAACACATGTAATTACCTTACCACAGAACACATGTAATTACCTTACCACAGAACACATGTAATTACCTTACCACAGAACACATGTCAACAATCAGGGGGTACACAGTTACTTTTCAGATAATTTAATCTCTCATGGCATAATAATTATGATACTATGATTTGAATAAGCATTCAGTATTACATGAAACTTCACTTTATATTGACCATACAAGTAAGTTTGCCACACATGTATCAGTAATGAAAGTAGGTACATTCAAACCCAGAGTCATAACAAAATGGAAGCGTCTCAACAGATAGTTGTAGAACATCACATCAGTGGTGGGTACATCACACATCTTATCACGGACTGCAACTTATCACGGATGATTAGTTGCTCGAAAACTGACTCACAGTAGTAGTACTCACTCGAACCTCCCGGCTGTTCTCCGGTAGTCACTAAAGTGACATACTATTGTACCTGGTTTGAACCTAAGAGGGTTGAGAAGAATCGTGTAGGTCAGAGAAAAATGAGACTTTCTTAAGCATGGGCCAGTATAGTACAAACAGCAATTTGTTTGACACTTAGGTAGGTTAATAAGGGTAGCGGTAACTGTTGGAGTATGTAAAATCAAATAACTAAATGAATGTGGGTAGGTGATTTATGAATGCCATTAAAACAGTCTTAGCTCAGCGCTAGGTAATCCCAAGAGAGGAAGCGGTCATAACAAGAGTGGAAAAGACATACGATAACTAGGGAAGCCATGCGGAAGCATTAAGAGGCAATCCCACTTCTGATGTAGGATCGTCAGTGGGCGATCGAGGAGGAGCGCCGAGTGGTATAGTACATCGTCAGGAGTATGGGCGTTCCCATTATCCCATTATCGATAAACAAGACCTGTAAAAACAATTACACACTATTAGTAAAGAAAACACAATGCAAATGGTAATCAGTAACAAGAATAAAGTAAGTTCAAGGTACAGCAACAATACAGTTAATCGAATAGACCATTAAGGTCCCACAGTTCGTACAGTGGCGAAGCCACCCAATGATAAACGAACAAACCCTTAAGGTTTACAGTTCGTACAGCAGCCTAAGCCACCCAATGATAAACGAACAAACCCTTAAGGTTCATAGTTCGTACAGTAGCATAAGCCACCCAAATACAAAGTGTATCGCTCGCTAGCAGCAAGCCTATACAGCTATGTGAATATACAGCAGCGCTGTACCAGGTAAACCGACAGAATTGTCGGGAGCAGGAACTCTTTACTGAATCGAATCCGAGGATCGACTGCCATACTTACGGAGTGCACGCTCTTTTATAAGGCGATGCCCCCCACCTTGCAACCTCTCCATACAAGTCTGCCCATGCGCACGGAAGTGCGTCACGCGTTTACTTGATACAAAACACTAAAATGTGCTGAATCTAATAAGATCTGTAATCAAATAACACGATAATAATTGTCATGAATAAACAATAGTGATTTCATAAAGTAATTCGTTTTACATTCAAAGTAACGTGTCAACAATTGTTTTGAATAAAACCATCGATAACAATTATCGAAATAAAGTAACCACAAATCAGTGTGCACATACAATAAATCATGTTTCGAATTAATAGACAATAATTGATAGTAAAATCACATAAATTAACAATAAGAAACACAAATCATAACAAATTTAGTTACACCCACAATTGTGATTAATAAACTGTCTCCGACACGGCCAGACTGACATTCTACACGTCCTCGTGTAGTTATAAAGTTCTTGGTAAATATCGATCGGCCTTTCTGACAAAAAGCTTTAATTAGCAAAAGGTATGTTGTAAAGAAAAATCCTGAATTAGTCCTGAAGTAAAATCATTAGCAAAATTTGCATCATAACCAGTCAAAATAACCATACTGTTACAGACAATACATAGATCAACAAATCAGCCGAAATCACACCATGGGATTCGACAAGTAACTTGAAGTCGAATAGACAACCCGCATAGGCGTCAACATAGACAACCCGCATAAGCGTCAAGATCAACATTCAAATACAAACAATAGTCAACATAGACATCTCATTTCAGCTATAGTATGTCAGCAGCAGATGAATCATAATCATCATCATTGTCAACATTGACATCATTAACAGTTACTGATGGACATTCAGGTATTTTTCGTACATTGTTACTCAAAGATTTTATCAAATATCATTTTCTACAACCAAAGTTTTCAACAATAAAGTAGCCAACAAAATAAAGTAGCCAACAAAATAAAGTAGCCAACAAAATAAAGTAGCCAACAAAATAAAGTATCGAACATCAAACTTTCGGCTCCCAGGGCTGTTTGCTTTCTTTCACGGGACAGAGTTTAATTTCTTACTCCACGTCAACAGTGTTACGGCAGTCCTGCATTTTCACACGTTCTTGGGTGAATAGTTTATCTCATCATCTGTAAAAAATTAGAAAAGAGCTCAAGTAAACAGCTTAACGTTCGGTCATTCTGATCAATTTAAATCAAACGCTACAGACCTGATAACATAAAACAAGTTTAGTTCTTTACCACACATGTAATTACCTTACCACACATGTAATTACCTTACCACACATGTAATTACCTTACCACACATGTAATTACCTTACCACACATGTAATTACCTTACCACACATGTAATTACCTTACCACACATGTAATTACCTTACCACACATGTAATTACCTTACCACACATGTAATTACCTTACCACACATGTCATGTCATTACCTTATTACCACACATGTCATGTCATTACCTTATTACCACACATGTCATGTCATTACCTTATTACCACACATGTCATGTCATTACCTTATTACCACACATGTCATGTCATTACCTTATTACCTCACAACACATGTCATTACCTTACCTCACAACACATGTCATTACCTTATTACCTCACAACACATGTCATTACCTTACCTCACAACACATGTCATTACCTTACCTCACAACACATGTCATTACCTTACCTCACAACACATGTCATTACCTTACCTCACAACACATGTCATTACCTTACCTCACAACACATGTCATTACCTTACCTTACAACACATGTCATTACCTTACCTCACAACACATGTCATTACCTTACCTCACAACACATGTCATTACCTTACCTCACAACACATGTCATTACCTTACCTCACAACACATGTCATTACCTTACCTCACAACACATGTCATTACCTTACCTCACAACACATGTCATTACCTTACCTCACAACACATGTCATTACCTTACCTCACAACACATGTCATTACCTTACCTCACAACACATGTCATTACCTTACCTCACAACACATGTCATTACCTTACCTCACAACACATGTCATTACCTTACCACACAACACATGTAATTACCTTACCACAGAACACATGTAATTACCTTACCACAGAACACATGTAATTACCTTACCACAGAACACATGTCAACAATCAGGGGGTACACAGTTACTTTTCAGATAATTTAATCTCTCATGGCATAATAATTATGATACTATGATTTGAATAAGCATTCAGTATTACATGAAACTTCACTTTATATTGACCATACAAGTAAGTTTGCCACACATGTATCAGTAATGAAAGTAGGTACATTCAAACCCAGAGTCATAACAAAATGGAAGCGTCTCAACAGATAGTTGTAGAACATCACATCAGTGGTGGGTACATCACACATCTTATCACGGACTGCAACTTATCACGGATGATTAGTTGCTCGAAAACTGACTCACAGTAGTAGTACTCACTCGAACCTCCCGGCTGTTCTCCGGTAGTCACTAAAGTGACATACTATTGTACCTGGTTTGAACCTAAGAGGGTTGAGAAGAATCGTGTAGGTCAGAGAAAAATGAGACTTTCTTAAGCATGGGCCAGTATAGTACAAACAGCAATTTGTTTGACACTTAGGTAGGTTAATAAGGGTAGCGGTAACTGTTGGAGTATGTAAAATCAAATAACTAAATGAATGTGGGTAGGTGATTTATGAATGCCATTAAAACAGTCTTAGCTCAGCGCTAGGTAATCCCAAGAGAGGAAGCGGTCATAACAAGAGTGGAAAAGACATACGATAACTAGGGAAGCCATGCGGAAGCATTAAGAGGCAATCCCACTTCTGATGTAGGATCGTCAGTGGGCGATCGAGGAGGAGCGCCGAGTGGTATAGTACATCGTCAGGAGTATGGGCGTTCCCATTATCCCATTATCGATAAACAAGACCTGTAAAAACAATTACACACTATTAGTAAAGAAAACACAATGCAAATGGTAATCAGTAACAAGAATAAAGTAAGTTCAAGGTACAGCAACAATACAGTTAATCGAATAGACCATTAAGGTCCCACAGTTCGTACAGTGGCGAAGCCACCCAATGATAAACGAACAAACCCTTAAGGTTTACAGTTCGTACAGCAGCCTAAGCCACCCAATGATAAACGAACAAACCCTTAAGGTTCATAGTTCGTACAGTAGCATAAGCCACCCAAATACAAAGTGTATCGCTCGCTAGCAGCAAGCCTATACAGCTATGTGAATATACAGCAGCGCTGTACCAGGTAAACCGACAGAATTGTCGGGAGCAGGAACTCTTTACTGAATCGAATCCGAGGATCGACTGCCATACTTACGGAGTGCACGCTCTTTTATAAGGCGATGCCCCCCACCTTGCAACCTCTCCATACAAGTCTGCCCATGCGCACGGAAGTGCGTCACGCGTTTACTTGATACAAAACACTAAAATGTGCTGAATCTAATAAGATCTGTAATCAAATAACACGATAATAATTGTCATGAATAAACAATAGTGATTTCATAAAGTAATTCGTTTTACATTCAAAGTAACGTGTCAACAATTGTTTTGAATAAAACCATCGATAACAATTATCGAAATAAAGTAACCACAAATCAGTGTGCACATACAATAAATCATGTTTCGAATTAATAGACAATAATTGATAGTAAAATCACATAAATTAACAATAAGAAACACAAATCATAACAAATTTAGTTACACCCACAATTGTGATTAATAAACTGTCTCCGACATATATATTACTAGCTGACCCGACAGACGTTGTCCTGTCCCGATCTACCTACTTACCTGCCTATTTACCTACACCTACCCTACGCTACCCCTGCCCTACCCTAAACCTCACGGAGCCCGAGACCTTTCCAACGAATGCAAAACCGTGGAAATCGGTTCATGCGTTCTGGAGTTATATCGTCAGGAAGGAAAACCCGACTTATTTTTATATAGTAGATGTACAATGGAGGGCTCAGGGCATCAAAAAACTCGTCCGCACTGCTCTTAATGGGACAAGTGCCCAAAATGCTAGCAGCATTACCACGTTGAATGGCAATGCTAATTCTTTGGCCCAAGAAAAGGCCAGCCCTCTGGTCACGTAAAGAGTCGACCAGCCGCTTAGAAATGTCTCTAAAAACTAGGTGAGCACACGGGCCCCATGGCCCTAGTGTTTCAATTTAACGCCAACATATTGGAGTTAGTATGTTTGAGTGTGCCGGATAGATTATGTGAGGTTTAGACGTCGGCCTCAGCTGTTGGCTGTACCTCGTGGCAGCACAAATCGGTTGAATGAGGCGCCCCTGACGTGAGCGTTTTGCACTCTTAAGGCTGCTCTCTCGAAAAAAGCTTGAAAGAAGCATGCAGATGAAGCAACTTTTCGTCGGCATTTACAGAGAAATTACATCTGAAAAAAATTGATAGTAATCTACATGACGTGATACGTAATTTGGTTTAGTCACAAATTTTCTATATGTATAACATAATAAGAAAAAAAATGTCAAATCACCTCCAAATCATTGAGATGAAACCATTTTACTCCTTAATTTCCTATCAAAAGAGTTTAAAAAAATATTTCTACTGCTTTGCAATACAAAGGAAAATGATCTGGTTTTCTTACTTTTTACAAATATGTATTATATTTATTACAATAAATTAAAAATGCGTCCGATTAAATACTGCGTCTACATCACCCCCGCACTCGTCCACAAATTCAGTGCGGGCCAAATGCTCAAGGTTATTGGCATGTATACAAGCCTAAAGCCTTATGACGCCTCTTCACATCGACCATAATGGGCGATTACACGCGAGCACGATCGTGTGGACGGGGTACTCGCCTGTAGTCGCCCTTCATGGCCCGTAATCGTCGTCGTGATTGCGGCGATCGGTGACTTGTCGGTTTTTTGGACACACATCAAAGGGAATCGCTTGTAGTTGCGAGCGCGTGCCCACACGATCGCCGATCAAGCCGATCATAGACATTCACCGGAGTACAGCGAACTGTGCGGACGTCGCGCGTGTTTTTTTTTTAATGTATTTTATTGTATATTTTTTATATTGTATATTTTATTATATAAATGTATTATAATTGTCTAGGGTTAGACCTTGCAATGCTTGTGCTGTGTAATATACTCGGGTTGATGGTAGACTACTCGTTTAATTACTTTAAATTTGATACAATGCTTTGATACTTTATGTTCCAAATATTGAATATAATGCTAGTTGTCGATCGCACGAAAAATGGTTTTTTTTTTTTTTTTTTTTTTTTTTTTTTTCGGATTGGCATCTCGCAGGTCAACCTAGGAGGTGGTCGGCTGCTTAACCGGACTTTCCTGTGGTGCCTTAAAAATTATTATTTTTAGGGCCTCCAGCCAGGGCATAAAAGCTTACAAACTAAGCGACTACACGCTAAGGGCACCCCCTGTGGGGTACGAGCCTCGGCTTAGGGCGTCGCTGGGAGAGGACAGCAAAGGGACAGGCTGGATCGGATTTCCATTATTTAGGGACGAATTTAAAACTACAGGCTCAGCGGCGCGGGCTGGCACGAGCAAGGGTCGGGGAGGGGACGTACGGGGTCGTCGCGGCGGGCCTCGGCGGCGAGGACGGAATGACGGCGGTCTGTGTCTGTGTTTCTTAACTGTACTGGTGGCCTTATTGCTCTCCTGGAGGAGAGTAATAGCATCGTCAGGGTCGGTCAGTGTATGTCTCGGTCGTCGAGTCTTACTAATACGGGAGGGAGTGTACCGGGCGGCCGATACGATTAACGGGTTAGAGTGCTTCTCAGCAGTGTCGAAGAAGCGCTTGGCGGAGCGTTTCATGAACTGCTGGATGGTAGGTATTTTTAGATCGAGATGGAGGTTCTCGTTGCGAAGGTAAAAAGGGGCTCCTGTGATTCTTCGCAAGAAACGGTTTTGGAGGGTCTGCATCCTATGGAGACGGTATGGTTTCGCGTGTGCGAATACAGCACAGGCGTACGTCATGATGGGACGAATGCACGCCGTGTAAATGCGCAATTTGCACTTGAGTGACAATTTGCTGCGTGCATTCAACATGAAGGCGAAAAATGGTCCCGCGCACGCGTTTATATAGGCTCACGCGAGGTCGCGGGGGGGGGGGCGACCAGACCCCCGCGCATCGCCATATAATGTATATTCTATATAAGGGATTTTTTTTTAATAAAGGTACCAAATGACGAGGCAGATTTAAAACTAAGATTTATTTTCTCCAGGCATTCTTCGAACTGTGAATCCATAATTATGTTCGCATAACTAGACACATGTGTATGGATGAAATAAAATATATATTTTTTTTTATTTTATTTAAAACAAATGTAGATTATGATGTTAGTAATACCTTTTATCAGCCTAGGTCCATAGGGTATTTTAGGAATGATCACATCTATCTCCTATATTAAAAGGAAAATCTGACTGACGGCTTCCTTTTAATATAATTTATAATATATAATTATTATTCCCTATTACGATGAATGCTCAAATACCACCATCTTCTCTTTTTATTTTTTTTTCGCAACTTTTCTTTCAACTACATTCATAAGATGATTGTAGGTATACGGAAATCAAATTAATGGTAGCTGTAGCTATAACCTCCACGTCCATCTTGAATGTTTGCCGCTCAATAAATGATCACGGACGATTGTGTGGATGCATGCACGATGATCGTGACAATTACGTTGCCGATCACAGACGATCAACGAGTGCCGATCATGGCCGATTGTGTAGAGGAGGCATTAACCTTGTAGCAGACGAGCTAGACATAAATTTGCTTGTACACTGAGTGAATTCACAAGGATAGCATTGTATGTAATAAGTTTTAAGAAATAAGTTGTTGTTATTAAGTTTACTGCAACTATTGCATTGGGTTGTACCTGTAATGATAGTTGTGTGTGATGGTTATATAAATAAATAAATAAAATTATAATCTATATTTATTTCTTACCATTTCAGAAATGTTCTTGTAGGTTTCGGAAGAGGTCAGTTGCACCAAGTTGACCTCAGGAAAGGTAAACCGGATAAAGGTTACAAGGGATGCGCGGGCGCAGTGACGGATATAGCCGTTGTTAAGGATTCCCGGCTGATCGTCAGTTCGAGTCTCGACCGGCAACTTAGAGTACATGAATATGTTAGCAAGGATTTGGTTTATAAGGTAAGTAATGAATATTGAGATGAATATCCAGAATCTTTCAGAATCCGGCCTTAATAGGGTATTACACCCATTTTTGAAAAGTGTCTCAATGAAATTCTGTAGTGGTAATAAAAAAACACAAAAATTTTAATCAATCGATAAGTGCCATCAAAATGCATCTAAATTTTACATTTTCAAATTTCGCGCGTAGTTTGACGAAAACGCCTCTTACTGGACGCCATATTGCCTAGCGTAAATGACGTCAGTTCGTTTTGTATCAAATGAGCTCATATTAAATATGATAATTGTATATCATTTAAAAATAATTAAAGCATATTTTGTAATAGGTGTAATAATTAAAAAATTAAGTTGGTTACGAAAATAATAAAAGTACAAAGCAAATATTACGCCAATCGGTTGACTGACAGTTGACAATTTTTGGTTTACACAGCCGTACGGCGTAATAACATGGCCGCTACTATTTCACGGTGTTTTATAACAGATTAAAAATACTGAAAACTTTGAATTGAATTTAAAAATTTGTTTTGTTATTTTATGAACTAAAACTTACATTTTCCGACTGCTTTATGCCTAAACTGTCTCAATAACATATTTATAGTTTTTTTCTCGTATAGAGTAAAATACCCTATTTAATATCCGGTCGGATATTGTAGTTAAACATCTCACGTCATAGTAACTTTTAACCGTCCGTATAAAACGTTAACCGACTGTTTGAAACAACCCGCCCTTAGTTTAAACGCGCACTGCTCCTAGTTGTAGCCGCACTTCGGCCGCCCGTAACATACATATATATACCGTATTGTTTTATTATTCTCACAGCAATACTTAACTTCGAAGCTGTCCTGCGTGCTAGTGCAAACAGAGAACTCCACTCCACTCACACGAGGAGAGAGTGAGATAAAAGAAGAAGCAGAAGATGCCGTTAAAGTGGAAGAGGAAGAGGAAGATGATCTGGATAATCTGTTTGAGAAGATGGAGACTGTTGGGTTAGTATTTTTTTATCTAAGTACTAACACTAGTTTTGTAAGTTGTGTGGATACTAACTTAAATGGACTTTTAGTCTGAAATAAAAGATTTATTTTTATTATTATTTATTTTATTTTTTTAGGGTCTGTACCCAAAGACTACTAAATCAGACTCTATTACTACGGCTTCACTGTTTATCACACGTGGGAGGTACACATTCGTCAGATTCCTTTTTCGTCAGAATAAATTTATAGGCTGCTTTTTGTCTGACGAAAAACCGGTTACCCACGACCTTGACGATGTCGTCGGTCCATCTGGGAGGCCTACCAACGCGGAATCTTCCGGGCAGTGGTCGCCAGGAGAGAATCTTTCTTCCCCATCGGTTATCGGTTTTACGAGCGATGTGGCCTCCCCATTGCCACTTCAACTTGCATATTTTGGAAGCCTGTATTCATATTTTAATGGTTTTATTCCAGTGACAAACCTAAAAAGACAAAATTGAAGCTGGAATCAGAAGTGTTGCCAGCTAAAATTTTCAAACCATCATCTGAAGGGTCAACGTCCATACAGGAAATTGATCAAGAAGAAGATGCAGAAGATAACACAGAAGATGCGATCAAGAAGCTTCTGAGAAGTACAGAGAAGCTGAAGAAGAAACGCGACCAGAAAAAGAAGGAGAAGAAAGCGAAGAGCGTGTTCCATAATGCTTGAAATTAAATCTATAAAATTGTTATTTTGGTTTTTATTTTGTAGCTTACATAACTGTTTCGTGTTTTGAATATAATTATACTAGCTTTTGCCCGAAGCTTCACTCGCGTTAAACTAGAATTAGACAATAAATTCGGGTTGTACTTGCTTGTAAATATATAATAACAAATATATTGAGTAATTCAATAATGATTCGAAAGACGTGGCGCCCTCTATTATCATAAGAACGTTATTCTTGTTTTCATCAGGAACAGTAAATTAACAAACTTTAATTTATAATATGTAGTTATGAAGAAAGAAAAAGATCTTATTTAGACAAGCTTTTATTTAAGTTTTCAAAAATAAAATGCACGTACAATTATCGGCACGGATCTTGAGCGCTGACCTTTACCTGCACAGAAGTGAGTTTTTGGGTCCCTTTGGTGGTATGAAGTGAGCGGCGGTAGCGGGGCATACATATTGTCGTACAGTGATTGGCCCGTCGCGCGATGCGATGCGCAAAGCGATCCCCACTTTACCGCCGAGCGCTCAAGATCCGTGCCGGTATCTGTAAGAGGCGTTTGGTGACGTCAAAGAGTGAGAGAGAAACTGTTTGTCTCTATGGTGGGAAGGAAGGCTATCTCTTTCTGGCAACCCTACCAGAAAGGGATGACATTCCTCCACCATGACTAGAAAGTTCATGGACTGTGAACGAAATTTAATCATCATCGTGTCATTCATTACCGTCCACTGCTGGACGTAGGCCTCCCCCAGAGATCGCCAATCAACTCGGTCTCGGGCATCCCGCATACTTCTGCCAGCCACCTTCAAGTCGTCAGTCCATCATGCTGCAGGGCGTCCCACACTACGCTTGCCCAAACGCGGTCTCCACTGTAAAGCGTATCTGCTCCACCTACCGTCTGTCTGTCTACAGACAAGGCCGGCCCACTTCAGCATGCTGATTCGACACGTGATGTCGGTGACTTTAATTCTATGGCGAATGGCTTCACTGTGAATTCTATCCACCAGAGAAACCCTGAGCATCGCTTTCCATACCACGCTGAGCGGCTGAGCAACCTTGAATTTGTGGACCAGACCCACAGTAGGTAAGTCCACGTTTCGGCTCCGTAAGTCATTATGCGTAGGGCGCACTGGTAAAATACCCAGGTCTTAAGGTATTGCGGGATCGTAAGTATGCAAGTTCTTAACTTTTATAAAGAGATTGATATGTAGTGAGTGGAAACGACGCCCTATAAAGAACGGCCTGTCATATTTACAGCTATGAACGGCTTGTTTATATTGAAAATTGTAGTAAGCCGCTGTTTTTAGTGCATTAATAAAATTGGTATTAAATTATTGCCAGAAATTGAACTCCATGTGTCATAATTATCTTAAAAACTGGGAAGCTAAACTTGGTAAAAATAAGAGAAAAAAGTACGCTAGAGATGTGCATATCCGTGATCGATGTGATGAAGTCGAGTGAGGTTCAGTTTACGAATCAAACACATTTGAGATCCTCGAATGCAAAGTTTACAGGCTACGGCAATAGGCGTGCCTTATTGAGTTAATTCAAATGACTCATCACATCTTCCATTTCTAGAAAACATTTTGCTCAAACAAAAGAGATGTAAATCATTGTTTTCTTCTCTAAGATAAGCCCACAAACCTCTACAACAGTAGACATTGGCCTTGAGGCCTCTATATTTTACAAGTTTTCGTAAAAGAGACAGCACCAATTTTGCCAATATTACGTAGGTGACGACCGGGATGGGTGATTGATATAATATAAAGACTTCTTTGAATAATAATAATGATATGTAAAATTAAAAAAGGGAAGGTGATTTCATAGGGCATCAAAAATCTCGTACACATCGCTGTCAACGAGACACGTGTCCCGTTGACAGCATTGCCACGTTGCATGGCCTTCGGGTCACGTACAGTACGGTCAACGTATCTTGGCGCGTCTGAAGTTAGCCGATTAGCTGCGCAGTAGACAATTTCGTTCCTAAAAGTTCCATTGCGCAGCCAAACAGCTAACTTCAGACGCGCCAAGATACGTTGACCTTGACCGCATTGTAAAGAGTCGACCAGCCTCTAAGTAGTGTCCAAAAAACAAGATGAGCATTATTTATAAGTTTTGTCCAAAACTTCTGGTTAACATGAAATTATGTAATACTTCTACTTCTTTGCTTATTGGATCTTTTAATTTTCAATTCTTAGATAATTTTATCTCGACCTGTCAACTCATACGGCGGACTCTCAGACTAAGGAAAAAAAAGGGCGGACTAACCCAATGAGGATGCATAATGCCATGCTAAACCCTCCCTACAGTATACTTCATGGTATGTACTTATATACCAAATACATGAAGAATGAACTGCGAGATATGAGAAGAAATAACCAATAGTGTACATCACTACAGCAAACCGTCAGTGTCAATCAATTACACCTGTCTGTGTCTTTGTCTTGTCACACGTTTTAATCAAACTGTATTTTTTCATGCACTATTTACAAAATATTATATGTGAATTTCATATTGGAATCATTTAGTTCTAGTAATAAATAACAGATATGATATAATATTAGTACCTACATTCAAAATCATCCCTAAAATTGTCACTTTAATATAAAAATCATGGATTTTTCTTCAATTTGTCGGACTTGCATGAAAAGTTATAACATTGGTTTAAACCCAATTTTCTTCTCTGAAGACACCAATGAGAGGTTTTCCAGTACTTTATACTCATGTACAGGGGTTAAGGTAATTAATAAAATTGCCTTAGAATAATATATTGATTAAATATTGTCGTTAACCTAGATTTAAAAATGCTTTGTTTACATTTATGAAACCGTAAGAAATTTAATTCAGAAAAACAATATTTACACGAATAATAAAAAAATATTGTTATAACATAGGTTTCCAAAAAACAAATAAAGAAAGACTTTGTTTATTATGGTTTTATTTACTGCTTATTTAAAAAAATAATTTTCAGGTACAATTCAACGACGGCCTACCTCAAAATATGTGTACAGCATGCATGATCCAGTTCAACAACACACTGAAATTCAGAAAACAATGCAAACTGACTGAAACACAGCTATTAAAGATTAAAACTGAACTAGAATCCAAAACCATGGTTACCACTGAGAAACTTTTTATAGAAATAAGAGAGCATTCACATATTAAAAAAAAGGTATTAACTGATAACTCTGAATTTCAAGATTGCTCAAATGTTGAAAGAATCAAGTCGGAATTTAACAGTTTTGATATTAAAAATGAACCTTTAGATGTAGATATTAAGGAAAGTACTGAATTTATAATACATAACAATGAAGATATTAACAGGGTAGACATTTCTGACACTGAACTGTTCAACGAACAAACAATTTTCATTAAGGATGAACACAATTACAAAACTGAGACAACATTTTCACGAACCACTGACGAAACGTCTGAAATGGACATCAAATCTTCACGTAAACTACAAAAAAGTACAGAAGTCGCACAAAGTGATAGCGAAGACAACAACGAATCAACCTCGTTAGAAACATCAGATTCAAATACCACAATAGACAAAAATATTGACGTACCATATGTAATATCGGAAACTGACACAAAGAAGACAATGCGGGTAGTCTGTAAATTGTGTCAGAAAGAGTTGTCAATCCGAAGTATAGACTCCCATATGATGCGGAGACATCCGGGTGCTGATAAGAGAAAGGTCAAGTGTGAGCTGTGTGATAAATATTTGATGAGGGAGAAACTGAATCGTCATCGAGTTATGATGCATGGAAGTGTTGGCGTTAAGTGCGGGGTATGTTATTTTAATGCTTGGATACAATTTTTTGCTTTAAGACTGATTTTTCAATAGTCATAATATAACTTTGATTGCATCGCCGCACCATTGGCAGCCTATCAGTCTTTTATCGGGTGTAGTACATTTCGGAGAGTGTGGTTTAGAATTGCACAACTTAATTCCCACATCCCATTCCATCATTGGACAAGCAGATACGGAGAACCGTTACCGCTATTTGGTTGATTTTCTACATTTATTGTACAAACTGCCACTGTGGAATTCACTGCCCGCCTCTACTCCCCGATACATATAATCTGGGTATCTTTAAAGCACTAGTGAACCGGTTTATCCTAGGCAAGAATGCTCCACCTTAAGTCGCATCATCATAATCAGCGAGTTGTGGCCAAACGCAAGCAAAAAAAGAAAGAAATAATTTCTCGCGCCACCTTATCGCCTTAACGAGTGCGCAGTCCCGAGAATAGGTACCTAAAAAAATTGTATGTATTGTTTCAGTATTGCAAATCCGAGTTTAAAAGTCAAGAGGCGCTTGTTGATCATGTTGCAACGTGTACTGCTAAGAGTAAGAAGAGGAAAGGCAATGATTCTGTGAGTAATCACTATTTAGAAGTACGAGGAACAGGGTGGAAAGTTCATTGTCCATTCGGTTCCAAATGGTTGAGCTAAAAGTCAAATTCAAAGCATTTATTTCTATTAAGCCATTTACAGGCACTTTTGAATTGTCAAGGAGTCTGCAATACAAAACAACAAAGCCACCGCCACCGACTTCCGAAACTAATGTGTGTTTGTGCTTGAGTGTGTAATATGATTGTATGCAATTGTATGTAGGAAACTGATTGACGACCCAATGAAATGACGCATTATTTTAGACATGACAATATCTTTTTTAAATACGTGACAGTCTTTTAAAATCATAATATTGACATCTGAATATTTGTATATGAAGATAAAGTATATACATGTATGTAGAATATTTATAGGCCTACGTCTAACCGCGAATAAAAGACTATTTGCCAGAATATAGGTATAAGGTTTTTCAAACTCATTCTTTCAAACTCATACTTTTATTTATTAAAAAAAAAAGTTAGGTACTTTAAAAACATAGGTACATGTTATTGTTTTATCGACACGAACTATTTGCATAAATGTGTCCGATCCCTAAACGAGTAGCGTCGAAGTTTCTAAAATTTATGCTACGTAAAACGATTACAGTCAAGACAGCGAGCAAGCTAATTTAGACTTTAACACGTTGAACGCCATGTAGGTCACCGGTGACCGACCTTAGTGGAGGTTTTACCTTCAAAATTTTTGGCCCGGCAGTGAATGACTTAAGGAATGGGCATAAGGTAGTTTTTAGTTCGCATCAAAGTAAGAATATGGTATTGTCAATAAAAATCGATTATATTGAAATATATGAAAGTTTTATACTTTTTGGTGATACGATATACCACTGCAAGAAACAATCTTTGACCTGCTATAATTATTGCTTGTATTTTTTTTCCTTATGTGCGATATTGTGCGATATGTCACGTCGCAGCAAGTAGTTGATCGCGACTGAACCAATGTTGATCATTTCCACATAATTGTGCCACACGTTCGATGGCTGCGTGGCACTTCCACTTGTTTTTATTATTCCGTGGACCTACGTGACAGGAGTGCCGGGGTCTTCTGCCCACTTTGAAGGGAGTACAAACATGATGTCCTGATATGCGACTTTCCTGCAGGGCCGTACCTTAGCAGAGTGTGATATTTGCAAGATGACGATGCAGAGAGCAAGCCTCGTCAAGCATAAAGCCGTTAAGCATGCAGGACTGAGGCCCGTGTGCGAGGTAAGTCCTAATGCCGTTATTCATCAACACCTGTGTAGCCTTTCCCAACTATATTGGGGTCGGCTTCCAGTCTAACCGGATGCAGCTGAATACCAGTGTTTTACATGGAGCGACTGCCTATCGGACCTCCACAACCCAGTTACTGGGTAACACGACACCATGTGGTAAGACTGATTGTTAGACTTACTAATAAGTATGTAATGTTCTTTCTTTCTCAGATAGAGGAGTGTAAATACATTTTTAGGGATCACACAGATCTGGCAAATTTGGAAAGATTTAACTCTGTATAAGTTTGAGAAGAATTTGTGTTGTGATATTCAACAAATATGTCGAAAATGACTTGTAATGGTGATTTTTTTAGGTTTAACATATAGTGCAGCCGGTCTGACTCCATTTTTAATTATGTATTTTTTAAATAAATAATATTTGCTTTAAAAAAAAATTTTTCAATAAACTATCTTTTCACTCATATTTTCTATACAAAATAGAAAAGCCGTTGGTCCCGGCTGTTATTTGTAGATCTTTGGCAGTCGTTAAGGGTAGTCAGAAGCCAGAAAGTCTGATAACCACTCTTACCAAGGGGTATCGTGTTACTTAGTAACTGGGTTGTGGAGGTCCGATAGGCAGTCGCTCCATGTAAAACACTGGTGTTCAGCTGCATCCGGTTGGACTGGAAGCCGACCACAATATAGTTGGGTAAAGGGCTCAGTCGCAAAATACCTCCTTCGCAAAATGTCTATAGATAGCAAAATGTCCCATTCGCAAATAGGTACCGATCTGAACAAAATACTGCAAAATTTTACTGATATCGAATAATTCGAAAAACGGATCATTTTGCGAAAAGGAGATTCTGAAAAAGGGACATTCTGAGAAAAGGGACATTTTGCGAAAGGGACATTCTGAGAAAGGGGTCATTTTGCTACCTATAGATATTTAGCGAAGTAGGAATTTTGCGACTGAGCCGGGAAAAGACTAGGCAGATGGTATTCTATAAAAAATAATTACGATAATTTACATCTCCCCGACCGACGGCTTAACTTCTTCTCTTTTAATTACAGCACTGCGGGAAGTCTTTCGGCAATAAGTTTCGTTTGAACGAACATTACAGAGCGAAGCATGGCTACGAAAAGTTCCAATGCAGCGACAGCTACTGTGACTTTAGAAGTGCCAGTATTATGGCAATGAGGGTAAGTAAATTATGGTAACTGGGTAACTTGACATGCATCTTGGTATTGCAGATTTAGATAGGCAGCGGTGAATAGTTAACACCACGTGGGCTGTCGGCTCGTTTAACATTCAATTACATAAAAAATATGGCGATTTGGGTAACTTCTGTCAACTTGCATAACTCATGTCAGCTTAAGTAATAAATTATGTCAACTTGGGTAAACTTGGTTATGTTATATTTTCCCAGAACCACGAACGCCGTCACCGCGGAGAGAAACCCTTCATCTGTGAAACATGCGGCGCCAAGTTCCACGCGGCCTACATACTGATGCAGCACAAACATTCGCATAGGACTGAGAAACTAGTCAAGGTAAGGTATTGGTATTGAGTAAGGGCACAAAGTACGTAAGGCTGCGTCGCGCCCGAGCAGAGAGACCACTCAGAAAAAACCGCCATTTTTCGCACACACACATTGACATTACGTTTATAGGCAATCTCAAGCAGTTTCAAGCAGACTTCAGTCTCGACTGTCACGTGTTGTCAAAATGAATACATGATGTAATTGAAGACATGAATGGATGAAGGTGATATGTCACAAAATTCTAATTTCGAGCAAATTGAGTTCAAAGTTTCGCATAAACATTTTAAGATATCTCAAAATGCTTTAAGTGTATTTATCCAATTAAGGTGTCCAGCGGCGCCAACCGCTTAATATTTTTATAATAGGAGAGAAATTAAAGAAAAAAATGTATTTTTAGTACTTTATTTTTAAAAAAACTGAACATAACCCCTTCTTCCGCAAATCAAATTTTAATCAACTAGAGAAAATGAAGTCTGAAAGAGGCAAGTGTCATAAGAAATTAAATAATGAAAACAAAGAACGAACGAAAATCACTTATTCGTCTCCAAGAATGGACTAAAAATACTTAATATCGATATTCTGGTTTAACAAATTTCAATTGGTCCTTAATATGCAGCTTTTTTTTTCAACTGACACAGTACCTACAATATTTTCCGTCCACATGTTGCACCTCAAAATTTGGATTAACTAGACCCGTTTTTTAAATGTTCCTTCTGGAACGGTGTCATTTCGTCGCATGACTGTTTGTATAAATATGAACCGTATTCATAAATTCTGATTCATTTCACGCCATCCCTAAACTAATTTTTCGATTATTGGTAACAACATTGGTTCCACTGATAGATGGTTGAGCAATGTCTAGGTCATGTTGATTATCACTGTCAGCATTTTCTTCGGATATAACAGTATTTTCCTGAATTCTACTGGTAGTTGGATGAGCAAGTTCTAGATCTTGTTGATAAACTCTGCCACCGATCTCACTAGAGTTTTGAGAAGTGGAGGAGCTTGGAGAGCTTTCCGGTACGAAAACATGATCACTTCCCGAAGAGAATTTTTTGAAGAACAGTACAGATTTTTTAATTTCGCTAAGGAAGTTTGGATATGTTTATTAGTTGAAATTGAGAATTTTCTAATATATCTGGATCTCCGACGACTAATGGGCTTATGGGCTTATCACACGCACAAGCTGTACCACAGTTTGGCCTGCGCAAGCTTCTCACACGAAAAACCTGCACACTTCAAATTCAAATTCAAATTCAAATTAATTTATTTGCTAGAATGTAGGTACAAATGAAGAACTTATAAGACTATCGTGGCCCAATTACATTCTACCATAACATATGGTGTGCAAATATGTCATATTATTTTTAAATAACATAAAATAATAATTAAAATTTGGTTAAATATAAAATTAAATTAAAATTCGTTAGCGTCAAAATAGGTAAATTAAAATGTCAAATTACGAATACAATGCTATATCAATATTGCTGCAAGGTCTGCTTCAATATTATTTCGTTTTAATCTTCTGCACGATACGACATAAATTCGTTTAAATCATAAAAACAATGTTTCTTTAACCACTGTGTCAACATTTTTTTGAACATAGTCAACGGTAAATCTTTGAAGGCGTCAGGTAACTTATTATACACCTTTATTGCCGTTATGTAACAATTTCTTTTGTACAATGCTAGCCTACATTGTGGTACACAGAGCATATGTTTATGCTTATTTTTATTCCTAGGAGCTACATTTCTTTTAATCACATCTTTATACTTCTTAAAGTATTCTGGGTTTTTTTGTACAAATAGGCATAATTCTTTAATGTACATGCACGGTAGAGGCAAAATATTATACTTTTTGAACAAGGGCTTACAGCTATCGGTATACCTGGCTCCACAGATTGCACGCACACACTTTTTTTGGACTCTAAATGCTCTTATGATATCCACCGAATTGCCCCACATCAAAAGTCCATATGCTAGTATTGACGAAACGTAGCCATGATACGCGCTAAGAGCAGCTTCTGTTGACACCGTGACTCTTATTCTTTTTAGTGCATATACAAATCGATCGAGCCTGTCACAAACTTGCTCTACATGTGTCTTCCAGTCACAATTCTGATCCAGCTGTATGCCCAGAAATTTAGTGCTTGGTACTTGTTCTATATTAGTGTCGTTACATTTGACATTTAGCAGCAATGGTTTCCTTTTATTCGTTTGGAATTGGATCATTTTGGTTTTTTCCGTATTCATTTTTAAGTTATTGGAAAGTAACCACTGTATAATGTCGTTTATAGCGTTGTTTATTTCTCGATCATAGGTACTTTCATTTTCACATTTCACAATGAGAGTTGTGTCATCAGCAAACAAGATTGTGTCATGACGGGTACTATTTGGGAGATCATTTATATACATGATGAATAGGAACGACCCTAACACGGTTCCCTGTGGTACGCCAAAATTGTTTTGCTGATAGTCACTTCTATATATCTCTTTCTTGTTATTTTGTATTTTGGAGATTTCCACACATTGCTTTCTGTCACTTAAATAGTCTCTTAACCAATCGTTCGCTTTTCCTCTTATTCCGTAACGTTCCAACTTGTGTAAGAGCAAGTTGTGGTCTACAAAATCGAACGCTTTGCTCATGTCCAGAAATATCGCCGCAACCGGTACACCATCATTTATAGCCTGAGTGACAATTTTGATCAAGTTGAAACATGCTAAAGAAGTGGTCCTATCCTGCCTAAATCCAAATTGCTCATTTTTAAGTAAATTATGGCTTGCCGCAAATTCTTGAAGCCGTCTAAGCATTACTTTCTCGAATATTTTCGACATGATTGGTATCAACGTTACTGGCCTATAATTGTTCATGTCTGATCTTTCACCTTTTTTGAAAAGGGGCTTAACTATTGATTTTTTCAATATATTTGGGAACGCACCTTCCTCAAAGGACAGGTTTATTAAATAACTCAGTGGTTGACATATATATGGTGCACTTATTTTTATTACTTTTGTTGTGATGTCATCTATTCCTGCTGCGTTCGTATTATTTAAAGTTTTAATAATTCGAAATATTTCCATGGCGTCAGTTGGCTTAAGAAATATTGTTTGTGCGTTATTTGTATTCATAGTTTTGTTTATATCGTTCCAGTCATGCTTAAAATTGTTACTGTTTGTCTGTTGTATATAAAATTCATTAAATTTGTCACTAATTTTTTTAGGATCTGCATATCTCTGATTATTTTCAATTATTATGTCAATATCAATTTTTGTGTTAATGTCATTAATATTCTCGTTAATAACTTCCCATGTGGCTTTACATTTGTTTTTATTATTACAAATATATTTCCTACTCTGAAGTTGCCGAGACTTTTGTAAGCACTTTTTAAGTATGTAATATAATATAATAATAATAATAATATGTGGGGACATTTTCACACACGGCCATCTGACCCCAAACTAGGGAGACCCTGTACTATGGGTGTCAGACAGCTGATATAAATACACAAATACATTTTTTTTTTGTAAATACATATATAGATAAACAACACCCAGACACAAAGCAAACACAAGTGCTCATCACACCAATGTTTACCCTGGGCGGGAATCGAACCCGCAACACTGTAACTGTAGGCTTTGTATTTTTTTTTCTGTTTATTTCTGTTCGTTTTATGGTGTTGTTGGCTAAGATAGAGATACCTTTTCCTGAGACAAGATATTCTAATCCCTCTCGTTAACCATTTACAGTTTCCTTTTTCTTCTTAACGGTGTTTATAGGGAAGCACAGATCAAAAAATAATTTAAATAGACTATGAAATTCAGCAAATGATTCTTGTAAATTATTTTTTTCGTATATATGTGAGAAACTAAGAGACGAAATGCAACTACAGAACTTATCCATGTTTTCTTTACTATAGTCTCTGACACGTTCATACCAGCTACATATTTCGTATGATTTATTTGTTTTCAGTGATAGCGTTTGTCCTGTTTCGTGGTCAGACAAGGCAAGATGATGTACCTCCGCTTTGACATGCTTGATGTTACTTGCTATCTGGTCTAAACACGCTAACTGTCTCGTTGGTGTTTTTATGTGCCATTCGATATTATATTTTTTCAATAAACACTTTAATTCTTCGCTATATTTGTTCGGCCTTAATATGTCCAAATTCCAGTCCCCACAAAGAATAATTTTTGTGCGTTTTTTAGTCAGTCTTGCTAATAACTGTTCAAGTTTATCGAGAAAGATTTGTGGATTGCTACTTGGGGTTCGGTATAAACCGATAATAACAATTTTATTAATTTCCACACCACAACATTCAAAATTAAATTTACATATCAAGTCATTCATATTAGTCAAATGTTTATATTTTAAATTATTATTTATCAGTATACATACACCTCCTCGTTTAGTGTCACGTGAATAGGATGCTACTAATTTGTAACCTGGAATTTTCAGAAGCGACTCTGTACCTTTTTGCATGAAAGTTTCAGTCAAACATACAACATCTATTTTTAAACCATTTTGAGACATGTCGCGGATTGCAAATGTCAATTCTTCCGTTTTATTTATCGCCCCGGCAATGTTTTGATGCAATATTCTGAAGTTGTATTCTGGTTTAGGAACGAAAACATTTATTCACTTGTAAAGGCAATGACGCGTCCGATTGCCTGTTCGTGTCTTACCACAGAACGCGCAAGCCACATTCTTGTCAAAATTCTTGGCGTGGAAACAATGTTTCCCAATGAAGAAACATTTCTTATGCTATTATTTTTCAAGTAAAAAGACAATGCAAAAGTCAAAACGTAAGCGATCAAAGTGGAAAAAAATGGCTGTTGAATAGACAAATTCATACTCATATAAATCTATTTAAGGATTTAAGAGATGATCCAAATGATTTTCGTGGTTATATTATATTATTATTATTATTTTCGACGAGCGCGTGCCTCGACCTCGACTGTGGCTGTAACACTGAACTCCCAACCCAACCACACGCACAGACAAGTACGCGCTGGTCGGGCTTGCGCACGCAAAATTTCAAGCAAGTCGAAACTGTGGTGAAGCTTGTGCGTGTGGTAAGCCCATTAAGCAGAGAGATAACTTGTATGCATGTAAAAATGAAAAATTAACAGTGCAGAAAGAATATAGATGAATAAATATTCTATTCATCTTTTCTGTAATAGCGTGCTATAAGGTCATGCTCAACAACCCTTCATGACCCAACGAAAACTTCTGTAAAAACGGAACGGAATGGTGACGCCGTTTTGTGAATGAAAGTGATATGTCCAGCACATAACACCTTCATTCGCTAAAAACGCACAGCAATGCTACATAGCTCCTTCATCCACTGCAGAAAAGTAAACTTTTTACTTTTTTGGCTTCTTTAAAATTGTTAAGTGCCCATACCACATTCATCCAATATTGATTTTAAAAAAAGTGTTCATAACACCTTCATCAAGTAGTGAATTACTTAAATAGTCACAAATGTGGTTGTTTTAAAGTTCAAAATTGTTTGTATGCACATAACACCATCATTCATGCATAAAACAACAAAAATCCGAAAATGCGACATATCACCTTCATCCACTCATGTCTTCAATTGACATTTCATGACGAACAGGAAAATTTTGTTATAAAAAAATTGCAAAGAGTTCGAACTAGTGTCAATATTTCATATTGTCACAAATAAAACCTACAGAGTCAAAATAGTAGCAGCCCTTGTGAGTCTGGCAAGTTTAGGTAATAATTTTTGAAGGTGGCGGGAGCGGTCCTTCTGTAACCTTTATATTTTGTGGTAGTGGCCAAAGTTCACGCTACTTTCAGCGTCCTTCTGAGTACCATAACACTAACAACAAACTTCAAAGTTATACAAATTTATTAGTCATAGAATAGATTAACTTATTGTGTTGCCGGCTGCGAATAGCACCACCCCATTTCTACCCGTGGGTGTCGTAGAAGGCGACAGAGGGATATTGACCAGAGGATGGGCAGCAGCGTCCTTCTGAGTACCATAACACCTACTGTGATCGCCAACATGCATCGGCCAAGAATGGCGATTACAGGTGAACCCCCCCCTTTGGCTTGTGCCTAGCAGTGGGCATCTAAAAGTTGACATGATGGTTGACCTATATGTTTAGTTATCAGCAATTAATAAGCAGTAAGATGCTACATATTGCAAGCTTGTACATGACTTTTATTGAGTGGGGCAAGGTTCTATAGAGTTTATGACATTGTCCTTTGACTTATCCACCATCACTCTTCCACAGTGTGACCTCTGTCCAGCGAGTTTCAAAGCGAACAACAACTTGCATATGCACAAACTGACGTGTCACAGCAAATCTTTCTACAGCTGCACACTCTGCGAGAGGACATACAAGTGCAGACATTATGCTGTCAAACACGCCAGGCTTGCGCATCATGGCAACGAACCTTCTGAAGTTATCAAATTAATGGCGCAATAAATCTGCCAATAAATTATAGTCATCGTTCACTTTGACAGCAAAGGCCAAGGTTACCCGCCTTAAAAAAATGATTTTTATTTTTTCGGAATGGCATCTCGCAGTTCGACCTTGGAGGTCGTCAGCTGCTTAATTAAACTTTTCTGTGCCTTAAAATGAATGTAAGGCTCCAGCCAGTCTCAGTTAAAGTTATTCCCAAATCAAATCGAAATGATGGTTACTCTGCTCAAACATTGTATGAGATAACTTCATTTCTGAGATTACACGCGTAGAAAACTGTTTCGAGGGTAAAACGTTATGTCATTCTAATGAAGTTAATACGTCAAATACATGGATATTCACACCGCAATCCTAGCAATTATGGATAATGAGATATCAGCATATAAAGTAACGTTTCGACCGCGCGGCCACGTACTTTTTGTTTTGGACTGATTTCGTCTGTTTGACTAAACCTTAGTAGTATTTATTGCCTTGGTTAGTTTTGACAAATTAAGACCTTTCTTCTTGTAACAGTTTTACTGTATGAACTCTTCTTTTTAAAGAAATAATCAACAATAAAGAAACAACAAGTGAACGATTGCGCGGCCCTAACTTCCAAGGTGAATATTTCGTAAAATATTGACTTAAATCTTATAATTTTTTTTCGACAATTTCTTTCAAATTCAGTCTTCAATTGACAAAAAGAATTAAATCTCTAACCTAAGTAGTTGCTGAGATCTCCGTGGCCGCGCAATCCTCCACGTTACGTACGCGCGGCCAACTTAAAACCCTCGTAATTTCTTTATTTCTACTTTGACAAATTTTTGGTTTGTTCTCTTCGATTTTGACAAATTTCAACAATTTTTTGACGATGTTTTTTCTGTTCTGACAACTTGGCGGAGCAATCGTAACGCACACGGCAATATCCGACCGTGGCGCTCAAAAGGCGCTCTAATGAGTGGCAAAATAGTCGTACCAATAAGACAATAATAAATCTTAGGGCTCTTTCATTTGGTGCCAAATTGCTGCGGTCGTTGCCATGTTAAGCCGGTGCTGTTATAGTGAGCGGTGACTATTACACGTAATGCAAAGCATTTATATAGAGATGAAACGAATAGTAGTTTGGCCGGATATTCGCCAAGCTTCGAAGCCGCATGGCCGGATATTTAGCCTTTTGTCGCGATACGTGGTGTGATGAGTGTAATTTGAATGAACAAGATTGGAAAGACTTGAGTGCGTTTGGGTGTCATTGTAATTTCATTTTGACTATAGAGGGTAAAGTTAAGCAATACGATCTCTGTGTATGAAAGTGTCCGTTAAAATGTGCCACATAAGGGTGGCGCTACACTCGCGACAGGGTAAACATTTTCTAACTCGGCATACTTCACTCCGTCAACAACTGCTACATTCATACCATACCCTGTGCGTACGCTAGCGCCATATTGGAACTGTAACTTGCTTCATAAATCTGGACACTTTTTAAACTTTCCCTCCATAATGAGATAGTGCTAATTACCTCTACCCTCCATAATTTTGACAAGTTATTATTGTCAGTAATAAAGCTTTGTTTCTTTAATTATAAATAAATGGTGTATACAAGCTATTGTTGCATGTTTTAACCTTGTGTTAATGAGAAATAATTTGTTCTTTTTTTCTATTTCGGTATCCGGCCGGATAGTAAAAATGGTCCGGATAGTCCGTATAACGGATAGTAGCCGGATATTCGTTTCATCTCTAATTTATATTGTACAGTGTGTATAATTTTTATCTAAGTAAGTAAATACTTTTTTAAAGTGAATATGCATTTTTATTTTAACTAACCTGTTTGGTCTTGTGGTTGCAAGCACGACTGCTCAGCGTGAGGTTCTTCGTACGATTTTCAGGTAGGGTAAAGTGTTATTGGGTTGTTCCTTCAGAAATTTCTCAGTAACAGCCCGGAACTTCGAAGCTGGTGGTCTGACACTCCCGTGCTTCGAAAAGCAAGAAAGCTGGGGGCCAAGTCTGCTATTTTTATAATTTCGTCATTCCAACACGATCCAATTGTTTTTTTGCTAAAAGTTCGTAATCTGCTAAATTCATTATGGTCGATCATTGGTCGGTCGAATTAAAAGCAATGACTGCACAATGACGTTCTAATGGTAGGTCACTGATCAAAGGAACTGTCAAAATTTTAGCAGATTACCGCCTAAGTCAGTCATTCAGTTGTAATTTTGTACGAGATTACTATTCTATAATCTATATCATTTCTTACAATGGCGTGTCAGTGGTTGACCATTGGACAGTCCTAATGACGCCATTATATTAGTAGATTACCAAACTTGTCAAAATCAACAATTATGAAATCAATGATAGACCTTTTTTTAGGCTTGCGTTTGACCGCAATTCACCTGATCATAAGTGATAATGCGGCCTACGTTGGAACACGCTTGCCTAAGATGAACCGGTTCACTCGTGCCTTGAAGATACCCAGATTATACTTATCAGGGAAAAGAGAGGCGGGCAAGGAATTCCACAGTCGGGCAGTTCGCACAATAAATGTGGAGTCAAAGCGCTTGGTAATTCTGACACTATTGTAATTAATAGCAGACTTGAGGTCCTGTTGATCCCGGCTGTCATTCCGAGATCTTTGAAAGTCGTTACGGGCACAATCCCAACACTATTGCCAAATTACTGCAACTTTTGAAAGACAGAATCGATAGTAGCGGCTCCCAGAAAAGCGCTGAAACAATGAAGCCCGACGCGCACCCGCGACACTCCATAATATAATAAAAACGAAACGATATAATTGCCTACACTACTACTAAAACCGTATGGTGTCGGACGTAAAGAGTAGCACCATCCCATATCTTCCCGTGGGTGTCGTAAGAAGCGACTAAGGGACTTACCAGAGAATGGGCAGCAGCGTTCTCTGTGCCTTTGTAACAACCATACTGCGATCGCCAACCCGCCTGCCAACAAGCGCGGATACACCGTTGTGGGCACGGTGAGCATGCCCACAACCCTAATTTTCACGAAAAAGAAACGTTAGCTTGAATGTGTTTTAAAAGTATACCTAAATAAACTTTATTAGTGTACCATCTTTTAATTGCCAAAGTAAAACTTTCATTAAATTAAACTGATGTCCGACAAATATACATTTTCTTTAATAATTTTAATTTTTGTGAGCAAATAAGCTAATTCTTTACCTCCTCTTTACTCTACTGTTCACCCCACTGCTTTGCCTGCCGCAGATACAATTTATACAAGGTCTTAGTCGGACCGACATACATTTTGTAAACATCTCCTTTGTCATGTAATAATATTATCGTGAATTCATATTCAGACTAAAACTTGACCCTTGCCCCGGTTGCCATCCGCGCCTGCCTGCCAAGCATGGCGATTATGGCGAAACCCCACATTTCTTGTGTCAGGCCTATGTCCAGCAGCAATGGACGTCTTTCGGCTGAAATGATGATGATGACTACTAAAACAACAGACTGTACATATACATGCGTGTGTGTGCGTGTCTACACGCCGCTCGAACAAAAACGCAGTTCCCAAAGCAGTCGTACGACGCGGGGTGAGGTGAAACACTGGTTTTCTTCAGCTGCATCTGGTTAAAACTGGTTTTTTTAATAAAACAACAATTCACTTACAAAATGCTATTTGTTTATTGAAAATTACACGTTACAAACAGCGCCTCCGTAATAATAATATCAAAAAATAATCACAGCTTTAATAATAATAATATACACAAAATAATAACGTAGTATTAAATTAAATACCCCCAACCCCAATTGTTTCAAAATCAACCAAAAATGGTGTTATTTGCCGATGACACATCATTGATTTTTAAAATAAACAGACGGTCACAAAATCTAGACGACGTAAATGACGCTATTCTTCAGGTTCAAAATTGGTTTACGGTAAACAATTTGGTACTTAATGAAAAAAAACCAAATGTATTCGATTAATTTTACCAAATGTTAGGAATAGTAAATGTGACATCATACTTAATGGAGAGAAACTGGAATTTACTAGTCAAACGTGAAACGGTTTTCCTAGGAATCACGCTAGACGAGAAATTACAATGGGGACCTCATATAACATCTATTGCGGGGCGACTAAGCTCCGCGGCTTATGCTGTTAGAAAGATAAGACAGTTAACAGATGTAGAAACTGCGCGTTTGGTCTATTTTGGCTACTTTCACAGCATTATGTCGTATGGTATTTTACTGTGGGGTCGGGCTGCTGACATTGAATCCGTTTTTATTTTACAAAAAAGAGCTGTCAGAGCCATTTATAATCTACGTCGCCGCGAATCTCTTAGGGAACTATTTAAAAATATTAATATAATGACAGTGCCTTGCCAATTTATTTATGAAAATATTATGTATGTAAGAAAAAACTTACATATGTTTAATAAAGTAAGTGATAGACATGACTTTAATACTAGAAACAAGGACAAAATAGCTCAACCATATTTTAGATTGTCTAAAGTCCATACATCTTTTATGGGGTACTGTGTTAAGTGCTACAACAAAATTCCTAGTGATATATTACAACTAAGTGAAACAAAATTTAAATCATATATTAAAAGTACACTCTGTAAAAAAGCTTATTATAATCTAGAGGACTATATTCAAGATAAGAATGCTTGGAAACATGCTGGTCTAGCTCCATGGGACGATCGACAGTCTAGACAAAATCGAACTGATTGCTAATTTAAAATACCTAATTTCATACTTAGTATAAATATGTACATATATATATTTGACTCTTTTTTTATACACTGCTCAGGCTCACATACTGATTCATTGTTTGTTAAAATATAAGGAGTGGTCGTCTACTGTTTCAACATTAATTGTAATATATGTAATATGTGAACACTGTGTATCTATGTACATATAACTTAGTCTGTCATTCCTTAATCTGTGATACTTTGTACACACTGTCAAATACCTAGTGTTTTTATGCAAGGTACATCGTATTCACGTATAATTATATAATTCCTGTAAATGCAAATATTGTTAACATCGTTTTTAAAAGAGTAAGTATGGAGTTTCTTGCCCATTCTTCTCCATACAAAACTACCTTTTGGAATGGGCACCTAGAATCAATTTCTTTTTCTCATTTTACGTTCAAAAGTGCCTTATAATGGTCTAATTGAAATAAATGATTTGACTTTGACTTTGAAATAATTCAGGCTGCCGTTAAATCACAACTTTTTATAAATGTACCTATGGATGACAGCTCCCCGTTGTTAATATGACATGTGGAGCGTTAAGCGTTGGGCAAACGTGGATACTTTAGTGTCTTCTGTTGACACAAGCAACCGGCAACCAGCAGTTATTAATTTATTTCATATAATAAATAATAATAAATAAAATAGCCTTTTATTCAGACAATAGTAGTTACAAAGTATTAGTTTATATTAATCTATTTCAGTTTCACTGTCTGTTTGCCTTTTGGCAAAGGCCTCCTCCAGCTCTCTCCACCTTGTCCGGTCCTTTGCTGTTCTTGTCCATTTAATTGTATTGCCTACTGCCTTCTTAATCTCGTCTTTAAATTTATTTCATATAATTAGTATAAAACCAACTCACTCATACGCAGACTTTCTCGTTACTTCCACTTGACACACAATCATCGCTGATCATAAAAGCGTTCGGTGTCTGCAAATAGACACTGAAAAGTTTCTAGTGGAATACACAAGCCTATGCTTCCAAACTAATTGCAATTAGCTTTGTTTCTATTTATTGTTTTGTATTGCCACCGACCTTTGAAAGTTATTTTTTTTTACGTGTTGAAGGCGGTTGTCTATTTTTATAAATTTATTTTCGCTTTTTAATGAATTCTTCTTATCATCCATTTTAACTAAGAAACAAATTGAGTCATCCCTTAATTTAACACTCTTAGAAGTGGAAGATTTTTCATTAAACTTTGAGGTACACGCAATCCATTAAAAAAAGAATCGTCAAAATCGGAATACATAGCTAATAAAAGTTAGTAGCGTAGTCAAACATTAAAAGAAATAAAAATATAGAAGTAGGTACCTGTCGAATTGAGAACCTCCTCCTTTTTTTGAAGTCGGTTAGAAGTCGTTGCACAGTTTAGTTGCCTGTGCCACACAAACACACAGAACACTGACCGAATGTTTGGAAAACAAGCAACTAATTGTTACCAGTTTCCAGTAGTAGCAACCGGCAACTGTGTCCGATTGTCATCACCGGACACAGAAACTACGTGGTGACCCGTGTCGGTTACAAAGTGTCTACATTCAAGCAGCGTTTGAGAATTAAGGACGGTACAAGTAAGGAGAAATATCTCATAAAAATAAAAATTGGTTGTCTGTAAAGTCGGTTTACGGACGATAGTTTTACGTGATAACGTCATAGAAGACGGTCCTTCGCTATCCAGGATGTCGGCAGATCCGGGAGAATAGCGAACCGATAAGGATCGAGCGAGGTATATTTCAGGGCGATAGTCTGAGTCCACTGTGGTTTTGTTTAGCCTTGAACCCTCTAAGCGCGTTGCTGGAGGGTTCAGGTCGGGGCTATCGGCTGAGAAGAGGAGGTCAGGTTATATCTCACCTCCTTTACATGGATGATCTGAAACTCTTTGCCCCCAACAATTTGCGACTGATGGAGCTACTGAAAGTAACAGAAACGTTCAGTAGCGCCATCAGGATGGAATTTGGTGTGGACAAATGTGCAGTCATGCATGTGAAACGAGGGGAGATTGTGGAATCCGTGGGCACACAACTCTCGGATTTATTTATTTATTTGCCAGAAACATGGTGGTGGTGGTGGTGGTGGATTCCATACACCTTAGATCCCTCTCTTCAGCCGAAACCTACAAATACTTGGGTATGTCGGAAGCGTTAGGCATCAATGCTACCGACATGAAACAATCGCTGAAGGAGCGCTTCTTTGGCCGCCTGAATAAAGTGTTGAATAGTCTTTTATCAGGCGGAAACAAGGTGCGCGCCTTCAACGGATGGGTCATGCCGGTTTTGATGTACTCTTTCGGCATACTCAAGTGGACTCAGACGGAACTTGACGCCCTGGATAGGAGGGTCCGTACATTGCTGACCGCAAATCAGATGCATCACCCACGGTCATCGGTAATGAGACTGTATATCCCACGGAAGTGCGGAGGTCGAGGCTTTCTTAATGCTAAGTCCCTGCACAACCGTGAGGTATGCAGTCTCAGGGAGTACTTCTTTAAAGCCGACGTGGGGATGCATCGAGATGTGGTCTCAGTGGACAAGGGCCTCACCCCGCTCTCCTTAGCGAACGAGAACTGGCGCAAACCTGTAGTACTAGATACTAATGACCGTAAGAAGGTATGGCAGAGCAAGGAGCTTCACGGGCGCTTCTACCGGGCTCTATATGGGCCTGATGTAGACTTCTTGGCGTCCGTATCCTGGCTGCGATTCGGTGACCTCTTTGGGGAAACCAAACTTTTTGTCTGTGCGATTATGGACGAAGTTACGATGACGAACAACTACCGGAGGTATATTGTGAAGGACGGCACGGTTGACATTTGTCGGGCATGCCACCGACCGGGAGAATCAATCCGACACATTATCTCTGGGTGCTCTCGTCTGGCTAACGGAGACTACTTGCATAGACACAACCTTGTAGCTAGGATTATCCACCAGCAACTTGCTCTAAAATACAGGCTTGTGGAATCGGAAGTACCGTACTACAGGTATGTGCCCGACCCAGTTCTCGAAAATGGCAACATCACATTGTATTGGGATCGATCTATCATCACTGACAGGACTATTGTTGCCAATAAGCCTGACATAGTGGTGATAGATCGATTAGAGCGTCGCGCAATGATTATTGATATAGCGGTTCCGCATGACGAGAACCTCGTGAAAACCGAGAAAGATAAACAAATTAAGTATCTTGACTTGGCTCGCGAGGTTGTCGACATGTGGGATGTGAATACAGCAGTCATTGTGCCGATAGTCGTTACGGCCAATGGACTCATTTCCAAGAGCCTCGACCAACACCTAAGGAGGCTCTCGTTGGGCAGCTGGATCAAGGGGTTGATACAGAAAGCGGTACTCCTGGACACGGCGCGTATAGTCAGGAGATTCCTCTCTCAGGAGCCCTGACCACCGGTAGCTTGGACCCTATTCCCGATACCGGTGGGCTACTATTTTATAAATTTGTAAATGTTTTTATATTTTTTTTTTACTATTTTTTTAAAATATGATACAATATGTAAATAAAATAAATAAATGAGAATAATAATAATAACATGTGGGGACATTTCACACACGGCCATCTGACCCCAAACTAGGGAGACCCTGTACTATGGGTGTCAGACAGCTGATATACATACACAAATACATTTTTTTTTTGTAAATACATACATATATAGATAAACAACACCCAGACACAAAGCAAACACAAGTGCTCATCACACCAATGTTTACCATGGGCGGGAATCGAACCCGCAACACGCTGCGCAGCAGTCGATCGCTCAGCCACTGCGCCAACCGTGTCGTCTAAATGGTAAACCAAAAGCAAATTATCATATTATTACAAATTAATCATATTATAAAATCTATGGTAAACCAAAAGCAAATTATAAACTGTAGACTAAGTACATTTATAAGCTTCTTAGCTCGTGAATTCTATATAATTAACGATTTGAACTTAATAAACTGTAAGTTCTTTTATTACCCGACTGCTAAAAGGGGGTTCTAAACTTATGTACTTTCTTTTTTCTTTTCAATGGGGTTATAAGATTTTTAAATCAACTTTTTTACTTAAGGTCAGGCAGATGATGATTAACTCATCATCTGCCTAGCCTTTTAGCCCATCTATGTTGGGGTCGGCTTCCAGTCTAACCGGATGTAGTTGAATATCAATGTTTTACATGGAGCAAGACTGCCTTATTTAACTATGATATTAATTTATTGCAATTGATTCAATTATTCGAATTTCCCCTAACACAAAAAGTATCCGGGTTTACCCCGGACACATTTAAAATCCCAGCCCGGATGCCTTCCAAACTAGGACATATCCGGGGAAACCCGGACGGATGGCAACCCTAGTCTAGATGACACATTGGCCGTACCAAACGGCTCAAATAAAGTCTACTAAATTTGGTAGACTCGCTTCTCACCTGCGTCAGTGTCATTTCAATTACGTAACGATAATGTGAAAAAGTTCGAATTATGCCGGTTTTTGCTGTCAAATTGTGTCGCAATTATGTGGGAAAATAGTATAATAACACAAAGATCGCTTTTCATTGATAAGTTTTGTTATTGAACCACTATTTTTGAAGAAAACACGATATTTTAATTCGACACTTTGTAGGGTATTGTGATTAGCCGGTGTTGCCAGTTTATTACTAGGGAGATTTGACGAAACTATGGGATTATTAATTATTATTCTAAATCATGTAATGTAGTTAGTAGCTGTATTCAGGCAATTAAATCAAACAAAATATTAAAATGTCATAAATCAGTTAGGGTTCGAGATGAGGGCTTGGGTTCGAGGAGAGTATTGTGTATGCTTCGTATGTAATTAGACTGTTTATAAACAGATGTCTTAAAATAATTAGTCAGTTTGACGGTCATACTTATTACAAAAATACCTATCCGTATTTTGATCTATAAATTACAGTATTTCTTTTTCACTGTGTTTATTGTTGTAACTATATTAAATAAAATACTAATCGACAAAACTTTATTTTACGTATTTCGTGTAACCATCTGCTTGTTGGAAGAAAGGTAAGCAAATAATTTGGAGTAGGCAGGCATCCCTAAACACGCACACTATGACAGTTTCACTACAATAAGTACACGGGCGGTACAGTCAACAGCAAAAGTAGATGATCAAAATCAGAAATTCAATACTAATGAACGGAGTGCGCGTCAGAACTGTGTGGCGTCGAAGTGATACAAAAGTATGGTGTGTGACAATCACATACTTTAAATAAATAAACTAGTAATAAATTATATAAATTAGTGTTCATTCATTCATTCATTCATTTCAGCCCAAAGACGTTCACTGCTGGACATAGGCCTCCCCAACGGGGGGATTTTACCATAATCGCCACGCTTGGCAGGCGGATTGGCGATCGCAGTATGGTTGTTACAAAGACACAGAGAACGCTGCTGCCCATTCTCTGGTAAGACCCTTAGTCGCCTCTTACGACACCCACGGGAAGGTATGGGATGGTGCTATTCTTTACGTCCGACACCACACGGACTATTACATACACGGAGAATTAGTGTTAGTAAATTAGTATTGAATTTCTGATTTTGATCATCTACTTTTGCTGTTGACTGTACTCACACAAGTCGCGCAAATGGAGGCGGTTGTTGCGCGTCGTTTGGTTGCATTGCTCTATCTAGACAGGTATATAATCAAAGGAAATATAATGGCTAACATATATAACATAAGCAAATAAGGGCTTCCGTCGAGGTGGGCGGAGCTTATTGCTTGGGCCGATCGTGGACTCTCTATCGCTTGTTCCGCGCTCTCGCTTGCACGCTCAGGCTCAGGCAGAACGTGACACTTTTTCGTGCTTGGTGTCCACCAATTTATAAGACGTTATCACGTCGAAAGTTGAAAGAGTGTCCAGCTTGCAGTAAATAACAGTCCCAAAACCCGCCACAATGGCGCTAACGTAGGCACAGGGTATGATATGAATGTAGCAGTTGTTGACGGAGTGAAGTATGCCGAGTTAGAAACTGCATACTCAGGAACTGTTTTCTCCGAGTGTTTCATGTGATAACGAGACTGCCTTCTGGCCATGAAGTTATAGGTATAAATGGAGCCAACACTTAGAACAAAATCTTGAAACCAACTGTGGGCTGATGCTCTCTTTCTGAATGCATACATAAGAACGAGACAGTGATATGTGTTTTCTTTATCTTATGTACGCATTCAGAAAGAGAGCGTCTGCCCACAGTTGGCTTCACTTAGGTATTTAGAGTGTTGCCTCCACTTTTATCTATAAGCTTCTTGCTTCTGGCTTTATACAGGTAGTGTCAAACATATTTAATAAAAAAAAAATGCATTATTTTTGAGAATATTTTATACAGTTTAGGCTAGTAAATAAAGATTGACTGAGATGGCACTTGTCAAAATAATAAAAACAGTTCAGTTTTCTTTCACTAAACATTAGTAAAACCCTGTTTGCACGTTTCTAGTCTTTAGTCGAGTGTTGTTAGTGTGTTACTTGAACCGTGTGAATTGTCACTGGAGAGGTCACTGACCTGTTACTATCTTATGCTAAATTCATTATGACATTAGAAAGATATGATTATTTTAATGTCAGCAAATAGGCTTCGCTATTTCACAATAAATACAAAGCAAAGTAAACTATTTGCAATATACATAAAAAAAACACTAAAATGTAGTTATTTCAACAATAGAACCCAATAACTGTCGTTAATTGACCGTTGTCTTTCAAATGCCATAACAAATGTAGTATGTATTAATACAATAAGCACTACTAAAGACTAGAAACGTCTAAACGATTTAAGAGAGCGCTTGTGACCGTTTCAATTGTAAGTTATTTACAGCAAAGCAATTCTAAGTCATATTTTATTTCCATCAAATTAGCGAAATCATATACATGGCTAGTTTCTTTTTAATACACGGTGGAAGGTGTACCCTGACACAAACTTTTACTAATACATGATTCAAACATTCTTCGTTAGTTATTAAAAAACAATTCATATTTTTTTTTTGTTTTTTTTTTTTTTTTTGGCCCGAAGTGAGCTGTCATCCAATTGTAGTGCTTTGTTAATCCCTAGCATCGGGACAGATGACAGCTCACTTCACCTAGGTGATCACTGAGGGAGATTGTAACAGAATAGATATACTCTGCTGAATGGAACCGCTGTTGTGTTTTGTTATTATTCGGCTTGCGTTGGGCCGCAACTCACCTGATCTTAACTGGTTCGCTGCCAGTTCCGCATATTTGCGGAGTAAATGTACGGAAATACTGGTTTGATCCAGTTTTTGGCAGCGAATGGGTTAAGTGATGATGAGGCCTAAGGTGGAGCAGGCTTATCTATGATGGAGGGATGAACCAGTTCACTCGTGCCTTGAAGATACCCAGATTATACTCATCGGGGAACAGAGAGGCGGGCAGTGAATTCCAGTCTGGTAGCTCGCACAATGAATATGGAAGCAAAGCGCTTTGTTAGGTGTAATTCTGGAGGAAATGTAACGTCATCTCTATACGCCTGTCTCTTTCTCTCAGTGTATCTTTCTGCACCTTAGAGGACATTAAAAACGCCACTAATGCTGCGATAAATGTGGCTACCTACTAGGCCAAAGTAGTAGTAACAAAAAAAAAAGGAATACCATCGATTTGAAAAGAAGAAGTGTATCTTTCTATGAGCAAGGCATATACGCACACCGCACTGTCTTTCTTTCTCTTTCTAGTGTGTGTGTGTGTGTGTGTGAGAGCGTGTGTGTGAGTGAGTGAGTGAGTGTGTGTGTGTGTGTGTGTGTGTGTGTGTAAAATAATGCGTTATGAACGTCTTCCCTGCCGGGGTCCCTTGACCGCACATGATTTATTTTTTAATGATCGACGAAAAATTGCATCGTTGGTGTGTTTAGAATCATGATACCCCTTCCTCCCTCCACCTTGTCAGTCTCAAGACTTCAAAGTGTTTGTACGGAATTACATCTCATGTATGAACCACAAATGTGATTTCGTTAGTCTTCTTCGAAAATTGACATAGTGAAACTTTCAACAATCAATGTTCTAGCAAAAACATTATTTTGATATGTTCAAATAAATATACAAAGTTATAATAATCTCTCCTACTTACTAGTAGGCTAGACATTTAAGCAAGACGATAAAAATTACATGTTTTAATACAAAATAGTTGCCAACAATAGAAAAAATCTCTAAATACTGTAAAAAAAAGCGTTCCGATACGACGACTTAACGCTGCGACTAGTCGCAACGATTAATCGCATCGCCAGCGAACGCAAACGGTACATTTTCCGCCATCGTAGGCTACATTCATAATATTATTAGATAATTATTACAATATACATAATTTATTAAAATCATCCGATTACACGATTTTTTTCGACTTTCTCAATTTAAATAAGTTACGTACAGTATGCATATACCCTCATATTCATTACTTTCCTAGACATTATCTACGTATACAAATGCTTTTGTGTGCCCCTAAATACATAATGCGTTACAAAAAATAATTTACAGAACGTTACAAAGAACCACTTTACCGCTGCGAGCGACTAAAGAACATCACTCACAAAACAGTGATGTCTCACACCAAAAATCAAAGTTGTTTCTGAGGAATAATGTTTGTTACACACAACAATCTAACTTATACTCCGTCCACAATAAGATTAGACATATTCACAAACCTTTTTTACAGTCCCTTCAACCTATGTTGACTTCTATTCCGTAGGCTTAAGGATGACATTAGAGACAAAAAAGTGGTTACAATAGCAACTGTTTTTTGCAGCTGCCATTTGTCATGCCACTAACGCAATATAAAGTCAAAATCGGTTGAACGGACTGTAAAAAAGGTTTGTGTATATGTCTAGTCTTATTGTGGACGGAGTATAGTTTGATGTAGGTACAATATGCGTTGTCAACGGCTTGATATATTCCCGCTGTCCCCTCTATCTGCGTCCCCTTCATGGGGACAACAGCACTTCATATAATTTCCTTACCGTTATCCCCCTTATGTACTTTCATACGGGCAACGGAGACAACGGACTGTTTCGCGCCCACCGAGGGTTCCGTACATATTTGTAGGTACATATCCATACTTCTATACTAATCCATACCTACTATCCATACTTTAATCATCTTAATATTATAAATGCGTTTTTTGCGACATAAACGGCCGTATCTTTTTTTCATTAACATAGAGCGTTGATTTTTAACAGCATCAAGGGACCGTAGACTTGAGTATATGGTTTTAATTTTAACTCGATACCTCCACGCGTTCCCGAGATAAAGGGTCTTGAAAGACAGACAGACGGACAACAAAGTGATCCTATAAGGGCTCCGTTTTTTCCTTTTGAGGTACAGAACCCTAAAAAACGATTAAATGCCTTTAAAGTTAATTTCAGACTAAGTATTTTATATTATCTCTAAATAGATTTTACCAATATTTTTGTAATTTTTGCTGATTCCAATGAGACCCGGTCAACGGAGCAGGCTTCTATTTCTGGGTGGTTTCTAACCTCACCTGTTCGAGTCGGGGTGGTTTTGAGGTCACACAATATTCAGTACAATAAATTAACGCGGACAGTGTATGGGGACAACGGGAAGTAAGTTTAATTATTATATTAAATTCTCTTTGTCCCCTTTAACGGGGACAACGGGAATACACCAACGGTTTTGTGATGTGTGCTTTTTGAACCTGTATAAAATGAAGTTGACATGATTTCATAATAATATTGCATTGTGTTACCACAATAAAAATATATTGGTACCGATTCTCTTGTTCACAAACTAAACTTAAATTAGACAAGTGGCATCTCTTACTGCCAGGCAGCTGAAGAAAAGGACGACGACAGATAAGAACTAAGTTAGAGATGTCAAATTAGTTTTTTCCTTGAATTTCGCCATTAATCAATACGTTCTGAAATGACAACATTTCATATTTTTAACCTGCATGTATTATTACGTTATATAAAAGTAAATACAAATCTAGGTCAACCGTATTTTTCCGTTTTTCGAAATTATGTACTTTTCATTCATAATTTCAACTTTGAAATTAGGTGTATTCTAGAAAGACGTAAGCGCCAAATGACGTCATGCTTACGGTGGAATAGCGTTTCAACCTTTGCTTTACTGTGACCCGTCAAAAAACTATTATCATTATTATTACACTTCATTGACATTGACATGATTGTGTCTTATTTGACGTTAATATTTTCATCTAAACCATTGAAATGCATGCAAAGGGAACTACCTCAATTCACCGTTTATGTGACGTCATTATGTTTTTCATTTTACTTATTTTTTTCAGAAATGAAGAAATATAAAGATATAAAAAATATATATTTGGACTCAGGATACGAAATGGAATCTTTGTTTTAAGGTCGTGTCAGTTTTAAAATGTTGTCAATTGTATGAACCTTTTGACAAGTGTTATTAACATCTGTCTCTTTCTTGTTTTATTGCAGAGAAAGAGATATCAATAGCTTAAAATAAGTTTAGCTCGTCACAACAGAATTGGCACCATTGAATAACAAAATTGTCTAATACAACCTTTTTAAGCACATAATAATTATAAATACATACGCTTATCGCTTTGCTGAAATCTCGCACTGAATTTATTGTCCACTAACTAAACTAAATATATTCCTGTCTCTTTCTAGCAAATAGAATAAGAGAAGAAATAGATTCGCCATTCAAGGGTGAGCTATACCAATCACAGCACGGCTGTACTGCTAGGGGTACTGCTGGGATCTGATTGTTGTTTCTACAACTGACGTATGCTACCACAGATATAGATAGGCTCTAGATCACACAAGTATCACGATCTATATGAAAACCAAGCGTGCCATTTTTGACTACCTATTATGACGTCAAATGTTTTGTTTTTTTTTTTTAATTTGGTATTACCAGGTATTACTGAGGGTATTAGATTAAAAGTAATTGTTTTTTTTTATTAGTTACGCATAATATTAATCACAAAATGACTTACGGATGGAAGGAAACGTTTACTTTATTTTTTTACTTACAATTTTTAACCGACTTCAAAAAGGAGGAGGTTATCCATTCGAATGTTCATTTTTTTTTTTTTGTTTTTTGTTTTTTTTATTTATGTTCGGGCATAACTCTGTCATAAGTAGACGGATTTGCAAAGTCCCATATAAATTTTATCAAAATTGGTACAGCCCTTTTTGAGAAAATCAACAAATTCCCAAAAAAACTTACTTAGACGACGTTTAAGTTTCTTCAATCACTGGAGGACTTACAATCTTTTTTAAGTGTGTTGCCGTTTCTTAATGGATTTGGATGTTAAGGAAACACTAAAAAGCGAAAAATAAAATGTTTTTTCAAAAAAAAGAAAACCGCCTTCAAAAACTAAAAAGTGATAAATAACTTTAGCACAGAATACACATTACTTTACTTTCGGAAGTCGGTGATAATACAAAATAACAAACACAAAGCCACCGCCACCGACTTCCGAAAGTAAAGTAATGTGTGTTCTGTGCTAAAGTTATTTATCACTTTTTAGTTTTTGAAGGCAGTTTTTTTTTTTTTTTTTAACTTTTTTGTACGTAAGTTAGGCACGAAACTAGGCACGCGCAGTAGTTGCTCTTGCGTTATCTAGGTCTATCTATATCTGTGTATGCTACATAGCGACTAAGCATATATACTGAAACCCGACAGAATTTACAATCGAGTCTAAAGGTGTTACTACATCAATAGATCGATCATTGATCGACGCCATCGATGCGACATCGATCGACGTTGATAGATTGGTGTGGTAGCTTTGGCTGATCGACGGATACCGTTCGACTAACTAATCGATCGATTGCCGGTCGATGGCATCGGTAGACGTTGATCGATTAATTCCGGTTATAATCCATCACTAATAATGATCAAGCAGCTCGCTCGACGTCGACATTTATTTCTACCATCTACCATCGATCGATTGGTCTGGTAGAAACTATCGATCAACGTCGACTAATCTATTCTACCATAGATCGATGCCGTCGATTGACGATCGATCGATTGGTCTGGTAACACCCGAAGATTTGATTTTGTATTAAGCATTTTATTGCCATCGGAATAAAGTTCATAATGCAACAGCCGGTTACACGTTTTGTAACAAGACTATTCACCTCTCTTTCAAACTCTGTATGTTAAAAAAAGATAGGAATACTTTTTGATTTCAGTTAGTGAGTAACAAAATCAAGAGCCATTCCGTGCCAGCTGTTTATAAAAACTGGCACAATATTCATTATAGTCTGAGAACCAGTAGTCTATAAACCTACGTCACCTTTTCATGGCTATGTCGTTCAGAAGGTATCAAAGGTATCTGTCAAATTCCTTTGATAGATTTTCAACTTATAAGGTTCATATTCAATTGGGAAAATTTTACAGTTTGCTTGGTGAGCTGGCGACTGTACTTATGATGTCGTAGGTCTCTAGACTGCAGGCTCTTGGACTATTACTTAAACAATGCAATGTTAGCATTCTATTCATTCATTTAATTTGTTTATTTATATATTATCGTGTTGTTCACTTGGGTTTTGAAACAGGAGCGAAGATATTTTATTTATTTATTTTTATTTCACCAAATTGTATTTTTTCTTACATATACGACACAGTTGGCGCAGTGGTGATGTGATTGACTGCTGCGTAGCGTGTTGCGGGTTCGAATCCCGCCCAGGGTAAACATTTGTGTGATGAGCACTTGTGTTTGCCTTGTCTATTTATGTATGTATGGAAATGTATTTGTGTATGTATATCAGCTGTCTGACACCCATAGTACAGGGTCTGCCTAATTTGGGGTCAGATGGCCGTGTGTGAAATGTCCCCACATATTATTATTATTTATAATTATATGTTTTAAAGTAACTCTCTGTGTTGAGTCGAGAATTCGACCGTTTTACGAAACTGGAGTAATATCTAATAATATGGAGCAATATAATATTATAAAGCTGAAGAGTTTGTTTGTTTGGTTGAACGCGCTAATCTCAGAATCTTCTGGTTCGAATTGAAAATATATTTTTGTGTGGGATAGTCCATTTATCGAGGAAGGCTATAGGCCCATGCGAAGCTGGGTCGGGTCGCTAGTGTAATATATATAGGTTACTTGCATCATCTGCATCCACGATAACCGACATTCACGAGGACGAACTCTTTAGCTTTTTTAGGGTATTTTAACAAAAAAAAAAAAAACGAATTATTCCGTCAGTTAGATTATCGAAAAATATTAGTTACGTATTTTTTGGTTTATTAAATCAATGAAAACTGACGAAGATAAAACGCAGCAAAGATCATGAGTGCGGGTTTGTGACGTCACTTCGCCAGTAAAAGTGTACTGACATAGTGATGTCACACGATTTTTGGACGCACTGTATCGTCTTCATTTTTGTTTGCGTGAAAAAAGTGTACTATCGTGGACACACCCGCCTGACCACCACTAAGTTCATTTTTGCTTGCACTCAAAAGATGGAAGCGCTCTCTACCCCGCCCCGCTGACTTCGCAGGCGCCAAGGGATTTTTTTTTTTAACTGAGCAGGCGGGAACGTCCGCGATAGTACGTGTGCCTCTACTATTTGACACAAACTCGTGCAGGACTAACGTTGGTGTGCGCGTGCCTCTTCGTCACCTCGTTGATGCATATATCACTCACTTTATGGAGCTCGACATATTTGCTCTTTCCAAACATTGTTTTAAGGCAAGAGCAATAGAGTTATTAACTTCTTAAATAGAATTTTTCATATTTTTTTTTATTTCTCTCATCTTAACAGTATTTTATTATGCATACTGTATGTCTGTTTTCGTTTAACTTCTTTTTTGTTAATTCGTGGACAATGGTGTAGGTTACATGTGTAGTAACATAAATATGGAACAGATTATGAACTATCGCGGAACATTTCCGCCTGCTCAGTTAAAAAAAAATTCCCTCCGATGTCAACGGGGCGGGCTTGAGAGCGCTTCCATCTTTTGAGTGCAAGCAAAAATGAACTTAGTGGTGGTCAGGCGGGTGTGTCCACGATAGTACATAACTATTTTTCTAAGTATCGTGCTAATTTTAAGATTTTTTAGTTAAGCTTGGCATGTAACTGTTTTTTGTCCCTAACAAATAAAATAAAATAAAAATCGTAAAAAAAAAGAAAAAACACGTCCAATATTTTTTGGAAATCTATCTGACGGACTAATTAGATTTTTTTTTGGTAAAATACCCTATTGTCACTTCGCGAATATCGCAAATACATTACATTTGCTAACTGCTAATTATTCCATCACTAGGAACAAGACGTGGATGTATGTATGTATGTGTGTTGATTACCTCGCTCCTGTCTTCAAGTACAATTTATTAATTTAACACAAAGTTTACATAAGTAGGGTTTAAAATGTAATATGTACACTTATATATTTATAATATACATACAAACTAACATTATATGGCGTTCACTACTAACTTGATTAGCTTAATTTTAAGTTGCGACTGACGGCTAACGACTTCCTAATTAGAAAATCGACTTCACACAGTAAAGATCAACTTCGAAAACAAAAATCGACTTCATGGTTTTAGAAAATGGCTTTGACAACCAAAATCGGTATAAGCGTGACATTCTTTTATTTTTATAATCTGTTATAATCTCATTCAATATTCGATTTTCAACTTTATGGCAAAAGAATAAGGTTCATATTCAATTGGGAAAATATGACAAACTTTTTACTTCGTACAAAGGGAGAAAACTGAACGTGGCTTGGTTCTTTTTTACAGAATTACATTGCTTGATTGAATTTACTCGGTTAATAATTAACCAATTATTTATTAATTTTGTAGTCGTCCGGTATACTTGTACACGGTACAATACCGTACAAAACTCATATAACAAACCAATATTAGACATAAACTGAATTGTCAAGCGAATTGGAACCTTATGCAGTGCAACTATTAACTTGTCACTTTGGCCTGCCCCACAGATGAGTATGCTCTTGTGTAGTACCTTAGTGTCAATGAAATGGCACTATTAGTGCGCGATAGTGTCAGCCGACAGTCGCAGCCTGTGACGCGACTCTTGCGTCGATATTTGGCAGTTTTTAGAGGATCTACCTCAGAGCACGGACCTGGAAAACAATAAAATGAATATATTAGAAAACTAAAAAAAAAAAAAAACAAGTACATACATTATAAAACGCCTTATGTTCAACAAACCTCCAGATATAGTAAATGACCTCCAAAAACAGTAAATGATCACCACGGAATAATAAAAACAAGGGGAAGTGCCACGCAGCCATCGAACGTGTGGCACAATTATGTGGAAATGATCAACATTGGTCCAGTCGAGATCAACTACTTGCAGCGACGTGACATATCGCACAATGTCGCACGTAAGGAAAAAAAATACAACCCTGCCTTATTGTGCATTTTTTACATGCAAAAATGATAGCAGGGCAAAGAATGTTTCTTGCAGAGGTATATCGTATCACCAAAAAGTATAAAACTTTCATATATTTCAATATAATCGATTTTTATTGACAATACCATATTTTTACTTTGACGCGAACAAAAAACTACCTTATGTCCATTCATTAAAGTCTTAAATTAGCTTGCTCGCTGTCTTGACTGTAATCGTTTTACGTGGCATAAATTCTAGAAACTTCGACGCTACTCGTTTAGGGATGCGACACATTAATGCAAATAGTTCGTGTCGATAAAACAATAACATGTAGGTATGTTTAGTACCAAACTTTTTTTTAATAAATAAAAGTACGAGTTTGAAAGAATGAGTTTTAAAAACCTTATACCTAAATTCTGGCAAATAGTCATTTATTCGCGGTAAGACGTAGGCCTATAAATATTCTATTATATACTTACATGTATTATATAGTTTATCTTCACAAAAATTAAGATGTCAATTATGTTTTTAAAAGACTGTCACGTATTTAAAAAGGATATTGTCATGTCTAAAATAATGCGTCATTTCATTGGGACGTCAATCAATTTTCTACATACAATCATATTACGGACTCATATTATCACAGAAAAATATGTCAATATACTACCTACATAATTAATTAATCGTCATTTTTAATCCATTACGTACATTAAAAAGATCAATTTAAACACTTTAGGTAATTACATTTCTTACATTGTACAAATTATCGACAACTTGACCACATCTCTCATTGAATTGAAAAATAAATAACAGTTGCATGCGAAAATGACATCTATTTATAGTAACAATAGATGTCATGTTAAGTAATTTGGTAACAGCGCTCTCTAGCGTCGAATAGCTGAACTCGTTGGACATTGCTCGAATTGGATTGTTAGATGGAAAAAATATCTTTAGTGATTTTGACATGTAAAATAATAGCAACGTTCGTCAGTTGTGATACGGTTTAATTTCAAACAACAATAAATAAGCTTTTCGCCAAAGTTGCGTTTCTAATTTGTAGCCAATTATATCATCGTTTCTGTGTATTGCAAGTACATTTTAATTTGCAAATGTGTGAGTTTGGCGACACTGGATCCAGTATTAAGTAAGACTAAGGGCACTTCCTCTTGTTTTTATTATTCCGTGATGATCACCAACATTTAACCAAAGTATTGTAGAAATGTATGAGTTTGACTGTAAAAAGCGATTTGGTTCTGGCACTCGGCGGCCGTTGCCGCGGCATGCTCACTCTGCTCGCTCGCCTCGTGCGTAGGGGGTCACAGTTCTAACCTAACCATGTCGAATCCGCCCCAGGAGGGACTTAAGAGTACTAAGTACTTGTTTGAGGTCGATGTTAAATAAGTCCCTAAAGCTGTTAACATTTCCAGCAATGTATATTTTAGAAATGGCGATTTTTGTTAAACGTAACATGCATCTTTTTACCACAGTATTGCAAACTAGTAAGAGACCAATCAGAAACCAGTACAAAAATCTTTTACGAGTTAAGAGTTGCAATACTGCTTTACACAAAAAAAATGTTATTAGTATGGGACCTACAATATATAACAAAATACCTGACATAATTAAAGATGACACAATATGTAAATTTAAAAAGAAGTTAACAGCATTATTGATTGAAAAATGTTACTACTCGATTAACGATTTTCTAAATGACAATGATTTATAAATTTATCCAAATGTAAATTCTTATTTAATATAATTGTAATTTATTTACGCAATTTAACGACATAATAGCATTTTGATTTGTAATTCATAATTTTGTATTTTGGCACTTAGTTCGCCATTCATTAATGTTTGCATGCCTAATAGGTAGATTGTACAAGGATCACAATTTTATTGTTCATTTAATACCTTATGTCATGTACCTACAATCTATGCAAATAAATAAACTTTACTTTACTTTAAGATTTGGTGATCATTTACTATTCTTGGTGGTCATTATATTTATTCCCTTATAAAACATATCGCGATTAAAAATAGTCCGATTTAGTTTGACAATCAAAATTTTAGGTGAAATACGTCAAATTCTTAACTAAACGACATTAGTGCTGTCAAACTATAATTATGTAGATAAGTTGTGTCACTTTAGTTAGTTTTAGAATGGGAAACGTCGTTTGACAGGAATTAACTAAAGAAGAATGTTCATTTTTGACCTGACTATGTATAGAAATGTAATAAATCTTAAAATGTAGCTAATTTTATTCTATTTTAATTACGCTTATCACAATGTTAAAAGAAACGCAGGAAAAAAAGATTTTTAAGTTTATTTATGCTTATTCTACGTCAAAGGTTAACGTATTACCATGTTTCGAACGCACCTTAACTATTCTTTTTACGACGTTCCATTTTACACATTGCAACTTTAACTTTATTCAACTCTGTTTCTGAGTTTTATTCATTATTTAACGTTTTATTTAATCAGTAAGTATTTATTATTATGTTATTTTTTATTAGATACACCTTTATTACATATTCATTACAAATAACATAATAATTAAATAAATTAATCACGCAGTATGCCATATTGAATTCGCACGACTAAAACGGATTTTTTTGACATTTGACATGTTTATGTTATGAAAACTCATCTTTTAGATTATATTGTCAAGAAAATGATGTGATTATGTTGGATAGGGGTTTCCAAGATTCTATAAGAATGCTAGAACGTTATTGTTGTTGTTGAAACAGCAGTTAATGCTCGACACTCTATTTATAGTGGCATTATTGAGAGCCTAAGCAGTGACTTAGAGGCAGCTGATTTCGAGGAATTCGCAAAGTAAAAAAGTTGTTTTAGACTATAGATAGGTAGGTAAGTATTCCTATTTTAAACTAAAAAAAAACTTCCAAGCGTTAATAATTAGTTCTAGCACATTTATTTCTTTACTACTTTTTTGGTAACGGCAAAACCTAACCTAAAAAGTAATATTTGTATTTTTTTGGACTTCGTGGCGTTTAAATCGTAAAAATGACTATCTGGCATTATTTTCTAAACTTACAGGTAGTCTTTCTACTATACTTTATTACTATACACACACTTTTGTTATCAGGTTTTTAAATGTATGGGAAGTGGGCATTGTTCTTTTGGTGATTTTTAATTTAGTTTCGAGAATCTTGTGACAAAAGAATCGGAATCATCTAAATCTAAACTAATATTATATTATAAAGATGGAAAATTAGTTTGTTTGTTGAGATTTAATTCAAAAACTAGATGCTAGGATAATCCTGTGCTATAGGGGTCATTCATTCGTCCGTTAAGGTAGGTTTACAAAGTTGGGAAGCTGAAACGTGTAACAGTGGCAATGGCGTGTGAAAAAGCGTGTGTAGTGTGGTGTGTGGGGTATTCGAAGTGTGGGCTCCTATATCTTCATTAGGGTTGCCTGATTTTTTTTGATCCTGTAAGGGACAAATGCTCATTTTGGCAAAAAAATACGGAATTTTAAATTTTTCCCCGGGACAAATGAAAAACATATATTTTACGTTGTTTTTATTGCTAGTTAATAGTTAGGTATATTTTAATGAAGATCGTGTAAGGTTAGGTATATAAGTATTTGTTTGATTTTACATTTTTGTAAAATTCAATGCAGATAGAATCATAGTTGAAAACGGTCATCACTTCGCTCTTTATTAAATCTGGAGTATATTATTTTCTTGTGCACATCAGTCCATTTTAATGCCATCTGCGAAAAAATCCTTTCTACAAAACAGTTAGAACTGGGAATACTAAAGACCAACGACATAATTGGGAAAATATTACTCCTGGGAAATCCCTAATATTTCCATTATTTTCTTCCACTTTTCAATTGACCCATGCTTTTGTCATCAAAAGATGTTGCAATTTTCAGACATTTTTTAACAATTTGAAATTCGCGACGCGGGTCGATTTTTAATCGAATAATGTTGAAATACGGGACTGTCTCTCCCGGCGGGATGTTTAAAATTATGCCTGGAATACGGGACGTCTGGCAACGCTAATGTTCATGCATATGACTGACTCACCGTTATAGGAAGAGCACGGGCCTGTCCTGCGCGGCGTCGGGCTCCAGCCCCGCGGGCGCCAGCGAAGCCCCGGACCCGCTGGACGTGGACTTGCGTTCCTCACGCGCCTCCTTAGCGGTGACGCGCTCCGAGCCACCCGATGAACCCCCGCTACCTGATACTACGCTTTCCTCGCGATTGTAGCTGAAATTAAAAAAAATATTATAATACTCTTTTTTCTGAATTAGATTTATTTTCTTTGTCAGCTAACAAAATTCGCATTGATCTACTTAAAATTATCGAGAAAACAGTTGATTAACCATATCCTCATATTATTATGTATACATTTTAGTATTACAGTAAGAATTAGTATTTTGTATGATTAATTAGTAATATTGTACTCGTGCTCTTCCATATTTTTATTCGAATATGTAACATGTGGATAACGTAGTTAGTTACGCACTGATAAACCTAGATTGTAAGCTATTGTTAACCATATACAGTGTGTAATTGTTTGTTTTCCTTAATAAATAAAATAAAATAAATAAATAAACATTGTGGAAGATGTCGTACATTTGTTGACGGAATGTGTGCGGCTTCAAGCTGATAGAGAAATGTTAATAGATGATCTACAGTTAACTAAAAATAATGTAGGATTGTTTCACGAAATTTTGTCAAATCCAATGTCAGATGCCGCTAAAAGATTGTTTAGATTTGTTAGTTTACGTTTTATATCTACTTAATTTATTATTTTAGTTAGATACTTAGTTTATTTTTCCCTGTTGTAGTCTTGTGAAAAGGTATGATGGGACTGCCATTGTCATACAAAAGTCCCTAATTTAAATAAAGAGAAAAAAAATATATTCTAACACACGGTGTGAGGAATTCGTAGCTCGTGGCATAGTCTGTGGAATGCTGACCGTTCGTTTCATATAGAGACTTGTCCGTGCCTTGGAAAGCAAGAAAAGCCGTCGGTCCCGGCTGTCATTTGTAGATCTTAATTTTATTGGAACTTAAAAATATACATTACAATGTTAATATGAAACGATGATAGATAGAATAGATAGTCATTAGAAACTGTGGCACATTTATCAACGCCCACCTACAGATACAAATGTAGAAATAGTTCCAGGGCCCTGTTTAATAAACTTTACAAATTGTAAATTGTAATAGTATTTTACAAGTTACAATTCTACAAGTTTCTGTTTAATAAAGAATACAATTTAATAATAATAATAATAATAATATAAGTTTATTTGCGTAAAACATGGTATAAGAAGATCTTACAGTATAAAATAGAGCAGACATGTTTTGCCAAGATTAACCATAGCATGCAAATATTTGTAATAACAATTGTCAATTATCTTAACAAAGTTAATTAAAAAAAATGTTATTTTTGTTCTAGGAATTGTTTTATACTATAGTAGTTGTTTCTATTTAACCATTCATACAATTTTGTCTTAAAAGCATATCTCATGTTTAACATTTTCAGGTTACCAGGTAATTTGTTATAAATTCGTACACACATAGTTAAGCAGCTTTTGTTATACTTTGCTAGCCTGGGAGCACTGTTTAGTACGAGCCTGTGAGGGTCTCGTCGGCTTCGAGGGTTTACATCGTTTGCTGTTTTGAATAACTCTTTATGTTTCCATAGAAACATGCATATTTCATAAATATACAAACTAGGTAGCGGCAACAAGCCAAGTTTCTTTAATATTGGCTGGCATGATTCCTCAGGATGGAGTCCGTATAGAGCCCTAATGCACTTTTTTTGAGCAACAAATGTTCTATTTTGGTCGGTACTGTTGCCCCACATTATAAGTCCATAACGTAGTGTGGATTCTACATACGCACGGTAAGCTAATATAGCTGTTTTTAGATTTGTACTTTTTTTTACTTGTTTAAGCGCATACACGAATTTATTTATCTTGCTTGAAACATTGTCTATATGTACTTTCCAATTTAGATCTTCATCAATAGTTACTCCTAGGAACTTAGTATGTGTTACTGGTTTTATTTTGGGTATATTTAATTTGATGTTGAATTTATGATTATTCGATTTATTGAATTGTATATAGACGGATTTATCAAGATTTATTTTCAAATTGTGAATGTCAAGCCAGTTAATTAAAATGTCAATTGTATTGTTAATGTCAGTTTCGTGGTCACTAATTGTATTATATTTTTTATTAGATGTCACAATAATAGCGATGTCATCAGCAAATAATATACATTTATGCTGTGTTATTTTAATGATGTCATTTATATATATCAGGAATAAGATCGGACCCAGTATGCTTCCCTGTGGGACACCAAACCTATTACATCTATATTTCGATGAGTATAGCGTTACTTCCTTATCTTCATTAATGTTTGTTATGGTAACGCATTGTTGCCTGTTGTCAAGATATGATTTTATCCATTGTAAGGTTGGCCCCCTAATCCCGATTGCTTCTAGCTTTTGCAGCAGTAGATCGTGTGAAACTAGGTCGAAATTTACAAAGGAGTTGTCTCAAAATGTATGGAGCCTGGGCCCAGTCCTTGTACACCATACTTAAAAATAGGAAAACACATTTTAAATAGTTCTCAACTATCCAAATACTTTAAAATGGCTTTGTGAGCAGGTAAAACACAAGAAATTGCACTTGCAATTGCAACACAACAAAAAAGCAGTCATGGCGATAAGCTGTCATTTTGATTGATTAATGACGTTTGACATTTATATTTCGGTTTTTCTGCGTCGATTTGTGAATAGCCAGTTAAACAGATGGAAAAAAACGGTGTTAAATTCAACAAACGAAAACGAGGTTGTTAAAAAGAGCTCCAAAAACTAGAAACAAAACGAGACGAAAGTGACAGAAGTGGCACTGTTGTGACACTGACAGCTGACAGTTCTCTTTCCATGATCGATCTATGGTTTATAGAGTAGCTAAATCTGAGTGACGCCATGTTGAAAATTCATAAAAATAATGATTTATTATCAATTTACTACCACAACAGTATACATTTATATGAATTATCTGTATTTTTCCCGGATTCTACGGAATTTTCTCTTTTTTTTGAAGTGGTGTACATAGACTGGGCCCAAAATGAAACATGTCCTTTACCATGGTGGAAAACTGACAAAATTGAAAATTGTACCTACAATTTTACATATTTCTGTTTATTAAACATTTTCTCTTTACAGGTGACAATTTACATATTTGTAAGGAAAACTGTTTTATTGAACGCATAATTGTAATTACAAATTTACCTACATATTTTGTAAACAGTAGTAAAATTCCGACAGGTGGACTCGCCTTGTGTCAGAACTTTTCAATTTTTTACCTCAATTTAATAAGTGAAGAAATTTATTGGAATACATTAAAAAATGGTTCTAACAACTAGAAGTAGAAGTTGTGACAGTAGTGATAATGAATTTAGGAGTAAACCGCAATGGCGATGTTTCGTAAGAGTGTAAACTTTACTTTTGACGAAATTTTTCGTAGAAGGTAAAATCTGTCACAGATTTTAATTTCGGGTTAGCAAAACTACTGTCGAATATTTGGTAACGAAACTAGGACATGATGTTGAATACGATTCTAAGAGAAATGCAGCCTTTTGAATGGGTATTCAGCAAATTTACCGAAAAAAACATTCCTATTTTCATATATTAAATACAGAATCGTGATTTTGTTTTTGTGCTACTTTCGCTACTAATCAAACAAATAGAAAAATGAGAAAACCAAATTCTAGATATTTTAAAATTCTAATATCTATTTGTAGATACAATATTGTCATCTAAATCTACAGGCGTTTTCTACACTTGTAAACTTTTATTAAACAGCAATTGTGATGGTAAAATTTGAATTGTTTTTACTTGTTAAATTCTTACATAATTGTAAGGTTTTTTTTTTTTTTTTATATCGTTATAGGCTTGGGTTTGACCGCAACTCACCTGATCTTAAGTGATGATGCGGCCTAAGGTGGAGCACGCTTGCCTAGAATAAGCCGGTTCACTCGTGCCTTGAAGATACCCAGATTATATGTATCGGGGAATAGAGAGGCGGGCAGTGAATTCCACAGTCTGGCAGTTCGCACAATAAATGTGGAGTCAAAGCGCTTGGTTCGAGACCGTGGAACTTCACCCGTATAGCGGTGACGCTTCGCCGTATCCCTGCTCGTCCGGTGATGGAATGGGGATGGGGGAATTAAGTTGTGCAATTCCAAAGCACTCTATCCGAAATGTACCCGATAAAAGACCGCACTTGTCATACAATTTTTCAAATATGTCACATAAAGGTCAGCTTACCCGTATACAGTGTGTTCACTGTTGAGGCAGGAGGAGTACTTGAACGGTATGGGTTGGTAGCCGTACGAGCCCGCGTACGGCATGTAGCCTGGACCCATGATACTGGAACAAGTAACAATGTATTAATGCTACATTCATTTATTCAGACAAATTATAAACAATACCTTTTTAATTGGAAAAGCTCGTGGCTAAAACCGGACAGATCGATTGAGCAAAGGTTAAGCTACGCTTGCCGCGGTCGGTCTGTGGATGGGTGACCATCCCTTTCATACAGAGTTCCCTCCGTACCTCGGAAAGCACGTAAAGCCGTTGGTCCCGGCTGTCATTGGTAAATCTTTAACAGTCGTTAAGAGTAGTCAGAAGCCAGAAAGTCTGACAACCAGTCTTACCAAGGGGTATCGTGTTACCTAGTAACTGGCTTGTGGAAGTCCGATAGGCAGTCACTCCCTGTAAAACACTGGTGTTCAGCTGCATCCGGTTAGACTGGAAGCCGACCACAATATAGTTGGGAAAAGGCACGATGACGACCTTTGAAACTGGGTAGTATTTAATCCTATAATTAATCCCTTAAAGTAGCATTAAAAATACTGGATTGCACACTATGGGACCCACCCTTAGTGTGCAATTCAGTATTTTGCTTCAATTATACTTTACTGACGGGTAATAGTCAAAAATGGAGCTAACTATCGTCAAACGAAAAAAATGGTTTGTTTCACAAAATGGTTTTCTTAACCAAGAAGCTTATAGATAAAAGTGGAGGCAACATTCTAAATACCTAAGTGAAGCCAACTGTGGGCAGACGCTCTCTTTCTGAATGCATACATAAGATAAAGAAAACACATATCACTGTCTCGTTCTTATGTATGCATTCAGAAAGAGAGCATCAGCCCACAGTTGGTTTCAAGCTTTTGTTCTAAGTGTTGGCTCCATTTATACCTATATCTTCATGGTCTTAACGTAGATCAAAAAGTTACTATTACCATAACCGATGCTTTATCCACCAGTCAACGTAATTTTGTGTTGTCAAAAAGCTACGCACATCAAAATATTATGAACTCTAGTTTTGAATAAATTTGACTGACGGATTTTTATGTCATGAAACAACCAGTTACATTAAACGAACGTTAAACATCTCACGTCATAGTAATTTTTAACCGTCCGTATGTAACGTTAAACAACTGTTTGAAACCACCCGCCCGTACGTTAAATCAAATTTAACGTACTGTTTAATAGATTAACCTTTTTACCGCCACGGTCAACTGTACGACTACATGACAGACTTACTATTATTACTACAAATATTCGTAGCTTGGCGCCGAGTCGGTCAAAAGGTTAGAGGTAATTTATTCTAATTTTTAGGGTTCCGTACCACGTACAAAAGGAAAAAACGGAACCCTTATAGGATCACTTTGTTGTCCGTCTGTCTGTCTGTCTGTCAAGACCCTTTATCTCGGGAACGCGTGGAGGTATCGAGTTGAAATTAAAACCATATACTCAAGTCTACGGTCCCTTGATGCTGTAAAAACATCAAGCCTCTATGTTAACGTGAAAAAAAGATACGGCCGTTTATGTCGCAAAAAACGCATTTATAATATTAAGTAGATTAAAGTATGGATAGTAGGTATGCATTAGTATAGAAGTATGGATATGTACCTACAAATATGTACGTAACCCTCGGTGGGCGAGTCCGACTCGCACTTGTCCGGTTTTTTTATAGTCTCGAGTAATTGATAGAAAGCCGGGCTTTTGTGCTTTCATGGATGGAACGCCACTTAGGGTACGTAGGTAAGGTCAGGATAACACCTATGGGGCCAGTTTATAAATAAATTAAGTGATTGACTTCGTCACTCACTTGGGATTAGGCAGCGGTGCGAGCGTGTCGCTGACCAGACTGTCACTGTCAGCACTGCGCAGGCGCAGGGCTGCAAGCTCAGCGCACAACTCGCCCGCCACGTAGTAACACTGTTCAGAGAACGTTATCTTGTTCACTGTGTGGCGAATGAAGCCGGCCTGGAAAGAAAGAGATAGAGATGTTATTTTCAAAGTCAAAGCATTAATCTATATAATAAAAAAGACAACCGCCTTCAAAAACCAAAAAGTGAAAAATAACTTTAAAACAGAACACACATGACTTTACAAAAGCTTTTTATTTTTCGCTTTTTAGTACTTCCTTATCATCCAAATCCATTAAGAAAGGGCAACACAGTCAAAACAGAGATTGAAAGTACAAGGTGAGAACATTACAACATCATCCATGTATATTTTTTTGCTTTCTGACGATTTTTTCAAAAAGTGCTGAATCTATTTCGATAAAATATATATGGGACCACCCTTGAGGCATACCCTATCCATCAAAGAAAGAATTTTCAAAATCGCTTTACATTTGCCGGAGGAATCGCGTAACAAATATACAAAAAAAAAAAAAAACACAGACGAATTGAGAACCTCCTTCTTTTTGAAGTCGGTTAAAAATAAAGGAGTTAGTCTCGTTAAAGCTCGAGAAATATTTCGCCTCTACGGATGGCAAATTAGGGGATGACTTTATTTACCCACATTATGACACGATATCTCTGGCAATTGTCGATCGATTTTGAAAATTCTTTTCTTTAGTGCATACAGGCAGGTTTTTGACAGGTGACATGACAACACCAGGTGAGTAAAACCTGTGTCGGTTTAAAGATTGCCTGGATGTAAATAAATGCAATGGTATCATATATATCACCTTGAGCATATGCGAAGCGTACTTCCTGGCGTCCCGACGGTCCGTGATGCCGGCCACATGCTGTAGGATCCAGTCCACCACATCAGCACCTATGAACGCGTTGGGTATCGTGATCTTCAACCACATCCGGTCGCGGATCTCAAGACCTGTGGAACAGAAACAAGAATAATGTAACCAGGATTTGTAAAAGAGTGTCCGTGGAGTTTCTTGCTCGTTCTTCTCCATAGAGACCTACCTACGTTTTAGAATGAGCAACCAGCTTCAACTTTCTGACTAACTAACCAACTAACATTTTAATGCGCTCTGCGAGTTCTTTAATTCGCTCTGCGAGCTCTCTATTCCCAATTGCTGTCTTCACATACGCCGATGACACTGCATTGCTTGTTCATGAGGACAGCTGGACTCATGTATTCGCATTCGTAGAACATGGTCTAAGAAGTAATATTGCTCTAAGCTCTAAGAGACTCTTAGATCATAAATATTGCTCCTTACTAGTGTTATTGTTCACCTTACGCATAGTAAAGAATTTTATTTTGTTATTTATTTATTTAACTATTTGACAATAGGGTATTACACCCATTTTTGAAAAGTGTCTTAATGAAATTCTGTAGTGCTAATATGCCACCAAAAAAAAACCCAAAATTGTTATTCAATCGATAAGTGCCACAAAAATGCATCTAAATTTTCAATTTTCAAATTTCGCGCGTAGTTTGACGAAAACGCCTCTTACTAGACGCCATATTGCTCAGCGTAAATGACGTCAGTTCGTTTTGTATCAAATGAGCTTATATTAAATATGATTATTGTATATTATTTAAAAATAATTAAAAACATATTTTGTAATAGGTGTAATAATGAAAAAATTACGTTGGTTACGAAAATAATAAAAGTACAAAGCCTATATTACGCCAATTGACTGACAGTTGACAATTTTTTGTTTACACAGCCGTATGGCGTAATAACATGGCCGCTACTATTTCATGGTGTTTTATAACAGATTAAAAATACTGAAAACTTTGAATTGAATTTAAAAATTTGTTTTGTTATTTTATGAACTAAAACTTACATTTTCCGACTGCTTTATGCCTAAACTGTCTCAATAACATATTTATAGATTTTTTCTCGTATTGAGTAAAATACCCTATTCAAAAGTGCCTGTAAACGGTTTAATTGAAATAAATGCTTTGACTTTGAAGCTATTATTTTAGTTAAGACTTACCAGACTCCGGCCTCAACATAGCCCTCACAACGAGCGCCATATCCATATTGACAGACAGCTGGGGCTCCAACCCACCAGCTGGTACTGTACTCGCGTCACTCGCCCCTCTCTCCGACACCGAGGACACGGGGAGGGCGGACAGGGAGGGCGGGGGCGGAGGGTAGGCCTCGCGGAGGGCTTGCGTGTGGGCCACCCATGCACCTGGAAGATGATAGGTTTATATGGTTATACGAGGCATGCCTTTTAAGTTCTGTCGTTTCCATATTTCCCAGCAATTTTGAATTTGGTGCTGTTCTATATTCGAATGTGTTTAAATTTTGAATCTCAAAACAGTTGAAAGCGTTAGGATTAATGCTATTGTTTAGTCACAGTGTCGATTGGAATCTGTCAGGTTACGAACGAAAATGAATCTTTCTAAGGAAAATGTTCGTGCAATAATTTTCTACAACTTTAGAAGAGGCCTGACACGGCTTCAGTGTTTTGAAGAGCCAACATCTGTGTTCAGTTATGAAGCCCCATGTCTGCGGACTGTCGAACGCTGGTATTGTAGAGACTTGCCCAGCAGAGAGGCTTTATGTAATGAAGCCATAACTATTTAGTCTATGGTTGGAACCTTCTGGAAATATATTTGAATAGTATAGAAGGATAGTTTTTATACTATGACATGTGATGTCAGAGTTAGTCCCAGCTATGCTAAAAGCTGCGGGCTACCTAAAGTTTTCCTCTCGCTTATCTGATTAATATAATCTTCTACAAGTCGATCATTTCTTTTATTCAACGTAGCTTAGACTCACGATAGTTCGAACAAGCTACTAGTGTAACCCAAGTGTTACAAATTGGCGAGAGGCGCCGGTTAGAAGTATTTTTTTCAGATGCGCAAAGCGAGTGCTCGCCCCCAGAGCGTTTAATATTCCAGCAGCAGTAGCTGTAAGGCCTATTAATAGGGCCAGATTGAAGATAGCTGTTAAAGCAGCGAAGAATTATACGCATAAGCGTTGGATGTCATTAAGGGCACTGCAGACGAGCGATTTTTCTTGCATCGCCTAAAAGAAGAACAGAGAAGTATCTGTGTCAATTTATTAAGTGTTGGTGTATAAATCGCGATGTATCGTTGTTCTGGTCGTGAATTGTTTCCGGGTGAGATTATGCCCTACTATCATGGCACTCAAGGTATGGAATTCGATGATTTTATCGAACAGTTTGAAGCGGTTGCCATCAGTAAAGAATGGCGTCAATGCGATTACTTAACAATGTTGCCATTCTTTTTGAAAGGCATTGCGTATGGTTTTTTCAAACATATACATATATATGAAAAGAACACCAGTTACACAGATATTTGGGACCAGATGAGGGAGGAATTCTCCGAGTGCGGGCCCGCTGTAGAGAAGCAACAACTCTTACAGCAGCAAGCCGTAATTCCAGTAGTGGAATCGGCGAAAGAAGTTAAGTCTGTGGATATTAATGGTTCATTTTCCCATAGAAATGAAAAAGATGGCTGCCAAGCAGGCAATGTTGAAAAAGATGTGGTTGCTGTGTCTAGCTGTCTAGAGAGCAGCCTAGATGAAAATGAGGCAACATCTGTGTTCAGTTATGAAGCCCCATGTCTGCGGACTGTCGAACGCTGGTATTGCGTATTCTGTCTCGTCCCCTCTAGCACACGAGGAAGAGAAGGATGAATCGGGTCAGTCCGGTCCGATTATTTTATTAAGTAGAAATCTTTCAGAGCAACCTGATGTCGAGGTGCCGAAAGAAGAAGAAGTAGTTAATGTTTTGTACCAGCAGGTACAAGATAGTGTTGTCACTGACGTTCAGGAAGAGAACTTGGTGATGGTAGAATGCAAGACGAGTGGTAAGGCATTCGTTGAGGTGGACGAAAATGTTGTCGTCGAGTCGTCGCGAGACATCGTCAGCGTCGTCGTCGCAGATAACCAAAGTTATATTGAAGCGAATAGTAAGGTCACGCGTGATGTGAAATTATATAATATGGTTCCGCAACCTGCTGTGATAAATAAATATATAACACGTATGAGTTTTAAATCCTTATTAATTTCGAAGCATAGTGAAATAAAAATAAAATATATTAATAAATATATAGGTCGAACTGAGAACCTCATTCCGTCGAAGTCGGTTAAAAATAATTTATTACGACTAGCTTTGATGAAGAAAATATTCGGTAGTATGAACTCTCCTTTAGGTAATCTTTATTATTGTCAATTTTTGAAAGATGATTTTATTTTAATTTTTATGGCTAGCTCTAAACAGTTTTGTATCATAATATTTTTTATGGATACGATTGAATTGAAACTTTTTGTTTATAATAATTCTTGACATATACCTATATAGGTTACGACAAATATAATTAAATATAAACTTTTTGTTTATAATAATTCTAGGTTGTGTATTATTTGTCATTTTATTAATTATTGGATGTTATACAGCATAGTTGCCATGGTTATTTAGGTCTGTCATGATGGACAGTTGATGCTAGGTGTATTGTTATGTATGTGATTAGAAGTATTTCGACATGATAATAATGCGTGTTTTTTGTATTTTCATATTTACTACGAGCTGAAGACTGATGGGTGAATGGTGCCCACATTTCTTGAAGTACAAAAACGTGTATCTTATTCTTTTTTTTTACTTAGTAGATTGTTTGATGTAGTTAGCGTAGGACTCCTACAGGCCTCGTTCACTGACGTAGCCAATTACGCTAACAGAGTATAATCTCTGCGTAAGCTGTCGATGACACGCATGGTTTATTAAGTGAACAAAGTTTGTTTCGAGTTTAGTCTTTTCTCATTTAATTGTAAACCTCGTATAGGAAGAAATATAGGTCACCAAGAAAGGAGGACATGGATTTGACCATATCATTTTGTTTAGCGGGATGCACTCTAACCTTTTCGAGAGGGTTTTGGTAGAGTGGGGTTTGGACATGATGGCATGAGCGTATTTGTTGTTCGTTAATTCTTTTAGTTGATTACCCCATGCGTCATGGATTAAACCATCTCTACAGAGACGTCCTCATTGTAATTTCCCTCTTTAGAGTAGGGACCTTCCGATAGGATTAGGTAGTTGTTAGGTTAGTTAGTCAATTACTTCGTAAACTAGTATTGGTTTCCAGAACGTTCAGAACATGAATAAAAGCTACTAGTCCCTTTTATTCATGAAGGGGGCGTAGCTGATGTAGAGACTTGCCCAGCAGAGAGGCTTTATGTAATGAAGCCATAACTATTTAGTCTATGGTGGGAACCTTCTGGAAATATATTTGAATAGTATAGAAGGATAGTTTTTATACTATGACATGTGATGTCAGAGTTAGTCCCAGCTATGCTAAAAGCTGCGGGCTACCTAAAGTTTTCCTCTCGCTTATCTGATTAATATAATCTTCTACAAGTCGATCATTTCTTTTATTCAACGTAGCTTAGACTCACGATAGTTCGAACAAGCTACTAGTGTAACCCAAGTGTTACAGTATTTAGAATTCCAGGGTAGACATACTAGTGTTAGTGACAAATCTCGCGAAGGACGCCCAAAATCCACCGTCACTGAAGATAACATCATTGCTGTGAGACAACTAATTCTCGAAGATCGTCATGTGACGTATCGAGAGATAGAGGCTCTATTAGGCATCTCAGGGACAACCATTCAGAAGATCTTGCATGAAGCGCTTGGTGTGAGAAAGCTAGTTTGCCGTTGGATACCGCATCTGCTTTCCGACGATCACAAGGCGGCCCGCGTCAGATGGTGTAAGAAAACTCTGCAAAGGTTCAACCGAGGAGAGTCAAATCACGTCTACGACATCATCAGTGGTGACGAATCTTGGATCCATGCCTACGATCTTGATTCCAAACAACAATCTACAATCTGGGTATTTCAAGACGAGCCAAAGCCGACTAAAGTTGTTCGTTCTCGAAGCACTTCAAAGAAGATGGTGGCCACGTTCGTTGGATAAACCGGCCATGTTGCGACTATTGCACTTGAAGATCGTAGAACGGTTAACGCAGAGTGGTATACCACAGTTTGTTTACCACAAGTCATCGCCGAACTTCGAAAATCTAACTCCAAGCGACGCATCATCCTGCACCACGACAACGCAAGTTCACACAGCGCTCGTCAAACGATTGAGTATTTGAAGCAAGAAAAAGTAGAAATTCTTGACCATCCTGCATACAGTCCTGACCTAAGCCCTAACGATTCCTTTACATATCCTAAAATTTAGAAAAGTCTTCGTGGTCAAAGTTTCCAGTCCGGTGAAGAAGCAGTCGACGCTTTCAAGTCAGCCATTTTGAACACCCCCACTTTAGAGTGGAATAAATGATATAATAACTGGTTTGAGCGAATGGAAAAGTGTATTAAGCTACGTGGTGAATACTTTGAAAAACAATAAAAAGTACTATAAGGTTCTATTTGTGTTTTTTCTTCAAACGACAAAACTTAAAAGGCATGCCTCGTAATCTCCCTGAAGCGAAAACTCAACGACATGTGTATACAGCCCATCCAAGACAACGGTGCTCAGACCTAAATTCACGTAATTTTATGACGCGCCGATGAAGTTATAGTGCAGTTGCAACGTTGCTTAACTGCAACTACCAGTAGCATACATTTTGTTGGTGGCCGGCGACTGGTTGCGCCACCATGGTGTCCCAGTGAAATATAGCCCTAAGAGTTAAGCGGTTGGACTTTAGGCCTATACTATACTTACCAGGGTCGATAGGCCTCACGGGCTCAGTTCTGGGGATTGTGAAGTAGCCCTTGGGGTTGGGGTCCCAGCATTTCGCGACCACCAGCTTGATGGGGCCTGGCTTCTGCACCACCTCTCGTAGTACCCTCACTGCTTCATCATTTGTCATGTCTTCAAAGTTTACATCATTTACCTGGAATTTTTTGCAGATGTTTTTAAGTACAGTCAGAGATTAAAGGTTTAGGTAGTTAAAAAAAGGTAAACAATCATGATAATGTATTTTTATTGATATCAGCAATTCTCAAACATGTAGTATGTATTGCTTGTATATTACAAATGCAAAACAAAAGTACCTACCTATGTTTGCAAGAAATATCAGCATTTTAACAAGCACATTATAATACTCATTATAATTGTGATTAAAAAGACTTAACAAAACAAAATTTAACATCCTAAATCAACGGAGTATAGTAATATTACAAACTAGCTTCTGCCCGCGATTTCGTCTGTGTAACGAATCATGGCGAGATCCACACATTAATTTTTATGTAAAACTGTTACTATAAGCTGCCGTTTCGTTCTGAATTAATGAGCTTTACAAATGAGCAAATCATTTATTTCAATTAGACCATTAAAAGACATTTTTGAACGTCATATTGTAAAAATTTAATCTAGTTGCCCATTCCAAATGGTAGTTTCGTATGGAGAAGGATGGGCAAGAAACTTCAAACTTGCGTGTGCAGCCGAAGCTTATGGACGTCCATTTTTAACCCCCGACGTAAAAACGACGGGGTGTTATAAGTTTGACGTGTCTGTGTGTGTGTGTGTGTGTGTGTGTGTGTCTGTCTATGGCATCGTAGCTCCCGAACGGATGAACCGATTTTGTTTTTGTTTTTTTTATTTGAAAGGTGAATTAGTCGGGAGTGTTCTTAGCTATGTTTGATGAAAATCGGTCCAAGATGGCCGCCGCTACAAAATAGCTAATCACATATTTTTTCACAACTCCATCAATATGGGTATCAATTGAAAGGGCTTCACTAGTAGAATACTTTACACTATGATAAATTTCAAAGCCAAGATGACCGGCACCACAAAATGGCGAATTATATATACCAAACGCATTCTCAGGGTGGTATCTTTAATATCAAAAAAGATCAATGTGACGAAATACAACTTTAGACGTATCTACAACTTCTCAAAACCAGACTAAATTACATTTAAAAACTTTCAAATAAAAATTAAATTAAAAATTTAAAAAACCCCCAACGCAAAACATAAAAGCAATTATTTAAAAAGTAAAAAATAATATCTTTTGTTGAGCCATCAAATGTTTGTTCGTTGAAATGGCGCTATAATGTCGCGGCGGGGTACCGCTAAGTCAGCAATAGCTAAATAGGTAAAATAGCGAACTCATGGATTTGCAATGAGATTTGACTTACGCGGTACCCCGCCGCGACATTATAGCGCCATTTCAACGAACAAACATTTGATGGATCAACAAAAGATATTATTTTTTACTTTTTAAATAATTGCTTTTATGTTTTGCGTTGGGGGTTTTTTAAATTTTTAATTTAATTTTTTTATTCGGTTTTAAAAATATTATCAATGCCTGAAGATACTCTTTAGGTACCCAAGAATAATAAATGAAGTTGGTTAAAAATATAAATGCTTGAGGAAATTTTTAAGTCAAACATGTAGATATTTAGATGATAATTACTTCTATTGTACGCAATATTTTTAACCGACTTCAAAAAGGAGGAGGTTATCAATTCCAATGTTCACATTTTTTTTTTTTTTTTATTTATGTTCTGGCATAACTCTGTCATACATAGACAGATTTGCAAAATTCTTCTTTTGTTCGAAAGGGGTTTATTCCGAAATGGTCCCATATAAATTTTACCAAAATTGACATAGCCCTTTTTGAGAAAATCAACAAATTCCCAAAAAAATTACTTAGACAAAGTTTTAGTTTCTTCAATCTTTGGAGGATTTTCAATCTCTTTTAACTGTGTCGCCGTTTCGTAATGGATTTGGATGTTAAGGCAACACTAAAATCAAAAAATAAAAAGTTTTTTACCACTTTTTAGTTTTTGAAGGCGGTTTTCTTTTTTTTGAAAAAACTTTTTTAAAAACAAAAACGTACAGACCTAGATTTTCATTATATCTACAATATTTCAAAAAATTATGAAAATTGGACTAAGTTTACAGTTGAAAAACGTCATCGCTTTTTGTATGAAAATTGACAGCATCACAATCTTCTGCGATTGGGTTATAGATAGTAACTAACAATTACACAATTGACTCATGTTCTGTCTAAATACATAGAATGAATGACAATTATAATAATAATAATATGTGGGGACATTTTTCACACACGGCCATCTGACCCCAAACTAGGGAGACCCTGTACTATGGGTGTCAGACAGCTGATATACATATACAAATACATTTTTTTTTTGTTTAAATACATACATATATAGATAATTGACATAAACTTCTTACTTCATCTTTGTTTTGATTGAAACTCTCTCATAACAATTTTTATTACAGTTCACAGTTGTATTGTTATCTAAATCAGGGTATAGAAATAACAAGTACTGGTTTTTCTTTATCCATGTTTTTAACCCTATTCCAGCAGTAGTTATATATCAAAGAATCACTGAAAGCTACACAAGCAAATTGCTGCTCTATTTGCATTTAACTAAAGTTAACTTTGATTATGTCAAGATTATATGATTGATTACATCCCTCTATCAGTAAACATTTTTTTTTAATCAGACGAGATGTTTATAGATTACCTGCTAAATGTATAAACTTACAAACTTTACTTATTTATAATATTAATATAGATCTGCGATCATCAGTAATATCTCTCTTCTGAAATTAGTTCACTTGATTTTTTGTAACAAAATTACAGAAATACATACAGAGTTTATGGATAGATAAACTCCTGAGATTATGTTGCTGTGCTCTAACATGGTCCATGATTCTGGCTTTCAGACTCATGTAACATCTTTAATACACATTAGATTTCGCCCATGACCACAGAATACTTAATAGCCATGACTTAATAATATGGCTGGATCAAGGGTTTGATTCAGAGACTGGATCCTCAGAAGGCGGTACTTCTAGACACAGCCTGCATTGTCCAAAGGTTTCTCTCTCAGGTGCCCTGACCACAGGTAGCTTGGACCCTGTTCATAATACCAGTGGGCTACTATTTTTTATAATTTTAAATGTTTTTATTTTTGTATTAATATTTAAAAATGTAATTTGTATGTAAATAATTATAATAAATAGGAATAATAATATTATAAAGAGGAAAGAATTATATTTTCAACCGACTTCAAAAAAGGAGGAGGTCATCAATTCGTCTGTATTTTTTTTTTTTTTTTTTTTTTTTTTTTTATGTTTGTTACCTGATTTCTCCGGACTGAGTGAACCGATTTTGATGATTCTTTTTTTATTTGAAAGCTAGTGCTTCCCGTTGGTCCCATTTTAATTTGGTCCAGTTCTGACCATGGCATCCATGAGAAAACCGTATAAGTCTTAAATTTGCATTAAGTATGTGCGCGATTTGTTACGCGATTTCTCAGGCAAACGTAAACCGATTTTGAAAATTCTTTTTTTTATAGATAGGGTATGCTTCAGGGGTGGTCCCATATAAATTTTATCGAAATTGGTTCAGCACTTTTTGAAAAATCAACAAATACCCAAAAATTTTACATAGACGACGTTTTAGTTTTATCTATCTTTGTAGTAGTTAACTTTCAATCTCTTCTTAATAGATTTGAATGAGAAGGAGGTACTAAAAAGCGGAAAATAAAAAGCTTTTTACAAAAAAGACAACCGCCTTCAAAAAGTGAAAAATAACTTTAGCACAGAACACACATTGACTTTAGTTTCGGAAGTCGGTGGCAATACAAAACAACAAACAGAACAAAGCCACTGAATTTCGAAACTAAAGTCAATGTGTGTTCTGTGCTAAAGTTATTTTTCACTTTTTGAAGGCGGTTGTCTTTTTTGTAAAAAGCTTTTTTTGTGTGTTTGTAACAAAAATTAAAAAAATACTGGTCCGATTTGAAAAAATCTTTCACCATTAGAATGCTACATTATCCCTGAGTAACATAGGCTATATTTATCAATAGGGTATTACACCTATTTTTGAAAAGTGTCTCAATGAAATTCTGTAGTGCTAATATGCCACCAAAAAAAACACAAAATATTTATTCAATTGATAAGTGCCATAAAAATGCTACTATTTCACGGTGTTTTATAACAGATTAAAAATACTGAAAACTTTAAATTGAATTTAAAAAATTGTTTTGTTATTTTATGAACTAAAACTTACATTTTCCGACTGCTTTATGCCTAAACTGTCTCAATAACATAATTATAGATTTTTCAACCGACTTCAAAAAAGGAGGAGGTTATCAATTCGTCTGTATTTTTTTTTTTTTTTTTTTTTTTTTTTTATGTTTGTTACTTGATTTCTCGGGACTGGGTGAACCGATTTTGATGATTTTTTTTTTATTTGGAAGCTAGTGCTTCCCATGTGGTCCCATTTTAATTTGGTCCAGTTCTGACCATGGCATCCATGAGAAAACCGTATAAGTCTTAAATTTGCATTTAGTATGTGCGCGATTTGTTACGCGATTTCTCAGGCAAACGTAAACCGATTTTGAAAATTCTTTTTTTTATAGATAGGGTATGCTTTAGGGGTGGTCCCATATAAATTTTATCGAAATTGATTCAGCACTTTTTGAAAAATCAACAAATATCCAAAAATTTTACATAGACGATGTTTTAGTTTCATCAATCTTTGTAGTAGTTAACTTTCAATCTCTTCTTAATAGATTTGAATGAGAAGGAGGTACTAAAAAGCGGAAAATAAAAAGCTTTTTACAAAAAAGACAACCGCCTTCAAAAAGTGAAAAATAACTTTAGCACAGAACACACATTGACTTTAGTTTCGGAAGTCGGTGGCAATACAAAACAACAAACAGAACAAAGCCACTGAATTTCGAAACTAAAGTCAATGTGTGTTCTGTGCTAAAGTTATTTTTCACTTTTTGAAGGCGGTTGTCTTTTTTGTAAAAAGCTTTTTCTCGTATAGAGCAAAATACCCTATTGGAAAAAATAGGGATCCTTGAGAAAATTTCCGCAGACGAAGTTGTGGGCAAAGTGTTAGTTTATAATATGTAGATAGTGATGAAGAAATGATAGTAATAATGGAATCCAGAGAAATGCAATAAACATACCTGTAAAATCATATCTCCAGGCTCTATTCTTCCATCCAAAGCCACAGCACCGCCTTTCATAATGCTACCAACATATATACCTCCATCTCCACCCTTATTTGACTGGCCAACTATTGAAATACCCAAGAAATTGACTGTATCCATGTTCAAAGTCACTGTTATAATGTGCATAGACATTGTAGAGTCTGTTATTGAGGAGTACGAAGAAGTTCTTGACATGACTTGCGGCCTCTTTCGACGTCTCTGTGGTCTTTTACGTGAACTCACTTGCAGATGAGATACACTGCTACATTCTGTCAAGGCTCTGTCCACAGACGCGTTTGTGTGCCGGCCGGTCGTCGTGGTGATTTCTGACTGGCTGTCGAATAGGCTGGTGGAGTCTAAGTCAGAACTCAGCACTGAAGCTGTTTCGTATTCCAAACCATGGTTCCCGTATTTTGAGTGGCCGTTTATCCGTAAACCCCGGTATTTATATTTGTCACAGGATGCTCGATGGCCAGGCCGCGAGCTGATGGTACTGTCCGTGTCAGTACAGGTGTCTCTGGTGACAGGGGCAGGAGCACCATGGGTTTGTTTGCCTTTACCAGCATTGCTATCAGTACATTGCGAAGCTCCATCGGAAGGGTTCGAGCCCTCCGCAGACACTAGCCACGACACAACACGACCGTTAAAACACGGCAAATGAGCGTTATCGTCAACAATTTCTTCTTTAACAACACCGAAATCATCGTCCATGGATTTGAAGAAAAACTTATAGTTCGGTCGGTTTAACTGGTTTTTAAAGTCCAACAACGTCACTTTCTCCGGTGAGATAGGAATTTTCACTAAATACGGGGTCTCCTCATCGTCTATGTAATAAATAACTTTCGTCTCCTCCATTTTTAATGCATTTATTTAATGAATAACAACACCCTTACGATCTATAAATATCGGTCGCCATCACAAATATGGCGATAAATATAGTACCGCTATCAGACGCGACGGGGCGCCACTGTCGCTTTCTTTAATCAATCCGTTCGGATACAAACACTGCGCCTAAGAAAACTTAGAGAGAAACTGACTTTTCTACTATAATCTACGATTTTTATTTTATCTGTGGCATTTGTTTATCAATTTTTGAATTCAAAATAGTCGTTGTTTGTTGTTGAAAGTTGTATTTTCTGTAATTTATTACAAAATCTAAATTATCATCAACAAATATGACTTCAGAATCTAAAGAAACTTGGATTTTGGATATTGTAGACAAACTAGACGATTTCTGCAAACGAGTGGACGGTAATTCACAGTGCAAACAGTGTAATTTGAAGTTCAAACAATAGATTTTATTACTAATTTTCTTTCAAATAATTGCAGAAAAGATCGAAAAAGAACAGCAGCAATTGAAAGCATGCAAAAAGAAGACTGAATTAGAGACGAAACTAGCACAAGAAATAAAATTGCACGTAAGTTTGACTGCTTTTGTAGACTGGCTAGCAGTCTTATTCGTTCTATCGTGGTCCTGTCTTCCTATCTATTCTGCCTGATATTGACCTGCCTTTGAGATTGGTCGCCGTGACCGACTTTCTGTTGGGAGTGCACTTATTACCTTTACTATGGACTAAAGGACGTAGGTAATTCAATTCAGCGTCCATAAATTTTAGGGCTAATTAATATTAAATTTTTTATCTTGATGGGAAATTAATACCCTAGCATAAAAATAATTATAATTGCTTAACTGTGTACAATGAGATGTTATAATATAGCATAACAGTTTTAGGATCAACAGTCTACCTATGTCAGGATTTGACCTTAGAAAAATTATGAAAATAAATATGTTCGAACAAAGTAGGTATAAGTATTTTTATTAGACAAGTTTTGCTCCAATTAAATGATATCTTGGTCAGTGGGTCAGGCCTATTATCCGGTTTAATTATATTGAGTCTTACCGCATGGTATTATGTTACCCAGTATCTGGCTTGTGGAGTCCAGAGAGGTAGTTGCTTCATGTAAAACATTGGTATTTAGCTGCATTCTATTAGACTGGGAGCCAATTCAAACCCATAAGTTTTTCCCCTACCAAAAATCGTTAAATGAAGCTGAAAAAGTTTTCACTTCTAAATCTAATAAATCTTTAGAATGAGCTGACTGAACGCTTAGCAGAGCTGTCCCGTCGCGGCAGTGAGCTGGACCGAGTCTGCGCCACCTTCGAGTCACACCTCACCATCGCAGACAGCGATAGAAACAGACTGGATAATGCCAAGTTAGTATCTTTCTTATTCATAATAAATATTAAAATCTTCGCCCGTGGTATGGTACGGGCTGGTGTCTGCAACGCCACATCTCAGCACGTATTTTGCGTACAGATCTTCGCCCATATCATTACCGTGCTGTGAATGTTTCAGGCACAAAATATACTAACACTATCAGTGACCATCATATCCTTCCCATTTCATGCCATACAAATGAAGTAGGTACCCGTTTTAAAGATTGTTAGAATCCTGAAATCAATTTCCAGGATGTGGGGTGCGGATTATTCCAAACCCCTGACTAATGATTGCAGGAACCGTTGGGTTTCAGTTATATAAATCTCCGTTCTCCTCGGACGGAGATGATCCATAATGATTTCCCCAAAAAAAATTTTTTTTTCTTCTAAAAAGCTTTGCCCCACTCTAGAAATTTCTCCTATGTAGTGGGTCCATTTACAAACATAAACTCACACACACAAACAGCTAAAGTAGCCGCCAAATAACGCTGCAATAAAAGTCGTTGACGCCCTCCTACCAATGTATTCTAATATGTCAAATCCATACAAATAAAATGTAAAGCAATGTCGCCATCACGATCATATCGCGGTAAGAGGCCTCCTTGACGCGGTATTTAGTATTATAAAACTCGACCGAAGCAGTATTAGCGACAGTTTTGTATGACGAGCGATCTCTACCGTTATGTTTCGGGAGTTTTTGGTACAAGTCGGATCAATTACTTTTATTGCAACTTTACCTAGCGGGTACTTTAGACACGAAACATCTATCTGAAGGCCATACAAATATTTGTTCCGTGCGGGAATCGAATCCGCGCGCGACACGCAGCTCAGCAGCGAATCGCTCAGCTACTGCGCTAACTGTATCGTCAATCGTGTCATTTGGATTTTCTCATTGTCGGCATGGCATGGAAAGTATTTTTAGGCGACGAATAAAATTATAACTTAAAAATATGGGAATAAAGTTGTAATTTCAATGTTAGCGGTCGTAAGTACGGTCGAACAAGCTATTTGGTTTACAGGCAAAAATATTCATCTTTCTACTACACTCACAATATTTTATTTTATTCTATATTTTTAACACTAGCACGTAGGCACAAAATATAAAGATTACAGAAGGACCGCTCCCGCCATCTTCAAAAAGAATTTCTTAAACTTGCCAGACTCACTAGGGCTGCTACTGTATTGACTCTGTAGGTTTTATTTGTGACAATATGAAATTTTATTGACTGTTCTTCATGAAATGTCATTTACATTATTTATTCATTTAGACAACACGTGACAGTCGAGACTGAAGTCTGCTTGAAACTGCTTAAGAATGCCTCTAAACGTAATGTCAATGTGTGCATGCGAAAAATGGCGGTTTGTTCTGAGTGGTCTCTCTGCTCGAGCGCACCGCAGCCTTACATACTTTGTGACGTAGGTAACCTTTACTAGGTACGTCCTTAATAAAATACAATATTGTGAATGTAGTAGAAGGATGAATAATATTTTCTCCTGTAAACCAAATGGCTTGTTCAATCGTACAAAAACAATACCGCGGTATGCTTAGGCACGCCGCGTGTATTATTTGAACTCTATCTCTATAAGTTTAATTTATATTTTTATTCGTCGCCTAAAAATGCCACGGGGGTGTTGTGACATCCCCGTGTCTCGTAAAACCTGTGTCGCCGATGATACTGTGAGTATTTTGTATTTCTTATTACCAAAATACCTGTTTCAGAGAGATATACCAACTAGCTAAGGAGCTGACGGGCATCCGATGGGACTTCAGTGCACCACCAAACGTTGCAAAAGGATGTATCCTTTTTTTTTACGGTCTGAGCTTGGCCTTCACGGTACTTTTCATGTCTATAAGCCTTTAAAGCGGCCCTCTGAAGGCGGGGCAACTTTGGGACAACTTTATCTTATCTATGTTACTGAGTTTTGAGACGAAACATGATTAATATTTACTGAGGCGTTACAGTTTCTGTTTGTATTATTACGAGCTGGGGTTCGGGATAAATCATTAACACCAATTTACACCACACAAAACACAAATACTTTATTTAAAAAAATCACAAACTCAAAATCAATTAATTTATCAATCATTCAATATATCAATCAAGAATTACTTGTTAATCACTTAGATCGCAGTATTCGTAATAGTCGCAGTTTTCCGTTTCGCTTCCAAACACTTAACTCACTCCACCGCATCGCAGGCCGCTATTTAGTCGACATAATACGCGAACTTTCTAGCAAATACGGGACTGATCGAGAACGTTGCAAAATGATACTTAAACATCTCGAAGATTCCAGAACTGTAGATCGGCTATTCGATAACAGATGGCGCCAGAGTGTGACGTAGTTCTACTGCTTGACAATAGATGGGGCCAGCATGTGACGTAATTCTGCTATTCTATAATAGGTGGCGCTAGCATGGCGACCTACGTAACAGTATGCTTATTTATGAGCGGCTTCAAATTAAAGTAGTGATGAAGCGCTGCAGCGTTGGTCCTGCGCCTTTTCTCTCCCCGGTCGTGTCGGATTGCTGTCCCACCGGACTATGAGAGTGATCCATTGTCCTAGGTGAACGACAAACGCGATAATGCGACGCGACGCGTAAATGTCAAATAGTCGTTGTATGTACTTGTGGCCTACGTAGTCGCCATAATCAATGTGCGACCCAACGCGACAAGTGCGGATTTGTTTTTTGCACGACGAGACGCGACACAATAGTTTATTAATAATTAAATATTTTCTATTATAAGTACCAGTGTTTTTCTTACCTTAAAGTAAAGTCAATAACAACCACTCCTCAATAGAAATAGGTTTTTTAAAAAATTGGAGTTTGATAGTTAAATAATAGGTTTAAAAGCTGCAATAATTAATATAATCGAAAGTGCTTGGTAATAAGTTACAATATTCTTTAAATAAACGTGGATTTAGTTTCGAATATAAATGATGAAGCTCTCCCAACTCATTTCTTTCTAAATAAGTACAATGATTACCTACAACGTAGGACACACGTCGCGTGAAGTGTTGGTCGCATTACGTCGCATTGCGTCGTGTCGCGTTCGATCGCTTACCTAGGACAACGCCTAAGGGAAGAGGAAGTGCACACACTTGTGCACTATCATATCTACTGCACTAATTTTAGTTTAGTATTAGTACAGATCGGTTCTTCGAGCACCGATGGGCCACCACTGCCCGGAAGACTCCGCGTTGGTAGGCCTCCCACCAGATGGACCGACGACATCGTCAAGGTCGCGGGTAACCGGTGGATGCAAGCGGCAGGTTGCAGGACTTGTGGCGTTCTATGGGGGAGGCCTTTGTTCAACAGTGGACGTCTTTCGGCTGATGATGAATAGTACAGATAATCCTTAACCACTAAAACAGATATAAAAAGTGAATCCCGCAAGCTGCTGCAACCAATAGAGCTGGACATGTCAAACGGGGCCGACAGCGGAGCACTATGGTCGCTTCTACAGTCCACCGCAGCACCCGGCTGGCCCTTCACATTGGACAAGGAGAACAGGCCATTGAATGAGGCGGAAAAGTTGAAACAAGATATTAAATAATCACTAACAGATTTTGTATGCAATTTAAAAACAGATATTTTATGCAATTAAAAAAAACTGACAGACGTTTTATGCAATAAAAAAATAGTAATTGGTTACATGACACTACTAATCAATTGACATACTTTTTATGAGTTGTCAAAACGCGATTCTCCCATAGATTTTGTATTTCTATGACGTCACTTGAAAATTAATCAGATTTTCAGAGGTAAAATCAAGTGGTTTTTTTAGAGTATTTCAGCCTTTGAATTATTAGTTAAGAGCGCCCTTCCCCATCGAACGAACTTCAACGCGAGCGTGATTGAATTTTTTTTTTGTTTCAACCTACGCAAAGCTCGAAAACAAACCAGTGAGTGAGAACGCGATAACATCACAGGAAAATTGGCGCGCGGAGATTTCACAAAACTTGTTCCAGGACATACGTGTTTATAAAAAAGCCTTACAGGTTTTTGGTAATAATGTTTGTAATTTTCGGTTCGGTCAAACGCAAGCCTATTTAATAGTAAAAAAAAAAAAAATTTTGAATCACCATATGTGCAAGGTTTGTATGAAGCTGTTTTTTTACTTTTTCAATGTATGAGTGCATTATGAACGGCCAAAGTTCAGAAAAAATTGTGCAAAAAAGCTGATTTTCGGTCGTGTTTACTGAATTAGTTTCTCAAAAAAGTGTATTTTTGGCTTCATACAAACCTAGATTTTAACCACAAGATACTGTCTGTTAAAAATATTTGGAGAATAATTTGTTATAACGCCCTAATCGTGTACGAGCGTTTGTATGGGAAATATGACGGGATGGGCGCTCTTAATGGTTTCATCTCCAATTCTGATTTTAGCTTTTAATTTTATATAATAATTAATCTAAGCACTTACCTTTATTGTAAAATGTTAATTAAAGTACTAATAGGATTGATATTTGTTTTTCTTCAACATCCTAGTCATTTACCTTTTATATACAAATAAAAAAAAAACGATACACTGAACATTTTAAACTACAAAATAAATATCCTAAATTACGTTCTGTTTCTCTTTCCTATTATTTAAAGCACATAAAATTGTTGGTCCCGACTGCCATTCACAGTTCTTTGACAGTCGTTATATATAGTCAGACGTCAGAAAGTCTGACAATCAGTCTTACTTAGGGGTATCGTGTTACCCAGTAACTGGGTTGTGGAGGTCCGACAGGCAGTCGCTCCATGTAAGACCGAATCCAACATAGTTGAGAAAAGCCTAGGCAGAATGATGTTGGGGTCGGCTTCCAGTCTAAGAGCTGATCCAGAAAGGGCGAATTCGCCGCTAAATCATTCGCGCGTTAGTCAGTTAATAGGCGCCAACACATCGCGCGGGTATTTTACTCTATACGAGAAAAAATCTATAAATATGTTATTGAGACAGTTTAGGCATAAAGCAGTAGGAAAATGTAAGTTTTAGTTCATAAAATAACAAAACAAATTTTTAAATTCAATTCAAAGTTTTCAGTATTTTTAATCTGTTAAAAAACACCGTGAAATAGTAGCGGCCATGATATTACGCTGTACGGCTGTGTAAACAAAAAAATGTCAACTGTCAGTCAACCGATTGGCGTAATATAGGCTTTGTACTTTTATTATTTTCGTAACCAACGTAATTTTTTCATTATTACACCTAAGTATAACAAAAAAAGCTTTTAATTATTTTTAAATGATATACAATTATCATATTTAATATGAGCTCATTTGATACAAAACGAACTGACGTCATTTACGCTGAGCAATATGGCGTATTGAATAAAAATTTTGTGTTTTTTTTGGTGGCATATTAGCACTACAGAATTTCATTGAGACACTTTTCAAAAATGGGTGTAATACCCTATTCAAAATGCGAATAAAAAATGTAAATCGCGTGCAATAGCGCGCGAAGTCTTGTTGCGCCTAGTTAACGCGCGAGCTCCAGAGCGAGTGCACGTATCCAGGGAAATAGAGCGCATAAATTTTGATACGGATTCCCCAAATGCTCGCGCGTTGGTACGGTTCTTCTGGGCGCAACGGTCGCGCATAATATGCACGAGAAAATCGCAGCGAATTCGCCCTTTCCGGACAAGCTCTAACTGGATGCAGCTTAATATTAATGCCAGTGTGTTGCCATTTAAGTATTATGTTAGCACCAAAGAGGATGGGGTGTCTGCTTTACTCTGCCTTGTCTATTTATATCCATTTTTTAAATAAAATAATCAATCTTGATTACCGTTTTAATAAACTTACAACATTACAGATACATGCCCTAAATACTGCTAATATCACAATTTTTAATACTTAGTTTATCTACACTACAAATATGTGAACACTATGTATCTATGAACATAATTTAGCTGTCATTGCTTAACTTGTAATACTTTGTACATACTCTAATAGTGATATTCATGTATAATTATAATAATTCCTGCCATTATACAAAATATTGTTATAAATTATTTTAAAAGTAAATATGGAGTTTCTTGCTCATTCTTCTCCACACGAAAACTACCTCGTGGAAGGGGCAACTAGATTCAAATCACTACATAGTATAAAAATTAAGTCGCTTCCCCCCGTCTGTCCCTTTACGCTTAGAACTTTTAAACTACGCAATAGTTTGCAGGATCCAAGACAGTTTAATCGTTTCTCTGGGACTCGTCGAACTTCTTGGTCGCCACTGTTGATTCTGGCGCTTCCTTGAGACTCATCTAACTTCATTGGTCGCCACTGTTGATTCTGGCGCTACCTTGAGACTCATCTAACTTCTTGGTCGCCACTGTTGATTCTGGCGCTTCCTTGAGACTCATCTAACTTCATTGGTCGCCACTGTTGATTCTGGCGCTTCCTTGAGACTCATCTAACTTCATTGGTCGCCACTGTTGATTCTGGCGCTTCCTTGAGACTCATCTAACTTCTTGGTCGCCACTGTTGATTCTGGCGCTTCCTTGAGACTCATTTAACTTCATTGGTCGCCACTGTTTATTCTGGCGTTTCTCCGAGACTCATTTATTTATTTATTTATACTTCATGCACAAACGTACAAAGGCGGACTTAATGCCTTAGGCATTCTCTACCAGTCAACCAAGGGTGGTAAAGAGATAAAATGGCAGGTGCATTACAAAACAACAACACACATTTATTCTGGCGTTTGTTAGACTCATCGAACTTCATTGGTCGCCATTGTTGATTCTGGCGTTTCTCTGGTACTCATCGAACTTCTTTGGTCGCCACTGTTGATTCTGGCGTTTCTCTGGTACTCATCGAACTTCATTGGTCGCCACTGTTGATTCTGGCGTTTCTCCGGGACTCATCGAACTTCATTGGTCGCCACTGTTGATTCTGGCGTTTCTCTGGGACTCATCGAACTTCATTGGTCGCCACTGTTGATTCAGGCGTTACCCCGGAACTCATGGAACTTCATTGGTCGCCACTGTTGATTCTGGCGTTTCTCTGGGACTCATCAAACTTCATTGGTCGCCACTGTTGATTCTGGCGTTTCTTCGGGACTCATCGAACTTCATTGGTCGCCACTATTGATTCTGGCGTTTCTCCGGGACTCATCGAACTTCATTGGTCGCCACTGTTGATTCTCGCGATTCTCCGATACTCATAGAACTTTACTGGTCGCCACTGTTGTTTCTGGCTATCAGGAGTTGGCGATCGGGAATAGTGTAGCGGGCTTGTCCATGAAACCTAAGCTATCTTCATCCTATCTATATGGTGCGGCGCAGCCTGCAAGGCGTGTATTCTCATGAGGTGTCTCACCACGTTGCGTCTGCGCACGAAAGTGTTCTCACACACGCGACATTTGAACGAGTATTGTGGTGATTTGTGTCGGTTCTTGTGTATACGCATTAATGTTACTGATTTGAAGCGGGCGGGGCATTGGTCGCACTGGAAAGGGAGAAACAGACATTTTTTAACAATGTTAGAAAGAAATTGTTGGTCCGTACATTATGTCACTTTAGACGCCCACTGCTCCCATGTCTCCCCCAAGGGGGGTTCAGCCATAATCGCCATGCTTGGCCGATGCATGTTGGCGATCGCAGTAGGTGTTATGATACTCAGAAGGACGCTGCTGCCCATCCTCTGGTCAATATCCCTCTGTCGCCTTCTGCGACACCCACGGGTAAAAATGTCGAGTTATGCGAACATAAATATATGGATCGAAATCACCGAAATAGCTTTCAGAATATGCAAGTTTCAGTCAGTCAGTTGTTGAAGTGGCAATCATGGGCAGGCCACATCGCTCAAAGAACCGTGTGCGGATCTACCATACCACTGGTCATACACCTGTGGTGGTATCACTGAGAAAATCGTTTGGGTTAGGTTAGAACTGTGACCATTAAAGTGCTAAGGTGCCGCGGCAGCGGCCGCCGAGCACCAGATCCCCTCTATTGTTGGTGAATCATTTGGGTTAGGTTATTAGATGAATGAAATAGTTTTAGAACCACCATACCACCAGGGGTATGGCTAGTGGTATGGTGAGTCCGCAAGTCCGCCAGATCGAACGCCGTATCGCTGCTGTAGAAGTGATGACCCTTATGGTCATAGCTCTCTGTTACAGAACTCCTACGACATGGCAGTGGCCCAGGTATAATCGCCTTAAAAATCAAACCGTTAGCTGCCAGCGCGCCACCCGCAAGCCGTCAACTTTTTCTCCTTGTCATTATGAAAAATATTTTTACGTACACGATTTAAACCTCTAATTAGAGTATTATAAGACTTAAGAAGAGGATGCGTCGCCTTTTTTAGCTGCCTCGGTTATTCTAAATTTGTTGAATTGCTTAATATGATTATATTTTCATCTAGACCTCTTTTAACGTACACGACTTGTTACATTGTTCTCACATTGTACCCCTAGATTCAATATGAATGATGTAACCGGAATTTGTAACATATTATTGTTTTTAAAAGAGTGTTCATGGAGTTTCTTGCTCGTTCTTCTCCATAGAAACCTACTGTTTGGAACGAGCAACTAGCTTCAACTTTTTGACTGACTGACTCTGACAATTCAAAAGTACCTGTAAATGGTTTATTAAAATAAATGAGTTTGAGTTTACGTAGAACATAGGAAAACTTAAAGAAAACGGGGCGCAACCTCGGCTTTTTAAAACATTTAGACGCCCGGCAGCGCCCGGGCGCTGTCCTTTCTATATGTTGATCAATAGAACGCAGACGAGTAAGCGGCATTTCTTTTTTTCTTTTTTTTTTTCGGTATAGCATCTCGCAGATCAACCTAAGAGGTTGTCGACTGCTTAACCGAACTTTCCTGTGGTATCTTAAAAATAAATTATTTTTAGGGCCTCCAGCCAGGGCAAAATAACTAAGGACACCCCCTGTGGGGTACGAGCCTCGGCTTAGGGCGTCGCTGGGGGAGGACAGCAAAGGGACAGGCTGGATCGGATTTCAGTAAGCGTCGTGTTCGGGCCTCGTCTTTTCTATGTTTTCCGTTGCAACGTTTCTGTACATTTTTAATGCCCCGTCCGCGACACATCCTCGTCTTACGCCTTTTCTGTCTAGCTAACGGTTTGGACTATACACAAATGCTACCAACCTGTACATTCTTATCGGGCAAATGAATGGCTACGTGTTGCAAGTAACTGCTCTTGCGGTGGAAGCCGGTGCCGCATTCTGAACACACGAACGGCTTCTCGCCTGTATGAAGGCGCTCGTGGATCTGAAATAACAATAAGACCAAGGCTCTTATCCGTATCTGACTGTGGCATCACTTTGGGGCCTTGTTTGGGCCTTATCAGAATATCAGCGCTGTGACGTTTTTTTTAATGTTACAGCACGATGCTGAGATAGGAGCTTTTTTACCTCGTACAGGACCATAGATATACGAGAGATATGCCATCATAGAATGATTGTTCGAAACCTATTGTCGTCTAATTCGTGTTTTATTTTTACTCACACAAAAACATAAGAAACTGATACGGCACACATGATACTATTTTCGCACGTAAACATTGAAATATGCGCAACACATCTGTGCTATCTTATGGCACACATGCTCGAAAGGGGCGGGCACTAGGAAGTATAGGTACAGGCACTGAATGCACACACGCAACACTAGTCTAAAATAGGGAAGAGGGATTGGTATAAATATTTTATCGATAAAAACATCGATGAAAACAGAGTGCAAAAAAAACAAAAGTGTATTTTGGACGTCTTTTGTAGTGTTTATTATAATATCGCTTTACCTATAGATCCTACAAAAGGCTAACCAAACCAAAAAACCAATTTTGGTACATTTTCAATAATAATTATGTGAAAGTAAGATAGTACCTACAGGGAATTCTAATTTGGGTTAAAGTAATCGACTCATATTGGTCTCTGATAGGCTGTAAATGATTACTACTTTTTTTACTGTAGAAATTCAACGATGGAAATACATAATCTTGTACTTATGCCATTTCAAGATTACCACACTCACATGTACGTCAGTTGTAGCAATTAGCTGACCCACCTTTTCATAAATGGTTGGGATTTTCTAGAATACGAATCAATAGAATTTGAAATTATTTTATTTACTTTGCTCAAATGCCAAACTAGTCAGACGAACTCGGCTACATTTACAGTGAGTTGATCCGGTTTTCTCAGTTAAAAGAGACTTTATTTTTATGTCAATGACGTATTATAAATAGACGCGTCATACACGAACATTTGTGCACTTTAAAACGGCGCAAATTCTTATATCTACATACCAGTAGGGACATTTTTTTATACAGTGCGAAGAAAAGTACAGAAACATAGGGCGTATACCTGTTAGAAAAAGATAAACATACATATTTAGTTACATCAGTTACGTGTGAATTACGAGCGATACTGACGTATAGCCGCGACACTGGGTGGTATGTGACTAAATTAAACTCGGGCAATTGCCTTGCTTTAATATTGCCAATATTGAGCGCGGGTAACACATCTAAGTGTATAATATATTATTGATATATGTGTTTATCTGTTTTATGCAGGCTAAAGCCCTTTCCTTAGAGATACATAAACCAATACATACCTTCACTTGCTCCGCATTAGAAGCTTTGTAATCACAGAAAGAACACTTATCCGTCTTCTCGTAGCCGTGCTTAGCTCTGCAGTGCATTAGTAATAATCTTCTTGTAATAAACTTCTTGCCACAGTGCTGGGAACAGAGATATTGCTCATTGTAATATAGCCTGGCAGATGGTATAATAGAAGTTGCAGGCAGGAACTGGTGGATTCTCAGTGCAGAAAGAGAGGACTGGAAGAAGATGGAGGAGGCTTTCACCCAAAAGGGATCCATTGCAAAAACACATTAACATAACCACTGTATGAAACTTACTTTGTAATGGAATAAATTAAGCTTTATTATTATAGATAAACAACAACCAGACACAAGGCAAACACAAGTGCTCATCACACAAATGTTTACGTATGTTGTGGAATTTGAACCCGCAACACACTGCGCAACAGTCAATTACTCAACCACTGCTCAACCGTGTCATCTATAATGATAATGATATTGATCAACTTACTTCACAAACAATATCGAAACCTGTATGTATTTTATAATGATTTCTTAATGATAACTTAGACGTTAATATTTTATGGCAATATTCACACTCAATCTCCTCTTTGTGCCTCTCTCTCACTTTTTTCTCTCCACTCTCTTTCTTCCGTCTCAAACTCCGTTTAACAGGCTTCTCGTTACTTTGTTTACTCTTCTTACTTTTAAATATTAATTCTACAGGTTTTTCAATGAGGTCTTCGACTTTAGTTTCGAATTCAATTTCTTCATTGTCATTATTTTCAATGGAATCGTAATTGAAGTTGTTGAACTTGTCTTCGTGATTATGGAAATGGTTAATTAAGTCTGATATGTCTATTGATATGTTGGCATCGTTTTTCACATTGAAAAAATTAGATTCTAGCTTTATATCATATATTTGTTTATCGTTAACGCCTCTCAGTAACAATTTGTGGTTTTCTTCACATTTTTTTCTAAACTTGTATGATGTGTTGATTAAGTTAATACATGTTGTACACATTTTTTGTGGTAATGTGTCATTAAATTCCACCTAAAAATAAAAACATTTGATAAAGTTTCCAATAAGAAATATTTTATTCCTCTTGGACAATTTTAATTAATTCCTACGTTTATCGCCTCTCCATACCTTAAGGCCAGTGGCGCACAAAATAACATCAGAATACTTTTCATGATGTTCTATAAACTGAAATATAGGGTGCAAAGATTCCACCCCCAGACATGCTCTGCAGCAGTTCCAAGGGTCCATATCGCTTAGTAATATAAATAGTATTTATTTATTGTCAGTTGTGTTATAAATTCGAGTTAGAAAATGTATTAAAAAACATTTTATGAAATAAAAAACTACTGAAGAAGTATTCGGTTATAGACTGACGCAAGGCAAGAACCATAATGCATAATGTACTCTGTGGCAAGAACTGACATTTGCGTTTAGTTATTAGTATTGGCGTTATTTAAAGTCCACTTGATAACCGGTAAGTTGTAATGTTATATTCTAATATTATATACATACAGTACCTACTGTTAATTATGCTGTGTAGAATAAAGAGTTCTATGATCATACCTCGAAGTCGTCTACCCTATGCAGAAACAATATGAAATCTTCATTTAGGAGTATCAAAACGTAGGTGTGTTTATTATAAGCTCTAAAATACTAAATGCTCCAGTTTAATCAGCTTTTACGCTTTCGAAAACTGGGCATTTATAAAATTAAAAATAAGTGTCTCATTACATGACAAATTATAATAAACTTATGAATTGAATTTATAAGCTTCTTGATTTAGAAAAATTAGATGCCATGGTGAATTGCTTTTGTTGAGTATAATATTATTAACGTTTTGAACATTGCTGCTAATAATCCAGACTGTCAGTCATGTTCATGTGCCAGCTGTCAATGTCAAGAAATACAAAATGGCTGCTATTTCATTTGTTTATGTTTATGTTGTTAAATTAGTAATCTAAAATGTTATTATAAATGCAGTTTAAACCGTGAAAACTTACCTGTTCACCCCCCTAAACGATCCATCACCACAACAACCAAATGTTTGAAGTCATAAATGTTTTCAATCCTGTGAAATAATTCAGAAAAGTGCAAAAAATGTTCGCTTTACTACTATTAAATAATATGAGCACAAAGCGTATGGCAGCGAGGCGTAGACAGGCAGCGAAAGTGGACAAAGCTGAGACAAAGGCGCCAGAAGTGGTTTACTGCAGGACTTGCTTGAACACAGAGGATTTAGTGTCGATATTCTTCAACAGAGAAAACGAGGAGAAACGGACTCAGGATTTGAAACTGGTCACCGGTTTGGAGGTACGTATTGTCTTATTTTTTAAATATCTTAGTAGATCGCCCCTAAGACGACCCACTGACCGAAAGTAGAATTTTAAAAGAAATAATTTTAATTCTATATCCGGGTAAGATCTAGTATACAGTAGCACGAGTTGGGGGGTAAAAAGTGTTGTAGTTAATAGGGGTTGGGTCTCCGATTATAACACTACCATTCTCATTAAAACAAATTGCGAAGTTTTGGAGAAATTAATAAAATAAGTTACTAACCTTAAATCACTTCATAACGCATAAAAAGTGAAAATGGAACGTTAAAATGGGCGTTTGACAACCAAATCTGTCAAAATAGGTATATTGTTTGTGGTGTAAAATATCGTGCAAAACGGAACGTAAAAAGAAAGAAACGACATTTGTGTCTTGTCACTTGTGTCGAACTCTTTGGACAGAAAGAACTTTGGTTATATGTCAACATCAGTGTGTTCACTGTGTTGTTTAGTGTTTTGAGGTTAGGTTACAAAAAAGTGCGTTTTATTTTAATGGGAGGTGGTATCAGGGGAGTCGGGGGATCCACCCCATCTCTTCCCTCATCCTCGCACCCCCCAAATCTTGCTACCGTATACTAAATTTTAACCGAACATTTCTATGACATTTATATGGCATCAACTTTGAGGTATACACTATCTAATAAAAAAGGATCATCAAAATCGAACTACCCTCTTAAAAGCTTATATGTGGTCGAACAATATAAAAGTATACTTGGAAATCTGGTTAAAAAGTGGAGGTTCTGGATTTGATGCAAAAGTTTTATTTTAATAGTTGTGTCCTCTTTCCGCAGATAAAAATGAATGATGGTCTGTCTCAGAAAATCTGCACACAATGCATAGAGACTATGAACATGGCGCTACAATTCAGGAGAACCAGTCGAAAAGCTGAGAAATCTTTACTCAATATGTTATCAGGTAAATTTATTGTTTTTTTTCTTTTTTTGTGTGAAAATCTTAATACTAAATCTATACATACAAATACTTATACATACTACAAATAAATAAAATTGAAGTGTCTGTTTGTAATGTCAAAATAATATCATTTTACAACATGCATATGAAAGTGTACAGTACTTATACCAAAATTATTGACATGATAACGTCTTAAAAATCGATGAACACCGGCTGCACGCACGAAAAAGTGTCACGTTCCGCGGAACAAACGATAGCGAGGCACGGTCGGCCCAAGCAATAAGCTCCGCCTACCTCGACGGAAGCCATTATTTGCTTATGTTATATATGTTAGCCATAATGTTTCTTTATGACGTTATCACGTAAAACTATCGTCTGTAAGTCGACTTTACAGACAAACAATTTTCTTTTTAATTTTTGCCTGTGCCTGTTTTTGCTCCGCCTAATCTCTGAAACGGCAGGACTGATTTTAACGGAACTTTCACTGGCAGATAGCTGATTTTATAAGGAGTAACTTAGGCTATATTTATTTTAGAAATAAATTAGGCGTCTGCGGCAAAAAATTAAAACCCCGCGGATAACCGTTTACCATTTTCGTACCATTTTTGGTAATTTCGAAATATATTAATTTCCTAAATTCTAGGTAAACCTAAAAAAAGACACTCAACAAGATTGCAAAAGTCTTTATCCAAGCCTAAAATGAAAAAAACCAAGGTGGAGAAGGTGGAACTGAACGACTACAGCTACGAGATATTTAGTGAAGAGTTCCAGAACGATGATGATGAGGAATACGGGATGATGGTGAAGACGGAGACAAAGGCCAAGCTAAGACCGAGACAGGTTTGGAAAATATATTTATTTACTAGCTCACCCGACAGACGTTGTTCTGTCCCTATCTATCTACTTACCTACTCTACACCTACAAAAAAAAAGTATCCTATGTCCGTCTCCTGGTTCTAAGCTACCTCCGCACCAATTTTCATCCAAATCTGTCCAGCCGTTCTTGAATTATAAATAGTGTAACACTAACACGACTTTCTTTCAGCAACCGACTTCAAAAAGAAGGAGGTTCTCAATTCGTCTATGTTTATTTTTATTTTGATGGATTTGGATGTTAACGAAGTACTAAAAAGCGAAAAATAAAAAAGCTTTTTTACAAAAAAATGGGTGCGTGTACTTATGTACGAGCGTGAGAAGTTATACTTCTTTGGCATTATTAAAAAAGTATATAAGCACAATTTGAATTGTAAACAACGCCATCTCTGACGTACATGCTGAACTACTTACTGCCGAAGGCAGTAAGTAGTTGATGAGATGAGTAGAGATGAGTAGATGGCGTTGTTTACAATTACTCCCGTGAGAATTTTGTGTGACGCTGTACGCGCGCATGCGCGAATCGTAAAATTTCACTCTCATCATTTTTTCATAACGCGCCTAAAGAAGTATAACTTCAAAAAACAACCACCTTCAAAAACCAAAATGTGAAAAATAACTTTAAAACAGAACACACATGACTTTTTTTTTTATAACAAAGTGATTTTTATTTAAAACATAACAAATATTAAATTACAATTTTAGTTACATACAAATCTTAAAAATCTAATAATATTATGTACAATTCCAAGAAAAAGGCAGGGGAGCTCAAAGGGCATCATAAAACTCGTCCACTTGACTTTAGTTTCGGAAGTCGGTGGCAATACAAAACAACAAATAGAACAGCCAAGCCACCGACTTCCGAAACTAAAGTCATGTGTGTTCTGTTTTAAAGTTATTTTTCACAATACCGACAAGGACGCAACTATTTCATATAGCTAGTGCTAGAGTGAGACATAGCGTATGCGAAATTCTGCCATACTTCTGACAGTTTTTTCGTTGTTTCGCCGCCGCATACGAACGCGTTGGTGTACTAACGCCTTTAAGGGTGGAACATTTCCTTGTAATGCGACTAACTTTGAGGTATAGACTATTAAGAATCATCGAAATCGGACTACACTGAAAAAAGTTATTTGTGGTCAAACATAAAAATAATAAAAATACGTGTCGAATTGTGAACCTCCGTCTTTTTGTTAAGTTGGTTGAAAAGGCCTTATCACAACACATTTTAAATTAGATAATAGGGTATTTTACTCTATACGAGAAAAAATCTATAAATATGTTATTGAGACAGTTTAGGCATAAAGCAGTCGGAAAATGTAAGTTTTAGTTCATAAAATAACAAAACCAATTTTTAAATTCAATTCAAAGTTTTCAGTATTTTTAATCTGTTCTAAAACACCATGAAATAGTAGCGGCCATGTTATTACGCAGTACGGCTGTGTAAACAAAAAATTGCCACCTGTCAGTCAACCGATTGGCATAATATAGTCTTAGTACTTTTATTATTTTCGTAACCAACGTAATTTTTTAATTATTACACCTATAACAAAATATGCTTTTAATTATTTTTAAATGATATACAATTATCATATTTAATATGAGCTCATTTGATACAAAACGAACTGACGTCATTTACGCTGAGCAATATGGCGTCCAGTAAGAGGCGTTTTCGTCAAACTACGCGCGAAATTTGAAAATTCGATATTTAGATGCATTTTTAAGGCACTTATCGATTGAATAAAAATTTTGTGTTTTTTTTTTGGTCGCATATTAGCACTATAGAATTTCATTGAGACACTTTTCAAAAATGGGTGTAATACCCTATTGTGTTTTTTTTTTCTCTTATGCCGATTCCAGACTTCTGTAATGTAAAGGACGGCCTACAACGGAATTGCCCGCAATGTGGCGTATATACATCGTACTCCGACTAACCGTTTTGATAGTAATTTTTTGATTTGATAGTAAAACAAAAAAAAAAAGCCGTATCGTCTCGGTTCTATTGCTTTCCGCCGCATGTCGTCGTCAATTACAAGCATTTCTTTTCCATTATATTGATGGCTATATGCGACAGCACTAGGGTATTTTACTCTATACGAGAAAAAATCTATAAATATGTTATTGAGACAGTTTAGGCATAAAGCAGTCGGAAAATGTAAGTTTTAGTTTATAAAATAACAAAACAATTTTTTTAATTCAATTCAAAGTTTTCAGTATTTTAAATCTGTTATAAAACACCGTGAAATAGTAGCGGCCATGTTATTACGCCATAAGGCTGTGTAAACAAAAGATTGTCAACTGTCTGTCAACCGATTGGCGTAATATAGGCTTTGTACTGTTATTATTTTCGTAACGAACGTAATTTTTTCATTATTACACCTATTACAAAATATGCTTTTAATTATTTTTAAATGATATACAATTATCATATTTAATATGAGCTCATTTGATACAAAACGAACTGACGTCATTTACGCTAAGCAATATGGCGTCCAGTAAGAGGCGTCTTCGTCAAACTACGCGCGAAATTTGAAAATTTAAAATTTAGATCCATTTTTATGGCACTTATCGATTAAATAAAAATTTTGTGTTTTTTCTGGTGGCATATTAGCACTACAGAACTTCATTGAGACACTTTTCAAAAATGGGTGTAATACCCTATTACAAATTCATTACATTAACATTTTCAACTCATTTTTCTAGAAAGCGCCGCCTAAGAAGAAACGTATGTCTATACCGAACTGCGCGTCATACAAATGTGGCACATGTAGCAAAGAATTCAGGATGAAGGCGACATACAAAGCGCATATGCGGTTTCATACGAATTACTGCGTTTGTGAGGTACGTTTGTAGATAAAATACAGATATACATTAGCCGCCGTGTGGTGTCGGCCGCGAATAGCACCACCCCATTTCTACCCGTGGGTGTCGTAGAAGGCGACAGAGGGATATTGACCAGAGGATGGGCAGCAACGTCACACCTACTGCTATCACCAACATGCATCGGCCAAGCATGGCGATGACGGCGTCGTCGATGATGTCGTCTCACTCTAACCCACTCGTCCTCAGGCTTGCGGAAAGAGATGTCGCAACAACAATCAGCTACAAGAACACAAGAGAGCTCGCCATGGATTGTATAAGATACACAAGTGTGCTTATTGTGAATATAGTTCAGCTACCAAGGAGGCGCTCACGGTGAGTGAACATTATTTATATTTATTTTTGGTGTCAAACATCTATGGGCGGTAAAATCAAAAGTTTCACATCATGGCAAATGGCATGACCACAGATATAGATAGACCTAGATCACGCAAGAGCAACTACTTCGCGTGCCTACTTTCGTGCCTAGCTTACATACAAAAATCGTAAGTAAAAAAATAAAGTAACCATTTCCTTCCATCGGTGTCATTTTGTGATTAATATTATGCGTAATTAATTTAAAAAACAATTATTTTTAATCTAATACCCGCAGTAATATCTGGTAACACCAAATTTAAGAAAAACAAAACATTACGACGTCATAATAGGTAGTCAAAAAATGGCACGCTTGGTTTTCATACAGATCGTGATACTTGTGTTATCTAGGGTCTATCTATATCTGTGGGTATGACGCTATCTCATGGCGTCACGACCCCTCTCCGCCACCGCTGTCGACTACCTTGTGTTGCGCGCGCATCATATTATACACTCCGTTATTTTTATTGGTTTTTATATTTACTAATTAGAAATTTGACCATTCACTGACATGTTTAACATCTGCCGGGCGTCCCGGGACGTCGCTCCGAAGTCGGAACCAATTCGATTTCATTGAAATATCGCAAAAGACTTAATTTCATTGAAATGTCACACAAAAGTTAAATTTCATTTAAACATCGCACAACAATTAAAATTTCGTTACAATATCGCATAACAAATTCAATTTCATTGAAATATCACACAACATTTTGTTGAAACGTCGCTTTACTAAATCAATTTCATTGAAATATCGTACAGCGATTTAAATATCATTACAATATCGCATAACAAATTCAATTTCATTGAAATATCGCACAAAATTTTGTTGAAACGTCGCTTTACTAAATCAATTTCATTGAAATATCGTACAGCTATTTAAATATCATTACAATATCGCATAACAAATTCAATTTCATTGAAATGTCATTCTTTAGATCCACGAACGCCGTCACACAGGAGAGAGGCCGTATGTCTGTGACCACTGCGGGGCCACCTTCCATCGAAGATCGAACCTGGTGCAGCATATAGCCATCCACCTACCCGAGAAAAACTTCCAGGTAAGGGACATATTTTATCAAATAGTACTGTGGCGACATCTGTCGCACCATTTGTGTACTATAATTGACATTTCCTACATTGATGACTTACCAATAATTCCTTAACAGATCCTCTAAAAACACTTGATTATAGACCTGAAAATCCCATTAATTTTCAATTTACTGTTAAATTAGAGTTTTAGCTGCTTTAAAACCAGTAGTTGGCAAATGACTACCTATAAGTGACGTCATAAGTATAAATTGCCAATCTATGGGGGAATCGCCTTTTGACAGTTCATAAAAAGGTATGTCATCTAACCAATTGGTCGATTGTCATTCAAGATGACTGACAAGTGACACTTGGCGCCCTCTAGCGGCGAAAGCTTCCAGTTTTCACCCCCATTCGTGCCCAACTGACCCGAAACAGTGCGACATGTGCCCTAAACGGCTCAAGTCGCGCAAATTCCTACAGATACACAAACACAACGCGCACACAGGCAAACGTTATGGATACCTCTGCAGCATATGCGAGCATCGGTTCGAGAAGCCGAACAAGGTGCGCGCGCATATGCGGCGCGTTCACGGAGTCGCGGACGATCAGCAGGGGCCGATTGCTAGGATACAACTTTAGGGTGTATTTTAGGGAATTTTTAGACCCCTGATTGAGATTAAAAAATACATACACTGTGACATATTTTTAGTCGTCTTACAAACGTGGCCCACTCAATGTATACGACACAGAATACCTCTAGACGTGATTAAAAAATTGTTAACATTAATTTAAAAATGTTGTTTCTGACGGTCCTAGGAGCTCGGTTAAGTAAAAGCTGTACAGATCGATCGGTCAAAGGTTAAGCTACTCTTGCCGCGGTCGGTCTGTGGATGGGTGACCATCCTTTTCATTCCAAGTTCCCTCCGTGTCTCGGAAAGCATGTAAAGCCGTTGGTCTCAGTTGTCATTCGTAGATCTTTGGCAGTCGTTAAGGGGGTCAGAAGCCAGAAAGTTTGACAACCGGGCTTATCCCAACGGTATCGTGTTACCCAGTTGTGGAGACAGGCAGTTGCTCCATGTAAAACACTGGTATTCAGCTGCATCCGGTTACACTGGAAGCCGACCCCAGCCCGTAAAAGTATAACGGAAAAAATTGACAAACTGCTACATACTAAGAACATTAAGATTGCAATAGTAAGAACCACATTTTTCGAGAGTGAATGAACTCTGATAAAGATCTCGCCGTTCCATTCCGCGCCGCCCTTGGAACGCAAGGCCAGGACCTTTGCATTTGTGTAACTGGTCACCAAAAGTAGAGTCAGACAAATAACTTTTAAAAATAAATTTTATGATTAGTGATCAATAATTATAACACAAAAATTTAGAAATTATAAAAAAAAATCTACACCGGACATAGCATCTTCATCATTTTCATTTTCACTCTCGTCTGATGTGTCGTTTGGGTTAATAATTCATCGTTCCGTTATCATCAATAACACTTCTTTACGCAACAGTACAAAGGGACGTACCGCGCCTCAGGCCGGTTGCCAAAAAGCAGTATTAACTGGTTTAAACCAAGCAAGGGACGCGTCGCGCTCTAGGCCGACGTCACACCTACACTATTTATGTATACTCAAATGCAAAGCTCAGCTTCCGCCTGTAACGGGGTGTTTCAAATTACGTTAATGTTCATAAATATCTTTTTTTAATGAATAATTAGTAGTCATTCGGTACAGGAAATGGGCTGCCGTTGTAAGATGATTAAAAGGCCATGATGTATAATTTTGAGATTTCTGGAAAGATAAAGCCTACTAAAAATAGTCGCGTATGTTTAGTACGTATGTCCGTGATAAAATATGACATTATTACGTATTGTATTTGTATAGTAAACATACGTTTTTTTATGAAATCATTCACAGTATTTTGCTTATTTAATTAATTTGTTAAAAACGAATACCAGCATATTTTTTTGTGATAGTTGCATTTATTTTTACATTTTAAACAAATAATGTTTTCAATATTTTTCTAAATGTTTTTGAACAGGGTAAATATTGGTTTTTTAAATCGTGCACAATAATTATATAAAAGTGGTTTTATCATTTTTATATTACCATGATTTTGTAAGGTTTATTTTTATTGTACCTATTTAAAAATTTAGAATAAATGTAATTAATTTTATCCTAAGTCAAAATGGACATCGGTGTGCAAACTGTTACCATAGATTGAGTATCTGATTTGTGACACTCAGGGTCGATTTTTCATTGCCTATTAAAAATATATTGCTGTTCCATAAATTTTCACCATGTAGGTGAATACGTCTTTAAATTTGCTTCCATATTGGGAAGCAATTAAGAAAACTTGATAAAAAATCGGGGTAACTATACAATTTGGTGTTGTAGCTACATATCTATCTACATGCAAAATTTAATCAGGCCACTCCATAGCTAAAGAATTTGATATAATTTTCAGTTCGTTTAAAAATTATTATAATATACATACCTACCTATTATAAGTTTCATGGAACGGAGTATTCTCGGTACAAGACTTCAAGACCCGGTTAGGAATACTACCATCTGTTCCATCACTAAAATAGCTGACGTCACTTAGAAAGCTGTAACGCTGAAGTGGAATTGGGCTGGATGCATCTGCCGCATGCCAGACGATCATTGGGCCAAACGCGTGAACCAATGGGTCCCTTTACATCGCAAGCGACATCGCGGCAGGCCCAGGCGGGAATGGCGGGATGATCTGCACTCCTTTGACAAAGACTGGTCCCAGATAGCTCTGAATAGAGAGAAGTGGAAAGAGAGTAGAGATGCATTTGCCGGGCAAAGTGAAAATTCGGGATGAAATAAAAATACTTAAAATAAGCTCAAAAAAAAATACCCGTCACGTACACGTATTCACGTAAAACACACTGCTGTGTTCACGCCACAGCCACACCTCGATTTTTTTTAATTAGCGACGAAAATTATCAACACATTTGGGTCTAGAAATATGTACTGAATCTATGGTAACCCCCTAAATCGATTAAAGTATATCGAGTTACAATAATATTTTGGGGTCGCATCAGACCCCTTATATAGCAATATAAAATTGCCAATAATACTTCTAAGTGGTAATCGAGACCCCAAGGGGTATATATTGACCCTCAAATATGGGGTCTAATGCCTAGTTAGATGCCATAGTGAATACATTAGTTGTTTTATATAATAATCTTAATAACCATGGATATTTAAGGTAGATTTTTTAATAAAAATATTGATCTCTTTAAATAGTATTATTATTATTTTAACGAATGAGTGGAAGAAACCTAAATAGGGTTATTTTATTTGTAACGATTCTAATTAAGGATTATGTTGAACTATTTATAGTAACAGGAATATTATAGTACGCAACATACAATTGGCCCCATGCTCTCAACGTGGATGAAAAGGTAAGGTAAGGGCACATATTGTTTGACTTAGTTTAATTTTTCGTATTTTTCATGAGTACTAGTGGTTGACATAAATAGTTTGATTTTGTTAGTTTTAGCAATGTAGAATCTAATGCGGTTCTTTTTATGATATAAAGCAGTAACTCGATGTATCGGTGAATGAACATGAGCATGTTGTAAGTGTTTTTAAACGTTTTTTATTATTATTTTGTCAACTGCTAGTGACATATTTTCAGATAAAATCAAATTGTTTTCTACTATTTATGTCAAATACTAGTGCCGTTACCTTATTTTATTTTGTGTACAAATTATATAGATTACACATTACACATTTGTAATTTTTTTTTTTTTAACGCAACCTTCAATATCTACGAAACCAGTAGCTTCCCAGGTATGGTGCAGAACAATAAAATGATCGCAATGATGAGAAGAACATGTGACTTTTGCCTTCGTTTAGTGCTTTTTTAACACCCTGTATATACACTGTGGCATTTTAGTTGTCTTACAAACGTGGTCTACTCAATGTATCTCTATACATCTATATGTATACAAATAAATAAAATTGAAGTGTCTGTTTGTAATGTCTAAATAACAGGTTTTTACTAAATGCATACACTTAAATATAAAAAAAAAATTGTCTGTCTGTTTTTCGGCTAATCTCTGAAACGGCTGGACTGATTTTGACAGGACTTTTACTGGCAGGTAGCTGATATTGTGAGGAGTCACATAGGCTGTAGGCCAAAAACAAAGGGTGCCGCGCCAAAAAAATATTAGTGCCCCGCTAATAACCAACAATCACGAGGGCGAAGTCGCGAGCGTCAACTAGTTGAATAATACTTTCATATTTTTCATTATTGAAATGTTCATAAATAAGTTTTTTAGGGTTCCATACCAAAAGGGTAAAAACGGGACCCTATTACTAAGAGTCCACTGTCCGTCTGTCTGTCTAGCTGTCTTTCATGACTGTATCTCATGAACCGTTGCCGCTTTAACAACAAATACAGATTAAAATAAATATTTAGGGGGGGGGGGGGGGGGGCTCCCATACAACAAAGGACAATGCCAGAAACTATAGAACTTTGCCCCACTCAATAAAAGTCATGTGCAATATGTAGCATCTGACTGTTTATTTATTGCTGATAACTAAACATTAGTCTTAGTGACTGTAGAACTTGCGGTTTTCGTTTAAATCTAAACACAATAATGTCATTGATTACAGGTTACATTGTATTTTAGGTAAAATGAGTTTGTATTTTGTGGGTAGGTATTTCGTAATCCGCAAGTTCTAAAGAAAAACAATTTACTATAGAAAGGTTCTATATTCATTACAATTATTTTCATTAATTTACTTTTCTGTATATGGGTTACATTTTCTGTACATGGGTGGGGCAGGATCTGGCATTGTCATTTGTTTTTTTTACCGTTATATTGTCGTTAATTTGGTCGATGTGTAATGTTGTATAGATAATGGTACGGAACCTTTCGTACGCGAGTCCGACTCGCACTTTGCCAGTTTTTTATAAATGGCTAGCCGGGTCGGGTCGCTGACTGACTGTCAGCGACCCGACCCGGCTTCGCCTTCCTCGATAAATGGACTATCCAACACAAAAAGATTTTTTCAATTCGAACCAGTAGATCCTGTGATTAGCGCGTTCAACCAAACAAACAAACTCTTCAGCTTTATATTATTAGTATACAGGGAAATTGAAAAAATACCCAAAACCTCTTAATCTGGACTTCGTATCATCACCCTGAATAACATTTGTTCTACGACTTTGACCTCAACTAAATAACGTAGCCAAAAACAATTTATTTGAAGTCTGTAAAATGTACGTATACTACGCGCGCGCGCACCCATATGATAGCGAATATGATGTAGGTAGTCGGTAGGCTAATGTGCAGGCACAGCTGATTGCAGGCCTTTCGTCGGCCGTGTGTTGTAAATATTATGCAAAATTTAAAGTGTGTTTATATTTTTTGTATGGAAAAAAAAATGTTTCTAATTTTGAAAAGTCGTAGAACAAATGTTGTTCAGGGTGATGATACGAAGTAAGGAATACGTGGTTTTGGGTATTTTTTCAATTACCCTGTATAGATTAAAATGCCACAGTGTCTACATAATGTACCCGTATAATTTTATTCTAAAACTCACCCACCATTTTCCCAACAGTGCAGCGTCTGCCAAAAATGGGAGAAGTCCAAAAAGCGTCTCCAAGTCCACGAATATAAGGTCCACAGGGAGCATAAATACAGGTACATATGCCCAGTATGTCAGGACACGTTCACAAGGCCGGGCAACGTCAGGCAACACCTGGCGAGGAGTCACGGGGTGCCCAGGGAAGACCAGGGGATCATCGAGAGATATGAGGTATTTGTGGATATTTTTTTTTGGGTGGTCGACTATTGGTGTTTTTACCCTCGAAGAAGACAGAGGGGTGTAAAGTTTAACGTGTGTATCTGTGTTTCAGTTTGTCCCTTCTTTTCTATTTTTTTTTTATCATTTGATAGGCATACGTTTGATCACTATCTCACCTGATGGGAAGCGATGATGCGGTCTAAGATGTTGCACGTTTGCCTAGAAGTAACCTATTCACTCTTGACTTAAAGACTCCCAGGTTGTAGCTATCAGGAAACAGACTCAGGCAGGGAATTCCACTCCTTAGCAGTACGCACAATTAATGTGTTTCCAAAACGTCACAACAACCTGTATATATACCGTAGCATTTTAGTCGTCTTACAATAGGGTATTACACCCATTTTTGAAAAGAAATTCTGTAGTGCTAATATACCACCAAAAAAACCACAAAATTTTTATTCAATCGATAAGTGCCATAAAAATGCATCAAAATTTTAAATATTCAAATTTCGCGCGTATTTGGACGAAAACGCCTCTTACTGGACGCCATATTGCTCAGCGTAAATGACATCAGTTCGTTTTGTATAAAATTTGCTCATATTAAATATGATAATTGTATATAATTTAAAAATAATTAAAAGCATATTTTGTAATAGGTGTAATAATGAAAAAATTACGTTAGTTACGAAAATAATAAAAGTACAAAGCCTATAGTACGCCAATCGGTTGACTGACAGTTGACAATTTTTTGTTTACACAGCCGTACGCCGTAATAACATGGCCGCTACTATTTCTTGGTGTTTTATAACAGATTAAAAATACTGAAAACTTTCAATTGAATTTTGAAATTGGTTTTGTTATTTTATGACCTAAAACTTACATTTTCCGACTGCTTTATGCCTAAACTGTCTCAATAACATATTTATAGATTTTTTCTCGTATAGACTAAAATACCCTATTAGTTACAATGGTGGATATCAATACAAATAACGTTGCGTTTGTCGTTCTGCAGTGCTCATTACAACGTTTTATAACAAGTTATGTTATATAGGGCGACTGGTAATTAGTGTACGATACTTAAACACGTGATTGTGTTCATGATAACAAACAACTTTCCCGAAGAAAAAATGTTTTTTGTACTGGTTTACTTTATGTCACAGGCGTGCGCGCGCGTAAATTTCATACGGCTGTTGTGTTATTGTGATAAAAGTGAACCAGTACAAAAAACATTTTTTCTTTGGGCAAGTTGTTTGTTATCATGAACACAATCACGTGTTTAAGTATCGTACACTAATTACCAGTCGCCCTATATAATAAGTACGCACCTTTACAAAGGTGGTCCACTCAATGTATCACTACAAATACATTAAATGAAAGTGTCTGTTTGTAATGTCAAAATAGCTTTTTATTACAAAGTACAGACGCCAACACATTAAGCTACTACAATCTGTAAATTTTTATTGATAGATTTTCAACTTTATTACAAAACTATAAAGTTCATATTTATTTGGGAAAATTTGACAGTTAGGTATGGATTGATGTGCTGGCATGTCTGTACATACGAAGGTATACACGGCACGTATATCAAAAAAACAATTTTAAAATTGTTTGTCTGTCTGTCTGTTTGTCGGGACTTTCAGTGGCAGGTAGCTGATGTTGTAATTTCTTTTCTTTCATTATAATATAGAGAAAAATTAGGGTCCAATTTTTTTTTATCGTATCTAGTGGTATTTTGTTTCGCACCACGTTTGTAAGACGACTAAAATTTATTTTTTTCAGTTTACTTTTGTTTTCATTTGCATCGGGGTTTTTTTGAAAAAAATGACGTACAAATTTCATGCATTGTCTGTTACCTCTGGAGCATGCGCGAACAAACTATTCTTCTCTGAGAAATTAAAATAATAATAATAATAATAATATTTATTGCCAGTTTACAATTGTTTAACATTATATCGTAGCTAGGTCATCATGTAACAATGCATCACAGTAAAATTGTAAATTTTTACACAAGAGTTTAGACCTCTGACTCCCAAGCTAAGATTAAACTTGTGTTATGGAAAATATTTTTACGATTTAATTTTTATAGGTAACCTAACTTCAGATTAGGATTTGTGATTGTCCATATACATAAAGTTACTGTCGCGTCTAAGTTTTTTTGATACTGAGCTAAAAATTGCAAAAATCGTAAAATATTTTAATTTCTCGCCACCTTGCTGTTGCATCTTCAAATTTTTACCATTCAATCGGGGAATTGACTAAGGGCGGGTTGTTTCAAACACTCGGTTAACGTTACATACGGGCGGTTAAAAGTTACTATGACGTGAGATATTTAACGTACGTTAAATGTAACGGGTTGTTTCATGACATAAAAATCCGTCAGTCAAAGTTATTCAAAAAGAGATTCCATAATATTTTGATGTTTGGCGTAGCTGATTGACAACACAAAATTACGTTGACTGGTCGGTTATGGTAATAGTAACTTTTTGACGTACGATTTTGTGAAACAACCCATTTTTTTTATTTGACGATAGTTAGCGCCATTTTTGACTATTACCGGTCAGTAATGTACAGTTGAAGCAACCCGCTCTACATCAGCGTTGTTTCTATTGTTTAATTAATAAGTAATTGAACAGATAATCTAGGTACTATTGTTAATCTTTAACCTTTTGACCGCCACAGTCATGTATAGATGACAAATGAAAATGTGCCCAGCACGCCACGGTCACGACTACATGGCAGACTTCTACAGGCTGAAATTAAATTCATGAGCAAACTTTTAAATTTTTTTATATATTTATATATTCAGTTTCGGACAACAATGTAATCCATTTTGTTAGTAAAAAACCTTACACCTAATGTTAGTATTTCAAAACAAAACACAAATCAACCGGCAATAATAAAACAATACATATTATGATCACTTAAGTGTCCGAAGCAGGTTGCACAGAGAATGACCACGCAGGAGGTCTCCACGCAGGAGGGTTAGGGTTTAATGACTGACTCGGACCACGAACCTGTAAGTCTATTATGTTACAATCTCCCTCGGTGAACACCTAAGTGAAATGAGCCGTCATCCGTTCCGATACTAGGGATTGACAAAGCACTACAATCAGATGACAGCTCACTTCACCAAGGTGTTCACCGAGGAAGATTGTAACAGAATAGCACTGCTGAATAACTTTCATTATGGAGCCAACTCAAACAGTGCTAAAAAATTGGTTGTCTGTAAAGTCGGTTTACTGACGATAGTTGAACGTGACAACGCGAAAGAATCATGCCGATTGTGCTTCTTTGTCGCTCATTCCGCGCTCTCGCTTGCACTTCAAGCCTTACATGGAACGCCTCAGAGCGGCGTTATGGTAACGCCGCATACGTCATGTTAACGCCGCATACGTCATGTTAACGCCGCATACGTCATGTTTTTTCGTGCGTGCAGCCGGCTCTATCGAATTATAAGACGTTGTCACGTCAAAATAAAAACAGCTGTTCCGTACATTTTGGCCGAGTACCTATTGCACTTCTGTATGGAACAGCTGTATTTTTTTCGCGCTGTTTGAGTTGGCCCCATAATGAAAGTTGTTCAGGTTCGTGGTCTGAGTCACTCCTTAAAAATTTACTCATGAATTCAATTTCACCCTGTATACGTAATTCCATAGAGTAGTATTTTGTAGCTTGACGCCGACGGCACGATTTTGCTTTTTCATGTGGCGATTAAAAGGTTAAAGGTCATTATCTTTTGGCTCAGATACACTTGCCCGCGTTGCCCGAAGACTTACAAATGTCCTGACCACGTCAGGAGACACCTGGTCAACTTCCATGAGATCGCCAGGTCTGAACAGGGACCTATTGAGAAGTACGTAGTGAACAGTTGAGAAACGGTGTTACGGCAACATGTTTTTTTTGAGAAACATGTATTTGTTGAGAGAAACATTTTGCAACATGTTTTTGTAGAGAGTAAAGTGTTGCTGCAACCTGTCGTTGTTGCAAATAATGTGATGCTGCAACATGTTTTTGCTACGAGGAACATGTCACTGCGACGTGTTTTTGATGTGAGTAATATGTTTGCTGCAATGTAATTTTGTTGCAAGTATTGTGTTACTGCAACGTGCTTTTGTTGTGAGTCACATGTTGCTGCAACAAATAATATTACAGCTGGTTACACAAATAAAAGTTTATCAATTATATTAATTTTGTATAGATAATTTATTATTATTGTTTTATAAACGAAAATTAATTTTAGACATAGTTACGCCGTACCCTAGTGGTGAGCTTTATTGCCACTTGCATAAAATAAACGAGTGCAGTGTATTCTGGTAATACTGCTTTAGAGACCATTAACCAAGACACAACTTCTCAATAAAACCGTCCAAGTACGTGTTGAAGTCTCGAAGGGTTCCGTAAAACGTTAGAAAATATTGAACTTTCATTTTTATTATTGTGATGAGCACTTGTGCTTGCCTTGTGTCTGGTTGTTGTTTATCTATATATGTATGTATTTAAATGTATTTGTCTATGTTTATCAACTGTCTGACACCCATAGTACAGGGTCTGCCGAGTTTTGTGAAATGTCCCCACATAATAATATTATTTGTTGTTATAGCAGCCATAGTTATACATACTCTGTGATATTTTTTGTCTACCTATTTCTGTTAAAAAAATACAGCCCTGGAATAGACGGACAGATAGCGTAGTCTTAGTAATAGCACAGTATAAATATTAGTACTACCGTACAGTAGCGACACGCCCCGCATCCCTCCGAAACACTGTTCCTCACCTCTTCCCGCGGCGAACGTGCTCTCGAAACTGCTTTTAGTTCTCACGGCGCGTAAACATACAGTCTGTTATTTTGGTACTAGTTTAGGTAATTAAATCCTTTCGTTTGTATGGAGTGTCGTAGGTGTGGTAATAGTGTCCGGTTTGAGCAGTGTTTCGTTACGGTCCTACTCTGTAACGGTATTCTTAGCAGAAACGCACTGCACTCGGTAAAAGACTGCGAAGAAACTAATGATGCATTGTTTGTACTATGCATAATTGTTGTAAATAATAGATCTGAATAATGTAAATATAAGAAAATAAAAATCTTTTGAGAATTTTTTGTGTTATTTAAACAGATTGTTATACTCTGTTAAACTCATAATTCTACTTCTAGAAGTTTAGTGTCATGAATTCATGATGGCCCAGTGGTTCACAAGTATTCACAGTGAAATTCGCCCAAGTAGAAAATTAAACAACGTCTGCCCGCTGTTGTACAGAGGTCAGTACAGTATATTAAGCGACAACGATCTGCCAAATTTCTTTGATAGATTTTCAACTTTATTGCAAAACAGTAAGTTTCATATTCAATTGGGAAAAGGACCATGGCAGGATTTGTAAAAAAAAATAAAGATGTTTAGAGAAGTAAAAATTCTAATTCTAATTCTTATTTATTAGACGGGCACAGCACCATGACGACGTAAATGACGCTATGCTTAAGGTTCATAATTGGTTTACTGTAAATAATTTAGTATTAAATGAGAAGAAAACTAAATGCATAAGATTCGCTTTACCGAATGTTAAAAGTAGTGAATGTAACGTTGTATTGAATAAAGATATACTTGAATTCGTCGAAAAGACTGTTTTCCTAGGGATTACGCTTGACTCAAAGCTGCAATGGGGTCCTCACTTAACATCTCTTGCAGGGCGGTTGAGTTCGGCCGCTTACGCTGTCAGAAAAATCCGGCATTTGACAGACGTGGATACCGCTAGGCTAGTATATTTTAGTTATTTTCATAGCATCATGTCCTACGGTATCTTGCTTTGGGGGCGGGCTGCAGATATTGATTCTATTTTTATTCTGCAAAAGCGGGCTGTCAGAGCCATCTATAATCTCAGCAGTCGCGAGTCTCTAAGAGAATTGTTTAAACAGATTAACATCTTGACGGTACCTTGTCAATACATATATGAAAACATTATGCATGTTCGAAAAAACCTTCATCTTTTTAATAAAATAAGTGACAGACATAGTGTTTATACTAGAAATAGGAACAAATTAGATCAGCCAAGATTCAGATTGTCAAAAGTTCATACTTCTTTTATGGGGTACTGTGTAAAATTTTATAATAAAATACCTCTTGATATTCTACAACTAAATGAAAGACAAATTTAAAACATGTATTAAACGCACACTGTGTAGACAAGCATATTATAAATTAGAAGACTATATCAATGATAAAAATGCTTGGCTAAATTTTAATGCTGGTCCTGCTCCACAGGCAGTTTAGGGAATTTCCTAATTGGAGGAATGTTGTTTCCTACCCCTTTTTTTTATTGACATGAGTAACGAGTATCGTTATTATTATACACAAATATATATTTTAATTACTTATTCGACATTTTAGAAACATTGGAAACCTTAGTTTTGTATAATTTAGCAGCATTATTTCAATTTTGTAAATGTGAGTACCATGGAGCCATATTTTAAGTAAATTATTATGTGTTTGACTTAAATGAGCATGGCGGTTGAGAGAATTGTCATGCTCACTCAAATGTCTCGCTGGTGGTGGCGCGTGTGTTGGGTCATTCGGCTCCCTCTAAAATGGTTGAGCTGAATGGTGCTGATTCACGCGTCATGTTCGTGAACGGGCGCTGTCAGTAGAGATTGGTCAACTCTTAACTGCCATGGTTTTTATCTTGATTATTTTTTATATTTTGTATTTCTAGATTACCTTCATTGATTTCACATATAGAAGCAACAAGAATAATGTAAGCAGTATTTTGTAAAAACCTGAGTTTAAAAGAGTGTCCGTGGAGTTTCTTGCTCGTTCTTCTCCATAGAAACCTACCTACGTTTTGGAACGAGCAACTAGCTTCAACTCTCTGACTAACTGACCGACTCCTTGACAATTCAAAAGTGCCTGTAAATGGTTTAATTGAAATAAATGCTTTGACTTTGACTTATACTCTTGGGTACCTTAAAAGTATCTTCAGGCATTTACAATATTTTTAAAACACCGCAATAAAAATGGATGTTAAAAGTGAATAGTTTAACGAAAAGCTAATTATTTCAGACGAAACGGCGGCTGACAGTGACACTGAAAGCCACCGTTTCGCAGTTCTTACACTGAAACTGCATCGTTTTATGGGAAATAATGACACAAATAATGATTATTTTTTTCTCTTGTCAGATCACTTTCTTTATTTTATAAACACAAAATGGGCAACGAGATGAAACGAAAAAGTGTTATTTTCATTTTGAAATCTTTTAACTATGCGGGGGTTTAAATATATGGTAAGTTATATCAATCTACTCCTGGTAATGTATTCTTCACATTGGAAAATATTTTGAACCCTCTAAATTACTTCTTTTTTCATACAAATGAATGTATGGATCTCGCCATGATTCTTTTACAGTTCCGTAGATGTGCTGGTGTCTATATAATCACGCATACTCTGTTTTTTCGGCCACGTATGTCGTCGGGGAGATGTGTCCATTGAACGTCTTATAGTTCAGGGGAAAGTCGAAGGTACCAGGCCACGAGGTAGATCGCCTTTGAGATGGACTGATCAGGTAGACTGCAGTTGATAGTACCTTGCACGAATGCTCGAGGAAGACAGCTGTAAGGGAAGAATGGCGAAGTGTCGTAAAGCGTGCCACCAACACCTGAAGCACAGTATAAATATTAGTACAGTTCGATTCAAACTTAATGGCGGCTGTGAAGTGAGCGGTTGGCTGCGCAGTACCCCGCCCCTCACGTGAAATTGTTACTGCGCAGCCACTCGCCTCGTGTTCAGAGCCGCCATTAAGTTTGAATCATACTGTACTACCGTACACTAGCGACACGCCCCGCCTGCCTCCGAAACACTGTTCCTCACCTCTTCCCGCGTCGAACGTGCTCTCGACACTGCTTTAGTTTTCGCGGCGCGTAGACACGCATACACATGCACGTATTTGTACAGTCTGTTATTTTGGTAGAAATGTAGGTAATTAAAACGTTTCGTTTGTTTGGAGTGTCGCAGGTGTGCCGGAAGTCCACTGTCCAATAGTGACATGGAAGAAGAAGATAGAAAATTCAAATAAAACAACAAAATAGACTAGTATTCTTAGTTTATTTAAACCTAGTTATTGTGCGTCGTTTGTACAAGGTACAGACTAAATAGATAAATGCTACAATAGCGCTTTGGCAAGAGTTACTTACAAATTAATTGTAATATCAATATTTGTGATAATTCAATTATGAATATTTTTTCCTAGAAATATTTACAATTTGTTTTTAATCTAACGAAAAATACATCGCTTCAATTTTTCAATCTGGTTGATTCAACCAAATTGTTACAAAATACAAATACGGTAGGTTAAAATAACAGAAGGTATTCCCTTAATCTACAACAGAAATAGATTTAAAAAAAAAATATCCGCAAATGTCGTATTTCTATTACGTATCCGATTTTGTATTAAGGTGCGTACAGATTCATTAACATGTTGTATATAACTTGTGTTTTATAACACGTCTACATTATGTAACATTGTTTTTCAACATTGCAACATATAACAATACTGTACACATTAGAAATACAATGTTATATGACTTTGTCGTTCTGCACTAGGTACTGTTCACTATTGCATAAGTAATATAACATTGTTGTAAATATTAATAACATATTAAATAACATTCAGTCTCCACCTTACTAAAAGATAAGAATGCTTGGGAACATGCTGGTCCGGCTCCATAGGACAATCCACAGTCTAGACAAAATCAAAGTGATTGCTAATTAAAACTATACTTTATATATTTAAATACAATTATTCTTTAGTGTACCTAATAGATTACTCTGGCTCACACACTATTCATTGTTTGTTGGAATAGAAGTGGTCGTCTACTGTATTATTAATTGTAAATATGTGAACACTATGTGTCTATACATCATTTAGCTGTCATTTCTTAACTTTTAATACTTTGTATATACATTCATACACGACAGAATGGGCAACTAGATTCAAATTTTGCAATATGACGTTCAAAAGTGCCTTTATTAGACTAATTGAAATAAATGATTTGACTTTGTAACATGTTACATTACAATGTTTTATAACAAGTTATGTTATATAATATGTACGCACCTTTACATTTAAAAATTGAAACTTTTTGGAACGAAGTTCCTTATCGCGCGTTGTGAAAGGGGGCTAGACGGAAAAATTTCTTACGAAAAGTTGTCACGACACTTTTTTTGCTATTTTTATTACTTCACAAACGCAGACAATTCGAACAGAAAAATTGAATCGTTGGAACTGTCAAATAGAGTTCATTATTAGTTGAATGGCGGCTTTTCTATGAAAATATTGGAGCGAATTAAAACCTTATTTTTACACATTAACCATGAAATTCGGTTGCACATAGCTCCTATTGTCCGGTCGGGCACCAGCCTATACGTTTCTCAGAATAATTTTATCATACCTAGTTTGGTAAAATTTCAATTTTTAACCGTTTACGTTTACAAAATAAAGTCCGAATTCGCTTTTCGTAGAATATGTTTATGTATTTAAAGGCGGCGCGGCGAACTCTTTGAACTAGGTACCTACGGCGATATGTTTAGTACCTAAGTTTATTCGCTCAAATAGTGGCGGTACCTACCTCAATGACATCGGAATTATCATTGCGTGATAATTCCGATGATAACGACCTACGAGATAAGTCCACCTTTCACTGTGAGACTGTGTGGATTGTGAAAACGAGTGTAAATTTTAAGTCTAGAATACGTAGGTTAGGTAGGTAGGTAGTTACTGTACCTACTTCTATGTTTTGTTTAGTAGGTACCTATTGAAAGTTTGGGTTTGGTAATCATGAGCTTTCTATCGGTCGCGGTCGTCAGTAGGTAACCACTGCACCTTATCGCTCTAGGTCACAGAGTACTTTTCTCTAGGTTTTACTAGCGACAATAATATATTTTTTTTATTTGATTAAAATGTTTTGGTTTAAATTAAGCCAGTGGGAGCTTAGGTGGGTACCTAGGTAGGTAGTGGTACTTACTTTTATCATTGGCGAATTATTTGTAGTTGTAAGTAGGTAAGTGAGTAGGTACTCTTTTGCTAGAAAAAGAAAGGCAGGCAGGCGTAGGTACCTATAGGTGCTATAGGTAACCTATTTAAATAAATTAGAGCTATTCACAAACACAGTTTCAATCAACTTTGGCTTAATTAAAAAACTTACCTATTAGGTATAAAATTTACACTTCCCTGTATCGAAGCAAGTGCTCAATATGGAGTCCATTTCGCTCGATACATAAACGGGCACGTTTAATTAAATTGTCTTTTAATTACATTATATTTGTTAATAATAATAAAAATATTATTATAACTTAAAAAAAATAAAATTTTATTACAATTCCTTCACTAATTAATCGAAAGGAACTTCGTTCCATCCGGGTGTCCCTTGACACCTCTCAAGTTTTTTATTTTTTATTTGTGTATATTTTTTAGTATCTATCGACGATGTAATATTTCCAATTAAAGGTATGGTGGGTAGAGATAACGATCGCTATCAGTACATAAGGGTGGCGCTACAATCGCGACCGGGTAAACATTTTCTAACTGCATACTTCACTCCGTCAACAACTGCTACATTCATACCATACCCTGTTCCTACGCTAGCGCCATTTTGGCCGCTTTTGGAACTGTTATTTACTGCTTAGAGCTAGACACTTTTTCATTTCCCCTAAAGTCAAAGTCAAAGCATTTATTTCAATTAAACCATTTACAGGCACTTTTGAACTGTCAAGGAGTCGGTCAGTTAGTCAGAGAGTTGAAGCTAGTTGCTCGTTCAAAAAGGTAGGTAGGTAAAAACGTAAATGAGATAGTGCTCCTGTAACTACCCTCCATAGTTAAAGGGAATGCCTTACGTTAATTAACATACTGTATAAAGGATGCCAAATCTACCCTTAATTTTCGGCTTCAATCGAAGTGGATCAATTCGGTAGAACCGCATAACTTTGCCATGTCTGACTGAACAACGCATAGATGCATTCTAGTGCTCAGCATTGACAGTGGAGACGATATATACTGCTGATTTATAATTCTCTAGACAACTTTCAGGGGGTGACTGTACCCGTGCATACGGTCAACTTTTGGCCTAACACTGAAATATGGAAAAAAACAGCTGTTCTTGCATTGTTTTTCCAAAGAAACCTAGATGCACAATGTCTTACAAATTGCTACAGCAAAAAGTATCGTGGATGATTCAAATTAAACAACATAACTTATTTACAACGACACAAAGTGGTGACCTATTCTTGCAGTCACAAATTTTTACAATTTATTTAGTAGCATATAGGATTTTAAACAGTAGTAGTTTTATTTGTGTAATAAGCTTTTACGTGTATGAGAATTGAGGGCCCATTTTGAACGAAGATATACAAAGTAGGACAGTGTTTTGTGATAATATCTTGTTTCCAAAAATTTTGTTTGGCATTAGCTTAGATTTTGGCAAGACTTTTTCTGTACTGTCCATAGTTGATGCGGTACAGGTGGGCCCTCAATGTGAGACTGAGGGCCCAACTTTACAATGTTCACTAAATCCTAAGCACATTTTCAAAGAGTTTTAACAAAGTGGCCCTTACACCACACGCACATAACATTTTAACTTCATGTCCTCTGCATATGATCTTTTTATAAACGCTTTACGCACTCATTTTTTGGGAACGGTTTTAAATTACGAATGATGAGCTTAGTTTTTTCTCAATATAGTGTTACATATCGTGATAGTCCAGCGGTTAAACCGCTCGTCTCTTATGCAAAGTTGTAGGTTCACAACCAGGTACGATTAAATACCAATGTGACGTTTTCAATTCCATATAAGTTTATCTTGAACATCATTGACATCGGTGAAGGAAAACATTGTGAGCAAACCTGGACTTATCTATACTAATATTATAAAGCTGAAGAGTTCGTTTGTTTGTTTGGTTGAACGCGTTAATCTCAGGATCTACTGGATCGAATTGAAAAATTATTTTTGTGTTGGATAGTCCTTTTATCGGGGAAGGCTTTAGGCCCATGCGAAGTCGGGTCGGGTAGCTAGGAATTAATATAAGTCTGAAATCACCAATCCTCCTTGAGCGCACGTGTTGGTCAATGCTCGTGCCTTCTCTGTATGAGAAGAGGCCTTTGTCTAGCAATGGGACAATTATATGCTGGTATTATTATAGTCTGGTATTATAATAGTCTGGTATTATAATAGTCTGGTATTATTATAGCCCGGTATTATTATAGTCTGGTATTATTATAGTCTGGTATTATTATAGGCTGGTATTATTATAGGCTGGTATTATTATAGTCTGGTATTATTATAGTCTGGTATTATTATAGGCTGGTATTATTATAGGCCGGTACTATTATAGGCTGGTATTATTATTAATGTGTCCCTTACAAAAATACTCTAATGCTGGAGCTACATTAGCGGGCTACGGCGAATATTCGTGTCAAAGCGATGGTGTGGCCGGGTAGATCGTTGCAACGCGTAGTATTCGGGCTAAGACGATGTACTGTCGGTAAACTGGCGCGTATCCAAGGCGTTGTCCTAGGCGAGCGACCGAACGCGACACGACACGACGCGATGCGACGTAATGCGACCAATACTACACGCGACGTCTGTCCTACGTTGTAGGTAGTCGTTGTACTTATTTAGAAAGAAATAAGTTTGGAGAGTTCTATCATTTATATCCGAAACTAAATCCACGTTTATTTAAATAGTATTGTGACTTATTACCAAGCACTTTCGATTATGCAGCTTTTAAATCTATTATTTACTATCAATAGCCAATTTACAAAAACCTATTTCTATTACGGAGAGGTAGTTATTGATATTACTTTACGGAAAGAAAAAGCACTGGTACTTATACTTAATAGTAAATATTTAATTATTAATAAACTATTGTGTCGCGTCTCGTCGCGCAAAAAACAAATCCGCACTTGCCGCGTTGGGTCGCACATTGATAATGGCGACTACGTAGACCACAAGTACTGACAACGACTATTAGACACTTACGCGTCGCGTCGCATTATTGCGTTTGTCGTTCACCTAGGACAACGGGTAAGGGTTTTGTCGCGACAATAGTTGCTTGGGTGGCCACACCTACCTACGTAGGTTCCTCCATTTTGAATTACAGCCGCACAATAGAGAACAACACAATCCGGCATGATGAATTTTCACCCGGCTTATGTAGACAAGAACATCGCGTATGATACACGATGTTTTAGCGCGCCAACGCGACACGAATCTTCGCCCGCTAATGTAACTCCAGCATAAAACACGAAAGTTTGGTCCAAAATATGGCCAGTGAATTTAAGTCACCCCGTATCGCCGTCTCCATAATTTGACTGATAATAATTTAATGATATTTTTACAACAATATGGCGTCAGTACAAGCTCATTGTGACGAAAAACCAGGAACTAATTTTCTAAAGCTTCTTCTGTCTTCGAATAAACTTTTGACGAATATTACCTGAAAACAAGTAAAACTATAAATACAATAAGAACGTTTATACTACAGAGTACAGAGAATTATGAAGTGAATTTAACTTGAAGGAAATGACTTGCTTTGTCGACCACTCACAAATTGTGATATAGGCAGGAATGACGGTTCAATTAAATAAGTGTCTCATCAAAACGTTAATGTGTAACTGGGAGCCAAGTTCAATATTAAAAATTTGTGTGGCAAAAAAATTGAGATCTAAATGGATGCTAAGTTTAGTACATAGCCCTGAAATGTATTTATAAAAAACATACAATATTCTAAAATAAATTTAAAATAAGATTTCTGGTTTTTCTGAAAAATATAAACATTACTTTTTTTTGTACAGTCGAATTGTTTACACACAGGATTTGACTTGTCTAGTTATTAAGGAGTCAAAAGTGGCTCTAAATTGTTCACGTAATAGATACACACGGCTGCCACTTCATCTTCTGGGGGAATGCGGAGCACTAATTCACAAGCGCAGCAACTATCTGGGCAAACACCTGTTAAGGGCGCGTATTCGATTTAGAGCAACTCAAAATCTAAACGATTGCTAGAACGGCGTAGCAGCATTGACACACACTAGTACAATACAATGGTCTGTTTGTGTGCATCAGAAAAAAAATACGGACGAAATAAGCACGAATCATTGAAATTGCTCGGCAAACGACAGCGCGCGAGGTTTTACAGTGCTTTTTCAAATAATTGTCTAAAATAAATGAGTTCGTACGAGGAACTGAAAAAAATTGTGTATATTGAGTATAACCTTTATTTTCATAAAATAAATATATCAGTTACTTTATGTTTTTATTCAAATACTGGTGAAAAAAAATTGTTGAAGTGAACAGATTTTGTACTTTTTTAATACTGTTTTTTAATATAGTAATATTTTCGTAATTTTGGCTCTGTTATGTACTTTGAACCTGTATAACCTGTTGGAAAAACGCATAAAACATAATATTTTGGCGTACCTACTGTAATAGTTGTATTCGTCCTGAAACTCTGACGTCTATTTTCGTAAAACGCTATGAAAGGATTGTCTTCGCTTTAAAAAACCATAATTAAAAATTTACTCTGTAGTTCCCTAAATCAAGACTTAATCTTTCTAAAACTGTAATTGTCTTTAAATAATCTGCTCACATCATTACGATATTGCTCTCGGCAAATCGCGAAAACATGAAGTTTTCGTCACGAATCGAATACACGCTCTTAAGCCCGGATGAAATAATAGAGATTGCCCCAAAGCAGATCCAGCAGTTCATCACAGCAGCAAGGTTTGGTGACGATCTCTAAACCTAGATGGGCTTACTCTTCCGGGTTACCTTGCACACGGCGTCGTATCATAAGTATATCGTAATACGCGCGCACGACGAGAGCAATACAAGCACATACATTTACAAACAAGTCCGCATACGAAGCGGTGCTGCAGCGAATCGAATAAGAATAATATTGTCATTACGTGGCGTACTGGCGTAAAAGGCAAGCACAAAATACTGTTTATGAAAAAATAATAACTTTTGAATAATTTCTGTACGAGACGCTACGCTTACATACTGCAGGGGGGTTTAATGGAATAGAGTTAGAAAGTTAGAACTCACCTGTGTAATTCCTACTAATAACATTAATAGTACATGTCCTATTGACCACGTTAATACTCTGAAACAAAAAGAAAATATCATTTAATAAAAAAAATATACATTAGATTTTCGGTAAGAAGTGTTCGGCATAACATGGACGGCATGCTCCTAACTGTAGAGCGATCACTCTCGTCTATCGCACATCTCAGCGAGATTGGAGCCTGCGCGCGCAGGGCATGCTGTCTCCCTCTAACTGTATCGCTGTCTTTCTCACCTGTCGCACATCTCCTCGCCTCGTGTGCCGACTGCAGCCTGCGCGCGGAGGGCAAGCTGTCTCTCTCTAACTGAATCGCTATCTCTCTCTCACCTATCGTACATCTCCTCGCCTCGTGTGCACAGTGCAGCTCCGGTAGCCTGCATGGAGGTCATGCTGTCTTCCTCTAACTGTATCGCTGTCTCTCTCACCTGTCGTACATCTCCTCGCCTAGTGTACTGAGCGCAGCTTCTGAAGCCGCGCAGGGCATGCTGTCTCCCTCTAACTGTACCGCTATCTCTCTCACCTGTCGCACATCTCCTCGCCTCGTGTACTGAGCGCAGCTTCTGTAGCCGCGGTGGGCATGCTGTCTCCCTCTAACTGTACCGCTATCTCTCTCACCTGTCGCACATCTCCTCGGCTCGTGTACTGAGCGCAGCTTCTGTAGCCGCGGTGGGCATGCTGTCTCCCTCTAACTGTACCGCTATCTCTCTCACCTGTCGCACATCTCCTCGCCTCGTGTACTGAGCGCAGCTTCTGTAGCCGCGGTGGGCATGCTGTCTCCCTCTAACTGTACCGCTATCTCTCTCACCTGTCGCACATCTCCTCGGCTCGTGTACTGAGCGCAGCTTCTGTAGCCGCGGTGGGCATGCTGTCTCCCTCTAACTGTACCGCTATCTCTCTCACCTGTCGCACATCTCCTCGCCTCGTGTGCCGACTGCAGCCTGCGCGCGGAGGGCAAGCTGTCTCTCTCTAACTGTATCGCTATCTCTCTCTCACCTGTCGCACATTTACTCGCCTCGTGTAGTGAGCGCAGCTCCTGTAGCCTGCGTGGAGGTAATGCTTTCTCCCTCTAACTGTATCGCTGTCTCTCTCACCTGTCGCACATCTATTCGCCTCGTGTACCGAGCGCCGCTCCTGTAGCCGCGGAGGGCATGCTGTCTCCCTCTAACTGTATCGCTATCTCTCTCTCACCTGTCACACATCTCCTCGGCGAGGTTCCTGTCCCTCGCTTCGTGTGCGGAGTGCAGTTCCTGTAGTCTTCGCGCTGTGGAGATGTTGTCTTTCACTTTGGAGACTGACTCTGATATGTCTCGCACTCGCATCATGTAGGTTTCGGCTGCATTACCTGAGGAGGAGATAAAATATTATCATTTCTACATTAGCAAAGGTTAAGCTACGTTAGCGGCGGTCACTCTGTGGATGGGTGACCATCCCTTTCATACCAAATTCCCTTCGTTACTCGGAAAGCACGTAAAGCCGTTGGTCCCGGCTGTCATTTATAGATATTTTTTATATGACGACACGGTTGGCGCAGTGGCTGAGCGATCGACTGCTGCGCAGCGTGTTGCGGGTTCGATTCCCACCCAGGGTAAACATTTGTGTGATGAGCACTTGTGTTTGCCTTGTGTCTGGGTGTTGTTTATCTATATAAAAGTATGTATTTAAAAAAAATAAAAAAATGTATTTGTGTACTTATGTACATCAGCTCCCTAGTTTGGGGTCAGATGGCCGTGTGTGATAATGTCCCCACATATTATTTGGCAGTCGTTATGAGTAGTCAGAAGCCAGAAAGTCTGACAACCAGTCTTACCAAGGGATATCGTGTTACCCAGTAACTGGGTTGTGGAGGTCCGATAGGCCGTCGCTCCATGTAAAACATGGTATTCAGCTGCATCCGGTTAGACTGGAAGCCGACCCCAATAAAATACATACATTGGAAATTTTGACTTTGTATAAATTAATAGCACTATTTCAATTATTATGTAAATGTGAGAACTATGGAGCCATTTATTTATTCAATGTGTTTGACATAAATGAGCATGGCAGTTGAGAGCATTGTCATGCTCGCTCAAATGTCTCACTGATGGTGGCGTGTGGGTTAGATCATTCGGTTCCCTTCAAAATGGTTGAGCTAAGTGGTGCTGATCCGCGCGTCATGTTCGTGAACGGGCGCTGTCAGTTGAGATTGGTCATCTCTTAACTGCCATGGCTTTTATATTAATTTATTTTTAATTAGAATGTTTTGGATTTCTCTTCACTTACATTGTTTTCACATATAGAAGCAACAAGAATAATGTAGCCTGGATTTTGTAAAAGCTTGATTGAAAAGAGTGTCCGTGGAGTTTCTTGCTCGTTCTTCTCCATAGAGACCTACCCTACGTTTTGGAACGAGCAACTAGCTTCAACTTTCTGACTAACTAACTGACTCTTTGACTATTCAAAAGTGCCTGCAAATGGTTTAATTGAAATAAATGCTTTGACTTTGACTCCGACTTTCACTTTGACTAAAGTTGGGAATAGGCTAGGCAGATGATGTAGGCCACAAGTATAAGAAACTTGCATCGCGTCGGATTACCGCGTTTAAGCCCGTCACATACGTAGCTATAATATATATTATAGCTAGCCACCACACCACACACGGCAGCTATAATATAATAATATATTTTCGCCCTTATTACGTCTGTGATCGTTGTTGGTTTCACATTTTTGAAATTTATATTAATATGCCTTGCTATATCTGTCCACATATTTTGGTGACGTAGTAAAAATATATATTATAGCTGATCGTAATATGCCTTGATTATAGCTACGTCTGACGTATATTAATATATGATAAAGCTACATCTGACGTATATTAATATATATTATAGCTACGTCTGCACCTAGGACAACGGGTCATCGGACTACGGACCACGCTCCAGAGAACCACGCTCCTTCTAACGGCTGAGCCTAAATCACCATCTTGTACCTTGAATATTTTAAAATCTAGATTATTATTATTTCTCTACTTACCAAGCTCCATTTCTTTGTCGTCATCATAATCTTTTTCTTCTTGTTCTTCTCCCTCTATTAACATATCAAAGAATACCTGCAATATAAAGAAGTCAGTACAGAGACAAATAGACATTTGAATAGGGAGTGTAACTAATTGTGATAAACTCATCATATGATAATATGCTTTAACTTTGAATCACTATCTTCCGTACCTCAAAAGGAAAAAACGGAACCCTTATAGGATCACTTTGTTGTCCGTCCGTCTGTCAGTCCGTCCGTCCGTCTGTCTGTCAAGACCTTTTATCTCGGGAACACGTGAAAGTATCGAGTTGAATTTAAAACCATATACTCAAATCTACAGTTCCTTGAAGCTGTGAAAAATCAAACTTCTAAGTTAACATGAAAAAAATATACGGCCGTATATGCCGCAAAAAGCGTATATTTCGACACTCTCAAGAGAATCAAAATTGATAGGGTAGGGTAGGAAATATGACGAGTAATATCGTCTTCAAATTCAAACTCAAACTCAAATTCATTTATTTCAAATAAACCATTTACAGGTACTTTTGAATTGTCAGAGTCAGTCAGTCAGAAAGTTGAAGCTAGTTGCTCGTTCCAAACAGTAGGTTTCTTTCTTATATTACAAGTACAGGGAAAAGTCTGAAAACTATACATTTGTAATTAAATTATAAAAATTTAGTCTTTATTTAGAGTACGTAATCAATCATCGAGGTATGCGCGGTCATAATTATACGGGTGACCAAATCACGGAATTTGAACGGAACCCACAGTGGGCGAGTCCGACTCGCACTTGTCCGGTTTGTTATTTGATCCTGGTGATTTTGGCACCACTTTAGCCTACTTCTGATTTTTTTCTGGCTAGCGCGCATCTCTTCCCAAATTTTACCAATAAAAAACCAAATAAAATTTTGCCAGAACCCTACGCTCAGCAGTCGTGCTTGCAACTACAGACCAACGGAGCAGTTTAATAGCTAAACAGCCGGTACAGAAGTATAGATAAATACTCACAGTTTTCTGACTAAATGTACTGAAGCTATTATCAAAACAGAACCGATAGTCTCCGTTCAGTGTAGCCGTGTGTCTGTGAGAGTTCTCCGGCTTCTTGTAATCGGCAACTAGCACACGTCCTACTGGATCTGTCATTTGGAACGAAACGTCCAGGTCTCCGTGTGTTGAATCTATTACCTAGAAAAGAAAAAAACATTTTCATGACGTGGAAAAGAGACTTGAGACTTATCATTGGATGGAAAACAACCGACGCGACGGTCCATCGGTCCAACTTCAACGCGAGCGTGATTGAATTCTTTTTTGTTTCAACCAACGCAATAGGGTATTACACCCATTTTTGAAAAGTGTCTCCATGAAATTCTGTAGTGCTAATATGCCACCAAAAAAAACACACAAAATTTTTATTCAATCGATAAGTGCCATAAAAATGCATCTAAATTTTATAATCGCGCGTGGTTTGACGAAAACGCCTCTTACTGGACGCCATATATTGCTCAGCGTAAATGACGTCAGTTCGTTTTGTATCAAATGAAAGTAATGAATGCTCATATTAAATATGATAATTGTATATCATTTAAAAATAATTAAAAGCATATTTTATAATAGGTGTAATAATGAAAGAATTACGTTGGTTACGAAAATAATAAAAGTACAAAGCCTGTATTACGCCAATCGGTTGACTGACAGTTGACATTTTTTTGTTTACACAGCCGTACGGCGTAATAACATGGCCGCTACTATTTCACGGTGTTATATAACAGATTAAAAATACTGAAAACTTTGAAATGAATTTAAAAATTTGTTTTGTTATTTTATGAACTAAAACTTACATTTTCCAACTGCTTTGTGCCTTAACTGTCTCAATAACATATTTATAGATTTTTTTCTCGTTTAGAGTAAAATACCCTATACTCGAAAACAAACGAGTGAGTGAGAACGCGATAACATCGCATGAAAATTAGCGCGCGGAGATTTCACAAAACTTGTTGCCAGAGGCCTTGCAAATGCGTTGCCATTCAGAGACAAAACTGAATGTGTCTGTAGTTACACCGACATACATACCCTTCAAACTGGAGCACAGCAATTCTGCTTTGCGGTTGAAATAGACATGATAGATAGATAGATAGATAGATAGATAGTATTTATTTTGTAAAACATGAGTACATTGTGAAAGGTCTTATAGTAGTACTTCCCCGGTCGAGCTCCTTCACGACTTATCATCTACCAAGCCTTTTCCTGTGTTGGGATTGGCTTCTTGTCTAACCGAATGCAGCAGAATACCATTGCTTTACGCGGTAGAAATAGACACGATAGTAGAACTTAACGTTGTGCTAATACACCTGGAGTAATGGGCACGGATGAAAGCATACTGTTGCTTGTTTGCACTGACCTTTGGAGGGTAGAGGTAAAGAGAACTTTCTCATATGGGAGGAAAGTTGAAAGTGTCGAGCTTTAAGCAATATTTACTGATTAAAGCTGGACTCTCTGGGCAGTTTTGGAACTGTTATTTAACAGTTCCAAAACTGCCCAAAATGGCGCTGGCGTAGGCACATGGTATGATATGAATGTAGCAGTTGTTGACGGACTGAAGTCTATGAGTTAGAAAATTTTTATCCGGAAATGTTATGTAGCACATTTTGTTAGGTTTTGTTTCTTTTAATAAATACTTAGTCGTTTAAACTTATAATTGTTAAAATAAGTTTATTCGTTAGTTATTGTTTTATATAAATGTTAGGTTTTGTATCTTTTAATAAATAGTCGTTTATACTTTAAAAATAACCAATTTTAAAATAAGTTTATGTCTTAGTTATTGTTTTATATAAATATTTATAGATTCATTTTAGAAATAGCAACACTTGTTTAATTCTATTGGTAGAAGTAATGGCGGGGAAATAGATCGTTCGACGATTGGTGAAGCGATGGAGGTTACGTGAGCCAATCAGAGAGCTCGATTTGCCCGCCAGAACTTTTGAATGTTTTAGTCAGCGGTGGGTGCCGAGCCCATTCTCGCTGGAACGTCGAACGGATACTTAACTATTAAGATAAGAAGTAAATTCGCTGAATTGTTAATAACCAGTGTACACTTGTGTTTTACCTTTTATAATAAACCTAAAGTCACAGTTTGAGTTTAACTTAGTACAGTCTTCCCAGCCAGTTAGTAATTCTGAGAGTTGTGGCCTCCTAGCCCCAACAATTTTAACAGACACTTTTTATACACAGAGATATTGCTCCTAACGTTTACCCTCCATAATCTGGAGTTATGGACACGGATGGGCGCATAATTGTTGCTTGTGTGCACTACCTTTATTCGGTCTCAACTTGCTATCATCACATGCCTTGCCATTTCCTAACTTCGATGGGGTCGGCTTCTAGTATAATCAGATGCAGCTGAATACCAGTGTTCTAAATAGAGCGACTTTCAGGCTTCTGACTACCTATGACTAGGGTTGCCAACCCTTCTATATAATATAGTATCCTACTATATTAGAGGCACAACTACTATATTTTTGAAAAAAAGATATAGTAGGCGAAACTACTATATTTTAAAGGCTTCAAACTCTTAGCAATAATATTCGTTTCAAAATGTGTAAGCGTAAAACAAAACGTCAATACCTATTTTTAACGATTCTGGAATGTCAAATTGACAGATGCGTTCAATAATTCACAAAATATTCTTCAAAAAAATAAAGTACCTACCTAATTTTTGGAACCTACTATTTTTTTTTTCATCTTTTCGTTATCTACTATATTTTTAAGGGTATAAATTTTAGAACTACTATTTTTGACCGACCAAGATTTGGCAACCCTACCTATGACTGTCAAAAATCTACGTGTGACAACCGGGTCCAACGGTCTGGTCCATTCTATCCCAACTTGTCTTGTACAATAAATGTTCTTGTGTATCGTAATACAATTTCTACAACATTTCATATCGGACAAACCAAGCCAACGCGCCTTTAAATAATGTTGTATTAATTTAACTGCCTCTAGAACCGTGTTATTAATTTTTGATTAAAAAACGTGCATGGCCGCGATTATACCCATTAATTGATTCTGGTGTAGCAAGAATGTTTCCAAGTATGCACCTACCTGTCCTATGATAGGTAATTGAAAAATCAGTGCTACACGTAAATCTTAGGACTATTGCAGGGAACCGGAATCTTCGAAACTCCAGGCGAACACATTTCGAGAAACCGTACGTACGTAGAACCTTTAGGCTACGGACACGAAGTCAGCGAGCGCGGGACAGCGGTGGCGCGGGGAGCGGCGCGTTTTAATGCACATTTTTTTATGGAACTGTCCTCGAAGGCAGCGCGGCGTACCTACGCATTGCATTGACGTAGTGCATTTTATTTTTTTCTTTGACTAGACCAAATTATTTCAATGATTTTTATAGGACACCGATATGCTTAATTTATGGTGAGAGTCAGTCGTTTTGCGCGGTGTGACGCATATTTTCGTCTCATTATTGTTTTTTTATTTGTTTTCGACAACATTATATCCACTTGTTTTTAGTTTTAGGTTTTGTTGTACAAAATGTTTTGAAATGTGCGTAACTTTCTCGTGAATACATGGTTTTTTTACTTTCTTTCTTTTCTTTCTTATATGGAACAACAAAGATGTAAACCATAAAAATAACAGGGTAATTAGCCAGTTATCGGAAGAAAAGAAAAAGAAAACTTTTGCGGTTGGGCCCTGTAAGGAACGAAGTTCCTTCAGGCAGGATCTTCGGACCAGGTGGATGTTGTGTTTGATGAGCTAACACAGATACACTCCCTCTTCCCTCACTCTCACAGTCCAATGTAACGGTAATCTGACACGTCCGGGGAGAGATCAGGCGTAGAACGGAAAGCACGTGACGCCACACGTGCTTTCCGAGGCACAGGGGCGTCCCACCAACTACTTGCGAACTCCGGGTAGCTACTGAGAAATTCTTACGCAATAACACCAGTGTCTCTGTCTATCATCAGGGCCTCAAGTCTGCTATTACAATAGTGTCAGAATAGTCTATCATTGATTTCATAATTGTTGATTTTGACAAGTTTGGTAATCTACTAATATAATGGCGTCATTATGACTTTCCGATGGTCAACCACTGACACGCCATTGAAAGAAATGATATAGATTGATAATCTCGTACAAAATGACAACTGAATGACTGACTTAGGCGGTAATCTGCTAAAATTTTGACAGTTCCTTTGATCAGTGACCTACCATTAGAACGTCATTGTGCAGTCATTGCTTTTAATTCGACCGGCCAATGATCGACCATTATGAATTTAGCAGATTACGAACTTTTAGCAAAATGACAATGGGATCGTGTTGGAATGACGAAATTATAAAAATAGCAGACTTCGCCCCCTGTTCTACAGTTTGACTGGTAGAGAATGCCTAAGGCATTAAGTCGGCCTTTGTACGTTTGTGCATGAAGTATAAATAAATAAATAAATAATATGGCCGGACATTTCCACTCTCTTTCTTGGTAGTTACTTAGGCTATCTTTTCTTAGACATTATTCCTACATCCGGTGATAACTATGGCTCACATACTGATGCATTGCCTTTCAAAATATTGGAAATATGTGAGCATCTTGTATCTACATGATTCATTTAGCTGTCATTATTTAACTTTGTACCTATTTTACTACCTATAGCAAGCCCGACCACCTGCGGCAACTATAATAGGGTATTTTACCAAAAAAATCTAATTAGTCCGTCAGTTAGATTATCGAAAAATATTGGATACGTATTTTTTGTTTTATCAAATTAAGAAAAAAGTGACGAAGATAAAACACATTAAAGATTATGAGTGGGGGTTTGTGATGTCACTTCGCCAGTAAAAGTGTACTGACATAGTGATGTCACACGAGTTTTCGACGCACTGTATCGTCTTCATTTTTGTTTACGTGTAAAAAAGAAAAAACACGTGTCCAATAATTTTTGGAAATATATCTGACGTACTAATTAGATTTTTTTAGTAATATACCCTATAACATAGATGGTGTGCTCACATACTCGCAATGTTCGAGGATTTTCACAAAGAAGGTTGGTTACATAAGCCACATGCGAGCTCACGAGCAACAACAACAGCGGAGCTGGATCAATCGCTTTGGCCGAAATATGTTGGATCGCATCATCATCACCAGATAGATAGATAGATAGCGAGGCCAGGTTAGCTTGGTAGATTTTATTTTAGGTCCATCGTCTTCACATTCTTATAATTATTTAGTCAATGTACTTATACAATATATAGCCTTTGCCCAGCTGGGACAGCAATCATCATCTCAACCTTTAGACGCCCACTGCTGGGCCCCCCCACTTGGGGGAGACCCCAAGTGGGGGGGAAGGGTTCAGCCGTAATCACCATGCTGGACCGATGCATGTTGGCGATCGCAGTAGGTGTAATGGTACTCAGAAGGACGCTGCTGCCCATCCTCTGGTCAGTATCCCTTTGTCGCATTTTACGACACCCACGGGTAGAAATGGAGTGGTGCTACTCGCGGCCGGCACCACACAGCTTAAAAAGAAATATACTGCAAAAGATTTTCTTTCTAGAGTATGTGTGGAGTACCAAACTACCTTTTCAAAAGTGCCTTTTAATGGTCCAACAGAAGTAAATAAGTTTACTATTGTCGTGAATATTCTAGTCGAGGCTAAAACGATAGCGCTCTTTTTATTTTTGTCACGAATTCTTGAGTAATTAAATAATTCCAGTTTTATTGTTCAGATAACAATATACGAGCACCCGTTGTGGTTTACACTAAATTCGTGAAGTAGGTATAACAAACCTTTTATCTATACAAATAAATAACATTGAAGTATCTGTTTCTAATGTGTGAAATAACAGCTTTTGACTAAATGCATATGAAACTATAAACGGTACATTAAAATAAACTTTTTTTTAAATTTTTGTCTGTCTTTCTGCCTCTTTGTACCGGTTAATCTCCGAAATGGCTGGTCCGATTTTGACGGGACTTTGACTGGCAGATAGCTGATGTTATAAGGAGTAACTAATGGCATTATACTCAAACGCTACTCAATTTTAAGATACTGTTAAGTCTCGGTATTGTCGCAGTCACTTTGACATAAAGCGATAGAGACAGTACTAGACTTAACGGCGTCTTAACATTGAGTAGCGTTCAAACGCTACACACCAATAAATTTCAGTCATCCCTTAATTTGAAATTTATATGGGATTATTTTCTAAATATTAGTAGTCTAATGGCCGAATACTCAAGTATTAACTTTCAAATTAAGGGATGACTGAAAATTGATGTCACCGTTTCGTAATTAATTTGTATGTTAAGAAGTAGGCACTAAAAAGCGAAAAAAAACTTGAGAGGTGTCAAGGGACACCCGGATGGAACCAAGTTCCTTTCGATTAATTAGTGAAGGAATTTTATTACAATTTTATTACAATTCCTTCACTAATTAATGTGATGCGTTAAAGTGAATTTAAGTGGCTTTAAGCCAGGGCAAAAAAAAAGCGAGGAATGAAAAGTTATTATGGCTGCTTACATTGTAAGTAAGTAGTAATTTTAAAGATTAACATTTTCTAACATGTTAGTACAATGCGTAGTTATTTAGATAGAAAGACCAATAAATTATTTCTGCGCCATCTATTGGCCGTTCGTAATTCGATCTCGAAGAGCACAGTTGCGCCAATAACGTTAATAGATGGCTCTTAAATCAAATGAATGACGAAATGTCAAATGTCGTGACAACTTTTCGTAAGAATTTTTTCCGTCTAGCCCCCTTTCACAACGCGCGATAAGGAACTTCGTTCCAAAAACCTTCTTTACAAAAAAGACAACCGCCTTCAAAAACTAAACAATAACTTAAAAGATAATAAATTGATGCCGGCAGAATTATGTCTTGCACAAGTGAAAATATTATTATATCTCCCCATTGTTTAAAACCCCTTTTCAAACATAAACTTTTATATTGTTTTAACTAAGCCTTATCAATACAGTAATTGAAAGTATTACTACCTTTGGCTACACAAAGTGATATCATCATCTGCCTAACCTTTTCTAACCGCAGGCAGCTGAATACCAGTGTTTTACATGGAGCAACTGCCTATCTGACCTTCACGACCCAGTTACAGTTCGATTCAAACTTAATGGCAGCTGTGAAGTGAGCGGATGGCTGCGCAGTACCTCACCCCCGCTGTCACGTGAAATTGTTACTCGCGCACCCACTCGCCTCGTGTTCAGAGCCGCCATTAAGTTTGAATCGTACTGTACTGGGTAACACAATACCACACGGTAATACTACTATTTTCCACACGTAAATGCCATTCTAACACCGGTTTACGCTCACCTGTTCGCAGAATGATAGACGCCTACAATGGGACTTTTGAACATATTGACATTTTTGCATGTTCTCCCAGTAGATTCAAGAGTCTTATTATTAAGGAGCTCTCTTGATTTTGATTGTTTTATGTATAAAATATGGATAAACATGATAGTTAGTTAAGTTTAGCTTTAATATTTTATTTTTACCTAGCGTTTGATTGTATATTTTATTCCACAGTTAATCTGTGAACGTTGTGGGCTACAATATTGTTTAATTGCTATGTGTATTTCTTTTTCTATACTGTATATTGTAGCTGTTTGTTGTTCCTTTTTGAATAAAATAAAATAAAATAAAATACTGGTTGTCAGATTTTCTGGCTCCTACCCATAACAACTGACAAAGATCTACGAATGACAGCGGGACCAACAGCTTTATGTGCTTTCCGAGGCACGGAGGGAACTCGGTATGAAATGGATGGTCACCCAACCACAGACCGACTGCAGCACGTGTAGCTTAATCTTAGCCACAAGGTCTTATAAAAGGTGATATCTATAATAAAAAGTAAACTTATCGATTGCACTGTTTTTTATTCAACCTGAGCGTACCACCAATCTCTGGAGGGCCTATGTTCATCAGTGGATGGCAAAAGGCTGATAATTATGATGATGAAGGTACCATATAATTATCTGCCCTGTTGGTCTCGTCATCGCAAAAATATGACTATGGAAAATCAGGTTCTGGGTTTGATTAGCATATGGGACAAAATGTTACAAAATTTTTGCATTAAGAATTTCTCAGCTCAGACAAAGTTCGGAAGTTGGTGATGTGATGTGTCACACTTTCTAGCGGCGACATGACTTTATGCGAACATCAATGTAATAAAAAAAATATGTTCGAAAAATTTACGTACCTAATTGTATGGCTAAATAAAAAAAAATGTACTAAAAAGACTTCGCAGAAAACAATAATTACCGTGTCGCCGCCAGGAAGTATTATTTCTAGCGGGCGCTATACAATTCACTCAGTAGTATTAAAAAAAAGTCAAAATCATGTAATGAAGATTGCGCCTGAACTCTCTCTGGTGGTGTACAATCGCCATCCTAATGGACTATGAGGGTGGGGGTTTTCGCACAAACTTGTGCACTATAATATCTACTACGTACTTGGCTAGTCTATAGAGATTGACCACTGTAATAGGGTATTCTACTCTATATGAGAAAAAATCTATAATTATGTTATTGAGACAGTTTAGGCATAAAGCAGTCGGAAAATGTAAGTTTTAGTTCATAAGATAACAAATCAATTTTTTAAATTCAATTCAAAGTTTTCAGTATTTTTAATCTGTTATAAAACACCGTGAAATAGTAGCGGCCATGTTATTACGCCGTACGGCTGTATAAACAAAAAATTGACAACTGTCAGTCAACCGATTGGCGTAATATAGGCTATTTGTACTTTTATTATTTTCGTAACCAACGTAATTTTTTCATTATTACACCTATTACAAAATATATTTTTAAATATTTTTAAATGATATACAATTATCATATTTATTAAGAGCTCATTTGACACAAAACGAACTGACGTCATTTACGCTGAGCAATATGGCGTCCAGTAAGAGGCGTTTTCGTCAAACTACGCGCGAAATTTGAAAACTTAAAATTTAGATGCATTTTTATGGCACTTATCAATTAAATAAAAATTTTGTGTATTTTTTGACGGCATATTAGCACTACAGAATTTCATTGAGACACTTTTCAAAAATGGGTGTAATACCCTATTGAAATTCTGTTGTAAGATTATATATTTCTTTTAAGAGTTTAATTTCGAAGGACTACAGACGATAGTGAAAGACAACTGTCAGTTTTAACACTTTCACTTTCCGAGAAGAAGATAAAATTGTTAAACAATGACCCTGTAGCATAAGTGGCACATAAAACAGGGAAAGGGTCAAACTTCAACTTTATGACACTCCATGTCTATCCGGCCAAAGAGATTTTAAACAAAAATACTCAGTTATTTGTATGTAGTGAATGATGTGATTACTCATGGCTCTTGGTTTTAGCATCCGAACTGGCATATATCCAAAAACCACTTAGCCAAGTTGACATTCTAATGTTTGGTTAATAAAATAGAGTGGAAATTAAAAGTCAAAATTACCACTCGTATTTGTATGTAGACTAGTTTTTACCTAGTTAATAAACTTTTAATGATATCAGTAACAGAAACGTGGCTTTCGATAGATAATAATAATATTCGTGTGTAATTTCAGCGTTAAATTTTATCTACGACCTCTCGAAAAAGAGGTTATCTACCTGTGTTGATAAAAATAAATTTACAGCTTACCTGATATTCTATGTCGATAATTTCGTTTGGCAGCACTTTGTGGTAGAAACAGTCCACTTTTCCCGCCTGTACCATAATCGTCATGTCTTTTTCGTAAGCGTAAACTACGCTAAATATAGTAGTTAAAAATATGTATCGCATTTTGATGAATAACGACGTTTTTACTGTATAATAATACGAGTTATTCAAAGAAGGATGTCTGAATAGCTATTTATAGTATTTTGAAGTATTGTTTGTGTGTAAAAATAGAACAATACGACTGAATTGATTAAATTATTTTTACAAATAAATAAACAGACAAGCGAAGAACTGACTGACTGAACGCCGAACGGAACGGAACGGATGAATCGTATTTTCGTAATCGTTCTGAAATTTTATGACTTTTTTATTGATATTTGACAGTACGTTTCCTAATGAAGCTACATGTTCAATGTTGCTGGGCAGTCACTAAGAAAATAATAATATATCATTCTTCAAAATGATTTATACTTAAAACAGTTATTTGTTTTTGAACAATTATGAAATATATTTTTTTTGTATGTTTAATTTATAAGAATAATTTATTCTTTAATATTTTGTTCAGAAACTTTTAATGGGTTTAAGAAATATAACAAAATCATTAGCATGTGTCTTTTATCTTGCTTCCACTCAGAAATATTTTGATAGGTACCTGTCATAGTTATGCTTCAAATAAGAAGAAAACTTGGTATACGAACATCAAAAAAGAAATCAACAAAAAACATGCACAGACTACTAAAATCTAGAAATTATATTTTTGGGAACAAAAGCTCCTTTTTAGACTAAAATACTTGCTCAACTTTCGTCATTTTAATCAAAATGTCAAGTGGGAGCGGACCGGGAGCTCCGCCCTCGGGTGGCGTTGTACGTAGCAGCGCCTTGTCCTTCGTTGCGTCTGCGCAGCCTACGGCAACAGCTGACAGCATTCCCGGGAACTCGCAGGAAATGGATCGGGAGCAGATGGGACAAGCAGGTAAAGGAATCATTTTGTTCTTCCAATATTTTTTATGAAATATTAGCTCCAATATTAAACGGTGACTTAAAAAAAAATATCTTATATTTTTCTGTGTATTTTCTTTCCTGACAGGGGGCGCAAGCGCACCCCCTTGCACCCTATTGATGGCATCCCGTAGATTTTGTACTATTGTTATTTTAAACTCAAGACTCTATGTACCATATTCATTTAAATCTAAGTGCCATCTTCCACAGACCGTCTAGTACCTGCCGGACTGACAGCGTTGTGTGAAGCATGTTCCAGGCTTTACCCAGAACAGCCCAATCCTCTGCAAGTCACCACAAGACTTAAATATTGGTAAGATACATAGAAATATATATAGTCGAGGTACAGTAGGGCACATAATAATACTAGCCCATTATTGTCCCACTGGTGGGCAAAGGTCTCTTCTCATACAGAGAAGGCTCACTGGCATTGATCACCACATGCGCTCAAGGCGGATTGGTGATTTAGACTTATATTAATAAATAAAAGGTTTCCAAACTTTGCTTTTGTTCACCAATGATGTCCAAGAAAAACTTAGAAATTACATATGGAATCAATAAAGTGACACTGGTACTTGCTGGTGACATTACATTCGGCAAGGCACACCCAATTATGAAATCCTTGCAGTTAAGCGTCGGATGGCAAATAAATCTAGAGCCCTCGTAATGGACCTTAAGTATACCCAATGCAGATGCATTGTCAGCAGAGATAATGCTGGTATGTTTCTTGTGAAATATGCATTTATAGTTCCGTACTACCGTATAATATTTAACAATACATATTATTTTTAAATAATTTAAGTTTCTGTAACTAGCTGATGATCGCGTGTCGTCCGCGCTTATAAGCGGGGTTTTAAGGCCTACGCAGATCGGGACGTAACCGGCATGGCAAGAGATTCTAATTTTTACTAATGGACATTCAAACATATCGGTATAGAAATACGACATAAATTGCTATGCTTTAAAATCATGCCGTGGCATCGAGAGGGATTTCATTACACGGCGTTGAAAGACGCGCCACGGGCTCCCGCGGCGGGATGCCGTGGTGTACTGCGGTAGGCAACGGCATGCCAAGGACTCCGGCGCTCGTCGTGACATACTGCGGGGAATGTACACCATTTGCGCACTAAAAGTATCGGGCAGCAGGAGCTGCCGAGGCGTGCTTTGTTGTGCCGTGGCAAGGCGCTGGAATGCCGCGGCATCTAAGCGGCTAGTGTGCGCTGACAGACGGCAAAATCACTTGCCATGCAGTCCCGGTCTGCATAGGCCTTTAATTTTTTTTGTGCGGATCTCTATTTTTTTGTAGCCTAAGTTACTCTTTATAACATCAGCTATCTGCATCGATATATATGTACTACGCAATATCTGACAGTGAAGGTCCTGTCAAAATCGGTCAAGCCACACTTGAAATCACGGTTAAAATGTTTCAGCTTTGTGAGAGATGGACAAACAGACATAAATAGGGTCCTGTTTGCACCTTTACCATACACAAAATACGTGCTGAGACGTGGAGTTGCATACACCAGCCCGTTATACCATACCATATGGCATGGTACCCTATTAAGTAAGGTGTTAGTATTAACCAGACAAGGCTCTTTCATATGGAGGTTTTATTTCTGTTTCCCTTCTTCCAGGCTAGGCGGTCACGACCCTCTGGACTATATTAGCATGTACTGGAACCCTGGCAAGCCTGAGGAACACATACTGCCTCACTGGCATTATGTTAGGTACGTATTTAATCAGCCACTAAACGTCATTTTCAACAGACTTCAAAAAAGGAGGAGGTTATCAATTCGTCTGAATTCTTTTTTTTTTTTTAATGTTTGTTACCTGATTTCTTTGGACTGGGTGAACCGATTTTGATGTTTTTTTTTTTGTTTGAAAGCTAGTGCTTCCCGTGTGGTCCCATTTTAATTTGGTCCGGTTCTGACTATGGCATCCATGAGAAAACCGTATAAGTCTTAAATGAGAATAAAGATTTTATTATTTTTTTTTTTTCTTTTTTTTTTTACGTTAAGTATTTGCGCGATTTGTTACGCGATTACTCCGGCAAACGTAAACCGATTTTGAAAATTCTTCTTTTGGATAGGGTATGCTTCAGGGGTGGTCCCATATAAATTTTATCGAAATTGATTCAGCACTTTTTGAAAAATCAACAAATACCCAAAAAATTTACATAGTTGACGTTTTAGCTTCATCAATCTTTGTAGTAGTTAACTTTCATACTCTTCTTAATAGATTTGGATGAGAAGGAGGTACTAAAAAGCCGAAAATAAAAAGCTTTTTACAAAAAAGACAACCGCCTTTAATACTTCAAACTTCAAACTAAAGTCAATGTGTGTTCTGTGCTAAAGTTATTTTTACTTTTTAGTTTTTGAAAGTGGTTGTCTTTTTTGTAAAAAGCTTTTTTTTACTTCGAAAAAACATTTAGTTTAGACCTCCATCAGTTCCATCACCTACATGTCTTCTGTAATTTGTGTATATTTAACCGACGTAGTCGATTCGTCCGTCCGTTCGTCCATCGTCGTCTTCGATTCGTCCGTCCGTTCGTCCATCGTCGTCGTCGGTAACCAAAGTCGGTAAAAAAGAACTTTGTTTTCGGCAATACAAAACAACAAACAGAAACAAAGCGATTTTTTTACTTTACAGTTTTTGAAGGCGGTTGTCTTTTTTGCAACAAAGTTATTTTACACTTGTTTTCTCCATTCAGTTTTGGACTATCAGACCTGCACGGTGACGGGCGAGTGCATCCGGCACCGGATCTGTCCCGGGACGCGCCGTCCGGCTACGGCTTCGAGCTGACCATGCGACTGTCCGCCGAGGAGGGCTTGGCTCAGCCGCCACTATGGCCGGCTGCTTTGCTGCAAGCGCTCGCTAGATATGTCTTTACTACTGGTATGTATGTAGAGATATCTCTCAATCGTTCTTTTTATTTATTTTATAAGATACTAGCAGATGCCCGCGACTTCGTCCGCTTTCTTTGGGCATGTCATCGTCAAGTACAAGCATTTCTGTTTGTGTTTTTTTTTTAGACTTCCGTACCCAAAGTGTAAAAACGGGACCCTATTACTAAGACTCCACTGTCCGTCTGGCTGTCTGTCACCAGGCTGTATCTTATGAACCGTGACAGCTAGATAGTTGAAATACATCATCACTATACACTATATTAAAACATTTAGTTTGTTGTCATCATCATCATCAGCCTGCAGACGTCCACTGTTGAACGTCTGCCTCCCCCATAGAATGCCACAAGTCCTGCAACCTGCCGCTTGCATCCACCGGTTACCCGCGACCTTGACGATGTCGTCGGTCCATCTGGTGGGAGGCCTACCAACGCGGAGTCTTCCGGGCAGTGGTCGCCAGGAGAGAACCTTTCTTCTCCATCGGTTATCGGTTCTTCGAGCGATGTGGCCTGCCCATTGTCACTTCAACTTGTATATTCTTAGAGCTATGTCGGTGACTTTAGTTCTTCGGCGGATTTCCTCGTTCCGGATTTTATCGCACAAAGAAACTCCAAGCATAGCTCTCTCCATTGCTCGCTGCGTGACTTTGAGCTTTTGTAGGAGGCCAGCAGTTAAAGACCACGTCTCTACACCATAAGTCAACACTGGCAACACACATTGGTTATGAACCCTCGTCTTTAGGCTCTGTGGATTTTTTGACGAAAAGATATCTCGTAGTTTCCCGAACGCTGCCCATCCGAGTTGGATTTTTCGGGCGACCTCTTTGTCGAAGTTGGATCTACCTAGTTGGAAAGTTTGTTCGAGGTTGTATTGACAACAAACTAAATGTTTTAATATAGTGTCTCATGTTATATAGATAACTACCTGACCCGACAGACGTTGTCCTGTCCCTATCTATCTACCCTACCTACCCTACCTACCCTACACCTACCCAACAAAAGTTTTTATTTAATTTTTTTTTCTCCGTAAGAACCATCCTCGTATTTCAAGGAATATTATAAAAATATAATTATCCAATTTGGTCCAGCCGTTCGCAAGTTATGTGCTTAGCAACACATTTAGCGATTCATTTTAATATATAAGACGGTACGGAACCGCGAGTGCGCGACTACGACTCGCACTAGGCCAGTTTTCTTTTTTAGCAATAGTTTCTTGAAGTTATTGGTCAATATGGCAAGTACTCTATACAAAGAAATTAAACAAACAGTAACAACACAGAATATTTTAGAACCTTTTTTTGTCAGGTAACAAATTATGTGCTGGCGACCACATCACGTGGCACCGCGCCCTAGACGGGGGGGTGACACGTGGCCGCATGCGACACCTCCTTGTGGCCGGGGACCCGCAGCTCCACGCCACGCACACGCCACACGGAACTGTGGCGTTCTTACAGGTGATGCAAACAAGGACCCTACCATAATCACTTTATTATATTTACTAGATGACGCTATGATGGCCTATGTTCAACAGTGGATGTCTTTCGGCTGATAATGATGATGATGACCGTATCATCATCTGCCTAGCCTATTCCCAACTATATTGGGGTCGGCTTCCAGTCTAACCGGGTGCAACTGAATTCCAGTGTTTTACAAGGAGCGACTGCCTATTGGACCTCCACAACCCAGTTACTGGGTAACGATGATGACCGTTTATATTCTCATATTTAGTAAAAAAGGTGTTATTTTGACATAAAAAAAGACACTTCAGTATTAATTATTTGTAGGTATAGATTTACCATCAAACTCAAATGACAATGCCAGATCCTGCCCCACCCATGTACAGAAAAAGTAACCCATGTACAGAAAAGTAAATTAATGAAAATAATTGTAATGAATATAGAACCTTTCTATAGTAAATAGGGTATTACACCCATTTTTGAAAAGTGTCTCAATGAAATTCTGTAGTGCTAATATGCCACCAAAAAAAAACACAAAATTTTTATTCAATCGATAAGTGCCATAAAAATGCATCTAAGTTCGTTTGGTATCAAATGCGCTCTTATTAAATATGATAATTGTATATAATTTAAAAATAATTAAAAGCATATTTTGTAATAGGTGTAATAATTAAAAAAATACGTTAGTTACGAAAATAATAAAAGTACAAAGCCTATATTTTACGAAAATAATAAAAGTACAAAGCCTATATTACGCCAATCGGTTGACTGACAGTTGACACTTTTTTGTTTACACAGCCGTATGGCGTAATAACATGGCCGCTACCATTTCATGGTGTTTTATAACAGATTAAAAATACTGAAAACTTTGAATTGAATTTAAAAATTGGTTTTGTTATTTTATTAACTAAAACTTACATTTTCCGACTGCTTTATGCCTAAACTGTCTCAATAACATATTTATAGATTTTTTCTCGTATAGAGTAAAATACCCTATTGTTTTCCTTTAGAACTTGCGGATTACGAAATACCTACCCACAAAATACAAACTGATTTTACCTAAAATACAATTTAACCTATAATATAATCAATGTCATTATTGTTTTTAGATTTAAATGGAAACCGCTAGTTCTACAGTCACTAAGACAAATGTTTAGTTATCAGCAATAAATAAATAAGATGCTACATATTGCAAATGACTTTTATTGAGTGGGGCAAAGTTCTATAGAGTTTCTGGCATTGTCCTTTAAAGCATTTATTTTATTTAAACCACTTGCAGACACTTCTTCTATATGTGAAAACAATTTAGGTGAAGAGATATACATGTCGGATCATCAGGATTTACTCCGTTAGATTTGGTCATCAGAAGTTGGGTTTTGTGCAATACAAACACAACGGGTATAGGGTACAATACACGGCGTTTATTAAAACCGCAATTTAGTACAAACTCAATTTAAAATAAACTCAGACTCAAATTAAAATAGACATAGTAACTTAAACACAAGAATCGAGTACAGTTTCGGGACTCGCTGTGTCATGTTCGTGAATGGGCGCTATCAGTAGAGATTGGTCAAGTCTTAACTGCCATGGCTTTTTTATTTTTTAAATCTTGATTCCTTTTTTAATGCATTAAATAAATAAAAAAAATAAAATAAAATAATCTTTATTTCGGATTAGCAACATCCATATGGGTTAGTACACAAAAGGATAACTTATAACTATGTTAGTAAACTAATCTATTTAGTGACTAGGCTGTTGTTCGAAAAGCATCTTCGAACAACATCACCTAATAAAGGAGACTCGTATCTGCCCGCTATAGTCTTCAGGATGGAGTTGGAGCTGCGCCGCACTCTGCAGAGCAAAGAGGCAGATTTCTGTCTGACGATGGCGTGGAAGCCATCGACGCGTGCTTGTGCAAACATACCTGATGCGCTGCAGAAACGGGGCAGCCCCATCAACATCCTGAAACCGTTATTATACTGGACCCGTAAGGCGCTGATAGCCCGCTGAGTGTAGTTGGTCCACAGGCTGCACGTGTAAAACACTTGGCAGTAAGCCTTAAAAAGCGTTATTTTTACTGCTTTGCTACAACGTGCAAACCTGCGAGCCAACATGTTACATCGGACTGCCAGCGCCCTACGTTCCCTCTCAATATCCACTTGGTCGTTAAGGTCGTCAGTTACATAATGTCCCAAGTATTTGAATTGGTACACTCGCAATAAGTTAACCCCATTTAGTTTAATCTGAGGTACATTCTCAGGACATTTAGCACCGTCAGCCTTAAAGACCGAGAACTCGCTTTTCTTAATATTATAAACTAGGCCATGCTCTCGAGCATAGCCCTCGCAACAATTAAGCAGCTCTCTAAGCGCTCTAACCGATGGGCTCAGCAGCACCATATCGTCAGCGTAGCTGATGTTGTTGACACTGACGTCATCAATGCGACATCCGATTCTCTTGCTGCTGAGCTCAACGATCAGATCGTTTATATAGAGGTTAAACAGTTTTGGTGACGTTATCCCTCCTTGTCTCACTCCGCACTCTAGCCCATACGACACGGACAACCCATCGGCCCATCTCACACTGTTCGTCTGGTTGTAATACCAATACTGAAAGATACGCAACAGCTCCGCTGGCACTTTTCTCTCTCGCAGCTTTTCCCACATGACCTCGTAAGATACAAGGTCAAAGGCACGGGAGAGATCTAAAAAGCAAGCATACACTGGCGTTTTACGTTTCGTATAGTATTGCACCGTATGTTTGAGGCTGAGAATCGCACTTTCAGTGCCAAGATCATTACGAAACCCAAACTGTGCGTCGTGTAATTTCAACAAGCTGTCCAACCGTGTGTCCAGCAGGCTGTCGAGTACCTTCGCGATGATAGTAGCCAGGGAGATAGGTCGATAGTTACACTTATCAGTAACGTCACCCGTTTTATTTTTAACAATAGGCACGACAATGGTTCGCATGAGGTCACAGGGAAGGTACGAGTGACACATACATAGCGAGTAAAACATAGCGAGCACTCTAGCTATATGAGGACCTGCATGCTGCAAGTGCTCAATGCTTAAACCATCGTGACCCGGGGATTTCCCTCTCGTCATTTTCTTAATTGTGCTTGACACCTGCTTGGCCGAAAAACGTACCAGATCAGAGTCACGACAATGTCCGTCATCGAGCACTCGCAACGACGAGCCCAGCGGTGACTTCACTTTAAAGTGATCCATAAACATGCTGGCGATGCTGTCCGGCTGATCAACACCCCCGACACTCACAGGAAGGCCAGGCTTAACATCAAACTTTTTGGTAGCCTTCCAGAACTTCTGAAAGTTATTGGCTTTACGAAGGGAAGCTACAATATCAAGCTTAATTTGTTCTTGATGAGTCTGACACCACACTAGTTTGCTTTTAAACACCTTTCGTGTCAGGCACATGTCGTCATAAACATCGCCAGAAGTTGGTTTATTGTGCCATACCCATAGCTGATATTTAAGCCTCGCCCTCGCGTGGGCCTCTCGCACGTGCTTGTTCCACCCAACAACACGACCAACATGTCTATGAGTCCGGGTTTCCACTTGGCTCTGTACCGCGGCTTCTGACAAAATAGTAACAATACTTTCATACATCTTGTCAAGAATTTCCCTATGTTCAGTATTATCACAGTGTCTATTACTGCACAGACCAAATTCCTGAGGGTAATCAATCAGCTTTAACTTACTATTACATACGTCATAGAACACGTTTATTTGATCGCTATCCCTCTCGCCCCAGATTACCCTGCTACGCGATGTCTGATGGTCTATCAACTTAGGCTTAATTCTATCTAACCTACACTCAAGAAATATGGGACAGTGATCAGACCAGAACACATCGTGCGCAATCCCTATCTCAGTAATCGTTAGCCACGCAGACTGTGTGACGACACAATGATCAAGCCATCGCCTACAGCCGTGCGCGTCACTGACAAAGGTATAGCTACTTGACTGTAAGCCTAATTTTTCAATGTCCGCACACTTCCACTTTTGTTCGTTACAGAATTCTAAGAGTTCACAACAAAATGACTCACCAGGGTGTGCATTAAAATCGCCAAGTATATAAACTGTTTCAACATTACTAGCCTCAACAATCGCACTCACTTCACTTAGACAGTCTGTGAATTCTGTCAGATTTTCACTTGAATCAGTTGGCATATAAACACTGAACACTATTATGCATCTGTCCCCGAGCGAAACTTTAATCGCCGCTAAACGCGCACTGACACAGCTGATTACCGTAACCGATTCAAAGGCTCGCTTACGCCACAGGATCGCAACACCGCCATACGGTCGTCCTCTCAATATTCCCGCTGCGGTGTCAACAGCCGACTTTCCCGTGTACTCGAATTCGTTATGAATTTGCCCAAGATAGGGTATGTCATGAGGAAGCAGCCATGTTTCCTGGAGAGCAACTATGTCAGCTGATTGACACAGAGAATTAACTGCATCAACAGAACGCTTCACCGATTTGCAATTAAAACTTACAAATTTACTCGTCTGATAATTGCTACTATACATTATTTATTCTGTCAATGTTTGCTTAATTATGCCAGTTTTTGTCTTGTAAGCTTCATTTACAAAACGTCTAAAAGTAATTCCGTCGGGCCATAACTCATTATTTAGAAATAATTCAAGTTTTGTTTTAGGTACATACAACTTATAAGAGTTGTACCTCTTTTCTGTTTTTCTGTTAATTTTATACAGAGTTATATCTTCTTGTGTGCTGTGTTTAATATATGCAATAATATCACTCTCATTCGTGGTTTTACACACATTAGATATGTACAATGGTACCTTGCTGATCGCTGCCTTAAATTTTCCATCGGGACCTACGTACGCTTTTCCCATCCTACCATGAGACGCGGGCTGCTTGTGCTTCTTATTTGTAACAACATTCCAATTTTCCCCTACTATTTTTTCGCACTTGTTACTCGCCTTCAGTACATCTGCCATCGACTTACGCTCATTGCTTTGCGGGACAACCGAGATGTTAGCGGTAACGCTCGAGTTAATGATATTAGAACTCGCGGTAGGGGTACTGCATTGTTCATTTGATCGGCAGTCGTCGGTGACCCGTTGTTGTGAGTCACCAATGTCGTCGAGCCGCTGCGCGAGCGGGACGGCATCGCTATGGTTTACGTTAACTGTCAAGCGCGCCTCACCAGCTGATTGCCCGTTTACGGTCTCAGGACTAGACAAAAGTCTTTTCTGTGTACCCACACATTTAGGAAAATAATCACAGTTAACTGATTGTGACCTGGATCTCGGGGATTTATCATTACTTTTTGAACTTGAATGCTGCTGTAAAGCCATTGGTCCAATGTCAAAGTTGTGTATGTCTTCAATAAATGCGCCTCGCCTTCTATTGACAAAGTTAAAATTGTTGTGTACAAGTGAGGCACTCGTTAGATTGTCTAACTCAGCTCTCAACTCCAGTAATTGAGACGTGGTCGCACAGTCATTCTTTAAAGCTTTTATATCAGTTTGCAGCACGAGAATATCTTTTAATAGTTTTGTCGCGTCTATATGGTCAAACGTAACCGGTGGAAGTTTTTGTAGATCACGCGCAACAAAGATGGGTACTATCTCTGGATCAGTGAGCTTCAGAAGACATATAATATCCTCGATGTCCCGTGCACTTTTTCCTTTACTCTTACGAGTTTTCCGTTTTGAGTTTGGAATTGAATCGAAAAGCAGTGTCTTCGCCGCCACAATTTCACTATCTGCAAAACTATCACTGCATATCCGGATAAGGGAAACCTCATCCATAACATCCGCCTTATTTTGTATAAATGATAATAACTCATTTATCACTATATTACAATTTGCACATTTGACAATATCTGACGCCATTGCACCGAAACTATGTAGGTACAAGTACGCTAGTAGTACGTACGCTCACATTCGCGCGCGAACGACGACTGATTGTCTGTGTGCATTGTATTGGTCTTTACCTGCATTGTTTTTACATATAGAAGCAACATGAATAATGTCATCAGTATTTTGTAAAAACTTGATTTAAAAGAGTGTCAGTGGAGTTTCTTGCTCGTTCTTCTCCATAGAGACCTACGCTACGTTTTGGAACGAGCAACTAGTTTAATTTTTCTAACTGACTTTTTGACAATTCAAAAGTGCCTGTAAATGGTTTAATTGAAATAAATGCTTTGACTTTGACTTTGACTGAAAACATCACGAATTCACGACTCTGTAGAAGCGCGCCAAAATTAATGGTAGATAGCGTGTTCTCGATAATGGCGGACTTGCGATTCGTTTCATGTCTTTACTATTGATCGGATACGAAATACAGAACATTAGAAAGAAAACAAGATAAAAGCCACGGTAATTAAGAGATTACCAATCTCAAGTGACGGCGTCCGTTTACGAACATTAGTTCAACCATTTTAAAGGGAACCGAATAATCCAACTCACGCGCCACCATCAGCGAGACATTTGAGTGAGCATGACAATCGTAAACTACAACTGCTAAATACACCAGTCAAAATAGGCCAATTATAGGTCTTTTCAGTGGAATAACTCTAAGCTCTATGTACGACTTAAACTATAGAATCAAACATATACTGTTACGGGGACCTGCCTGCTTTTAAACTAAATATAGCAGCCTCTTTTCCCACTGCTGGGCAAACTCCTCTTCTCATACACAGAAGGCACGGGCATTTTTTTTTTTTAATATATGTGGGGACATTTTCACACACGGCCATATGACCCCAAACTAGGAAGACCCTGTACTATGGGTGTCAGACAGCTGATATACATACACAAATACATTTTTTTTTGTAAATACATACATTAATAGATAAACAACACCCAGACACAAGCCAAACACAAGTGCTCATCACACAAATGTTTACCCTGGGCGGGAATCGAACCCGCAACACGCTGCGCAGCAGTCGATCGCTCAGCCACTGCGCCAACCGTGTCGTCAAATTGATCACCACGTGAGCTCAAGGAGGATTGGCGGTTTCAGAATAGCAATTATTATAAAGTTCAAGTTTCCTCGTAGTATACAGTATAGAAATACTTTGCATTACAGATAGTGGGCTGCACTGGTCGGGAGCTTAAAGCCGCTCAAAGGGGCTCCGGATTTGAAGTCCTGAAACTCATCAGCGAAGACCCTAAGTAAGAACTTTTTTACTTTTAGGGTCAAAACTAACAACAATTCGCATGCTTAGGTCAGTATTCATTGAATAACTCATTGCGGACCCACCATACCACTGGAACACTGAACTTACACTGAATTTTGTACGCCATAAATGGCAAAACATGTAGCCACCTCATATTATTTATAAGGCCTTTCACAATGTACTCATGTTTTACAAAATAAATATTATCTTATCTTATCCTATCTCATACCCCTGGTGGTATGGTGGGTCTAAAATCACTCATCTAACCTAACCCAAATGATTCACCAACAATAGAGGGGATCTGGCGCTCGGCGGCCGCTGCCGCGGCACTGCTCGCTTCGCTCACTCGCCTTAGCACTTAAATGGTCACAGTTCTAACCTAACCTAACCCAAACGATTTTCTCATTGGTAGTCTTAGACCCAATTCGAACAACAACTCGCTATTCACTCTCACTTCGCATAAGGTTCAAAATGATCTTGATATATTTGACACTATGAATCGGGTTCGAGTGCGAAGTGAGTGTCGAAGTGACGGGGAAATTACCTTACAGAATGCCACTTCTTACTGAAAAAGACCTTGATGTGTGATGAAAAGAAAAAACCTCGTGCGCAATGTCTTAGCAACTTTAATCGTGTTCTACAAGTGTCACTGACAGTATCTGTCAAATGAAAAACTAATGTGGCCATACAAAAAAATCTTAATGTTCTAAACATACTCCCAAACAACGATAACAATAAGCGGACTGTGACTACATAGGATAAATATGTGAGAGTACAACAACATTATACTATAACCAAAGAAATATTGTAGGGCCTTATGTAGCTATTATTGTTTACAATTTTTCTTTTATTTTTACTAATTAATTATTATATTTTACACACAAAAACTAAGTTTCTAAACAACTTTTATTTACTAGAAATATACCAAGATTTTTAACAAGTTTTTTGTTTTATATTATCTTTTCTAACATGGTAGTTATGTTTTTCTACTTTTAACATCAAGAATGTACTTAACTAATTTTTTACATATTACAGTAAAGTTAAATTATATTTATAAGATTAACTTTATGTCATAAAATTAACATTAGAGAGATGTAGAAACCTAAAGTACTTAGCTTATGATATTACCCTTACCCAATAACAAATAAAACATTGTGAACTGGTTACAATGATAGGTAAACATTAACTAAATCTACTCTAAAGGCAGTAAACAAATTCTAGTAATAGATGTTTTGTGGCGCCTTTTATTGGCTTTTTCCACCTCAAGCGCTCTTACTTTCCCATCATCACCAGGAAAAATCTGAGTTATTCTAGCCATAGGCCAGGTCATTGGTGGAGCTTCAGTTTCTTTTAATATGACTAAATCTCCTACTTTTACATTAGGTAAACTTTGTTTCCACTTAGGTCTATTTTGTAAATTATTTAAATATTGTTTTGACCAATACTTCCAAAATTGCTGAGTCAATGCACTGCATTTTTGCCAGAACTGCGTTCTATTATTAGGTAAATTACTTATATCTTGTTCTGGAATACAATTTAATGGTGCACCTGTTAAGAAATGACCGGGGGTAAGAAAGGAAAGGTCATTGACATCAGCAGACATGGCCGTCAAAGGGCGAGAATTCAACACGCCTTCAATCTGCACAAGCACAGTGTACATTTGTTCGTATGTGAGTATGTGAGATCCAAGCATTCTTTTAAGGTGATACTTTACACTCTTTACTGCGGCCTCCCATAAACCGCCAAATACCGGGGAGTAACTAGGGATGAAATGGAACCTTATTCCCATGCCAGCAGCCATACCCTGTACTTGTGTTTGATGCTGTTTAGAGCTGTGTAAATTATACAATTCTTGAAACTGCTTGCTCGCGGACTTATAAGCTCCAGCATTGTCACAGTATACATCTGTGGGGATATTACGTCTCGATATAAATCGTTTAAAACTAGCTATAAAAGTTTCGGTTGTTAGATCGGATAACAATTCTAAATGTATTGCCTTGACTACAAAACATACATACACAACAATGTAGCCTTTAGTAGTGATTACACTTCTCATTCTAGATTGCTTGATCATTATCGGTCCTGCAAAATCCATACCTACTTTTTCAAAAGGGCGATTGGCATTTACTCTATCTTTTGGCAGTGAACCCATAAGTTGTTGAGCTGTAGCTGCTTTGAATCTAAAGCAAGTTAGACATTTGTGTATGACTTTTTTTATAGTACGCAAGCCACCAATTATCCAATACTTCTGATGAAGACTGCTTATAAGAAGTTTCTGACTTGCATGCAACAGCCTGACATGTTCATTTTTAATTATTAAATGTGTTACATTAGAATCTTTAGGTAGAATAATTTGATGTTTTTGTGCATAAGGCAAAGCAGAATGTTGCAGCCTTCCACCTACTCGCAACAAGCCATTTGCATCCAAAAACGGATTTAAATTATTTAATAAATTTACTTGCTTGTTGGATTTTAATTTAGAAATATCGCTTTGATAATATTTATTTTGCTCATGTTGAATAATGAGATGCAAAGCAGTGTTCAGTTCTGAATATGCTAAAAAGTTAGATTTTACTTTGTTTGTTTTTGTTTTTATATTTTGACAAAAACGCAAAATGAATGCTAGTACTCTTTGTGCCTTATTTATGCTTGAGAACTTATTGATAATAGTTTCTATTACGTTATTTTCGCTACGCGTCACTGCACACACAGCGCCACGCTCACTCGCAACTGGACTGGGTTTTAATTCCGGTATGTTTTTTGGAACATCATCGTAGCTACAATTCTTAAAATTGTAACTGGAGTTCAACATACACGGTGGACCACTCCACCATAGTGGATGTTGGGCCAAGTCGCATGGTTTAACACCTCTGCTTAAACAATCTGCAGGATTTTGCTCTGTGGATATGTAAGCCCAATTAAAGTTTTGAGTTAATTGTGTTGTCATTTTAACCCTATTAGCAATGTATGTGTTCAATTTAATTGGATTAGTTTTGAGCCATGCTAGGACTACCTGAGAATCACTGAAAAGGTATACATGATTGATTGCCAACCTGTCTTTCAAAGAATCGTAAACTCTTGCCATTGTTTTGGCTAATAAAAGCGCGGCGTTTAATTCGAGTCTAGGTATGGATAAATTACTATTCATTGGATTTATTCTGGACTTTGAACAGACAAGCGACATTGACACCTTTCCATTTTCGTTAGTGGTTCTCAAGTAAACTGCACCGCCATATGCTGACGCCGAGGCATCTGAAAATCCAATCAATTCAACATATTTTTGATTTTTTACACACACATTCCGTTTTACATGAATAGGTGACATTTTAGTTAAGCTATCATAAAATTCCTGCCATTCTTTTTTTAAAGTTGGAGGTGGATGCGAATCCCAATTGACCTTACACAACCAAAGCTTTTGCATTAATTCTTTGGCTTTAACAAATATTGGGCCGGCCAGACCAAGAGGGTCGTAAAATTGGCTTATAAAGCTTAAAATCTGCCTTTTTGTATTTACAGGTTGTTCAAGCAGAGGGGCGAAACAAAAAGAATCTGTATTTGTATCAAAATGCAGACCTAAAGTTTTTAAATCTTTCCGAATTCCCAGTTCACCAGGACACTGCTGTTTCTCCATTGGAATATCGCTTAAAATTGAACTGCAATTAGCATACCATTTATGTAGGTTAAATCCCCCAAGTGCCAGCAAATCAATAAGTTGCTCTTTTATTTCAGTAATAATTTGCAAATTGTCATGGCTTTGAAGTACGTCATCAACATAACTTGATTGCATTAAAGCATTAGCTCCTAATGGATATTTCTCCTTATGAAGAATTGCTATCTCTTGTAAGCACCGCGTAGCTAAATAAGACGAGCTGCGTAAACCATAAGTTACTGTATTAAGTTGCAAGCACTTGATTGATTCGCTAGGATTTTCCCTCCACAATATGTTTTGCAATGAGCGATGCTTTTTTGTAAGCCATATGTTTCTATACATTTGCCTTATATCACATAAGAAAAAATATTCGTGCAACCTGAATCTCAACAAGATGTCAAATATGTCTGCTTGTACTACTGGGCCTGTAAGCATCAAATCATTTAAAGAAATTTTGTTAGATGTTTTCATTGACGCGTCAAAAACGACTCGCAATTTTGTGCTTACAGCATCAGGTCGTAATACGGCATGATGAGGCAAAAAATAGACTGGGTCTTTCTTTAGATCATATTGACTGATGTCCACGTATGTGGCATGACCCAGTTCTAGGTACTCATCAATGAATTTTTTGTATTCCTTAAATAATGGAAAATCTTTGCTGAATTTCTTTTCGAGATTAATAAATCTTTTTAAAGCTAAACCAAGTGAATCGCCAAGATAATTATTTATATCATAGATAGGTACTTTAAATGGAATGGAGACTTCAAATTTATTATTTAGTAATTTAACTGTATTTTGAAAATGCTCCTCACATTGTGACTGCTCAGAGGTGTGCTCTGTAAATAATTCAGGAGATTTTTCTGCCTGCCAAAATTGTTTCATTGTATTATTTAATTCATTGTTGCATTCTATGCAAATAAGAGAAACAGCAGCATTCCTACTAGGAAATTCGGGAAGATTACCTGCGACTATGTATCCAAATTGCGTGTGAACGAAGCGGGGATATGCAGGATCACTTTTATTATTTAATTCCTCAGGCTGGGGCAGGAGACTCGCAGAAGTGGCAAATTGATTTCACCGAAAGATTGGTTGTAGAAACGTTGACATTTGTCACTTTAGGAGGTGTAGCTCGCTTGATGTCCTCTTTTTCCGACCCATCTCGGATCCCTGAGGCTTCCAAGCCCAGAGCTCTTCCTTCAAAAGTTGGAAGGTGAACATCGGGAAGTTTAATTTTCGAATGTGACTGCGCATGTTCACACTTTTTCTTCTCAGTTATGGCGCCTTTTAACAATTCTAGGCATTGAAAATATAAATTTTCAGTGTTTGCATCTTCGATTTCCTCTAACGTCATACAAATGGTTTCGTACTCACTGTAAATTTGGAGCAACTTTTCTTCACGCAGTTGTAGCATTTGAATGCTGGCATCCAACAAATATTCATCCGTCAGCGTACTTTTAAGTTTTGTGATGACGCCTTTGTAATAACCACGCTTCTTGCGCAGCGCGCTTGTGTCTTCGCCTTTGTTGGTCATAATTCCTGATGAAAATTATCGCTCGAAATCACAAATCACTCGCACGCGCAACTTCAACTTTAAACGCGGAAACGGAAAAAAAAAATGCAGTATGCAGTCACCCGCAGATCAAGAAAAATAATAAGCAGCCACCAAACCACAGACTATTTCGCGCCAACACACTTCGCTCGACTCGATCATAGATCGATTGATGACTCCGAATTGACTCGTAGTGGTCTTTAGTAGATTGCTTGGCTTCCGAACAGCGTATTGTTCAAGTATCTCGTTCGTGTGACAAAGGAATAAATGAAATGTTTCTCGTCACTCACCTCTAAGTTGTCTCTGTCACTTTACCTTGAATGACCTCTGCCGAAACCGTTAGGTATGGTTACGTATTGTATGAACCGACGAAATTATTGAAAGTTGCACTATCGCAGTAGAAGTTTTCCTGACGATTTGATATCGTAACCTCCACTGAGCAAGCGAAATACGCCGGCCGCTGTTTCGAGACACTGCACAGCGCTGATTTCCCTCCAGCAAAGGAATGACGTCCAATGCAAAAAATGTGATTTTTGCACGGAACCTCCGCCGAAAATATATACCACTTTTACTTTACGTCTTTGGTTTACACTGGTTTTAAAACTGAGGTCAGAAGGACCATGAAAAAGACCTTGATGTGTGATGAAAAGAAAAAACCTCGTGCGCAATGTCTTAGCAACTTTAATCGTGTTCTACAAGTGTCACTGACAGTATCTGTCAAATGAAAAACTAATGTGGCCATACAAAAAAATCTTAATGTTCTAAACACTTACGTCATCTCATACTTTATCTGTCAAAATTTCCCTGTCAATTTAGTTCAACTTGCTGACACGCTCGCAAGGGTGGCGCTAGTGTAAATTCGAATTGTCAACCGAGTTTTTAGAATGCCAATCAAGAAACTCACAGCGGATAAAGATTCGAAGTTTAGAATGAGGTCTTAGCTATAAAATATGTGCCGTGGCAGCCGTAGGGTGTGCGGGTCATGGCCCGATGGTGTCGTAGAAGACGATTAAGGAAAAATCTGGAAGTAGTAGTAGATAACATTGATATTTCCGCAACGAAATCATAGCTTAATTACGATGACACTGAAAAGTTACTCACAGTCTCAACATAAACCCTATATACGAATAAAACAAACAAGCAACAAAAAACCACACAGACACGCCCCCCCCCCCCCCCCCACATACACACACTACACTCACTTCAGTACTACACAAACTACACATACACGCAGTACACACTCAATTTCACCCCGATATTAACTATACTAACCAATAAAAAAATTGTAATTACATATATCAATATATAGATAAAAAACAAAAATGTTAACATGTCCCTAATCGCACACTTTTGTACGAGCCCATATCTAGATTTGTTAAATGTAAATGAAGGAGTCCTGGTGACCTGCAATACAGGCCCTGAGCCTAATTTAGGCACCAGTCTCCCACAATATAATGTTTTGTATGTCACCGTAGAAATTAATAAGGCTAGCAATTAAGATTAAGAGCGCCCTTCCCCATCGAACAAACTCCAACGCGAGCGTGATTGAAATTTTTTTTGTTTCAACCAACGCAAAGCTCGGAAACAAACGAGTGAGTGAGAACGCGATAAAATCACGGAAAAATTGGCGCACGGAAATTTCACAAAACTTGTTCCAGGACATACGTGTTTTTAAAAAGGCCTTACAAGTTTTTGGTTAAAATGTTTGTAACTTAGAATCTCCATTACATGTGCAAGGTTTCTATGAAGCTGTTTTTTTTACTTTTTCAATGTATGAGTGCATTTGAACGGCCAAAGTTCAGATAAAATTGTGCCAAAAAAACTGATTTTCGGACGTGTTTACTGAATTTGTTTCCTTAAAAAGTTTATTTTTGGCTTCATACAAACCTAGATTTAAACCGCAAGATACCTGTGTATTAAAAATATTTGGAAAATAATTTGTTATAACGACGTAATCGCGTACGAGCGTTTGTATGGGAAATATGACGGGTTGGGCGATCTTAAGGAAAAATCCGGAAGTAGTAGTAGATAACATTGATATTTCCGCAACGAGATCATAGCATGTCGGCGACGCCAACCCTACCATAGCTTTGACCCTACCAAAAATCGCTCTTCTTGTCAACTTTTAGACGCCCACTGCTGGGCATAGGTCTCCCCCAAGGGGGTAGGGGTTCAGCCATAATCGCTATGCTTGGCCAATGCATCTTGGCGATCGCAGTAGGTGTTATGGTACTATAATAACCGGGATCACTATATACGTCAAGTGAGACTCAATATACTGTTAATCTATATCTATACTAATATTATAGAGCTGAAGAATTTGTTTGTTTGGTTGAACGCGCTAATCTCAGGATCTACTGGTTCGAATTGAAAAAATATTTTTGTGTTGGATAGTCCATTTATCGAGGAAGGCTATAGGCCCATGCGAAGCCGGGCGGGTTCGCTAGTATTCTATATTGAAGATAAAATAAGAGTTTTATGAGATACAAGACCGTGCTTGATGGTGGGTGGTCTGACAGTTTCTGTCATAGTATAAAACAATACCAATCTACGATTTGAACTTATTCTAGAAGATTGCTGAGTGTTCTCTCATAGAGTTTACTATTTAATGGCTATGGCATCATAAACGCATGCAGCCTGCATGCAGTTTTTACTCCATATAAGTTTTTAGCCCGGTCAAAATAGACATTGACCCTTGCATAAATTCACAACAAGCTGAAAATTTGTACGAATGCTCGGAACACCATTACAAATAAATTGTCAAAAGTCTCCATCGATCCAACGAGTGCAAAAAAAATATATTCAAGGTCAAATGAGTCAAAACTCGACAATTTGCATTTTTTAGCTAAACGGTAAGTTTTATCATAAAAATAGCTGAAACAAAATTGTTTATCGTGCAATTACCTACAAATATTGATCTTATACTTTTTTCCCTGAATCACCATTTCAGAGATATAGCGATGCAAAAAGTTCTTCATAATATGCACACGTTTTAAAAAAACCAAGTTTTGACTCATTTGACCTCTAATATTTTTTTTTGCACACGTCGGATCGATAGGGACTTTTGACAATTTATTTGTAATAGTGTTCCGAACATTCGTACCAATTTTCAGCTTGTCGTGAATTTATGCAAGGGTACACCTATTTTTTGGGCTAATTTGACCGGGCTGTTTGGCAATATTACGTGTAATATAGTAGCGCCTCCCCACAGCTGCGGCGGCGCAATGTTACGTGTGATATAGTAGCGCCTCCCCACAGCTGCGGCGGCGCAATGTTACGTGTGATATAGTAGCGCCTCCCCACAGCTGCGGCGCAATGTTACGTGTGATATAGTAGCGCCTCCCCACAGCTGCGGCGGCGCAATGTTACGTGTAATATAGTAGCGCCTCCCCACAGCTGCGGCGCAATGTTACGTGTGATATAGTAGCGCCTCCCCACAGCTGCGGCGCAATGTTACGTGTGATATAGTAGCGCCTCCCCACAGCTGCGGCGCAATGTTACGTGTGATATAGTAGCGCCTCCCCACAGCTGCGGCGGCGCAATATTACGTGTAATATAGTAGCGCCTCCCCACAGCTGCGGCGCAATGTTACGTGTGATATAGTAGCGCCTCCCCACAGCTGCGGCGCAATGTTACGTGTGATATAGTAGCGCCTCCCCACAGCTGCGGCGCAATGTTACGTGTGATATAGTAGCGCCTCCCCACAGCTGCGGCGCAATGTTACGTGTGATATAGTAGCGCCTCCCCACAGCTGCGGCGGCGCAATGTTACGTGTAATATAGTAGCGCCTCCCCACAGCTGCGGCGCAATGTTACGTGTGATATAGTAGCGCCTCCCCACAGCTGCGGCGCAATGTTACGTGTGATATAGTAGCGCCTCCCCACAGCTGCGGCGCAATGTTACGTGTGATATAGTAGCGCCTCCCCACAGCTGCGGCGGCGCAATGTTACGTGTAATATAGTAGCGCCTCCCCACAGCTGCGGCGGCGCAATGTTACGTGTGATATAGTAGCGCCTCCCCACAGCTGCGGCGGCGCAATGTTACGTGTAATATAGTAGCGCCTCCCCACAGCTGCGGCGGCGCAATGTTACGTGTAATATAGTAGCGCCTCCCCACAGCTGCGGCGGCGCAATGTTACGTGTAATATAGTAGCGCCTCCCCACAGCTGCGGCGGCGCAATGTTACGTGTAATATAGTAGCGCCTCCCCACAGCTGCGGCGGCGCAATGTTACGTGTGATATAGTAGCGCCTCCCCACAGCTGCGGCGGCGCAATGTTACGTGTAATATAGTAGCGCCTCCCCACAGCTGCGGCGGCGCAATGTTACGTGTAATATAGTAGCGCCTCCCCACAGCTGCGGCGGCGCAATGTTACGTGTAATATAGTAGCGCCTCCCCACAGCTGCGGCGGCGCAATGTTACGTGTAATATAGTAGCGCCTCCCCACAGCTGCGGCGGCGCAATGTTACGTGTGATATAGTAGCGCCTCCCCACAGCTGCGGCGGCGCAATGTTACGTGTAATATAGTAGCGCCTCCCCACAGCTGCGGCGGCGCAATGTTACGTGTGATATAGTAGCGCCTCCCCACAGCTGCGGCGGCGCAATGTTACGTGTAATATAGTAGCGCCTCCCCACAGCTGCGGCGGCGCAATGTTACGTGTAATATAGTAGCGCCTCCCCACAGCTGCGGCGGCGCAATGTTACGTGTAATATAGTAGCGCCTCCCCACAGCTGCGGCGGCGCAATGTTACGTGTAATATAGTAGCGCCTCCCCACAGCTGCGGCGGCGCAATGTTACGTGTGATATAGTAGCGCCTCCCCACAGCTGCGGCGGCGCAATGTTACGTGTAATATAGTAGCGCCTCCCCACAGCTGCGGCGGCGCAATGTTACGTGTAATATAGTAGCGCCTCCCCACAGCTGCGGCGGCGCAATGTTACGTGTAATATAGTAGCGCCTCCCCACAGCTGCGGCGGCGCAATGTTACGTGTAATATAGTAGCGCCTCCCCACAGCTGCGGCGGCGCAATGTTACGTGTAATATAGTAGCGCCTCCCCACAGCTGCGGCGGCGCGTGGCTGGTGACGCGCATGTCTCGGCGCGCGTCAGGCCGGCGCGTGCGCCTGCGCAGTGCGCGCCCCCACCCCTTCCCTGCGCCCGCGCCCCTCGCGGGGGTCTCCGCCGCGTTGAGGTGGCTGCCGTGGACATCACAGGTATGTTACTTTTTGTAATATTTGTAAACACGCTGCAGCGGCAAACGAAATCTTTGTCCTGCGTGTGACCAGCAGCGTCCTAACCCGTTGTCCTAGGTGAACGACAAACGCGATAATGCGACGCGACGCGTAAATGTCAAATAGTCGTTGTCTGTACTTGTGGCCTATGTAGTCGCCATAATCAATGTGTGACACAACGCGGCAAGTGCGGATCTGTTTTTTGCGCGACGAGACGCGACACAATAGTTTTTTAATAATTAATTATTTTCTATTATAAGTACCAGTGTTTTTCTTACCTTAAAGTAAAGTCAATAACAACCCCTCCTCAATAGAAATAGGTTTTTGAAAATTGGATATTGATAGTTAAATAATAGGTTTAAAAGCTGCAATAATATAATCGAAAGTGTTTTGTAATAAGTCACAATACTCTTTAAATAAACTTGGATTTAGTTTCGGATATAAATGATGGAACTCTCCAAACTTATTTCTTTCTAAATAAGTACAATGACTACCTACAACGTAGGACACACGTCGCTTGAAGTATTGGTCGTATTACGTCGCATAGCGTCGCGTCGTGTCGTGTCGCGTTCGGTCGCTCACCTAGGACAACGCCTAAGATAATATTATATACTTCTATGGTAGGTATAGAGATTGTCATGCACTTTATGTTTTCACTACCCTAAGACTGAAATCGATATACAAATATATAAAATGAATCCGTTTCCCTTGGTCACGGCATCACACGTGAACGGCTGGACCAAGCTCGCTAATTCTTTTTCGTCGAGTTTTTTTTTAAAGTGGCGCGGAACATTAAATTTAAAATTAACTAATTTAAATTTAATTAATACAAATTGTCATACAACATCTATGAAGGAATGGCATTTTGACAGCTTATAAAAAGTATGTCAATTGATTGGTGATGTCAAGTACTCTATTGTGTTTATCATGTACAGACGCCAGCACATCAATCTACAACAATCTGTCAAATGACAATGCCAGATCATGCCCCAACCATTTACAGAAAATGTAAATTAATAAAAAAAATGTAATGATCAAAGAACCTTATTATAATAAATTGTTTTTCTATAGAACTTGTCTGCGTTCTTAGCTTCCACGAGACAGGAGTCGAGTGTGGAGTTGTGTGGAGTTCTTTAGCAAAATGCTTCCTTTGAGTCTTATATTTGTTTTTATTTTTTGAAAATTTAATTGATAATGTAGGCTATAAGGTAATGTAAAGAACTTTTTGTTGCCAAATAAACAACATTATTATTATTACTTGCGGATTACAAATCAATGCTAAAAGGAATTCAAATACAGTTTTTTGATTTAAACAGAAACGGCAAGTTTAGCAGTTATTAGGACTAATGTTTAGTTATCAGCAATGAATAAGCCATAAAATGCTACATATTGCATGCTTGTACATGACTTTTATTGAGTGGGGCAAAGTTCGATAGAGTTTCTGGCATTGTCCTTTCTTGGATAGATGTCCAACTTTATTAAAAAAGTATAAGGTTCATATTTAATTGGGAAAATTTGACAGTTTGATATGACTTGATCTACTGGCGTCTGTACCACCTGTATTTTACCAGCAGAGCACGGAGGAGCAGCCGGCTTCCCCCTCCCCACTCCCCCCCTCAGTGGAACAGCAGATCAAGGACACCCTGCAGCGAGGACTGAGCACCATGAGTGATAGAACTGGGCCTGAAGGTAAAGAACTAAAGTCAAAGTCAAATCATTTATTACCAGCTTTTTATTAGCTTCACCTGTATGTTTGTATGTTTGTTTGTAACCGACTTCTTTGGGCGCGATTTTGACCCACTTTAAACGGCCAGATTTCGTTCAAACTTTGTAGATTTATCGAGGACCGATGACAATACACTAATTTGATAAAATTATTTAAACAAACAAAAAAACAAAAAAAAAAGGCATAAGTCGTTCAAAATTAGTTGCCGAAAAAACAGCTGTTATATACTAGGAAGGTACTGGTACAAGCGCCCCTGGTAGAATACATGTACATAATATTTATAGATATAGATATAACCAAAGTAAAAAGTAAAAAATAAATAATATATATAAATAAAAGTTTAAAAAAACTAAAAACACGCGTTTTATAGAAAACCAAACTAAAAAATAGAAAATAAATTTTAATAAATTATTTTATTTTTAAAAAAGCGTGGGGTGCATGGTGTCAATAGTTATAAATATTTTATTGACAGATATGAGTAGTGTGATTTTCATTTTGATAATATCTTAAAAAGCACCCCACGCTTTTTTTTAAATAAATTAATTTATTAAAATTTATTTTCTATTTTTTTAGTTTGGTTTTCTATAAAAAGCGTGTTTTTAGTTTTTTTAAACTATTATTTTTTAATTTTGCATTATGTCCGTCTTTGTACCTTGCATCTTTACATAGTATAAAAAGCTTTTTTACAAAAAAGGCAACCACCTTCAAAAACTAAAAAGTGTTTAATTAAGTATTTAGTAGTTAGTATAGTTGTCTGGCTGTTTTTTAACTATATACATATGTATTTAATTGTGTTTGTGTATGTATATCAGCTGTCTGGCAACATAGTACAGGGTCTCCCTAGTTTGGGGTCAGATGACCGTGTGTGAAATGTCCCCACATATTATTATTAATAGGTGATAATAATTTATATCATTATTTGCACAGGTCACATGTCCACTGATAGTTTTGAGATGTCCAGTATGGAGCGCGCCTTACCTCATATACCTGAACTAATGGAGGTAAGATAACATTATTTATTTATAGTTCATTAAAACTGGGTTGTAGAGTACAGACAGGCAGTCGCTCCAACTAAAACACTGGTCAAAACTGCTGTATAGCAGATTCTGGTTAGACTGGAAGCAGCCTCAACTTTTTATTTGTCTCTTTTGTCTTTGGCATAGCAACGCATCTGCGAGGTCTATGGTACGGTATGAATACATGACAGGCGATTTACTACTCTTTGGAATTATATAGAAACATAATTTCATACAGTAGAAGTCAACGCATCTGCGAGGTCTATGGTACGGTATGAATACATGACAGGCGATTTATTACTCTTTGGAATTATATAGAAACATAATTTCATACAGTAGAAGTAGGGTCCGTAGCATTAAACTGCATTTCTCGACCAAGACACGACTCGAAATAAGGCTTGTTTTCTTCTCCTAAAATATTGATTGTTTAAATTGTGAAAGTGAACCGTGACTACAAAAAGTTTAAAGAAACCCCGAACTAGTTCAAGTTTAAGATCCGAACTCGGAACGCGGAACTTAAGACCCCGAGTCGGACAGGTCAGGTCAGAAGGGGACGGGGAAAAGACCCCGCCAGGCAATCCCCTTCGTAGTATATTTTTAAACCACCCAGAGATAGGTGCCCCGCGAAACGTAGCCCCGTCGACCGGGCCTTGGGCATTCTACGAACTGATCATTTTGCTAATTGGACATTCTGCTAACTGAACATTTTGCTAATTGGACATTCTGCTAACTAGACATTTTGCGAATTGGACATTCTGCTAACTGGACATTTTGCGAATTGGACATTCTGCTAACTAGACATTTTGCGAATTGGACATTCTGCTAACTAGCATTTTACGAATTGAACATTTTGCGAATTGGACATTCTACTAACTGAACATTTTGCTAATTGGACATTCTGCTAACTGAACATTTTGCTAATTGGACATTCTGCTAACTAGACATTTTGCTAATTGGACATTCTGCTAACTGAACATTTTGCTAATTGGACATTCTGCTAACTAGACATTTTGCTAATTGGACATTCTGCTAACTGAACATTTTGCTAATTGGACATTCTGCTAACTAGACATTTTGCTAATTGGACATTCTGCTAACTGAACATTTTGCTAATTGGACATTCTGCTAACTGAACATTTTGCTAATTGGACATTCTGCTAACTGAACATTTTGCTAATTGGACATTCTGCTAACTAGACATTTTACGAATTGGACATTCTGCTAACTGAACATTTTGCTAATTGGACATTCTGCTGACTGAACATTTTGCTAATTGGACATTCTGCTAACTAGACATTTTGCTAATTGGACATTCTGCTGACTGAACATTTTACGAATTGGACATTCTGCTAACTGAACATTTTGCTAATTGGACATTCTGCTAACTAGACATTTTACGAATTGGACATTCTGCTAACTGAACATTTTGCTAATTGGACATTCTGCTGACTGAACATTTTGGTAATTGGACATTCTGCTAACTAGACATTTTGCTAAATGGACATTCTGCTAACTGAAAATTTTGCTAATTGGACATTCTGCTAACTAGACATTTTACGAATTGGACATTCTGCTAACTGAACATTTTGCTAATTGGACATTCTGCTGACTGAACATTTTACGAATTGGACATTCTGCTAACTGAACATTTTGCTAATTGGACATTCTGCTGACTGAACATTTTACGAATTGGACATTCTGCTAACTAGACATTTTACGAATTGAACATTGTGCGAATTGGACATTCTGCTAACTGTACACGTTGCGAAACAGACATTCTGCTAACTGGACAATTTCGAACTGGACAGTTTGCGACCGATGGACAATTTGCGTAAATTAATCAAATTCAATGGATTTTCAATCTATTGGATTTGATTGATTGTTTGTATAATTATGGTTTTTTTTATATAGTATTATTATTGTAATTTTCAGGGGTCATGGCGTGGTGATACCAATGTGGAGTATTTGGATGGTGTACATATAATGTTAAACGCTGAAGGTGCCAGCTTGCTGCCGTTGGCGATTGAGTAAGTGACAACTGTAGGCCTTCCTAGTTTTAATAGAACCAAGCCCTGTTGTAAATTAGACCATTAGAAGGCACTTTTGAAAGTTGTACAAGAAAAAGAATGTTATCTAGTCGCCTCCTTCCAAAAGACAGTTTGGTCTGGAAAAGAATGGGCAAGAAACTCCATACTTACTTTTTTAAGTCATTGACTGCCGTACCAAAAATTTTGTAAATAAAACCTTCACTTGCGTCGGACACCGATGAGTTTATAATTATCATAATTTTATTCTGTCAATGCATATTTGTTACTCCCTTTTTTGATTACCAGACATATAGATGTTACAATCAAAACTCTTAACCAGTCAAAACTGGGTTCAGTCAAAACCCTTATTAAAATAAAACGCGTTTGCGTTACAAAATCAAAAGCGGCCAAGTGCGAGTCGGACTCGCCCATGAAGGGTTCCGTAGCAGTAAGTAACATAATAATTTAAAAGTTTTTTTATTTTTATATTTGAGTTGATTGAATAAAAGGTAAATTGCGGTTTACGATTTATGACGTATTAAAAAAAAACTACTTACTAGATCTCGTTCAAACCAATTTTGGGTGGAAGTTTACATAGTAATGTACATCATAATTTTTTTTTAGTTTTATCTTTCTCTTATTTTAGAAGTTACAGGGGGTGACACACATTTTACTACTTTGGAAGTGTCTCTCGCGCAAACTGTTAAGTTTAGAAAAAAATGATATTAGAAACCTCAACATCATTTTTAATTACCTATCCATATAGATACACCACACGTATGGGTTTGATGAAGAAAAAAATTTGAGTTTCACTTCTAAGTATGGGGAACCCCCAAAATTTATTGTTATTTTCTATTTTTGTGTAAAAATCTTAATGCGGTTCACAGAATACATCTACTTACCAAGTTTCAACACTATAGTTCTTATAGTTTCGGAAAAAAGTGGCTGTGACATATGGACGGACAAACAGACAGACTTGACGAATCTATAAGGGTTCCGTTTTTTGCCATTTGGCTACGGAACCCTAAAAATACGGAACGCCTTAGTTATAATCTATATATTATATAAAAGAAAGTCGTGTTTGTTACAGCACTTATAACTCGAGAACGGCTGAACCGATTTGGATGAAAATTGGTGGGGAGGTAGCTTAGAACCAGGAGACGGACATAGGATACTTTTTTTTTCTATTTTTTTTTTTTAGGTGTAGTGTACGTGTAGGGTTGGTGTAGGGTAGGTGTAGGGTAGGTGTAGGGTAGGTGTAGGGTAGGTGTAGGGTAGGTGTAGGGTTGGTGTAGGGTAGGTGTAGGGTAGGTGTAGGGTAGGTGTAGGGTAGGTGTAGGGTAGGTGTAAGGTAGGTGTAGGGTAGGTATAGGGTAGGTGTAGGGTAGGTGTAGGTTAGGTGTAGGGTAGGTGTAAGGTAGGTGTAGGGTAGGTATAGGGTAGGTGTAGGATAGGTGTAGGTTAGGTGTAGAGTAGGTAAATAGGCAGGTAAGTAGGTAGATAGGGACAGGACAACGTCTGTCGGGTCAGCTAGTAATCACTATAAAACCAAAGTTTTAAAAGACTTACAAAAAAAAATGAATTAACCTGTGTTTCTAAATATTAAGAAAAAAAAACCATTCAAAAGTAGTTTTGACAGATTTTTGTAGTCAAAAGTAGTTTTGACTGGTTAAGAGTTTTGACCGTGATATAGATACAGGGCCTCAAGTCTGCTATTACAATAGTGTCAGAATGGTCTATCATTGATTTCATAATTATTGATTTTGACGAGTTTGGTAATCTACTAGTATAATGGCGTTGTTATGACTTTCCAATGGTCAACCACTGACACGCCATTGAAAGAAATGATATAGAATGGTAATCTCGTACAAAATGACAACTGAATGACTGACTTATCCGCTTAAACTTTGACAGTTCCTTTGATCAGTGACCTGCCATTAGAACGTCATTGTGCAGTCAGTGATCGACCATTATGAATTTAGCAGATTACGAACTTTTAGCAAAATGGCAATGGGATCGTGTTGAAATGACGAAATTATAAAAATAGCAGACTTGGCCCCCTGGTCTAAAAATTGCAAAAAAAACTTAAAAGGCACAGGACATCATTTACAAGAAATGAAAAAATCTAATAGCTCCTTCCAAAACGTAGTTTTCATAGAGAAGAATATGTCTGCTACTCAAGAGTATAGGAAATAAGTTTTTTCTTGTTGTATTGTCAGTGGGCGCGTGTGGCACGGCAGTCACTTCACGTGGCGTGGCTGTGGCGCGGCCGTGACCGTGTTGCCGCCCACTGTGGCGGGCGCGGCTGCCACGGTCAGCCGGCCGTATGCTGCCACCGCGGCGTGGTTACAAGTAAGTAGAAGATGGGGTTACCACTTGAAACTCCAGTAGAAGCCGTTTATAATAACATCGAAGGGAAGTGACAAATACGTCATACTAAACGGACGTTATACAAAGCATATGGTCTCAGAAAATATAATTGCACCACAGATACAGATAGACCTAGATAACGCAAGAGCAACTATTTCGCGTGCCTAGTTTCGTGCCTAGCTTACGTACAAAAATCGTAAGTGAAAAAATTAAATAAACGTTTCCTTCCATCGGTAAGTCATATTGTGATTAATATTATGCGTAATTAATTAAAAAAAAAAACAATTATTCTTAATATAATACCCTCAGTAATACCTGGTAATACCAAATTTAAGAAAAACAAAACATAGTGACGTCATAATAGGTAGTCAAAAAATGGCACGCTTGGTTTTCATACAGATCGTGATACTTGCGTTATCTAGGGTGTATCTATATCTGTTAATTGCACCTTTCTCTACAAGGTACTTGACGTTGCGAAGTCATTTTGCACACAAATCACTACAATACGTATTAGTCACTGCGAATCAAAACGAAACCACGCGCATCGCACGCATTAAACGTCTATGCAGGGAAAGGGATGGGGAGAGTCAAAAACAAGGTCGGTCACTATTACCGGACATAATAGGGTATTTAACTCTATACGAGAAAAAATCTATTAATATTTTATTGAGACAGTTTAAGCATAAAGCAGTCGGAAAGTGTTCATAAAAAAAACAAAATATTTTTTTAATTTCAAAAACAAAATATTTTTTTAATTTCAATTCAAAGTTTTCCGTTTTTTTAATCTGTTATAAAACACCATGAAATAGTAGCGGCCATGTTATTACGCCGTACGGCTGAATTACGTAGGCTACTGCCGGAGGACTCAAAAAAAACCGAAATTTATTACAAACTAATTTATTTAAGTAAAAGTACAATTATTATAATTAAGTGAAAAAATCAAATTGACTCGATCGATGGTGGATACGAAATGCTCGGGCGCGGTCACGTAGACGGTGTCGTCGGCCTCTTGTCCTGTGTCAGCAGATTCCCCTCGCGACAGCAGTGACGATGCGCACGCGCCGTGCCGACTGACTCTGTGGCAGCGCTTTCCTTACTGGTAATGCGCGTAACAGCTGTGTAAACAAAAAATTATCAACTGTCAACCGATTGGCGTATATAGACTTTGTGCTTTTATTATTTTCGTAACCAACATATTTTTTTAATTATTAGACCTACCTATTACAAAATATGCTTTTAATTATTTTTAAATTATATACAATTTTCATATTTAATATGAGCGCATTTGATACAAAACGAACGCTGAGCAATATCACAGAATACTTAATAGTACTACATAGCAATATGGCGTCCAGTAAGATGCGTTTTCGTCAAACTACGCGCGAAATTTAAAAAAATTAAATTTAGATGCATTTTCATGGCACTTATCGATTGAATAAAAATGTTGTGTTTTTTTTTATGGCATATTAGCACTACAGAACTTTATTGAGACACTTTTCAAAAATGGGTGTTATACCCTATTTCTTAAAAATAAGTTATAATAAGCGACATGTCACTTTAAACGAAGTCATTTTGTCCGAATTTTGCTATAAAGATTTAATATGAAAACCAAACTTCATATTAAGCGGTTGGTCATCATAATAAAAGCAATGTACTGTACATTCATGGCTTTTGTAGAAGAGACGGTACAATTTTACCGATATTGCGTAGGTATTATGAGTAGGTATGGTTTCCAACCATACTTTTATAATAATAATATAGTATACTTTATACTTTTGCATCATCATCATCATTTCAGCCGAAAGACGTCCACTGCTGCACATAGGCCTCCCCAAGGAGGGGGGGGGGGGTTTGCCATAATCGCCACGCTTGGCAGGCGGATTGGCGATCGCAGTATGGTTGTTACAAAGGCACAGAGAACGCTGCTGCCCATTCTATGGTATACTTTTGCATGAATACAGAGTATGCAAAAATACATTATTTCCAATATGATCTTTATTTTTACTGTGATACGCAAAACGAAATAGTAGGGTAAAACAGTGACGATGGGAAGAGACCAGATGGGATGACCATAATGCCTTGGAAGTTGGGTAGGCCTTTGGTGTGGGGCGCAACATGTGTCGACACCCTTGCGCCATCTCATCTTCCTAGCACGACGTGTTGTGCTGCTGCAGGTGCCGAAAACCTCAAACGGCGCAAATATAATAACCTTCTTGGAAGCTATATATTTGAGCCGTTTGGGGTGGAAACTCTAGGGCCATGGGGTCCGAGTGCCCATATTGTTTTTCATGACATCGCCAAGCGGCTGGTCGACTCCTCACGTGACCTGAAGGCTGGTCTATTCTTGGGTCAAAGAATCAGCATTGCCATACAACGTGGCAATGCTGCCAGCCTGTTGGGCACGTGTCTCGTTGACAGCGATGTGGACGAGTTGTTTGATGCCCTTTGAGCTCCCTGCCTTTTTCCTAGAATTGTAAATAATTTTATTATTTTGACCCATTGTGTCAATGTCACATTTCTCTTGACACTTGACTGACAGATTGACGGCTAGACCCTCTACTGGTGTGCATGAGATAATGTACTATATCTATTGTATAGACACAAACACTACAGTATAGTTACGGCTAAGTGTAGTTACTAATATTGTATTTCAATTTCCAGGTAATAATACCGAAGGACTTGGCTCAAGACATGTCTAAACAAGTTTCTTGTTTCTCAAAACTGGCTGATTCGGACTCTGAACCGGATAGTGATGAAGAGACTCCTGGCTCGGAGCCCCCCACACTACCTATCACACTTACGTGGCCTAAACACAAGTTGAAGTTGTCTGTTGTACATGATAATGAGTTTTTATAAGATTATTTATAACTATATATATAGCTTATTGCTTGGGCCGATCGTGCCTCTCTATCGCTTGTTCCGCGCTCTCGCTTGCACGCTCAGGCTCAGGCGGAACGTGACACTTTTTCGTGCGTGCAGCCGGTGTTCATCGATTTGTAAGACGTCAATAAATATTACCTTCTTTAGGTTACCTACATAATTTATGTTGAATCTATGGGTACAATGTAAGAATAATTACATAAGTCGTTCACACCTGCCCTCTGCGCTAAGCTTATTTAAAAAAGTTTGTCATGTAGTCGTGTCACTGTGGCGGCTGTACACATTTTGATTTGTCATCTATACATTACTGTGGCGGTCAATAGGTTAAATGCCGTGGCATCTAAAGCGCTTACCACACGCACAAGCTTCACCAGATTTTGGCCTGCGCAGGCTTCTCGCAAGAAAAAACTGACCACTTCGTGTCTTACCACACGGCACAGTTAAGTACGCGCAAGCCACATTCTTGCCGAAATACTTGGCGTGGAAACAATGTTGCCCAATGAAGAAACATTTCTTGCGCTTTTCATTTTCAAGTGTTTGCTATTAAAAAAAGACAATGCCAAACGTAAGCGATTATAGTGGACAAGAACATGCCTGGTGATTAAAAAAAATCATACACATAAATCTAGTTTAGAATTGAAGAGATGACTAGCGACCCGAACCGGCTTCGCCTGGGCCTATAGCCTTCCTCGATATATGGACTATCCAACACAAAAATAATGTTTCAATTCGAACCAGTAGAGAGAGAGATAAATAAAAAAAAAAAAAAAGAGAGAAAAAATCCTGAGATTAACGCGTTCAACCAAACAAACAAACAAACTCTTCAGCTTTATAATATTAGTATAGATTCAAAAGATTTTCGTAATTATATAGGTACGGATGGATGAAAATGCGTGAATAGTTACGTTTAGTTATAGTCTAAGAGTCGTGGAAGATCGACCTTCACCCTTCAGATAACTTGAGACATATTTTTTATCAAATATAATTTATTAACAAACATGCCCATGATAACTTGCCTTTTTTTACAATTCACACACGGCCATCTTAAGTAGGCAAGCGTACCTAGCATATTCTGTGTGTTAAAAACTATCACTTGAGATGAAATTCATTCGGTTATGAAAAGAGTGAAGGTGATGAAAGAAAATTGATTAAAATGAATTCAATTAAACGGCTATGTACTTACACTTTTCGATAGGCAAGTTATCATAGGCATGTTTGTTAATAAATTATATTTGATAAAAAATATGTCTCATCAAGTTATCTGATGGGTGAAGGTGGATCTTTCACGTCTCCTCTACTATTATGGCTTGAACACTGAACGCACAGGCAAGTCACGCAGGCCGGGCTTGCGCAGGCAAAATTTCAAGCAAGTCGAAAAGAGCGCAAGCCACGCGGGTTGGCGCGTTATACAGTTTTACCACAGATATAGATAGACCTAGATAACGCAAGAGCAACTACTTCGCGTGCCTATTTACGTGCCTAACATACGATGAAAAATGTAAGTGAAAAAAATAAAGTAAACGTTTCCTTCCATCAGTAAGTCATTATGTGATTAATATTATGCGTAATTAATTTAAAAAACAATTATCTTTAATCTAATACCCTCAGTAATACCAGGGGGCCAAGTCTGCTATTTTTATAATTTCGTCATTCCAACACGATCCCATTGTCATTTTTCTAAAAGTTCGTAATCTGCTAAATCCATAATGGTCGGTCAATGGTCTCGTAATAGAATTGTGTTATAATGACATTGTCAACAAATTTGAACATTTATTCATTCCAGATTTCATTTATATATATTTTTACATATTGTTTATAAGTGTTATAAGCAATCTGAAGTAGTAAGAAGTTCGTAAACTAAGTCAGTCATTAATTGGTCATTATGTACGAGATTACCATTCTATAACATTTCTTTCAATGGAATGTCATTGGTTGACCATTGGAAAGTCATAATGACGCCATTATATTAGTAGATTACCAAACTTGTCAAAATCAACAATTATGAAATCAATGATAGACCATTCTGACACTATTGTAATAGCAGACTTGAGGCCCTGGTAATAAGGAATTAAGGAATAATAAGGAAAAACAAAACATTCGTATTGCATTGTGACGTCCAAAAAATGGCTCGCTTGGTTGTCATAAAGATCCTGATACTTGCGTTATCTAGGGTCTATCTATATCTGTGAGTTTTACCAACCGGTGTACAAACCGGCCTGCGCAGGCAAAACTGTGGTTACGCTTGTGTGTGTGGTAAGCCCATAAGATTATAACCAGTCCCGACTGACGGTGCCCGTTCACATAATATATGATGTACGCATCGGCACTACCTTACCTTATATTGAGAATTTTGTACCTATGTAACGATAATATATTTGTAAATAAGATTTTGTAGCTATAAGTACTAAAATAATTATTAAATGAATAGTTTTTTAACTCAATTATGTGTTTTCATTTTATACTCAATCACAAATCCTTTTTTTACACGCTTTTTATTAGCTTCACCTGTATGTTTGTATGTTTGTTTGTAATCGACTTCTTTGGGCGCGATTTTGACCCACTTAGGCCAGATTTTGTTCAAACTTTGTAGATTTATCGAGGACCGATGACAAGACACTAATTTGATAAAATTATTCCATTTTTCAAACTAAAAAGTAAAAAATAAATAATAGTTTAAAAAAACTAAAAACACGCTTTTTATAGAAAACCAAACCAAAAAATAGAAAATAAATTTTAATAAATTTAAATTAAGAAAAGTGTTAAAATTTTTAATAAATATAAATTAATAATAGTGTGAATAAAAAAAAAAATATTTTAAAAAAAGCGTGGGGTGATTTTTAAGATATTATCAAAATGATAATCACTCTACTCATATCTGTCAATAAAATATTTATAAATATTGACACCATGCACCCCACGCTTTTTTTAAAATAAAATATTTTTTTTTATTCACACTATATTAATTTATATTTATTGAAATTTTTAACACTTTTAAAACACACTCACTTCACATCACTTTTAAATTTTTAACTTTTGAAAATAAATTTATTAAAATTTATTTTCTATTTTTTAGTTTGGTTTTCTATAAAAAGCGTGTTTTTTGTTTTTTTAAACAATTATTTATTTTTTATATTTGTAATAGCGTTTGCCCGCGATGCAGACGAAGTCGCCGATTTATATCAGATGACACAGTTGGCGCAGTGGTTAAGGAATTGACTGCGGCGCAGCGTGTCGCGGATTCGATTCCCGCACGGACCAAATATTTGTATGACCTACAGACAGTTGTTCCGGGTCTGGCTGTTTGTGTATGTGAGTTTATATGTTTGTAAACGCACCCACAATTGTAGCATTTCTACATGGTTTAAGGAATAAAAGGCTATGTAGAACTGTACGAATTGAATTTATTAGCTCACGAAAGATTAGAAATGTGATGAGTATCAAAAACAATTGTTAGTATAAAAAATAAGTACTGACCTAAACGCACTGGGATTAGGCAGAGTTTTCCAGAAGGATTATGATCCCCAGCCTGGCCGGCAACAGGATCGGCCGAAGAGAAGACTGACGCGATCAGCTCGGGGACGGAGGTCACCCAGGCGGTCTCAGTAGGAGGACCCGCCCTGGGAGCACAGGCACGCGACAGCTCGGCTTAACCCGCTTAACCGACTCTCGGTTGCAGGCTGGTAGACTTCAGTAAGTAGACTGGTAGACTTCAGCAACGTAAGCGTATGGGTAATCAGCGTGTTACCCAAGCGACTCCGAAATCTGGACTGCCTCTTTGACATTTTGTTTTCTGACCGTTCTTCCGAAATTCGTAAAAAATCCAATTATGGATCCTCTTTCTAGAACGGTCATTGGTTTTCCAAAGCGAGGTATATACCGGCCAGACTTAATAATTGTCGAATGCCAATCAATAATTTTTATATAATATTAGTGCGAATTAGATCTAAAGAAACACACGATAATACAGCGGGTGTTCAGCCGTTTAATATCTAACACAGACAAACAAGCTTACAAGATCAACAGCATAGAGGATTTACGTTAGTAGCCGAAAACTTATTAGAAGAAATGTTGGCGGTCGTCAATTTGACGACTGTCACTGACAAACATGTCAAAGCAAAACATTATTTATTTTTCAGGTTTGTAAATATTACCTAATCATAAATGATATGAAATGATGATGATACAGGAATACAATTATAACACAGACAAAACCAGCACATAAAACTGTGAGTACATTATATATTATTTATAAGATTCCAAGAATCTATAAAAACAAATATTATAAAATGTAAACAATAAGTCGTTACAAATGATTTCATGCTTATGAAAAGTAAATATAGTTTTCAGGTTAAACCGAAATACTATACGATACAGGAGGAATTCCTAGTGTGGGAAAACATTTATTTTTTAATGAGTAGCCTACACACATCAAAAAAGTTTGTGATTACTAGCTTAAGCTGATATTCTAATTTTTTTAATTGAACTTTATCAAGAAAAATTCTTTGTTGTGTGTTTTCTTTAAATAGAAATACCCTGTTTGAAATAAAAAAATAAAACTATTTATTTTTTTAAATTGAGTAGGTAATTAATCCTCCTCATAATGCCTGAAATTTGATAGAAAGAAAAATACTGTTTAACCAAACTTAAACAACAATGAATTAATAAAAGGTTTGTATTCAATATAACTCCTCCTCCCCTGGCTCGAACACATGTGAAGATCCTCCTGGGCATGCTAAGAATCAAGTTACCCAGCATTTCTTGGGGTAAGCTGTCCCATTCTTGAATAGCGGCTTCCCTGAGGTCTGGCACTGTCTGGGGACGTGGCTGACGGTTCCAAACAGCTCGCTTAAGAGCATCCCACGCGTGCTCTATTGGGTTTAAGCAGGCCAGTCTAACCTTGTGATGTCGTATTCTCGGAGAGCAGCATTTACTCGTTGCGCTCGATGGGCAGGCGCATTATCAACGACCAGTACAAATTGGTGCCCATGGTTTACTCCAGTGGTCTGACAATTCCATCAATAGCAACTGCTCTATACATGCCTGCTGTCAAGAAGCCTCGATACGGGATCAAAGACGTTCTAGCTCCAATCATAATACCACCCCATAAGGACACCGATTTCCGGCCTTGCTGAACTGTTCCTGTGGTAGTTCTTTGCCTTTCACGGTCTCCTGGTCTTCTCCAGACACGGACACGTCGGTTATCTGGATGAGTACTGATTCGCGATTCGTCAACGAAGAGACAGTTTTGCCAAATGTTTTCTTCTTCATTTTTCCGAAGCCTAGCCCACTGCAGTCTCCGTCGTTGACGTTGCCGGAAGTCAGAGGAGCTCGCCAACACCTCCGTGCTCGTAATCCAGCCTAGTGCAAGCAATTTCGAATGGTCTAACTGCTAACTTCAAGCCCAGAGGCGGCCCGAACTTTTGCTTGGGCAGCAGTCAAAATAGTTAGGCGACTACTGCGGGGTCGGTCAGCTAAATTACCCATCCCGTGGTACCTCTGCAACGTGGTCACGACACAGGATTGAGATATAGCAACTCTGCGTGCTATTTCTCTCGTGGTGTATCCTTCTTCCCTCAAAGTTACTATTCTTGCTCGTAAAACTTCTGATATCCTCTTGACATTTTTTCAATCACAACTTTCCGCGTAAAAATGTTTTAAACATTCATTCAGAAATCTGATTTCTGAATGAATGTTTAAAACATTTTTAACAAACAAACAAACAATAAAACAGTTCAATTGTTTTTCCATATAAAAACGCTTTCAGTTCTAGCTTACGCTCATTCAGAAATCACTGAAAGCGTTTTTATATGGAAAAACAATTGAACTGTTTTATTGTTTTACTAGCGACCCGGCCCGGCTTCGCATGGGCCTATAGCCTTCCTCGATAAATGGATCCAACACAAAAAGATTTTTACAATTCGAACCAGTCGATCCTGAGATTAGCGCGTTCAACCAAACAAACATACTCTTCAGCTTTATAATATTAGTAGGTATGTAGGTATAGATATTCTAAATCTATACTTTTAAATAAACAATCTAAAAAAAATAAGAAATCATACAATAACATAGGTAGGTACCTAATCTACACAAAAAAGATTTCGATTTTGCAAATTTTTGTGAGGTGATCGCAAACTTTTTTTGATGTGTGTAGGTACCTATGTCGGATTTCCTTTCTCATAAAAATCGGTTCAGTAGGTAGGTACCTAAGCGTACCTAACAAAAGATTTTAGATTTTACTTTCGTATTTATAACTAGCTTCTGCCCGCGACTTCGTACGCGGATCCTGGTGCTTATGCCAGCGACAACGAGGTCGGCAAAATCGAAGATCTGAAACGTCTGATGTCGAATTCTAAGAGCCCGGGGACGGGAAAACAACGGGATGCGCGAGATGATTCGAGACGTTCAAAAAGTACAATTTAAATCATACCTCCGATGGCGGAATATGTGGCGTAGTCAATCATAGGAGTATACGTAAATGAACTCCGTTCCTTATCAACCCAAGGAAGGTCGCCATGACCTACGGCTATATCTTGAGACACATCCAATTCTTCAGATGATATCGACATTCTGTTTAGAGTATGTCGAAGTGGATCAAAATTCAAACGTTCGTTGCGCTCTTCTTCTGTCTCTTCATGCCGTACTCCAGCAATTCTTTTTCTCTCACTTTCTAACTGATTATGAATATTTTGTTGTGTGCGTGGACAATCTATGCTATAATAATATAAAGCTGAAGTTTGTTTGTTTGTTTGGTTGAACGCGCTAAGCTGAGGATCTACTGGTTCGAATTAAAGAAATCTTTTTGTGTTGGATAGTCTATTTACCGAGGAAGGCTATACTCCAATGCGAAGCTTGGTCGGGTCGCTAGTGTATGATAATCTCATCAGCAGTTAGTCGTGCATCCTGTTAGTAGATGTGCGAATACGCTGAGACCTCAAGCGCAATTCTCTATCCGTGAACGTCTCCGACTCGCGAGACAATGTATGACGTTCACGATCAGCGGTCAGTCGCGTATCATATTCTTCACTGGTCTCTAGAGACCTGGATGTAGATACGCAAATACGCTGAGAACGCAGGCGTGCTTCGCGATCTGAAGAGGTTTCCACGGAGCGAGTTGCAGCCTGATGTTCTCGAACAGCATCAAGTCTCTCCTGACGCTCTTCGGTAGATTCTTGGGACCTTATAATCCTCAATCTTTTAGTTCCTTTTTTAACATTGGGAAAGATTTGACCTCTTTCTAGGCATGGTTATAGTTTTATTGTACAGATACCTGATCAATTAAAATCTAAGTGACTGCTCCCCTGCGTTACCGGGTAGGCTACCGTGTCACGAAGATAAATGAAAAAGGAAATAAAACACCCAAATAACATAAGCCCGAAGGCATATTTATTCGATAAAATAAAAAAATAAAATGAGAATTTTGGCCAGTAGAGTCAAATTTTCAATGATATACCATCGTCATCAAAAATCAGTCCTAAACTGTTACCGCCTTCACCGCGTGGAGGTACTCAGCTTATGTTATTTTATAAGATACATTGAAATTAGTGATAGCTTTGATTTTCACATCAGATGTTTCTGATCTTCGATTTTTATAAGTCAACAGGAAATGCCCATCAGACCAAACAACTTTTGCTAAGCGTCATTCCTATATGTATGTGTCATGGTGTAGCTGGAATCTTGGAGTTCCACATCCGGTGTTCCAGATCTTCAAATTTATTCTCTCAGCAGAAAATGCTCATCACGTGGAACAATTTTAGCTATGGTACCATTTTTGTATCTCTTGTAGTTTAGCTGGTCTGTAGCGGTTCTGCATCAGGTGTTCAAGTTTCCAAGATAAATTATAGCCTATATGTTGCCCAGACTTAATACCTATACAACAAAAGAAAAATCATTCAAATCCGCCCAGTAGTTCCGAAGATTAGCGTGTACAAACAAACAGACAAACAGACAGATTTTTTTTTTTGGATTCGTGCTCTATTACTGTTCTTAAACACCCCTCAACAATGATATTCTAATAAATATAATATCATTGCCCCTTAATTATTTTTTTTTAAATATATATTCAATGTACAGACACAGTTCTGTTACTGTTTTATTATATGTATAGATACCTACTAATGAATATTATCTAAGTATTAATTGCACTATAAATTGATTTTTGCTTTATTAATAGAGAAATATCGAAAAAAAACGAATGGGATTATGGTTTTCAGTGTGTTAAGTACGCCAGGTTGCCGGCCTCCAGCCAGTCAAATCATAAAAGATTGAAGATGCATTGGGAAACTGCTGAGAACAATGATATTCTAATAAACATTGGCTGAGAAATGATTGTTTCTATTAGTTTCGCGAAAACTATAGAAGATTTTTAACCTGTCAAAAGACTCTTAACCAGAAAAAAAAAAATACACAAAGCGTCCGTCAAACGTTTTTAGGTTATGTATGTTATTTCGTTCTTTTGTAAGCCAAAACGAAAACGAATTACCAAGAACGTAACAGTGAATCTCGGAGGAAAACTGATTGTGACTAAAGTTTTCGTTGTCCCTATTAAATGTAGTGATTAAAAACTCTTTGCCGTTATCTGTTCGTTTCAAACATGCCTAATAGAAATTCATCACTACTGTGGAACTATTTTGATAGACAACCTGGAAAAAAAACAGCTATATGTAGATTTTGTAATAATTTGTATTCATATGTGACTACCACTGCCAACCTGAAGGGTCATTTGAAACGAGTGCATCCAGATGTTTTTGTACGCATCAACTGGGATCGGAACTCGGATAACGAAGGTACGTAACGTTATTTTATAATATTATACAAAGTAAAAACGTTAGGTAACGACTACGGAAAAGTGTCGTCTGGTGTACCGAACACGACACAACTTTACAAGAATAACTAATCTGATAAGTTTGTCGCACTATACCTAGACCAAAAGACTAATATTCAGAAAATATAAAAATAATCCAGCGTCAACACTCAAAACGGTTTTCATACAGTTACACGGTACGCTGCAGTTACGTTAATGCTATGTGTTATAGTTATAGCATCAATAAAGGAAACGTTTAAAAGGTTAATAGTGCTAGTAAACATGAAAAGGAGTACTTCACAGTTGTGGGACTAATAATAATAATAATAATAATAATAATATATTTATTTGCGAAAAACACGGTATACAAAGCTGTTAAATAAGTGTAAGATCCAGCATGTTTTGCTTAGAATTAAAGCATGCAAACTTATAGTCAGGTACCTAAACGAACGTTAAGAATTACACATTGAACAGACAAAAACATAAAAAGGGATATTACAGTCTATGTTCCAAAAATTGCTTAACACTATAAAAATTATTTTCAGTTAACCATTTATACAACTTTATTTTAAAAAGCCTACAGTTCAACGTCTTTAGAGTGTTTGGTAATTTATTAAATATCCGTACAGCCATAACTAGACAGCTCTTATTATATTTTGCTAGCCTACAGATCTCTTCTAGTACAAGTCTGTGTTGGTACTGGCCACGCCGACTACGTGAGGCTACTTCGTCTACTGTTTTAAACAGCTCTATATGTTTTCGTACAAACATAGACACTTCATATAAATATAATGAAGGCAACGGTAGCAAACCAAGCTTTTTAAAAATAGGTTGACAGGATTCATCCGATGGGATTCCGTAAATAGCTCGCAAACATTTTTTTTGGGCAACAAATGCTCTACCTTGGTCAGTACTATTTCCCCAAAAAATTAGCCCATACCGTAATGAGGATTCAACATATGCCTGGTATGACATCACAGCCGTTTTTATATTGGTGACCTTCTTAATTTGCCTAAGGGCGTATGCAAATTTATTTACTTTATTACATACATGGCCGACCTGAGCTTTCCAGTCCAAGTGTTCATCTATTACTACTCCCAAGAACTTGGTTTGTGTTACTTGGGTAATCTTTGGTATATTCATATTAAAATTAAATTTGTCATTATGAGATTTATTAAATTGTATGTATACAGATTTATTAAGATTAATCGATAAATTATTATTATTTAACCAGCTAATTAAATTGTCAATAGTATTATTTATGTCAGTTTCATGGTCAGTAATGGTTTTGAATTTTTTGTCACTAGTAACAATAATAGAGATGTCATCAGCAAAAAGGAAACATCTATGAATGGTTATATCAACTATGTCATTTATGTAAATTATAAATAAGATAGGTCCCAATATGCTACCTTGGGGCACGCCACATTTTATATTTTTATATTCAGACGAGTAGAATGTCATGTCCCTCTTTTCATTAAGTTTAGTGATGGCGACACTCTGTCGTCTATCAGTTAAATACGATGATATCCACTGAAGTGGTAATCCTCTAATTCCGATAGACTCTAGCTTTTTTAATAATATGTCATGCGAAACAAGGTCAAACGCTTTTGACAAATCAAAAAATAAGCCCGTTGTTAGGTGGTTGTTACTGACACTCGCCAGTACCGATTTTAAAAGTGAAAATATGGCTAAGGAAGTAGACTTACGTTTTTGAAAACCGAATTGTTCCTTGTTTAAAATGTTAAATTTTTCACAATAACTAATTAATCTTTGGTACATGCATTTTTCATATATTTTTGAAAGGATGGGTATCAGTGTTATAGGACGATAATTGTTTATGTCACATTTTTCACCCTTTTTAAATATCGGCTTCACAAGGGACATTTTTAGGGCTTTAGGAAACACCCCTTGTGAAAAGGATAGGTTGATTAAATATGTCAACACACCGCTTATTTCATTAACACATATCTTAATAATTTTGGTGCTAAGTTCATCGTAGCCCTCAGAAGTTGTATTATTTAATGATAATATTTGTTGCTTTACCTCATTTTCTGACATGGGTGTGAGATACATCGAATTAGCAATTAGATTTTTATTAGGGAACTTGTTGTTACAATTTTGCGTTCGGTTAGATTTTGTATAGTAATCATTGAAGGCGGAGGCTATTTCTACCGGTTTTGTAAGTACGGTGTTGTCAATTTTAATGTGTTCAATATTGTCTTTGGGGTTGATATTGTGTATTTCGTTTTTTATTATTGTCCATGTGGCTTTACATTTGTTGTCATTCTTGTTCAAATACCTAATATTAGCATTACGTTTAGCATTGTGGATACATTTTTGTAGCAGATTCGAGTATGTGGTATATTTTGTCTTATTAGTGTGATTTTTATTTTTATAATATTGGTATCGTAGACAACGCTTAGTTTTAGAACTCTGCCTTAGACCTTTACTTATCCACGTTTGTTTTGTTTTTTTGTTTAAGTTTATTTTAACCCTTACCTTTGGAAAGCAGAGTTTGTGAAACAGACACATCAATTCATGGAAGCGATCAAATGCCATATTTGCATCGTTCTCCATGTATATGTGTGCCCAAGACAAGTTTTGTAAGCATTCTCTAAACTTACGTATATTGTCCAGATTGTAATCTCTTTTGAAGATATGGTATATTGCTGTTTTTGTTGTCTGAAACCTTAAAGGGAAGCTTAGCATTTGTGCCGTGTCGTGGTCAGAGAGATGAAGTGGTAGTATAGTTGCGATAGCGTCAGGTATATTACTTAAAATGTGGTCAATACAAGACGATTTACGAGTGGCTATATTAATATGAATTTTAACATTGTGGCTACGTGCTAAGTCTTGAAATTTTTGAGTGATTTTGCCTTTTTTCAAGGTATTTATATTAAAATCACCTGTTAAAACTACGCGTGTTTTTGTTTTGTACTTTTTGTAAATATCTTGTAAGATTATTTTGATAAAGACTATTTTGATAAAGATCTAACTGACAAGATAGCCACGTGTAGAGTTTGCTTCAATGCGTATTCTTATCATTCTACCACTTCTAATCTAAAAAGACATTTAGAACGAAGTCATCCAGAAGTATTTGCCCATATTTGCTGGGATCGTAAAACTAGTAAAACTAGGGTCGACACGGATAACGAAGGTATGTGTAAAATCAATTATGGTTATTGTTTTGACAAGTCAATGACATCGACATATATTTTTAAACAAGGTATCTATAGTTTATATTTCAAACCGTTTTGTGAAAGAAGTGGATTTGGTTGTAACTCCAAAAAAACTAGTTATAGCGTTATTTTGGTATTTTTCTTTATAACGTGACAACCGTGACAGTTACAATTAGTATAAAATTAAGTATCTACCTATATGTCGTCGACATACTGCATTTTTTATGTAATCTCATTTTATTGAATTGATTTGTGTTTGTAGGTATTAATTTTATATAATTATGTTTGCAATCATGACATATCTACTTTTTACCTACGGACTTTTATCTAAAATGAAGACTTCTAAGAATCGATCGCCTATAGAGATGTACCACACAGATACAAGTCAATGATACCGTCACGGGCAAGAAGCTTATAGATAAAAGTGGAGGCAACACTCTAAATACCTAAGTGAAGCCAACTGTGGGCAGACGCTCTCTTTCTGAATGCATACATAAGATAAGGAAAACACATATCATTTTCTCGTTCTTATGTATGCATTCAGAAAGAGAGCATCAGCCCACAGTTGGTTTCAAGCTTTTGTTCTGAGTGTTGGCTCCATTTATACCTATATCTTCATGGTCACGGGCAGTCTCCAGTCACGGCCATTTTGAGAACCGTATCGTCGGTGTCGTGTAACGCTTAGAGTTGGGCGGTATTTATATATAGATACGAAATCTGTTTATTGGTATCGTATCTACAAAGGACGAACTATATTTTAAACAAATTATAGATAGATAATGTTGTAAATAAATAATTATACATAATAAAATGTCTCGAGTAAATTGTAGCCCGATATGGGATATTTTTGACAAAATTGAAAACACTAAAACAGCCAGATGTCGCGTTTGTTGTGAAGTGTACAGTTTTAGAGGATCGACGGGAAATTTAAAATCGCACTTGAAGAAGAAGCACGTCAGTGTTTATCTCCAAGTGGAAGCTGCTCAGGAACGAACAAAGTCTGAGCTCAAGGAGAAACATGCAGGTATTTATATAATAAACATCGTACAATTTCAAAACTTAAATTCTTAACTATGTTTTAAACGTTACAAATCCTTAATAGGTACCGATTCTTAAGGGCGCGTATTCGATTTAGCGCAACTCAAAATCTAAACGATTGCTAGAACGGCGTAGCAGCATTGACACACAGTAGTACAATACAATGGTCTGTTTGTGTGCATCAGAAAAAAAAATATGCACGAAATAAGCACGAATCATTGAAATTGATCGGCAAACGACAGCGCGCGATGTTTTACAGTGCTTTTTAAAATAATTGTCTAAAATAAATGAGCTCGTATAACGGACTGAAAAATATTTTGTATATTAAGCATAACATTTACTTTCATAAAATAAATATATCAGTTATATTTTTATTCAAATACTGGTGAAAAAAAATTGACAAAGTGAACCGAATTTCTACTTTTTCAACATTGTTTTTTAATACATAATAGTAATATTTTCGTAATTTTGGCTCTGTAGCTGTCTTTATGACTGAATACACTGTAGGAAAAACGCATAAAACCAATTATTTTGGCATATTGTAATGATTCTATTCGTCCTGAAAGTTAACTCTGACGTCTATTTTCGTAAAACGATATGAAAGAATTGTCTTCGCTTTAAAAAATCATAATTAAAAATTATACTTTTACTCTGTAGCTGTCTAAATCAAGACTTAATCTTTCTAAAACTGTAAATTGTATTTAAATAATCTGCTCACATAATTACAATATTGCTCTGGGCAAAACGCAAAAACATGAAGTTTTCGTCACGAATCGAATACGCGCTCTTAACCTAACCTACAATATCGTCGTATACAATTTCAAGTAAAGCGTTACGCTGGATCTTGAATAAAAATAAAACTGTATATTGCTTTCATAGCCTCTCATAGGTAAAATATCTAACAAAGATATAAGGAATATCTAGTATATAGTTTTAAATATCTATGTAGCAGGTATATAGTTTTAATAAAATAAGATATTGAAAATCGTATCCGATTCTCAGAAGGCGATACAGTCGCCGAGACGTGTCTTTTACTATGATCGTTCGTTTTGTTCTTGTTTAGTGTTGGCAAGAGATAAACAATTTGTTGTTATAGTTATTAGGGTATTCATTGAGGCCAAATTAGAACCGAACACATGAAAAAGAACAGTTTTTAGTTCCCTACTTGGCCGTCAGTACTTCACTAAAATTCTAGATGGCGCTCGCAGTATGTCTGACTTAACAAAACAAAGTTATTAGAAAGTATTTTTTCTTTGCTTAGGGTTATTTAATTTCGTATGAAATCGTGTTTATTTGAGATAATTTTTGGTCATGTTCTACCTACTAATAATAACAGATTGAAGTATTTGTTGAATTTTACAATAAACAAAAGTTTTCAACTTGAATTTCGTGGGTGTAACTTTCAAGGTCAAATTGCATGTGCTCTTCGATGTCGCGTAGTTCAGATTAAAGCACGATACAAGAAACTAAATGTTGTAGGTTTTACCATTTACCAACTCGAATATTGTGCAGTTTCATATCAGGTCAGTGTCAGTTATGCACACATTGCACACACGCTTTATGCGGAACAAAATGTGTTATGGGTGTTATGTAACTTATGAATACTTTTTGGACAGAAGAAAAAACTTAGGTATAGGTCGACATCAGGGGATGACGGCCGTCTACTTAGGCCCATCACTTATTCTTCACAAAATATTTGCATTGCAATTATATATTGTCAGTCAGAAAATCTAGTCAGAAAGGTGTCTCATTACGTTGTAGTTATTTGAAGAAGATCAATAATAATCCACCTGATTTTAAGAACTCCTTTTAGACGCAAATAGATAGAATAATGAATGGAACTCAGTGGTGTTACTAAACATCAAACATCTCCCCATTCCTCCTCCCTTGAAAGTCGCCTTGACAACAAAACAGTCGTTACCTAGGTCCCTAGGGTGACCAGTTTAGCTTGACATCCGAGGGTGGCGCTGCTTGCAAAGAGAAACCCTAAAATCAGTAGTTGAAATGTAGTTCCACGTTTCGCCGCGTGTCAGGTTATTCTGGATGTTTTGTTGAAGTGGGGTAGGTAGGGGTTTTGAGAGGAATTAGATGGTCCTTCTTGCTCCCACCCCATGGCCTTGTGTTTTTGTTTTAGTTAGGAATGGATCCTTCTCATATTTGGCATTTCATTTAATCATATATTTTTTCTTTTGTAGTTTTCTTTTGATTAAGACTACATTTAGTCAAATTACAAACAAATGCTTATAAGTACCTATTTCCTTCAGTAGGCAAGTACTAATTTCTCCATTCAATTTAAAAATGTCGTTATTTACTGTTCTGGCTTCAATCTGTTTTTTAACCTTTTTAACTTCGAGCACGCTAGCTACGTGATTTTCAACACAGTAAACACGGTATAACTCGACAACTGTAACCGCCATCTTACATTTTGAAAACGCTTGATTTTATACTTTAATACTCTTACAGTAAGGTCCAGTTTCAACTGAAGATATTTTTTGTTTACATCGCAATCCCATTTCAAAACGTCACAACTCCAACGTTTGCTAGTGATGGGATGGGATCTTACGCGGTTACCATAAGAATATTTATCGGTTAACAAAGTTAACGGTTCATGTTAATAATTTCCACAAACTTCTAGAGAGACGGCGGATTGTTTTCGACGTAAGAGCGGCAACGTCGCGTTGCTACGTTGTTTATATTGATCATTTCTATAAATGGATATACCCGCTACCTGGATACCTGGACTCTGGAGAGAGTTAGGTAAAAGGAATTTTATTACGATATTACAAATTTAGCACGTGATGGAAAAGAGAAACCGTTAGTTTACGTATTTACCTAAGTCCATTGTTAGGATTTTGAAAGGAAGGGGAACTTGGCAACAGTGTTATGAATGCAGCCAAGAAATTGGTAGAAATGTTTTAATTTTATATTGCGCTCCCGAGTCCCGTCCACTGCTTGTTTCGTACACAATTCAATTGTTTATTACTTACTACTTGGTTGAATAGGAGTGTAATCACTTCATAATTCTAGTCTCCCGTGGGTGGCATAAAAGGCGACAGAGGGATATTGACCAGAGGATGGGCAGCAGCGTCCTTCTGAGTACCATAGCACTACTGCGATCGCCAACATGCATCGGCCAAGCATGGCGATTACGGCTGAACCCCCTCTTGGGTGAGACTTATGCCCAGCTGTAGGCGTCTAAAGATTAACATGATGATGATGAATTCTAGTCAATACATAGGTAGTCATAGTTCGATGGGACGACAAACCGACACGGCCGGGAAGAGATTAGGCGCTGGACTACCGACTTCCAAACCTCGATCTGCTACTGAGAAATGCCTAGGCTCTTTTTGACCAGGACCTCATGCATGCTCGGAAGTCGCACTTGCTTTCACGAGATCAACAGTACAATCAACTTCACAGGGCTATATTGCCAACATCATAAACAAAAAAAAACAGCTGATTGTGGGGTTCGTACAACTCGACAAAGTGCATAGTTCATTTTTATTTTCAGCGATGTAGAAATAACTTAGCATTTGTTGCGAAATAGATGTTTGTAAATCTTTACACAGGTAATGTTGGTATATTTTGACTAAGGTTGCCAACCCTACTATATAATATAGTATCCTACTATATTAGAGGCCCGACTACTATATTTTTGAAAAAAAGATATGGTAGTAGGCGAAACTACTATATTTTAAAGGCATCAAACTCTTAGCAATAATATTCGTTACAAAATGTGTAAGCGTAAAACAAAACGTCAATACCTATTTTTAACTATTCTGGAATGTCAAGTTGACAGATGCGTTCAATAATTCACATAATATTCCTCAAAAAAAAAAAGTACCTACCTAATGTTTATAACCTACTATATTTTGACCTTTTCGATAACTCTACTATATTTTTATGAGTAAAAATTTTAAAACTACTATATTTGACCGACAAAGAGTTGGCAACCCTAATTTTGACCCAATTAATTTTGAAACAAAACCGATTCCAATCATAAAATAAATATTATTTTAACCTACATGTCAAAAAAGCCATTGGTTCCGCCGGCTGTCATTCCTAGATCTTTGGCAGTCGTTATGGGTAGTCAGAAGCCCGAAAGTCTGACAACCAGTCTTACCAAGGGGTAACGTGTTACCCAGCAACTGGGTTATGGAGGTCAGATAGGCAGTCTCTCCATGTAAAACACTGGTATTCAGCTGCATCCGGTTAGACTGGAAACCGAACCCTATAAAGTTGGGAAATGGCTGACAGGTGATGAACCCACAACGTGCCATAAAATCTCTATTTTATCACTAATATTGTAAATGTGAAAGTTTCTGTGTTGTTTGTTTACTCAATCACGGTTCAACAGCTGAAACTACGTAAACAGATAGACTTTAACCTGCATTAAACACATTGTAAACTTTTTGTCCCCGAATCTCACTTGCTCGTGGGATATTTATTCGAAATTATAATATTTTCCGAACTCTACTCAGGTGACGCCGCCGGGCAGGAGATAATCCTATTCCTATTATAGACTCAAAAGTTTCTGAGGATGGATGTTTGATACTTTTTGACGCTCTGACGGAAATAACCATAGATATCTGTGGAAATAACCCACACACATTTTTTTTTTAATAACCTGTTTTGTCTTTCTTCGGGGCAAAGGCCTCCCTCAAGTCCTTACAGGAAGTCTTGTCCAACGCCGCCTCAAACCAGCCCTGGTGGTACGCGCAGGTCATCTCACCACCTCTTTGCCCTTCCTCGGCGACGCCGCCCATGTTCAGGCACCCATAGCGTGGAGCCTCGCCCAGCGGTCACTCTGCATGCGACTGACGTGACCCGCCCAATCCCACTTGAGACTGGCAGCCTTTTAGAGGTCTGATTGTTAAGTTTTTATTCCGTCTCCGTAAGATAATGGTGCCGATTCCTTTGTTCACAAACTAAACTAAAATTAGATAACTGGCATCTCTTACTGCCAGGCAGCTGAAGAAAAGGACGGCGACAGATTAGAACTAAATTAGGGATGTCAAATTCGTTTTTTCCTTGAACTTAGCCATGTTTTTAATCAATACGTTCTGAAATGACAACTGTAATATTGTATGAACATTTTAAATCAAGTTAAATTGACAGGTCCTGTTAATATCTGTCTCGTTCTATTGGAGAGAAAGAGATAAAAATAATAATAACGTTTATTGGACAAAATCGTAACTAAGCCTACTACAGTTTCAACACTAAAATCATAACTTAAGAGGCTTCTAACCTAAATGAACTCTTGATTTCCAAACTAGGTAAAAACTTGAATCTTGGAAATCAGTGCTCTTCCAATGAACATAACAAGGACTCTTACTTATAAGATAAGGCTAAGGATAATAGCTTAAAATAAGTTCAGTGCACAACAGAATTGACACCATTTTAGGATGCCATAATTCTTAATTTGCACAGGGAAAGTTGTGGGCAAAATCTAGTTAAACTAATAGAGAGTGTTCCAAGCTGCACAGCCTCAAGCTACAGCTGTTTGACAGCAGTTAACATTCGAAAGGTGGTTGTAACCGGTAACCCACGCCCGCCGGCGCGGCGCCGCTCTGGCGATGCATTCGTAAACACATTTGCATATTTCTGGCTTTAACATTAATTAATTATAGATTTACTGCCTTCACTTCCTCGTGTTAAGAGTTTAGCGTAGGCGAGCCCTTATGTGGTGAGAATTTTAGTAGGCACTTAGGCAGCCATCTTTTTTTCTATGAATAGGTAAAAGAGTTGTGAAATGTAAGGCGATTATCACACTGCCACGCATCACGCTGCATGTTTAGGGTTGCCATTCGTCCTGATATATAGGGACTGCCACCGTCATTGGGGCCTAGGTCCCGACGTCCCGACAAAGCACTATTACGTTCCGTTTTTTCGCGCGGTCACGGCAATTCAAACACGCACGCCAAATTCTACACGACCGAACTATTTTAACGCTGAAAAGAGACCACCTAAATTAACTTTTTTCCTATTTCTGCAAAAACGATTTACCTTTCAAACTGGCCATCATTTGCAACTAACTGCAATATTTTGGGTCTTGTCATCAAAAATCATAAAAAAAATTCTAGAAAAGAAAATTGACACACTTCGTTTAAGACAAGTTCTGTTCAAATGGTTATAAATAGTCTATACCTAGCTCCGCATTACTGCTTTGCATCGATCTGCCAAACACCCTGTGTATATTTTTCTTTTTGCGTCCCGACACGAGGCCAAATATGGCAACCCTATGCATGTTGCGTGTCAACAACGCACCTACGCGCCTACTTGCGGGAGTGCAGATCTGCATCATCGTGCGAGTTTTTTACGCACTAACGCGCGTAGTTGCGTTTCGTGGATTCACGGCGGCTCTCTTTCATTCAAAGCCATCCAGCACCCACGCGCGTATACGCATGATTCCGTATTTACCTACTTGTAGGCGCGTGATATGCATGAACGCCCGTGGATGCATTTTCTGTGTGTTGGACTGCGCATGTTTTCTATACACACGGAGATACTTACAAGCAACGTTAGAACTTAGAACAGTTCAGGGTTGCCAACTTAGGGGTTTTGCCCCCAAATTTAGGGGCTAGAAGTGTTAAAAGGGACATTTTTAGGGGCTGGAATTTTTTAGGGGTTTTTTAGGGCCACTTTAAATGGGATGGAGTTCTAATTATGGCAACAAAATTGACTTCGGAATGGCATCAACTGCAAAATAAAAAAACATGGACACATGTTTCGAGTTCATCCTCTGCAGTACATATCGATTGCGATGCTGGTAACTGCAAACGATTTGAAAATATCTAAATATTTGCTTTGGCATTATTGACACTGTCTGTTTTCCATGCCTCTGTTGCATCCTCTGAGCGTGCCTTTTCTATATAAGGGACAATTAAAAATAAACTGAGGAACAGATTATCCCTTAAAATGGTACAGTGTCATGATGGCACGATTTTCCGGGATAATAGGGAAGGGGAAAGGGAAGTCGGGATTATGAATCGTGTGTAAAATTTGAACCCACTGTTGATATGATAAAGAACTTCAACGTACGTATGTATGACTTCAAAAGTGGGACGTCAAATGAAAATAAGGAACGGGATAAAGATGCGGTTTTAGAAATAATTAACATCTTTGCATGATAAATTACTGTATTTAGTCAATAATATAATTTAATTTGCGTAAAGTTTAGGAAATAAGTAGGTATATAAAATTCTACATTTAGGGGTTTTTAGGGGGATTCAGAAAAAAAATTAGGGGAAGGGTTGGTAACACTGCAACAGTTAGAACACGCATTCACGCGCTACGCTGCGTGGTGCCGCATGCTCGTGCCTTTTGTGTATGAGGCTTTTGTCCAGCAGTGGGACAATATAACAGGCTGATTCATATATTTTTTCTTATTTTGTAAGGTAAAAGAGTTGGGCCTGCTTCACAAACTTGGAATAAGTGCCGATTATTTTAGTTTGCAGATGGTTGCCTACAAATTATGCAATTTTTTTCAACATATCTGTTGAATAGTGTCTATTCGGAGGTGGTGAGACAATAAAACTTGATCTGCGGAAAAAGCCAAACCAGTCTTTTCAATAATTTAATTTCATTACATCAAACTAAAGCAATATTAAGCCAAATGTATTTGAAATCATTAGTTCTATTTTTCTTCGACAAAAAATCGGTCACTGATGGTCTGATGGCTGAGCGACGTCTGGCTCATCTTGGACCATCTCACCTGGAAATAAATCTTTAAAAAAATGTGACATAAGTTCGAAGACAAATACATTTTCATACTACGTAATTATTTCAAAACTTCCTGGTCACCTAGAAACCTGAAATTCTAAATACATGAATGTTTGTACGGAAAAAAATACTGAATACGAAATATTAGGTCACTATTATGTAGACTGAAATATGTATCTATAGATACTTCTATAAGTTCCTATAATCTGGTAGCGAATGCCTGAGGCATTAAGAGGAAACACAAGGGCCGTTTTTCCATACAAATTTAGTCCCCTGTTTCCTCCCTGGATAATGCCAGTAGATCAATTTTTTTTTTAAATATCCATGGCTACTATTGGCATGTCCCTATGTTTTCCTTTTTCTCATAAATTTATTATTAAAAGAGATATGAATATTCAAAAACCTAAAAAATTGGCATGATTTTCCGCTGTGTTCAAACATTCAGAAAACAAATTTGACTTGATTATATAAAAAAAAGACAACCGCCTTCAAAAAGTGAAAAATAACTTTAGCACAGAACACACATTGACTTTAGTTTCGAAATTCAGTGGCTTTGTTCTGTTTGTTGTTTTGTATTGCCACCGACTTCCGAAACTAAAGTCAATGTGTGTTCTGTGCTAAAGTTATTTTTCACTTTTTGAAGGCGGTTGTCTTTTTTGTAAAAAGCTTTTTATTTTCCGCTTTTTAGTACCTCCTTCTCATTCAAATCTATTAAGAAGAGATTGAAAGTTAACTACTACAAAGATTGATGAAACTAAAACGTCGTCTATGTAACATTTTTGGGTATTTGTTGATTTTTCAAAAAGTGCTGAATCAATTACGATAAAATTTATGTGGGTCCACCCCTGAAGCATACCCTATCTATAAAAAAAAGAATTTTCAAAATCGGTTTACGTTTGCCTGAGAAATTAAAAAAAAAAAAAAAAAAAAAAAAAAAAAATACAGACGAATTGGTAACCTCCTCCTTTTTTGAAGTCGGTTGAAAACTAGCTGACCCGACAGACGTTGTCCTGTCCTGTCGCCTATTGGGGATGAAAAAGGGGTGAAAAAAGGGGATGAAAAATAGATGTTGGCCTATTCTCAGACCTACCCAATATGCACAAAAAATTTCATCAGAATCGGTCAAGCCGTTTCGGAGGAGTACGGGAACGAAAACTGTGACACGAGAATTTTATATATTAGACTAGCTGACCCGACAGACGTTGTCCTGTCCCGATCTAGGGGATGAAAAAGGGGTGAAAAAAGGGGATGAAAAATAGATGTTGGCCTATTCTCAGACCTACTCAATATGCACACAAAATATCATCAGAATCGGTCAAGCCGTTTCGGAGGAGTACGGGAACGAAAACTGTGACACGAGAATTTTATATATTAGATAGAAAACATAGGAACACGGCAAAAGCCTTTCTTTATTTTTTAATGAAAAAAGCAGTTAAATCGGTTAAGTTTTGGAGAAGAAATCAGGGGACTACGAATCATTGATTTTGTGTACTTTTAATAGGTATTTTCGGTCAAAGCTGCAGTTGTCTCTATCGCGCTCTGCGGTTCGTGTACGGGCATCGCGCGACAGCAATAGATTTTACAAATACCTAATTTTCAATTCTCTAGCCCGTGGTATTTTCTCTTAAGTCCGCCTTTGCACGTTTGTGCATGAAGTATAAATAAATAAATAAATAACTACTTTGTTAAACCAATGTCGCTTTCGCTTCCCGCTGTCTGTCCTTCTGTAAGCTTCTATATCTTTTAAACTGCGCAATTAATTAAGATAAACAAATTACATCTAAAAGCATATTATTAAGTTCAATATCTTAACATCACATTCCACGTTCTTTTTTTTATGTACACTATCATACACCTAAACGTCGTAAAAAAATTACTAAAATAATGGAAAACATGTATATTTTGCTAAAGTTGACGTGTTAATAATTTGAGGATTACACTACACTAACTTAAAAATCTTTATACTTAATTGACGTTTTATTTTATTTCAAAAGACCGTTTCTATTTTTTTATAACAAAAAAGACGATTCTGCGGCAAAGAGGAAATGTATGGTCAAGGTTATTTGGTCAGAGAAGCCAGGGTGGCGCTACAATAGCGACCGGGTAAACATTTTCTGACTCGGCATACTTCACTCCGTCAACAACATTCATACCATACCCTGTGCCACGCTAGCGCCATTTTGGCCGGTTTTGACTATTATTTACTGTTTGAATCTGGACACTTTTTCAACTTTCCCGCCATAAGAGATAGTTCTTTACCTCTGCCTCAGATTATCAAACAAAACGCAGATAGACCGTGCGCTTTACCTCTGCCTCAGATTATCAAACAAAACGCAGATAGACCGTGCGGAACACTGACAGTGAGCCACAAAAGTAAATACAAATTCAGAAACGAATAGGTACTTACAATCTCGTGATTGTATTTGCTTTTGCATTTTTATTTGTATTCATATTTGTTTTTTTTAACAGTGTAGGCATTGCAGGCATTCGTTTTTGAATTTGTATTTGCTTTGGTGGCTTCACTCTCAGTGTTTCGCACAGTCTATCTGCCTTTTGTTTCATAATTTGAGATTTCTGCCCTCAATACTCGCTACGTATCCTCGCATATCTACGCACTCAACCCAATACTGGATTTTACAACATTCGTCTGCAAAAGATCATATTATTCGCCTGAAACCACAATGATTCTTGTGCGAAAAACATCTAGGTTTTCCTTCCCCATAACTCATTGATTCTTAAAATAATATTTGCTCAAAAGCAACGTCATAGTGAATTACAAAAGCGTTTGTTAGCATGAACTCGATTTTTAGGGTTGCGTGCCCAAGGTTCAAAACGGAGCCCTCTTCACTGATCCATTCGTCAGTCTGTCCCTCTATCACAGGACAGTATCTTTGGGACAGTAATAGGTATACACAGAGTATGTATTACTATGACCGTAATAACAACAATCAATAAGAATACAATATACATAATGCTGGCACTTCACATGGCGTATTTGTGAAAATATTCGCTTTATTTGGATAATAAAGTACGCCATATTATTGTTATTAATACAAAATGAATTTAATGTCAATAACCATAGGGTGAATTTTGTATTATCCAAATAAGGCGAATATTTGTACAAATACACCATGTGAAGTGCCCACATAAAAATTAAAGTACACCCCATACAAGAAACGTGATTTTTGTGGAGTTTTTGCTCTAAAATTTTGTACGGTGCTGCGTTGATTGTAATGAGTAGTCAGAAGCCAGAAACTCTGACAACCAGCCCCACCCCATTATTGTTTTTTTTTTTGACGTAAGGAAATTCATGAACTTTCCCCCATTTGGCGAAAACGGGGGGTATGTGCTGGTCTCTTACCGGCTAAAACCACCACAGTTTGCCATGTCACACCAACGCCAAGGGTCGCGGGAACGTAAGTAGGATCCTTTCGAATTTGGCCTCCTTAGGTCAGGGGAGGGAGTGAGGTGTTGGACTGCCCCCGAAACGTCTAAGAGGGGCGTGCGTTAAGGACTACGCGCCGCCATCGCAGGTCCTGATTTGTGGACACATTTAGGGGGGCTGGAAGACGGCGTTGTGATATCCCTATCCCTTTCCGCAGCCTTCTTCATTGCCACTAGACCTCTTTTAACGTGCACAACTTGTTACATTGTTCTCACATTGTACCTCTAGATTCAACATGTAATATTCTATTGATTTTAAAAGAGTGTTCATGGAGTTTCTTGCTCGTTCTTCTCCATAGAAACCTACTGTTTGGAACGAGCAACTAGCTGCAACTTTTTGACTGACTGACTCCTTGACAATTCAAAAGTGCCTGTAAATGGTTTATTTGAAATAAATGATTTGAGTTTGAGTTTGAGTTTGAGTCTTCTGCGAGATGCCCGTTTCATTCGAGAAGGGTACCACCGCGTCCCAAGACTCCTAACTGAGTCTCACCAGAACCTCAACATAGTTAGAAAAAGGCTTGCTAGATAATGATGGCACGGAACCCTTCATGTGAGAGTGCGACTCTTGTTTGACTCGTTTTTTTAATATTTGCACATGTGTTTCGTGTTTTGTATCAAACATTCAAAACAGGCTTTGTAATCGACGTTAGACGTCAGAGTTGTTATTAAGATTACGGCAATCTTTATTTTTAATCATGTTTGTGAGTATATTGGGATTTCCATTCAAAAATTATAATCTAATTTGAGATCAGATAGCAGTAGAAACTTGTATTTTTTGACGTATTGCGGTATATATTAGTAGTAGAGCTGGTCGGGGAAGTTTTACCACCATTCCTATGTCACGCTTACGACACTCCATACAAACGAAACGATTTAATTACCTACACTACTACCAAAATAACAGACCACACAAATACATGCGTGTTTACGCGCCGCGAGAACTAAAAGCAGTTCCGAGAGCATGTTCGACGCGGGAAGAGGTGAGGAACAGTGTTTCGGAGGGAGGCGGGGCGTGTCGCTACTGTACGGTAGTACTAATACCTACGCTGTGCCAATGTGTGCCGCAATAAAGCACCGTTGCAGTGTTGCTGTTCAAAGGGTATGTGTGTCAGTGTAATGACAGGCACATGACACATTTCAACTTTGTCTCTGGGATGACAAAGGATCTGTGACGCCTCTGGCATTGTCTACATGCGGCGGTGACCATTCCAAATACGGTGGGCCATCATTACTAAAAAAAAATAGACAGGAAGCCGAACACAAGCCGAAGCTGCGGTGGTGAGCGTTAAAACCACCTGCTCCTCAGCTCGCGGGCCACCTCGCCCCTCAGCGCCTACGCAGGCTTAGATTACACTCTAGGGGTAGGGCAGAGAATACTACGTGGAGTCGGTTTGGCAGCGATTCGTTTCTGCCAGTAAAGGTTTGAATGATAAACCATGCAGCATCCTACGTATTTTCTTTCACGGCTAAAATTAGCGCATAGCTATGGACCAGTGTAACACCAGTTACACCTTACTGGTCATGACTAGGTCTAAGCACGTGAGAAGACGGTGGCATTCTTAAGTGTCTGCCTCGAAAATTGGCAAGAAGAAACTATATCTGTCAGATAACAGTAAGGAATAACAGTAAGCAGTATTGACTGGCCCAGGTGGAGATGGCAGGATGAGCGAGACCTCTTCGATAAAGCGTGGTGGGTTTAGTCCTACAGTAGGAAGAATCAGGCTTATAATAATAAACATCGTGAGGAACAGAAGGCCTATTCACGTAATTTTTTGACGCGCCGATGAAGTTGTAGTGTAGTTGCAGTTAAGTTCAAGTTTGAGTGAGAAACGGTATTCTTGTAATCTTTGAACTGCGCGTAAGCTGCACGTCAACTGCACGACAACCAAACTCTACCTAACTTACTTATGGTGTAGCCACATGAGAGAAAAAATATTACTCACTAAATAATTGAATAGAATTGATTAATGACTATGACGTTATTATAATATTAAAATAATTCCCCACTACAGATTTTAGTGCTTTTTAACTGTCATTTTGAGACGTCAAACGAATAGTAGAATACCGATCATGTTGCGTTCCGAAGCACGCACCGAAGACGCGCAATGTCATTAGAATGCCGTTATTGTACACGCGTGACGCTAACTTGACGCGAGCGTGTCTTTAGAGAATACGAAAAGCGTTGTTTTGATCGAAACATGGACTTAAAATTTATAAAGTCTGCATCCGACTTGAGCAGGCGTGGTGAATGGTGAAACTCAATACTCAATGTCTTTATTGCTTTTCGAAAAGTATAAATATGCGGGGGGACGAAAGAGATGGTGGAACGACTCACAGCAGTCACAGCGAAAAGTCGAGACCGATGGAAGGAATAGAGCTGATACGGGTCCCACACTCGAGCTGATACGGCTCCGACATTACTCCCGCCCATCTGACACTATTGGTCTGGTGCGCATACCAGTACTGGAACATGCTGATGAGTTCCTGGGGCAAGTCTATGCTTTTCAGCTTGTCCCGCAGCAGATTATACCACCAGGTCAAAGGCCCTGGACACATCGAGGAAGCACGCATAGGTACACGGGCGTTTTGCGATCTGTGTAGTATTTTAAGGTCCGCTTTAGACACAGTATGACACTCTCAGTGGATAACCGAGGACGAAATCCGAACTTGTTATCGTGTTTTAACGCGTATTTTATTTAACTGTGTGTTGAGCAAACCGTCAAAAACTTTTGCAATATGCGGGGGGACAAAAGAGATGGTGGGACGACTCACAGCAGTCACAGCGAAAAGTCGAGACCGATGGAAGGAATGGAGGGAGGCTCTTACCCTGCAGTGGGACAGTACAGGCTAAATATTATAATAAAAATAATAATTATGCTAAGTTAGACTGGGTGTTTAGTTAGGATCACTATCTATGGACCATGTCGGGCACAGCAATAGGCTAGAACTAGGACAGAAAGCTCTGCTTTACATTAAAGTAGGAAATTAATGAATGAATTGATTCATTTTTAAGTTGTCATACTTAAAATGAATCAATTCATTCATTTAATTCTCGTGCCCTCTGTGCAAAGATAGGGCTCTTTGCCCTGTAGTGTGACAATAATAGACTTTTATACGTATAATATTATGTAAAGCTATTGCCCTCTTAATAGAGTATTTTACCAAAAAAATCTAATTAGTCCGTCAGTTAGATTATCGAAAAATATTGGATACGTATTTTTTGTTTTATCAAATCAATAAAAACTGACGAAGATAAAACGCATGAGTGGGGGTTTGTGATGTGACGTCACTTCGCCAGTAAAAGTGTACAGACATAGTGATGTCACACTAGTTTCGAGGTTTCGACGCACTGTATCGTCTCCATATTTTGTTTACGTGAGAAAAGAAAAATCACGTGTACAGTATTTTTTGGAAATTATCTGACGGACTAATTAGATTTTTGTTGGTAAAATACCCTTTTATTAGGTACCTTCCACGGAACAAATCCGTAGTACCTACCGTGTTGGAATGTCTTCCTCCTTATATTTTCTTTAACAGACATAATATCATTCATAAACCCTTTGTTTTGTCTATAGGACGTGAGTTTATGTCTACAAGCCATAATGTTCTCACATAACGTAACTCAGTTATGTGTCGTATTGTGGCTCGTAAAATACGTCAGATGTTATGAAAAATATTCTTTATCATTAAAATGTCTCCATGACGTTTGTTAGATAAGATCGTTCGATTCTCTGATAGCATAATTTGCATTTTGTTTCGGTGTATTTTTAAATCTACAATCTTTAGATTTATTTTGTACTTACTATCAGTACTAGTTATGCCAAACACGACTACAATATGTCGTTCCGTGCTAGGGTTGCCACCCGTACTTTATAATAAAGTATTGTACGTTATTTCGGGTAAATGTACTTTATACTTTATGCGGAATAAAGTACGTGAAAATACTTTATTTTACCTATTTGGACTTTTCGAAGGTTTTATTCAATAAAAGAAACAATAAAGTTAACGGTTTTATTAACTAACTTAAAAAAAAAGAAGAGGTTGAGTGAGAACCTCTTCTTTCTAAAAAGCGATATAATTTTATAAAAAGAGAACGCGTTCAAAAACTAAAAAGTAAAAAATAGTTTTTCGGAAGTCAGTGGAAACATATAATATAACTTTTCTACAAAAAAAAAATTCGTGAGTCAACTTTGGTTGTGTGGTGTTGACTCACGAAATTATTTTTGTTATTGTAGAATAGTTTTTTGATTGTAGAATGGATCGCATCGATAAACCTTGCTCCGTAAATAATACTTTATTTGCAGATGATGTACTTTATTTTTTTACCTTAGAATCTAAATATACTTTATTTGCTTTAAAAAAAGGTGGCAACCCTGTTCCGTGCCTACCTTCCGGGTCTATCATCAGATCACTTCGTTACTATACTATACTTATTGTTACTACTATTACTACTATACTATATTGTTACTACTATTGTTACTACTACCTATATATTATTGTATAGTCGTGGGTATTCATCCGTTTGCAAAGTTTCATATCGATACGGCAATTAGAAGTTGGTCCGAATACCAGTGTTTTACATGGAGCGACTGCCTATCAGACCTCCACAACCCAGTTACTGGGTAACACGATACGTGTGTGTCTATGTACGATGGATGTGTCTGCTTGATGAGTGTTTTGTTTTACAAGATGTCTGAACAAAACATTGGTACTGAACATGAAGATGCGATTTCTAAGATTTTTAACTGACTTCAAAATAAAAAAAAAGGATGTTATCTGTTCGACCCGTATAATAATAATAATAATAATAATATGTGGGGACATTTTCACACACGGCCATCTGACCCCAAACTAGGGAGACCCTGTACTATGGGTGTCAGACAGCTGATATACATACACAAATACATTTTTTTTTTGTAAATACATACATATATAGATAAACAACACCCAGACACAAGCCAAACACAAGTGCTCATCACACAAATGTTTGTTTGTGTTTGTTGTTTGTTTGTATGTTTGTCCGCGATTATCTCCCGTTTGACTGAACCGATTATGATGCGGTTTTCAGAAAAGTGTTTGCTACATTCTGGAGGAGGTTTTAGTATACAACAAACATTCAGCGCTTTTTGAAAAAAAACAACAAAAACCGAGACGACGTTTTCGTTTCTTCCATCTTTCCATCTTTGGAGGACTTTCAATCTCTGTTTGCCGTTCCTTAATGGATTTGGGTGATAACGAGCCACTAAAAAGTGTAAAATAAAAAATACACTGTGGCACACACATTTTTGACTTAGAAATTTGACTTTGACTTTTTAATTTGACTTTTGACTTTGACTTATATATATACAAAGATTATATATATATGTGTCGGATCGTCAGGATTTAGTCCCCAAACCCAAATTCTGCCCACATGATGACTGAATCTAACGATTCAGTCAACATGTGGGCAGAATTTGGGTTTCGTGCAATGCAAACCCACTGGTTATAGGGTACAATACACGATGTTTATTAAAACCACAATTTAGCACAGTAACACTAAATAAACATAGCAACACTTAAACACAACGAATCGAGTACAGTTCCGGGACGTCTTAGCTCCGATGCGATCAGACACTGCATAGGGAACATTACGCGAAACTCGGCGCAGAGGGCGCCACTAGCACATTCCGTAAATCATAAGCATAACCTCGTATTCTTGTTATAATTAATTGTAATAACTAGGTATTTTGTGAAAATATATCAAAGTTTTAATTAATCTTGCCTACCTAACTGTACTTTAACCATATTACAGCGTCCTGCGACCATTTGAAAGTGGATTCTAGGTTATGCTCAGAATAAAATAATATTTGGTTGTCTTACATGATAAATGTGAACGTTATTCTGTAAATGCGACTATCTCACCTAAATACTTAACCTGAACATATTTTAGAGTGATTTTTAGCTGCTTCCCAAAGTTTTCGAACAGTTTCTTCTTTTGGAAATGAATAATTCCCTTCATTTCTTCATCTAAATACACAGCACTGATACATTATTGTATAATATAACACACTTCCCAATTTTGAACTCAATTAAATGCAGAATTTCACGCTTTGAACGACTCGTCGATAAACTGTTTACGGACTATGCTAGTGCTGCACTCTGGTGCCAGAACATTGCAGTAATATCCCCAATTGTGAATGTCCTATTGTCCTGCTCGCTGTGGGCTCAACCATCACGACTCTGTAGAAGCGCGCCAAAAGTAGTGGTGGTAGATCACGTGTTCTCGATAATGGCGGGCCTCCGATTCGTCGTTGGAGTGGGGGGTGTCAGGGTTTATTTTCGTTACGGAATTTCTTGATTCGGTCGCCGCGCTCAAAACCCGCGATAAAAGCTATGCAATAGTTTAAAAACATTTTTGAAAAAAGAGAACCGCCTTAAAAAAAAGCTAAAAAGTGATAAATAACTTTAGCACAGAACACACATGACTTTAGTTTCGGAAGTCGGTGGCAATTTATACAACACAACAAACAGAACAAAGCCACCGACTTCCGGAACTAAAGTCATGTGTGTTCTGTGCTAAAGTTATTTATCACTTTTTAGTTTTTTTTTAAGGCGGTTCTCTTTTGTCAAAAAAGTTTTTTTGTTTGTCTATTTTGACTGAATTACTTGAATTAGGGTTCCGCGGGAAAGAAAATAATACCCCAGCAGATCACTAACATTCACGCGGAAAAAGTCGCGGGTTTAAGGGAGTTTGAAAATATAGCAGTAGTTGTAACACGAGCCCAGTATAATGTGAGGCGGTGAGCGCCAGAGTGGCCTATAATTTCCAGACAAACTCAAACTCAAACTCAAACTCAAAATCATTTATTTCAATTAAACCATTTACAGGTACTTTTGAATTGTCAGAGTCAGTCAGTCAGAAAGTTGAAGCTAGTTGCTCGTTCCAAACAGTAGGTTTCTATGGAGAAGAACGAGCAAGAAGCTCCATGAACACTCTTTTAAAATCAGTTAAATTTTACAAATTTAGGTTACATCATTCATGTTGAATCTAAGGGTACAATGTGAGAACAATGTAACACGTCTTGCATGTTAAAAGAGGTCTAGAGAAAAATATAGTTATAATAACAATTCAAACCAAAATTTAAAATAACCGAGGCAGCTAAGAGATGACCAGTCCCAACCGACGGCGTCCGTTCACGAACATGACGCATGGATCGGCACCATTTAGCTCAACCATTTTGAAGGGAACCGAATGATCCAACACATGCGCCACCGGCAGCGAGACATTCAAGTGAGCATGACTCTCCCAACCGCCAGGGCATATTCAAGTCAATGTGAGGTATACCTCGTAAATGGTAGCTTTAAGAAACATAGTGCTCACATGTATGTGCTACGAAAAATTATATAATACTAACACATTGAGTTTATACAATGCAAAGATAATATAGATCTACATCTTCAGCAGCTCCAAAAATTGTTACAAATGCTAATCAATTAATCTATGAACCCTTATGGCTGTGGAGCTAGACCAGCATCCAGCCAAGCATTTTTATCAGTGATGTAATCACTCAACTTATAATATGCTCGGTTGCATAGTGTGCGTTTAATACAAGACTTAAATTTTGTCTCATTTAGTTGAACAATGTGGGGAGGTATTTTATTGTAAAACTTTAAACAGTAACCCATGAAAGACGAATCTACTTTAGCCAGTCTGAAACCTGGTTGAACTAGTTGGTCCCTATTTCTAGTATTATAATTATGTCTGTCACCTCTTTTATCAAAAAGATGCAGATTTTTTCTAGCGTACATGATGTTTTCATAGATGTATTGACAAGGCACCGTCATAATGTTAATTTCCTTAAACAGTTCCCTTAGAGAATCGCGCATACGCAGATTGTAAATGGCTCTGATGGCTCTTTTCTGCAGAATAAAAATAGAATCGATGTCTGCAGCTCTTCCCCACAATAAAATACCGTAAGACATAATACTATGAAAGTAACTAAAATAGACCAGTCTCGCGGTATCCACATCAGTAAATTGCCGGATCTTTCTGACAGCATATGCTGCCGAACTTAGCCGTCCTGCGAGAGATGTTAAATGAGGACCCCATTGTAGCCTTGAGTCGAGCGTTTATCCCAGAAAAACGGTTTTATCGACGAATTCCAGTTTCTCTTTATTTAATACTATGCCACACTCACTATTTTTTACATTTGGCAAAGCAAATCTGATGCACTTAAAATGACAAATGACACAAATTAAAATGCTTTGTGTCTGGAAAAGATAGGCCACTCTGGAACTCACAGCCTCATATTATAATGCAAACTGATACGTTTATCTACCGACGCACTAGCTACGGCTGTCGACTGCTATTTCTCCAATTAAGTCAATTTATGCCTTATTGACTGGGTCTTTGCACCAGCGAGGCCGACCGGAGCTATGTTCAGCTCCGGTCGTTCATGTGTGTACTAGTGAAGTACCTACCTACTAACGCGGTATAGACGCAGTATGGTCTTCGCTTGTTAATTTGTTTGGTTGGATACTTTGAGTCCACTTCTTGATCAGCCTCGTTGCTTGACTTAAATCCATAAAATAAAGGTGATATTATGAAAGTCTCACTAAATAGTAATAATAGGTACCTACCTAAATATCTATTAGTCGTCGGCTTTGTTCTGTTTGTTGTTTTGTATTGCCACCGACTTCTGAAACTAAAGTCATGTGTGTTCTGTGCTAAAGTAATTTATCACTTCTTAGTTTTTTAAAGATGGAAGAAACGAAACGTCTTCTATGAATATTTTTTTAGATTTTGTTGTTTTTTTAAAAAAGCACGGAATAAGTTTCTAATTGTTGTAGACTAAAACCTTCTCCAGAATGTAACAAACACTTTTCTGCAAACCGCATCAAAGTCGCTTCAGCCAAACGGGAGATAATCGCGGACAAACATACATACATACATACAAACATACATACATACATACAAACATACGGGTCGAACTGAGTACCTCCTTTTTTTTAAGTCGCTTAAAAACATGAATCCTTAAAGCGTAGTATTAATGGTTGAACTGTGAGGAATCTTCGGTATTCGAGTATGGAATAGTTCAAAACAAATGGACTATGTGACATTTGTAAGCTTTTATCCTAATGCTGTTTCGGCTGAGTGCCAAATACCACATTCTATCAGGTGTAAGACATCCTGACTTGAAATTATGAGGCCAGGAGGAAATGAAGTCGGAGAACATATGAGAATTTTCTGCCAAATAATATTTATTTATTATGACATTTATAACTTTTTGCATAACTTCGCAATCCGATATGGTGTCGACGACAGCACTATAAAGTTTGAGGTCATCTGCGTAAATAAGACACTGCAAATTTTGCAACAGATGGTAAGTCATTTACCATGAGTAGGAATAGCAGAGGCTCGAGTATTGACCGTTGACTTACACCAGAGCGTGTATGGTAGAGACGAGATACGTAGATACCCTACCCAGCTTTCCAATTCCTGACAGTCACGGAGATAGTCAGCAAAAAGTTGTAGTAAGATTGGGCAGAAACCAATGGCGCTGAGTTTCAGAAGCAAAATATCGTTATTAACTCTGTCGAATATTACCTACAAAAAAGAGGCTAGCAAACCATCCCAATGATCTTGCAGCCCAGTTATTACATACTAGGCATGGAACACGTTTGAAACGACGTGTGATCCTGAGACCAGACCAGGTTTAGCCATGCACCATGGGGAGCTGCCTCCACTGGGAAGCACACTCGACATGACACATAGAGTCGAGCATATAACAAATTTGCTTGCAGATACACCCAGAGAAGAAGAAAAAAAAAACAATTCCTCATGTTTCTGCATAAGGGATACCAGCTCATGTCGTCTCGTCACTAGTTTGTTAGCAAGACTGCCTACTTAAGGTGAGCAGAACATCATTCGTCGAGGTAATTTGAATGCATTCCGTAGCGTAGGTAATAGAGCAGCTTCTATCGAACTCTCTGACTATCAATAATTAAATCCAAAGGTCAAGAAAGATATTTCCATTCATTTTTGCTGTCATGCTTCCACAAATGCTCCATGTGGAGATGTGCACAAGTGTGTGCGCAGACACAGGTGCACTCCATCTTCCCTCAGTCTCATAGTCCGGTGGGATGGCAATCCGACACGACCGGGAAGAGATCAGGCGCAGGACCAACGGCTTTACACACTTTCCGGGGCACGGGAGTGCCAACCAAAAAACCAATTTCAAACCCAGAGTTGCTACTTCCAAATTTTTTTATAATAAAACTCAACACCATTTTGCTCTACCTGGTTAATTATTGAGTACGTGGAAAAAAACGCCGAAACGTGTAAAAACCGTACGGATCGATATATAAAGGTTAAGCTACGCTTGCCGCGGTCGGTCTGTGGATGGGTGACCATCCATGTCATACCGAGTTCCATCCATGCCTTGGAAAGCACGTAAAGCCGTTGGTCCAGGCTGTCATTCGCAGAACTTAGAGATTCGTTACGGGTAGGTACTCAAAAGCCAGAAAGTCTGACAAGTCTTGCCAAGGGATATCGTCTTACCCAGTACCTAACTGGATTGTTTAGGTCAGATAGGTAGTCGCTCCATGTAAAACACTTGCATTCAGCTGCATCCGGTTAGACTGGAAGCCGACCCAATATAGTTGCGAAAAGGCTAGGCAGGTGGCGGTGATTTGCCATCAACAAATAATTATCGTAATTGGCATAAACGATTCGTGTTCTTTAAATAATAAAGACGGATGGAATGTATGAAAGAAAATCTAGTCAATGATGGCATGCCGGTTGACAGAACGAAATGGAAGAAGAAATCGTGTTCTACCAACCACATTTAACATAGAACAAGGGCAGGAAATTGATAACTATTTGCCTTTAGCAAATAAGACCTCTCTAAAGTCTCAACACAATAGCGTTAGAAACACTGCCTTGACACACATGTGTTGAATGAGAATGGTTATAAACCAATTGAAAGAAAAACGGTTTGATTCAAGTCGTCATGTGATATCATCATCATATCTACCTTTAGACGCCCCCTACTGGGCATGGGTCTCCCCCAAGGGGCGTTCAGCCGTAATCGTCATGCTTGGCCGATGCATGTTGGCGATCGCAGTAGGTGTTATGGTACTTAGAAGGACGCTGCTGCTCATCCTCTGGTCAATATCCCTCCGTCGCCTTCTACGACACCGACGGGTAGAAATGGGGTGGTGCTTTTTGCGGCCGGCACCACACGGCTTACACGGACGTATAGAGATATATTTGTAGCCGGTTTAAAATACAAATAATGGGTGATTTTTTAAGAGGTATAGGATTTGATTTTCAAAAAAAACACAAAAAATTTGAAATTTTGATGAAATCTTTATTGGAATCGATAGAACGATCAATATAATTTAATGTTTGAAGATGATTTCATGCAAATGCTGGCCGCGGCTCCGGTTTAGATGGCCCATTCGCAAGGCCCAATTTCGGCACACTCTCTCCAACATATCAGCCGGTATATCACGAATAAATGCTTCAATATTGGCTCCCAGTGCGTCAATCGTTGCTGGTTTATCCCTGTAGACATGAGCCTTAACATGGCCCCACAAGAAATAGTCCAAAGGCGTTAGATCACACGATCTAGGCGGCCAATTGACGGGCCCAAAACGTGAGATAAACTGTTCACCGAAGGCGGCTCTCAATTGGGCCATTGTTTCGCGTGCCGTGTGGCATGTGGCACCGTCTTGTTGAAACCACATGTCAGGCATGTCAAATTCTTCCATTTTGGGCAAAAAAAAATCGCCAATCATCATAAATTGGAAGAAGTGCGCGATGCACTCTCTTAACCGAGCATGCATTTTAATAGTAAAATTCAATAATTTGCAAGCGTTGTTCGTTCGTAAGTCGATTCATGGTTAAATTATAGACCAAACTGTACATGTTGGACAATGACACAAGACACGATTCACGCGTGATCTGTCAAAAACAGTGTTGCCAAAAAGATACCAGCAAAAAAATCACCCTTTATAAGCAATGTAATAATGCATTTAGGGTGCTGATGGGGCTGCCTCGATTCTACAGCGCTTTGACTGTTTCTATTCTACTATGCGAAAACGGTGCACGTCCCTGGTGCGCAGGGTTCAGACTAGCCCCAACGGCATCCTGATTCCTGAGGGCATTCGCGCAGTTTCGATTGCCAGTACCTGAACCATTGCTGAATGGTTCACTTACTGAGCAATCGACGTCAGTAACATGCGTGTAATCTAATTAATATTGTGTATGTGGTCTTTTTAACCGACTTCAAAAATTAATTATCAATCAAACGGTTATCAATTCGTATGTTTGTATTTTTTTTTATGTATGTTCGGGCATAACTCCGTCATATATAGACGGATTTGCAAAATTATTGTTTCATTCGAAAGGTGTTTATTCTGAAATGGTCCCATATAAATTTTTGTCGAAATTGATACAGCACTTTTTGAAATAATCAACAAAATCCCATAAAATTAAATAGATGACGTTGTTTCTTCAATCTTTGGAGGATTTTCAATCTCTGATTTAACTATGTCGCAGTTTCTTAATGGATTTGGATGTTAAGGCGATACTAAAAAGCGAAATAAAAAACTTTTTTCAAAAACAAAACAACCGCCTTCAAAAACTAAAAAGTGATAAATAACTTTAGCACAGAACACACATTACTTTAGTTTCGGAAGTCGGTGGCGATGGCTTTGTTCTGTTTGTTGTTTTGTATTGCCACCGACTTCCGAAACTAAAGTAAGTAATGTGTGTTCTGTGCTAAAGTTATTTATCACTTTTTAGTTTTTGGAGCCGGTTGTTTTTTTTTGAAAAAAGTTTTTTAATTGTTTGTGTTTTTGTTATTATTTTATTATGTGTGATACGATTCTTTGTTGGTCGAAATAAACGTTATTAATCTTATATCTATATTCGAAGACATAAAAGTATGTAGTTCTTAAGGTAGAGTAATTGCTGAAATGCCTTTACTAAATTCAAGTATCTATAGGTACTGCACAATTCGGTCCTAAAGCGTGACCGCGAAATAAACTAATAACGCCATTGTTGCGATTGTTTCGACAACGTCAGTTGCTCAATCGTACTTTGTGAATACCGTGAAACATGGCTGTTTTTTCTATCGAAATATAGGCCACCCTCCTCTTAAGACGGTTTATGGAACTGTGTCACGAAAACTATCCTTTCCTACTAGCCTTTCCTAACTATGTTGGGTCGGCTTCAAGTCTAATCGGATGCAGCTGAATACCAGTGTTTTACATGGAGCGACTGCCTATCTGATCTTCACAATCAAGTCACGATACCTCTTGGTTAAAGACTTGTTGTCTTACCCGTAATGGCTGTCAAAGATCTACGAGTGACAGCCGGGACTTTACGTGTACATCGTGGCACAAGAACTGTGACAAGAAATTGATGAACAAAGTTACAAAAACCAATCCTCCAATCCGTGCTGTGCTGGGGCGGCTGTTGTAGGTGCCGAAAACCTCAAACGGCGCAAATATAATAGCCTTCTTGGAAGGTATACATTTGAGCCGTTTGGGGTGGAAACTCTAGGGCCATGAGGTCCGAGTGTCCATATAGTTGCTCGGGACAACGCCAAGCGGCTGGTCGACTCTTCATGTGATCCGAAGGCTGGTCTATTCTTGAGTCAAAGAATCAGCATGGCCATACAGCGTGGCAATGCTGCCAGCCTGCTGGGCACGTGTCCCGTTGACAGCGATGTGGACGAGTTTTTCGATGCCATTTGAGCTCCTCTGCGTTTTTCTTGGAATTGTACATAATATTAGATATTATTTAATTTTTAAGTTTTGTATATTCCTATATATTCCTATTACACGATACAGATTATCCTTCTGCGGATCTTCGCTTAAATGGCGATTTTCCATGACCACATGAGAGAAAGAAAAAAAATGTGAACTACATTATTGACGTTTGCAACATCACTGTCGACACACATCGCATCAACTGCATAACCTTTTCACTACTATGTTGGTTTCGGCTTCCAGTCTAATCGGATGCAGCTGAATACCAGTGTTTTACATGGAGCGACTGCCTATCGGACCTCCACAACCCAGTTACTCTGTAATTGTAACACGATACCCCTTAGCAAGACTGGTTGTCAAACTTTCTAGCTTCTGACTACCCATAACGACTGTCAAAGATCTACGAATGACAGCCGGGACCAACGGCTTTACGTGCTTTCCGAGGCACGGAGGGAACTCGGTATGAAATGGATGATCACCCGTCCAAGGACCGACCGCGGCAAGAGTAGCTTAACCTTCGACTGATCGGTCTGTACGTCTTTTACTTGGCCACGAGCTCGACACACATGACTGTATTAAGGCGACGATATACGCCGGCGACCTTGAGCGACCAGAGAATCCTATGCGCTGCGTCCAAAACTCTCAAAGTTTAGTCGAAAAAAATAAATAAAAGATAGTATTCTTTAACTTAAATAAAGGCGTATACTAAAAGATAGATAATAAAATTGTCTGTAAGATAGTAAAAGTTTCGTTTAAATGTTCCTGGTTGATTTTGTGTGATTATCAATGTTTTTTGTCCGCGTCAGACACAACTTCACGATTTAATTAAACTATTTAATATGAGCTTAATCAAAAATATTCACATAAGTACTAGATGATTAAGAGAATGTTCTAGTTTAACATATATTTTTTTCAAATCATTTACACTACCTACTCATTTTGACGTGATTGTCAGTTTAAAATCTGCAAAAATCGCTGGTTAGCGCCTTAAAGTTCTCCGCGACACATTGGCATTGTACTTATTTATACAAAATCCCGACGACAACCGTCGGACAGTAGCCCACCAGACACGACACCCTTTTGGTAAAAGAATCCTCCCTTTTTAATAGATGGTGAGGAACTTTCAACCCTGTTCCTCATACGTCACAAACTGGTGACCCTGACGTGATCGTCTCCGTAGCTTTCGTTATCTTTTGACCTTAAAAAAACCCAAGTTTTGCCATGAAATCCCATAAAATCCAAATTAGAAATGTTTTTCCCCTGACGCTCGAATCTCCGATGCATAACTACTTCATTACTAGTACTAATAGGATCTATTTCAAGTTGTTTAGCCTTGAATAACAAGGTGATTAATAAAAAACCAAATTATCATACTAATTTGTGTGAACATAAATAGCCTTATCTAAGGTTTTCTAGAGAAATCCGTTTAGAACAATTTATAGCAGAAGTACCAACCTAATGATTTAAAGTCAACAAACAAGATCGTTCTTATAGTTTTTTTCCGCTGTGAAAATGAAGTAGGCTCACTCAATTGCATTGAGGTTGAATTATATTTCAACTAGCCGCTGCCCGCGACTTCTGCGTAATTACGTATTTTTTTACGAAAAAGCTTTTTTCAAAAAAGACAACCGCCTTCGAAAACTAAAAAGTGAAAAATAACTTTAGCACAGAACATACATTGGCTTTAGTTTCGGAAGTCGGTGGCAATACAGAACAACAAATAGAACAAAGCCACTGAATTTCGAAACTGGGCGGTTGTCTTTTTTGAAAAAAGCTTTTTATTTTCCGCTTTTTAGTACCTCCTTCTCATCCAAATCTATTAAGAAGAGATTGAAAGTTAACTACTACAAAGATTGATGAAAGTAAAACGTCGTCTATGTAAAATTTTGGGTATTTGTTGATTTTTCAAAAAGTGCTGAATCAATTTCGATAAAATTTATATGGGACCACCCCTGAAGCATACCCTATCCATAAAAAAAAAGAATTTTTAAAATCGGTTTACGTTTGCCGGAGAAATCGCGTAACAAATCGCGCACATACTTAATGCAAATTTAAGACTTATACGGTTTTCTCATAGATGCCATTGCCAGAACTGGACCAAATTAAAATGGGACCACACGGGAAGCACTAGCTTTCAAATAAAAAAAGAATCATCAAAATCGGTTCAACCAGTACAAAGAAATCAGGTGACAAACAAAAAAAAAAAAAAAAATTGAAGTCGGTTGAAAAGACAAGCACGTTCAAAAAAAATTGGTTGTCTGTAAAGTCGGTTTACTGACGATAGTTGAACGTGACAACGCGAAAGAATCATGCCGATTGTGCTTCTTTGTCGCTCATTCTGCGCTCTCGCTTGCACTTCAAGCCTTACATGGAACGCCTCAGAGCGAGGTAACGCCGTACCGCCGCATACGTCATGTTTTTTCGTGCGTGCAGCCGGCTCTATCGAATTATAAGACGTTGTCACGTCAAAAACACATAAGTAAGACTTAACTTTTGGAAGTCGGTGGCATTACAAAACAACAAACAGAAGAAAAGCGGCAAGGTTGTAATTTTTCACTTTTTAGTACTTACTTACCTTCTATCACAAAATATAAGGCTGCGTAGCGTACCCTTTAAATTTTGTGCTTCTATCCAAATCCACTATGAAATGGCAACACAGTTAAAATAGAGATTTAAAGTCCTTATCTCAGATTATAAAATCAAAGGCAGATAGACCGCGAGGAACACTGCGAGTGAAGCCACCAAAGCAAATACAAATTCAAAAGCGAATACAATCTCGAGTCAGTACTGCACGGAACGCCGCATCGTTAGTATGTCACACATAATTTCAGTATTTCTTAGTGTAACGTCGTTTGTGTTTTTAAACATTGTAAAAACTGTTTCCAAAAATAAAAATAAAAAAGTAGGTTGAGTATATTTTCATTTTCATTGATAACTTGGAACACAAAACTCATTCGGAGTTGCTAGTTTATATTCGTTACATTTACCCCATAAGTTAGGGAATAAGTATAGGATACAGAAATATCGATTTACAAAAACATTTATCACGATTACGTCGCCACGGAGTTTCCCTCCCGACGCCATTTAGTCAACTTTAGTGTTTTGAGGTTAGGTTACAAAAAATGCATTTTCTTTTCATAGGAGTGGTACCAGGGGGTCGGTGAACCTCCCTCTCCCCTCCCCAACACCACCCATCCCTTAATTCGTGCTACTGTATACTAAATTTTAACCCACTATGGTATTACGAATAACGCACTTTAAAGTAAATTTAATAAAAAGAAATATCAACACAGTGCTATCTGTGCGAGCTGTTTGACGCCATATTTGTTTTGGTAGTCACCAAAACAAATATGGTAGTAACTAGCGCCGAAGTGGGAAAAAATGAACAAAATTTCAATCACCTGACTGATTTTACGTCCGCTCTGTTCAAAGGGCTATTTTACAATCCGCTAACTAGTTGGACGTTGAGTGACGCTTGTTCAATCAACGTTCGACCTAGTCATTCAATTAAATGTCGTCATTCAATGAACGCGCTAGTCATTCAATCAACTAGCAGATTCAGCCAGATGACGGCGACATATCGAATCTCATTCTTTTTCCGTGCGAGGCAACGACAACACGTGTTCTGCGATCACAGTCCCCGATTTGAAAACTAACAGTTTTAATATTGAATTTAGTTGTTGGTAGCTTTCTACCAACAACTAAATTCAAATTATTGCTATCTATTGCTTGCAATTTTATTATACTCCGTTCACAATAAGATTAGACATATTCACAAACCTTTTTTACAGCCCGTTCAACCGATTTTGACTTATATTGTGTTGGTGGCATGACAAATGTCAGCTGCAAAAAATAGTTGTTGTTGTAACTACTTTTTTGCCTCTAATGTCATTCTTAAGCCTAAGGAATAGATGTCAAAATCAGTTGAAGGGACTGTAAAAAACGTTTGTGTATATGTCTAATCTTATTGTGAACGGAGTACAGTGCAGTGTTAGATAGAATTGAGCGTTATAATAATAGGATCCGTAACTCGAACAAAAAGAATGACGAAATCGTAGTCGCGTGCGAGTTTTAGAATCTTCGGACTCCGATGTGAGCCTCGATAACGACGCCTGTAACAGTAAGTACCTACTTTTATTGACTAATTGTGGTGAATAAGTGCTTCAATGTGGTACCTATATGGGTCTCAAACATTCCTTGCCTTGCCTTGATTCGAAATCGAACGTGGCAAGCCTGGGGTTTGGCCGTGAGTCAACACGAGGGCATTAAAGCAAAACATAAGCTTATCTTACATGAGGGTAGCTTTACATTTTTGCGAAATAAGACAAAGCCTGGGGTCTATCCGAGAGATAGAACGACGGTAAAAAGAAAAGTAATTTTGTCATTGTACCCACAAATAGTAAAATATATAATTTTATTATAATATACCGATAAAGAGGACAGAATTGAATCTGCGAATTCACCAGCCTTGGAGGTTACTGACATTCCCGATATGCCGGTTATCGAGCCAGGAATACCAGAAACGGAAGCATCTTCGATTGTACATGAACTTGACCCAGAAATGATGTCCGCATAAGGACTCCCTAAGGAAACATGATTAAAGGAATATCTTGTCCCTTCCAACTGTGCTCTGTTACAAACACCAAAACTTAATGCCGAAATTTCGGCAGCTATTACAAACATGGCAAGGAATCGCGACAAGATGGAGTTATCGCAACAACTTCTTGGTGGTTGGATCACAGCCGTGAATAGAGCGATGACTCTTCTCATTACTGGCAAAGAAAAAAATCAAGCCACAAAAATGCTAAGTGACAGTTGTCGCATCTTAACCCATCTTCCCTATTTAGATACTGAAGTACCTACGTATTAATTACACCCGGTTTGGAAAGATCTTTCCTAAATGCTATCAAAGATGAATGAAAGAAAGGGATAGCACTTTATTCGGAATAAAACTATCCGAAAAAATCAAAGCTTCAAAAGCTATAGAAAGGCAGAGCCTTCAAATAAAGAAGGCCTCGGCGCCTCAGAAACCTCACATACAGTTCAATCGGCAGTCACACGACCTCGCTACCAGGAAAACTGGCCAGGTCCTTCGCGTTCGCTGTCGAACAGGGGGGGAGGGGGGCGCGGAGGCCAGAGGAGACAAGCTATTTGTACAGCTTACATGGTTTAAACGTTTTCCCTTATCAAGACGTCAAACATAAAAATAAATTCCAGAGTCATCAAAATAATTATAACCGACATCATTAAGACAACGGCGCCTGGCCGAGATCAACCGATTTTATTTCTACCGTATTTACAGAAAAACCAAGCATTTGTCCGGCTACGTCATTAAAAGATTACCTTCATATGACTAGTGAAATTAGGCCTGAGGGTGTATGTCCTAATTTGTTCGTGACGGTTAAACGGCCCTTTAGAGGCGCCACGACCTAGTCCATCAGTCGCTGGATAAAACAAGACAAGTGTTTTGTGCGAGCAGCGTGGACGTGGCGACATTCAGCGCACATAGCACGCGCCATCCGCCACGTCCACGACGCGCCGCGCTGGCCTGTCACTAGACAGCATTAGGAAGGCGGCTGGCTGGACTGCTACTTCTCATACATAATCTGCCTAGCCTTTTCGTATAAGTATATCGGGATCGGCTTCCAGTCTAACCGGATGCAGCTCAGTACCAGTGCTTTACATGGAGCGACTGCCTATCGGACCTCCACAACCCAGTTACTGGGTAACACGATACCCCTTGGTAAGACTTTCTCGCTTCTGACTATACCCATAACGACTGCCAAAGATCTACAAATGACAGCCGGGACTAGGGTTGCCACCCGTACTTTATAATAAAGTATTGTACGTTATTTCGGGTAAACGTACTTTATACTTTATGAGCGGAATAAAGTACGTGAAAATACTTTATTTTACCTAATTGGACTTTTCGAAGGTTTTATTCAATAAAAGAAACAATAAAGTTAACGGTTTTATTAGCTAACTTCCAAAAAAGAAGAGGTGGAGAACCTTTTCTTTCTAAAAAGTGAAACATATTTGTTGTCTTTTTGTAAAAAAATATTTTTTACAAAAAGACAACGCCTTCATAAACTTAAAAGTAAAGTTTTTTGCAGAAAAGTTTTTTAATTGTCTAACGCATCGATAAGTCTTGCTTACTCCATAAATACTTAATACTTTATTCGCAGATGATGTACTTTATTTTTTTACCTTAGATAGTAAATATACTTTATTTGCTTCAAAAAAAGGTGGCATCCCTAGCCGGGACCGACGGCTTTACGTGCTTTCCGAGGCACGGAGGGAACTCGGTATGAAAGGGATGGTCACCCATCCACAGACCGACCGCGGCTAGCGTAGATTAACCTTCGACCGATCGATCTGTGCGGCTTTAGCGGTCCATTTGCATAAATATAGCTATAGTTACCACCAAAATGAGACGTGAGGAGTGAGCGAGACAGAAAATTACGTACAGTGTACACAATATTTACATCACGTTCAATACACATCTACATATTTGAACATCTACACATACTGAACCATAACATTTTAAATTATCATACATAATATTCATCCATGCAATTCAGTTAACAAATCAGTGTAACTACATTTTATTTTCCAACCGGTAATCCCACTTATTCTATTTATAAAACGTTCCGAGTAAACAAGATAATATTACCTAACATATCAATAAATAAAACCGATAACGTTACCGAAAATAAATTGGTAATGTATATTGTATACGGTCGAACATCACTATACAGCCGCCTGTCCTATTTGACCAGGCACAGAACGGCAACGTAGCCTGCCCCATTTGACCAGGCTCAGAGAGGCAACGTCGCCTTTCTCTTCGCGGCAGACATGTTGTTTTTATTAGGTACTGTGACACTTCACTATCTACTTGGTTGTATTATTTTTATGATCTCTTAATGGTTCGCAGCTATCAATTTTTAATGGTAGATACGTCTTGAGATTAGATAGATACTGGGTAGACGTTTCTTCGCGTCCTTATTTGGCTAGATATTGGTCGCAAGCCCTACAGTACAGAAATATCAATTTATGTGTGAAATGGCAGTTTTTGGAACGAATACTTTGTAAAAGACAATATTATGGTGGTCTTTGTTGACGAACATAAGATATATAAAATAAGGCCTTACCTTTCGGAAGAGCTGCGGACCCAACTGGTTGAGTCTCTCGTGCTATCCAATTTAAACTATGCGGACACGGTTATTGGCCCTCGACTACTGGCAAGAACTGAGCGTCTCATCCAGAGGGTACAAAACGCCTGCGCTAGATTCTGCTTCACAATCCCACCAAGAAATCACGTAACGCCATTTTTAAATAAACATGCTATCCTCAAAATGAAATTACGACGTAAGCTGCACTTAGCATGCCTTCTATTCGGAATCATAAAGAACAAGCAGCCTACCTATTTGTACAATAAACTGAGTTGGATCGCTAGTAGAAGAGAATGCGCAAGTAGGTGGTGCTCTCAGCAACTCTCCACTCAGTCGCACAAGACAGCTGCTTTTAGGGGAAGTTTTAGATACGCCGCATCCAAATGCTGGAACAATATTCCCTCGCCGATAAGGAATCTTAAATGTCTGTGACAAAATTGTCTGGCATGATTGACGACCAAGGATTCATCCGGATACTGGGTGAGATGCTCCGTAACAGACGTTTTCGAGTGCATCTAAACGCAGAAAAGAGTAGATGGAGATCACAAAAAAATGGCCTGCCCCAGTGAAGCGTCTTAGCACCCATCCTCTTCAACATTTATACCAACGACCAACCTATTGTTGATCACTGCGAAAGCTTCCTGTATGCTGATGATCTCGCCCTGGCAACCCAATCAATTAAATTTGAAGCTCTAGAGGCAGGTCTGGAGGTCCTTGGGAAGTATTACTTAGATAATGCTCTTCGACTAAACCCTTCAAAAACACAAGCATGCGCCTTCCATCTCCGCAACAACTCAGCTGGACGCACTCTTTACATCAATTGGCAAGGAATCCCCATTGATCATTGCAGTAATCCGACCTACTTGGGTGTTACCCTTGACAGAGCACTGACTTTTAAGAGCCACTGCCAAATAACTAAGAAAAAAATCGGGTCCCGCAACAACTTACTCAGGTGCCTAACAGCAACCACCTGGGGGGCTTCACCTCACGTACTCCGGACTACTGGCTTAGCTCTCTGCTTCTCTGCAGGTGAATACGCGTGTCCAGTGTGGCACCGTTCTACCCACGCCAAGGAAATAGATATAGCTCTAAATGAGACATGCCGTACGATCACCGGCTGCCTCAAACCGACCCCGGTCAGACTACTATATCCCACAGTCGGAATAGCACCTCCACACGTCCGAAGGGAAGTTGCGAGTGCAGTTGAGAAACTGAAACAGGAGCGTGACACAAGGCCTTTATTCGGTGCGCAACTACTAACGCAGCGTTTAAAAAGCAGACACAGCTTCCTAAAATCGGTAGTTTCCTTGTAAGGAGACCCGGCTGATGCCCGCTGCAAACTGTGGCAGGACACTTTTCCCCCACCCACTCAATATCTATCACCAAGCGAGCATCTACCCGCACGGTCTAACCTTCCGTGGTCCATCTGGAAGTCCCTGAAGCGTTGAAGGACCCAAGTAGGAAGGTGTAACGCCAATCTCGCATAATGGGGGGCTACCTCGACAGAGCAGCAGCAACCGCGCATGTGGCGCCGAGTTGCAAACCATGCCCCACCTCATGTCATGTCCTTTGTGCCCCAAAGCATGCGATCGGGGTGAATTATGCGCTGCCACCGACGACGCCGTGGTAATGGCAAAATTTTGGGCCAAACAAATTTAAAAGACTATCGTGCCAGCGATACGAAGAAGAAGTAGAGTACCTTCAAAGTAAGACTGCGGCGGTTTCGTATCGCCTCGCAGAAAGATCTGGGTATGACTGTCTCGAACATGTCTATCATATTAACTGTCTGATTATGTGCCTATTCAATGAGAATATGATGATATAATTTTTATAGAATAACACTAGATAAGAGACAGGGGAGGGACTGGCTAAGTAAAAAGCGTTGCGGATCGGTCAAGGTTAAACTACGCTTGCCACGGCCGGTCTGTGGATGGGTGACCATCCATGACACAGTCGTTATAGGTAGCAGTCGGAAACTAGAAAATCTACACTTTTACAGCTTTACCCAGCATCTTTACCCAGCAACTGAATTGTGGAGATAGGCAGTCGCTCCATGTAGAACACTGGTATTACGCTGCATCCGATTAGACTGGAAGCCGACCCCAATATAGTTGGGAAAATGGCTAGGCAGATGATAATAATGACTAATAAGATAAATGATTATATATAATTTACATAGTAGGTACTGAATATTAATTTTGAAATAAAACCGATGAGGAAACCGTATTTAACGGTCACGGAAGCAAGACCTTCCTTGTTCGTGAGGGCAAACGTTTACTTCCTACAAAATGGCGTCTATGACAGTTTGCGCGCCAAAATATACATCATCTCTCAATATAATAAAAATTGGCCAAGTGCGAGTCGGACTCGCGCACGAAGGGTTCCGTACCATTATCTATACATCATTAGACATCAAGCAAAACAGGGCAAAAAATCGCGTTTATTATAAAGGAGTGGAATTCCCTGCCTGAGTCTGTGTTTCCTGATAGTTACAACCTGGGAGTCTTTAAGTCAAGAGTGAATAGGTTACTTCTAGGCAAGCGTGCTCCATCTTAGACAGCATCATCGCTTCCCATCTGGGCCTCAAGTCTGCTATTACAATAGTGTCGGAATGGTCTATCATTGATTTCATAATTGTTGATTTTGACAAGTTTGGTAATCTACTAATATACTGGCGTCATTATGACTGTCCAATGGTCAACCACTGACACGCCATTGAAAGAAATAATATAGAATGATAATCTCGTACAAAATGACAACTGAATGACTGACTTAGGCGGTAATCTGCTAACATTTTGACAGTTCCTTTGATCAGTGACCTACCATTAGAACGTCATTGTGCAGTCATTGCTTTTAATTCGACCGACCAATGATCGACCATTATGAATTTAGAAGATTACGAACTTTTAGCAAAATGACAATGCGATCGTGTTGGGGGCCAAGTCTGCTATTTTTATAATTACGAAATTATAAAAATAGCAGACTTGGCCCCCAGGTGAGATAGTGGTCAAACGTATGCCTGTCAATAGATAAAAAAAAGCCTCCCTTAAATATTTATTTTATTTTGTTTTTAGTCTTTGCTGTTATAGCGACAACAGAAATACATAATTTGTGAAAATTCCAACTGTCTAGCTATCGCGCTATTTGCGATAAAGCCTGGTGACAGACAGACGGACAGACAGACAGCGAAGTCTTAGTAATAGGGTCCCGTTTTTACCCTTTGGGTACAGAACCCTAAAAACTACAAATGCGCTCGTATAAATGTGTGTTACGATTTCTCTGATCTTCTGTTCGTAACTTCTTCTTTGTCTGCGAAAAAGTAAAAAAAAAAGTCAAAGTCAAATCATTTATTTCAATTAGACCATTAAAAAAAACTTGAGAGGTGTCAAGGGACACCCGGATGGAACGAAGTTCCTTTCGATTAATTAGTGAAGGAATTTTATTACAATTTTATTACAATTTTATTACAATTCCTTCACTAATTAATGTGATGCGTTAAAGTGAATTTAAGTGGCTTTAAGCCAGGGCAAAAAAAAAGCGAGGAATGAAAAGTTATTATGGCTGCTTACATTGTAAGTAAGTAATTTTAAAGATTAACATTTTCGAACACTTTAGTACAATGCGTAGTTATTTAGATAGAAAGACCAATAAATTATTTCTGCGCCATCTATTGGCCGTTCGTAATTCGATCTCGAAGAGCACAGTTGCGCTAATAACGTTAATAGATGGCTCTTAAATCAAATGAATGACGAAATGTCAAATGTCGTGACAACTTTTCGTAAGATTTTTTTCCGTCTAGCCCCCTTTCACAACGCGCGATAAGGAACTTCGTTCCAAAAAGTAATTAAAAAAAAAAAAAGAAAAGGGAAGGGGGGGAGGGGAAGGAAAAGGAATAGGTATAATTTCAGAATTACAAATTATTCCAATGAACACAATTAATCCATATCCATACATCCATTAGCTGTCTGTCTGTTTATTCCGGTTAATCTCTGAATCGGTTTGATCGATTTTTACGGGACTTTGACTGGCAGATAGCTCATGTTTTAAGGAGTAACTTAAGCTTTTATTTTAGAAAAATATTAGGGTACCGCGTAAAAAAATTAAAACCCCACTGATAACAGATTATCACGCAGGCGAAGTCGCGGGCATCAGCTAATCCTGTATAAATGACAATGCCAGATCCTGCCCCACCCATGTACAGAAAAAGTAAATTAATGAAAATAATTGTAATGAATATAGAACCTTTGTATACTAAATTGTTTTACTTTAGAACTTGCGGATTACGAAATACCTACCCACAAAATACAAACTCATTTTACCTAAAATACAATTTAACCTTTAATCAATGTCATTATTGTTTTTAGATTTAAACGGAAACCGCAAGTTCTACAGTCACTAAGACTAATGTGTAGTTATCAGCAATAAATAAACAGTAAGATGCTACATATTGCACATGACTTTTATTGAGTGGGGCAAAGTTCTATAGAGTTTCTGGCATTGTCCTTTCAACTGGCTACGCAATGTCTTTCTAGCTTTTGAGTACGCTTGAAAAGATAGACTGGCTATAGTCCTGTGATAGACGAGAGTAAGGATTTCGCTTTTACTCTTTTTATTAGATATACTTAATACTAGCTGACCCGACAGACGTTGCCCTGTCAATCGATTTTTCAATTTTCTTACCGTATAAGCCTTCCATACTTCTGGACTTCCACAAATATTTCAAGACCTAAATTAGCCAAATCGGTCCAGCCGTTGTCGAGTTTTAATGAGACTAACGAACAACGATTCATTTTTATTATATAGATTACTATTATTATACTAATTACTTACAATTTATAAAATAAAGATTGGACTCGTAAAGTCATCACAAATCTTGTCTGCATCGCCTGTCAAAATGACTGCCATGATTATGCTTACAAAGTACCTACTTACGCATGGTTGAGCGAATACTGAAATGATGTTGAAACTGTGACCAATTCCATTAACAAGTCCTCGTTGACGATATTATGATTCATTGAACTCTTAGTGCTTGATAATAATCCGTTTAAAATGTGTGTTGTGAAATATTTCATGTGGTTTACACATATTATGAGTCATTAAAGTCATTCGTTTTTATAGACTGTGGTTTTACTACGCTAAGTGGGTGGGCCACTATGAAGTGACAGACAAAAGTTCCATTCACGGTTGCCAACCGTAGTAATAAAAAATAAATTGTATGTTATTTCGGGTAACCGTATTTTATACTTTATGACTTATGAGGAGTCTAAAGTACGTAAAAATACTTTATTTTACATATTCCGACTTTTAAAAGTTTTATTTAACGTAACTAAAAGAAAAAAAAAATATTAAGCGATTTTTGCGTGTAATCTAATGAATAAAGCAAACATCTTAGGGCACAGATTAATTAACAGTTCCTTCCTTAGGTAATACTTTGTTTAAGTACAAAGGTTGTACCACAGATATAGATAGACCTAGATAACGCAAGAGCAACTACTTCGCGTGCCTAGTTTCGTGCCTAGCTTACGTACAAAAATCGTAAGTAAAAAAATAAAGTAAACGTTTCCTTCCATCGGTAAGTCATTTTGTGATTATTATTGCGTAATTAATTTAAAAATCAATTATTTTTAATCTAATACCCTCAGTAATATCTGGTAATACCAAATTTAAGAAAAATTAAACATTTGTGACCTCATAATAGGTAGTAAAAAAATGGCACGCTTGGTTTTCATACAGATCCTGATACTAGCGTTATCTAGGGTTTATCTATTTGTGGGTTGTACTTTATTTTTTTATCTAAGAAAGTAAATAAACTCTATGGCTTAACAAAAAGTTTGGGACCCGCAGTCCCATTCCATTCGGTCTATTCTGCAAAATCTCCTTAGGCCTGGTTTTCTCCACAGACCCAGTTTCTGACCACACAGTAATCAGCAACTGTACATTCTGCTGTCTATACAGTACTGTCATTTTCCCAACGTGTTCTCACTACTGAGTCTGCATTGGAGACAGCAGTACGCAGCTACCTAGTGTTACTAGTTCTGGCAATGACACCCTGCCAATTTGGGAGTGTGGGACGGTCAGTGGACAGTAGAAACAAAAAATTTTGAAGTAGGTGACCGACAGCAACTGACTGGTAAGTACTTGTTCAACTTTGTTTTGAAGTAGGTGACCGACAGCAACTGAGTGGTCAGTCAAAAAAACTCAAAACTCAAAACTCAAAATCATTTATTTCAAATAAACCATTTACAGGTACTTTTGAATTGTCAGAGTCAGTCAGTCAGAAAGTTGAAGCTAGTTGCTCGTTCCAAACAGTAGGTTTCTATGGAGAAGAATTTTTAGTACCTCCTTATCATCCAAATCCATTAAGAAACGGCAACACAGTCAAAACAGAGATTGAAAGTACAAGGTTGGAGAACATTACAACATCATCCATGTATATTTTTTTGCAATCTGTCGATTTTTCCAAAAAGTGCTGAATCAAGTTCGATAAAATTATGATAATAATTATTAAATACATGGGACCACCCCCGAGGCACACCCTATCAATTAAACCAAGAATATTCAAAATCGCTTTAAATTCGCCCAAGAAATCACGTAACAAATATACAAAAAAAAAACAGTCGAATTATGAGCCGAGCCTCCTTCTTTTTGAAGACGGTTGAAAATGTGTTAAAATAAGTTTAGCACTACAATAGCGACCGGGTAAATTATAAAATAATAGCTTTTTTTTAAATAAAATAATTTATTAAAATTTATTTTCTATTTTTTAGTTTGTTTTTCTATAAAAAGCGTGTTTTTAGTTTTTTTAAACTATTATTTATTTTTTACTTTTTAGTTTGGTTATATCTATATCTATAAATATTATGTACATGTATCTACCAAGGGCGCTTGTGCAGTACCTTCTTAGTATATAATAGCTGTTTTTTCGGCAACTAATTTTGAACGACTAATGTTTTTTTTTTTTGTTTTTTTTTTTTTAAATAATTTTATCAAATTAGTGTATTGTCATCGGTCCTCGATAAATCTACAAAGTTTGAACGAAATCTGGCCGTTCAAAGTGGGTCAAAATCGCGCCCAAAGAAGCCGGTTACAAGCAATTTTTTTTTTGTTTTTTTTTTTAATAATTTTATCAAATTAGTGTATTGTCATCGGTCCTTGATAAATCTACAAAGTTTGAACGAAATCTGGCCGTTTAAAGTGGGTCAAAATCGCGCCCAAAGAAGTCGGTTACAAACAAACATACAAACATACAGGTGAAGCTAATAAAAAGCTGGTAAAAAGGGCTAAATGTTATTAGAATAGTTAGTTACAAATAGTTGTTGAAATGCTTACAAAATTATTTTGGACTACGGTTTATTAGTTGAGGTTGGTATAAAAAAAAGTTGCCCCACACTAGGATTTTCTCCTGTATCGTAGGTAGGGTTGCCACCCGTACTTTATAATAAAGTATTGTACGTTATTTCGGGTAAATATACTTTATACTTTATGAGCGGTATAAAGTACGTGAAAATACTTTATTTTACCTATTTGGACTTTTCGAAGGTTTTATTCAATAAAAGAAACAATAAAGTTAACGGTTTTATTAACTAACTTCAAAAAAAAGAAGAGGTTCAGTGAGAACCTCTTGTTTCTAAAAAGCGATAAAAATACTTTTTTATAAAAAGAGAACGCGTTCAAAAACTAAAAAGTAAAAAATAGTTTTTCGGAAGTCAGTGGAAACACACAATATAACTTTTCTACAAAAAAAAATTTCGTGAGTCAACTTTGGGTGTGTGGTGTTGACTCACGAAATTATTTTTGTTATTGTAGAAAAGTTTTTTGATTGTAGAATGGATCGCATCGATAAACCTTGCTCCGTAAATAATACTTTATTTGCAGATGATGTACTTTATTTTTTTACCTTAGAATCTAAATAATATACTTTATTTGCTTCAAAAAAAGGTGGCAACCCTAATCGTGGGTGTGTTTACAAAAATATAAACTCACATACACAAACAGTCTGCCCCGGAACAACTATCTGTAGGCCATACAAGTATTAGTCCCGTGCAGGAATCGAACCCGCGACACACGGCGCAGCAGTCGATTGCTCAACCACTGCGCCAACCGTGTCGTCAATACTGAACTGTCACTAACTACTATAGTCACTAAAAATGGCGCCTATTACACGATAGGTTTTCCGTCAGTTTTACAACAATCTAAATCATGATTGATATCCTATCGGCTATCGTCTAATATAGTGATTGATGGTTGCATGAAACTGATTAACGACTAGGTATTTGGATTTTTAGATTTTTGCATCATGAAACAATCAATCATGACTTTTGAGTGAACGTGTTTCGTCATGCGCACGGCATTTCGTCAATCACTCATCAGTCAACGCGCCGACTGCGATGGCGTCGGACGCGGAAAGTATTGAAGAGGTACCCGCGGACCCTTCGAGCCTGTCAGATGTGAAAATTACGGAAAAGGATTTCATTTTAACGTTCGAGAATCTCCCGCAGCTGTGGAATATTAAATATCCTGGATATACGAATAAATACAAAAGGTATGTTAACCTATGTTTGATGTTTATTATTTTTAGGGTTGCGTACAAAGAAACGGAACCCTTATAGGATCACTCGTGCGTCTGCCTGTCTGTTCGTCTGTCCGTCTGTCACAGTCAATTTGCTCCGAATCTACTGGACCAAATCAGGTGAAATTTGGTAGGATGCTGTAATCCTATGAGCCAAACACAGATGTGCAAAGTAAATAAATATTTTTTTTTAAATAAGGGTCATTTTCGGGGTACAAATGAATAAATACGTACAGAAAAAGTTTTGCAAACCTTAATTTGTCATATATCAAATGAAAGGGCTCGTTTTGAGGTTCCTTAATATATTTTTGTTATTATTGTAAAATAAATAGTTTTGATTTTATTCATGAAAGAAGTCAAAAATTGACCATTCCTCTTCCTTGGTTAAAGATTCAAAATCCAGGTTCCATCTTCTCTTAACCCTGCCGGAATAATCTCTCATTATCATCAAGAATATGTATGTTTCATAACTACCCAACCCAGCCTACCAGTATCGATTTTCATATTTCAGGATCGAAAATTTGGCAAAATTATTACCAATTTTAAAAAAGATAAAACCAAATGCTAAGTTATGCGATGTCAAAAGGAAAATAAATAGCTTTAGATCAAATTACCGGAGAGAGCTGAAAAAAATTGATGATTCTAAAAGATCTGGTGCTGGTACAGAAGAAATTTACAAACCTAAAGTGTGGTATTTCCAATACCTACATTTTCTACAACAACTGGAACAACCAGTGCCGTTTCAACTAAAATCGGAGCCAACAGAACAAGTAGGTACCTAGTTATTATCTTCTTTATTATTATAAAACTATTTTTTATGTTTGTTCGCGTTTTAAGCAAAGAAAGGAAAAGCTGGATGAAATGTGTGAAAAATTATAAATATGAATGGCAAAAGTCAGTGACAGATGACAGTTGGTTGACAGAACCACAAAAAAAAAAGGTTACAGAAGGACCGCTCCCGCCATCCTCGAAAATAACCTCGCTAGACTCACTAGGGCTGCTACTGTATTGATGACTCTGTAGTTTTTATTTGTGGCATTATGGAATTTTATTGAGACTGGTTGAAACTTTTCGCAACTTGTATATAACAAAATTTTCCTGTTTCTCATAAAATGTCAATTGATTTTGATCATTAATTTTGACAACACGTTAGTCGAGAGTCGAGACTGAAATCTGCTTGAAACTGCCTGAGAATGCTTATAAACGTAATATCAATGTGTGCGTGTGGAAAATGGCAGTTTGTTTTAAGCGGTCTCTCTGCTGACGGAATGGAAGAGAAAGACATGTTGTGCCGACTCAAAGTAACAAGCAAACTCGGCCATTTCTTGTGTTGGCCAATGCCATGAGTACGACTAAAATGACCTTTGTAAATTATAATACAAAAAGTCTGAATGTGGTGGTTTCTGGATAGAAACATGCTTTTCATGAAGTGTGCCCACACAATTTCAAAACTGATACATTTCACCGAAATCTATTGTAAGCTTCTGACGATGGTGTCTAAAATCATAGTAAAATTATAATATTGAATGCCTGTAGTACCCACCGTAATGTAAATAATGTAGAATAATATTTGCAGAAACAATTCGCACCACACACAAAACGAAAACACCAGCAAACAAGCCAACAAACAGGAGAAACAGATCAAGCAAGGTCATTTCCATCTACCTCTACAGTTCCTAAGCCAGCAGGGCCTTCAACAGCAAAAAAGACAAAGTTAAGTCGCGAGGAGTTGCTGCAGCGTGCTTGCCTATATTTGAGTCAACCGTGTACCCACAATAGTCAACAAGTGATACGTAATCCCATTGCATTGGAATGGTCCAATACATTAGACAAACTCGATCCGGTTCAAAGAATTTACGCTAAAAAAGCAATCAATGATATTTTATTTGAAGCTGAGCTTGGCAATTTGAATAGGAACTCTGTTAAAATCAATGAGGCTCCTTCACCTGAATCAGAACCAAAACTATTAACTCCAGGTCCTCAACCGTCACCTTCACCTTATCTGATAGCCAATCCTACACTAACATATCCACATCTTCTACCGTCATCCTCTTCACAAGATTCACTAATATCTCAAAGTGCTCCCACTCTTACTTTTGTCCCTTCAGAAAGCTCCAATACCCGACACTACTAATTAAAGTTCATCTTCACACCCATCTTCATAAAAATACACCGACATTTTAAAGTCTTCTATTCTCACAACAAATCAACCCTCAACCAACCATCTTTACAAAGGGACCAGGCTTCCCAAATCTTTATAAATTCTAACTACAATCATGCTCAACATCTCAAATATCTGTTTCTAATTCAAATGAATACATAATACCTATCCCAGATAGTCCTACGCCATCTTCATCAAATCGTCAAGACATATTTTCGCTGTTTTTACAATTCAAATCTTAATTTTTAAACTTGTTACGTTTTGATACCGAGATAAGTATTGCTAAGCTCAAAGTCAAACTTCTGCAGCTCCATCAAATGCTAATCAATTAATCTATGAACCCTCGTAATTTAGGAACAGAACCAGCATCCAGCCAAGCACTTTTATCAGTGATGTAATCACCCAACTTATAATATTCTCGGCTGCATAGTGTGCGTTTAATATAAGACTTAAATTTCGTCTCATTTAGTTGAAAAACTTGGCGAGGTATTTTATTGTAACATTTTAGACATGAAAGATGAATCTACTTTAGCCAGCCTGAAACCTGGTTGAACTAGTTGGTCCCTATTTCTAGTATTATAATTATGTCTGTCACATGCAGGTTTTTTCTAGCGTACATGATGTTTTCATATTATGTATTGACAAGGTACCATCATACATAATGTTAATTTGCAGTTTCCTAAGAGAATCGCGCCTATGCAGATTATAAATGGCTCTGATGGTTCGTTTCTGCAGAGTAAAAATTGACTCGATGTCTGCTGTATCTGCAGCTCGTCCCCAAAGTAAATACCTAATATAAGAATAAAGAACTAGAAAATTTAAAACGTTGTTTAATTTTTTTTACTTACCCTAATGTAATTTTGTAAAATATAAATATGCCCTACATGTGTCCATTATTGCTGCCGTAATAGCGCAGCTGGTGACATAATTACTGAAAATTTGATGTCTTCAATACTTCTACCAGTTGCAAGATACCGCAAAGTTGCTTCAAGTTTTTCTTCGAGAGTTATTGCTTTTCGCATACCAGTATCCTGTTTTTTTTTAAATGGTGTTACTAAAACCAAAAGCACAAAAAAGCTTTTTACAAAAAAGACAACCGCCTTCAAAAACTAAAAAGTTAAAAATAACTTTAGCACAAAACACACATTGACGTTAGTTTCGAAATTCAGTGGCTTTGTTCTGTTTGTTGTTTTGTATTGCCGACGAATTGATAACCTCCTCCTTTTTTGAAGTCGGTTGAAAATATAGAGGGTACAGAAGGACCACTCCCGCCATCTTCAAAAATAATTACCTAAACTTGCCAGACTCACTAGGGCTGCTACTGTTTTGACTCTGTAGGTTTTATTTATGACAATATGAAATTTTATTGACACTGGTTGGAAACTTGAAACTCTTTGCAATTTTTTATAACAACATTTTCTTGTTTGTCGTGAAATGTCAATGTCTCTCATTTATTCATTTAGACAACACGTGACAGCCGAGTCTTAAGTCTGCTTGAAACTGCTTGAGAATGCCTATAAACGTAATGTCAATGTGTGCGTGCTAAAAATGTCGGTTTGTTCTGAGTGGTCTCTCTGCTCGGGCGCAACGCAGCCTTACGTACTTTGTGCTAAAAGGTAATCAAAACACGCATCTTTTATGTGGAAATAATTATCATAATCCTTGTCCTCTTTCGAATCCCGTATATCAGCCAATAAGTTTATGTGGGTATAGAAATCCCTTTTTAAAAGTCAATCTTACACCTAGAGCTTTCTTTTGACACGCTATTTGTTCGAATCTGTAATCAGTTGCAATTCAGGCAGGAATTGCTTTTCTTCTATGAATATCCATATTAGCTTAAGTAAACACGTGTGTTCTCTGTGAAATATTGGGTATGGTATAACTGACGTCAATTAGAATGAGCGAGTTATGAGTGTTAAAATTATTATCGATCCATCAGTCAACCGTAACTCATGATTGATGGAATTGATTGACACCTGCATCAGCGTGTATTGGGCGCCAAACTCTGCATACTTCACTCCGTCAACAACTGCTACATTCATACCATACTCTGTGCCTACGCTACCGCCATATTGGCGGGTTTTGGAACTGTTATTTACTGCTTAAAGACGGACACTTTTTAACTTTCCGTTCATAATATCTCCACAAAGTTGAAATGTTTCACGTCTCTGTAATTTAAACGGGACCCTACTTTACAATCTGAAATGAAGCATAGCAATCAAGTAGCGTATAATAGAAAAGGTTAAAACGCGCCAGAGGTGGTGTCTCTTTCTCGTAACAGTATTTTCTAGAGACAGCATTATTTGGCGCGAAAGAGACACAGCTTTAAGTTCTCTCTCTATACTCTGACGTGTTCTCTCCGGTTTTACTATAAGCATCTTGACTGCAACACGACTTGGCGGCGAATGTTGGTAGTTATGGCAGTAGTAAGTTCACCCGAACGATTTCTTTCACAAAGAGTTGTACTACTACTCAAAATGTTTGCTGTTGGACACACAGGATGCAAGTATAAATACTCGCTAGCTATGAACGCACGCTTTATTAATTCCAAGTAAAACTCCCAAGAGGTTCGCGGGCGCGACTCCGGCCGTTAATGGCGCAACTCTGCAGCGACATCTGTCGGTCCCTATCTACTTATTTACAAACCAAAATATGCTCAGCACGCCCACATGGACTACATGACAGACATAATTCCATAGAGTATGTAACTTAGCTTGGAGCCGAGGGCACATTATTTTGCTTTTTGAAGTAAAACTTCTTTACGCACGCTTGTTTGGGTAGTAAGCTGTTGAATGCGTGACGAGAACGTTAGGTAAAGTGTGATCGGGCGAGGCGAACGGAAGTTGAGAGGAAGATATAAGTTAGTGAAGATATAAGAGAGAGAGTTACGTTTCGTATATTACTGTAGGGGCAAGAGAGAGAGGTGCGAGCACACATTTTCTTCCACTCTTTCTCTCATAGCTAGTTGCAAACGAATACATACATTCATATAGATGGAGCTAAAGAAGTTTTACTTCAGTCGTGTGGTCTAAAGCACACTCGTATTTTTTTGACTTGACGGTCAAAAGGCTAAGTTCTTTTTCAAGGTTGCTTGTACCTTGTACACACATTATTTTGTTCTACGGTAAATACGACAAAGTAGGAAGCTCTTGATAGACGTGCTAAGAGGCTCATTGACTACGACTCCCCTGTTGAGGTCACATCGCTATATCGTTGCCAGCCTATCGGTCTTTTATCGGTTACATTTCGGAGAGTGTGCTTTGAAATTGCACAACTTAATTCCCTCATCCCAGTCATCCCCATTCCATCATCGGACTAGCAGAGATACGGCGAAGCGGCACCCCTGTATGGCTGAAATTCGACGGTCTCGAACGAAGCGCTTTGCTTCCACATTTAGTGTGCGAACTGCCAGAATGGAATTCACTGGCCTCCTCAGCTCCCCGATAATATAACCAGAATATCTTCAAGGTACTAGTGAACCGGTTCATCCTAGACAAGCAAGGTCTAATTTAGGCCGCATCATCACTTAAGATTAGGATGAGTTGAGGCCAAACGCAAGCCTTTTGGTACCGTAATAAAGACATTGAACTAATATTACTACATACAGAACAGACGCCGCGAACAAACATCAGTGCACCAAGCACGGCAGTGAGGGGCGCGGGAACGGGGCTAATGAGTCAAAGATGCGATGTCACCGTCATAGAAGCGACACTTTGTTAATATTCTGCCTATTTGATTGGATACCGACGGGAACATAGTAAAATACATTGAAAGAGGTTACTAGACAGATTATTTTAATTATAATACTTATTTTAGATACCTTTACTGGATTTACTCTGCGGAACAATCAACAAACCATAAAATTTCATCATACATTTTCATATGGCTTGTATGTACCTATGTACTTATATTATAGATAAGAGGATAACCACATTCTGTTCTTTAAATATGTGTAAAATTACTACTTTCCTCTATAAAAAGAAATGTCAGCTGATTCTACATTCACTTAGTACACACACAATGTCACGTCTTTAACTTTTACTTTATGACAAATGACGCAACATGGCGTCCGCTAAATATTTTGCTCGAATTAAGTTTTAAAATATGTATCTAGTCACTCACTGATGGAAAGTTATTCCTTTGCACTTGCCCGTATTTCTTGAATGATTAGTGCAATCTCGTAACACACACGAAGGCATATTTAGTGAGTTATCACGTTTTTTCATTTAAAAACAAACAAGACTTAGGTGCTCAAGAGCTAGTAAGCAACTAAGTGAAGTGCAGCCCGTTGACTGCATTTGAACGGAACACAGTATTGATGAGTGGCGTCTTCTTTATACGTAGTAATAATAACTCAGTGAATAAAGATAATTAATACAGGTAGCTATGAATTTTTGTTCACAAGATTGGTTAATACGCTGACCGACATTGCATTCAGCTCAAAAAACTTCCAGAAAACCCAACCGTCAAAAGATTACGTTCATCATCATCAGTCCATGTGTGCGTTCGTAAGCTCTGTGATATTATGTCTGTCATACACAATGACGCATGACGTGTCGGCTGTACCGTCAGCATACTTGAATGAGTTGTTTTACGATGTGATTTTTTTGTAATAATAAATTACATGTTTTTTATAAGTATTATAACACTAACTAGCTTCTGCCCGTGACTTCGTTACTAAATAAATAAATAAATAATAATAATGTGGGGACATTTCACACATCTGTCATCTGACCCCAAACTAGGGAGACCCTGTACTATGGGTGTCAGACAGCTGATATACATACACAAATAAATTTGAAATACATACATATATAGACAAACAACACCCAGGCACAAGGCAAACACACACACACCCACACGATAGACACTTTTACGGTTAATTTTTACTTGTTGATGATTTTAATGATTATAATAAAATTGTATACGTTACTGTCGCGTCTAAGTTTTTTATTAGCACACAACCTGATACTGAGCTGCAAATTACAATTACCATAGGTAAACTCAACAAGTTAGGTCAGCTTCCAAAGTTAACGTCAATTTCGTAAATTAAATTCGGTACTTATAAAAATATATACCCAGATAAATGCCCAAGGATAAAAATATATGGGCACTTATTTTGGTCTTTTCTCTATTTGCCAAAAATGCCCGAGCGTTTGCCCGGCTCTAACGTTTCTGCAAATTGCAGCGCTGTTTGAAGTTAGGTATTACCTTTAAGTTGACAAAATTTACATAAATTTACGTGCTCCTCTGAACTAACGCGGTTGCAAATAGTGAACAATTTGACGTTTTGTTTAACTCTAACTCGACTTAACTAAACTCGACTCGACTATATTATTAGTTTTATTTTATTTTACGTTTTTCTTTAGTGTCCGCAATAATAATAAAATGTATTTTTATGACTGTATGGTTCGGTTCCCACAGACAAACCGTAAAAACGGTTTTGTGGGGCATAGTTCTAAGTTAAGATTTTTGTAAACTTTGTTTATCCTACTTATCCTACTAATATTATAAATGTGAAAGTTTGTGAAGATGTTTGTTACTCAATCACGCGTAAACCGTTGAACAGATTTGCATGTAAATTAGCACACAGGTAGACCATTTCCTGGATTAACACATATAGGATACTTTTTATCCCGATATTGTGTTCCCTTGGGATAATCGTTCTTTTTTACGCGGGCGAAGCCGCGGGCAGAAGCTAGTAATAAATAAAGTAAATAATAATATCACTCTTCATTCTTCCTACATAGAAAAAAAACATTTTTGCCAACGCGACGCTACCACTACCACAGAGTAAGCTATTGTTTGTTTACGTCAACTCAAAACAAACAATGTAGACCTCCGGTATTCCGGTTTTAGTGAACCTACTGGTGTATTACGTAATGGGTCAAACTATACTGGTAGTTCGTTACACTACAATGACATTTGAAGATAAACTTCCAAATATAGTATTGTCTCGCTCACTCATTCTGCAAATTATACACTATCTTTCTCCGTCATACTCAAGGTCATACTTGAAACGTATTTTGTATTTGGTATAGAAAAAAATGGCGTCAATTACAACTGAACTTACGCCTGAAAAGCGACACTTGTCTTTTTTGGAATTTCTCGAGTAGTCACTTAGTCAGAACTCTTTCTGAATGCACAAAGAGGGCATTTTGACAGCTAAAACAAAACCAAAAAAAAACTAGCTATTCGATATGGAAGTTTTTTCGAGTTTATATTTATTTGTATAAATTACAATTTTAGCTTTTTACAAATCTTAAAATCTAATAATATTATGTACAATTACAAGAAAATGGCAGGGGAGCTCAAAGGGCATCAAAAAACTCGTCCACATCGCTGTCAACGGGACACGTGCCCAACAGGCTGGCAGCATTGCCACGTTGTATGGCAATACAATGAAGACAAATCTAATAAAGAAAACCTCTATTATTACGTAGTTCTAATACGAATCCATACTATTCATCCATCCTATATACTATAAATTGCGAAAGTAACTCTGTATGTACGCTTTCACGATGAAACGGCTAAACCGATTTTGATAAAATTTAGTATGAAGACATTGAACTAATATTACTACTAGTATCATCTATCAGTAGGTATCTAAGATAGCGTGTTTTTTTTTAGTACTTTTAACCTGGTATTCATTTTAAAATTTTAATACAATACATCTTTGAATATTTGACAGGACTTTGACGTTGATAGTTTAACGTCAAAGTCTTGTTACAGATGTAGTACCTGGTTAAAATAGACGTGATGTGGAAAGGTACGTTCCGAGTTACTAGAATTGCCCCCTTGTATGTCGAAACAACACGCTTTAAATATCGTGGTATTTTGGTCATCTCATCAGAAAACGAAACGAATCTGAGAAATCATAACAATATCTAGTGTTTTTTATTACGCAATAGGTTTGACATTTTTATTTCTTAATAGTTACAGATAAAGTTCATCGCCCTCTGTCGGACTTATCATGGCCGTTGCATGTTGTATGATAAAACTACTTTGCATGCGAACTACCAGAAATAATAAAACGCTAACATGATGCGTAAACCAAAAACAATAAAGTCTGCTTTTAAAACATCGCGTCTATCCATTTTCGTTGATAAAACTCATTATTTCAACATTACAAGTGAAATGTTACTTTAGCTGTATAGATTTAAGACTCAATTTCCAAGTCAAGTCATTGAATAACCGACTAAATTATATAGCGCGTTTGAACTGCTATGCTTTCGCGTATAACGCTTAGTATATTTTTCGTTGTGAACCAGTGAGTGCGGTATGGTATGTGTTTGAGTGAATATCGTCCTTGGCATTTAGGGCTAAATAGGCTTAATTCTTTCTACACTGATATCGGTATTGCGAATACACGATATTGTATTCTTTTAGGCATAGAAAAGGCGTGGCGCCATGCGTTTTAAGCAAAATGTTTTGTGTTGAACTGTTTGTAATGGCGGCAGCGCGTGGCGTTGTAGGGAGCGATAGAAGCTATTCTCTCGCGCCTCGCAGCTATCCGCTGCCATACAGTTTCTACATAAAAAAGCACCCCGCTAATGTTTTCATTATCGTTGTAATTTCTGACGTCAGTGTTGGAGGAATTTAGACCTTACGCGAAAAGTGATCTCTGAAATAGATACATAGAATATGTACCTACTTATTCAATGTTATCAATTTTGATTTTGTGTTTTTAGGTTACTATCAAAATATTACGCGTGTTAACAAAACTGTGTCGAAAATATTATTGTGTGTAACGTAAAAAATACAGTGTCGAAAATGAGTACCAAACGTATTTGGGAATATTTTGAACGGAATCCGGATAATAAAATCGCTGAATGCAAACTATGTCAAAAACGGCTATCTTACAAAACCACTATTACAAACTTAAAACAGCATTTAAAAGTGAAACATGTTAATGCTTATGAAAAGTTTCTTGAGGAGGCACAGAACAAGCCTAAATCGGTGACAGCGTCTACTTCCACACGAATGAGAAACCGAAGTTCACTGGTCTGGGAATATTTTGACAAATATAATCTGGACGACAAAATTGCTCAATGTAAAAAGTGTAAGAAGACGTTTTCATACAGAACCACTGTTACAAATTTAAAACAACATCTAAAGGTGAAACATCCTAAGGCATTTAACGAATTAGTTGAAAAGTTTGAGTCTGGAGTAACGACTGATGCAACGTATTGTGAAAATGGGTCGTCATCAGAATCAGGTAAATGTGCATAACAATCTCATTTTGTATACTAATAAAGCGAAACTAACTCTGTCTGTCTGTTACGTTTTCTATAAGAAACGGCTGAACACATTTTGATAAAATTTGCTGTGAAGATGACTTGAACGACTTCGTTTGCGTTCGTGAAAACCGTCATTCAAGCGAGCATAACCTAGTACCACGGACTAGAAAAAAAGGACTCCGCGCCACGCATATCGAAAGTGAAGCACCCGGTCCCTAAGTAAACCAGACCGTTTGTACAAACATACCTCACGCACACATTTACATCATAGACACAGACTAGACAATAAAGGATTCCGCGCCGAAAGTACCGACTACCGACCGTACCGCTCTATGTGTGCGTTTCGGTCCGGCGTACTTTAGGTGCTTCACTTTTCCGTGGCGTGGAGTCCTTCTTTTTTTTCTAGTCCGTGCCTGGTACTTACATATATGCGTCCGGTATCATCATCATCATTTCAGCCGAAAGACGTCCACTGCTGAACATAGGCCTCCCCCAAGGGGGGGTTTTGCCATAATCGCCACGCTTGGCAGGCGGGTTGGCGATCGCAGTATAGTTGTTACAATTGCACAGAGAACGCTGCTGCCCATTCTCTGGTACGTCCCTTAGTCGCCTCTTACGACACACGGGAAGATATGGTCCGTCCGGTATAATAAAAAATATTCTAAGACGCTCAGCAATCGTTTAGCTTGGCATTAGTAAAATAATTTTTGTATTTGAGAGCAGAAAAAAGTAAAAACGACTGCCAAGATTGTCAATTAGAAGATAGTGAAGCTAATAAAAGCGTATAAAAGAGCAAAGCGTTTAAACAAGCTATTTAAGCACGGAATTATTAAGTTCTACAAAAATAAAGTCGTTGGCGAGTTATACGCGTTTTCGATTTTAAGTCTTACAACATGCGCTTTAGACATTCGTAGATTAGACTGAGAACTAATTTATACATCACAGATAGTTTAGAATTCACGAACAAACTGAATGCTAACTCACAGTTTATAACAATTTGTAAAATTATTCGACGCTTATAATAATAATGATAGTTTATTAGGAAAATAAAGTACAAGTTTGACACAATATTATTATAGTACACATAATTATCACAAGAGACATAAAAAATACTACAAAATAGTGTGTGAGAGATGGATACAGTACAGTCAATACAAAATTTGAGCACTGACTCCTAAACTAGGAAGATCCTGTATCTTAGGAGGCAGTGTCTTCGCATATATAGTGAACGAGCAAATTATGAGCGTACGAGCCGCAGTGCAATTCTGTAAGACATCACCCGCGATAGCATATATTATGTCATGTCAATTTTAACCCACAACCACGCGGGTTGTGGGTTAAAATTAAAAAAAGTCGGATTGGTGCGCGAGCAAATACCAATCCGACTTTTGTTTATTTTATATAAGTTATCTTGGACATCCCTGATATCGGTGAAGGAAAACGCGACTTCGTTCCCGGTGTTCACTTGCAAGAGCCATTAGAGCTCCTCAATCCGGCCCTGTCGCAAAATCCGTTTTTAACGGACGCCTACTAACCATAAACTACTTCCCTGCCAAATTTCATCTTTATACGTCAAGCGGTTTTCGATATTTCGTGATGAGTGAGTGAGTGACCTTTCGCTTCTGAGATCAATGTTCGCGCCTTCTCTGTATGAGAAGCCTTTCCTACAGTAGGACGAAATAAAACGCTGGTGTTATAATTATTATTTTTAAACAACGGTCAGTTATTCAAGCCTCTGTTTTGGAACTGCTCGCAACGGTAAGTGCCCTATAATGTACTACATTGTATAAAGTCCGTCACATACGTAGCTATAATATATATTATAGCTAACCACCACACCACACACGGTAGCTATAATATAAAAATATATTTTCGCCCTTATTACGTCTGCAATCGTTGTTTGTTTCACATTTTTGAAATTTATCTTCTAATATATAAAATTCTCGTGTCACAGTTTTCGTTCCCGTACTCCTCCGAAACGGCTTGACCGATTATGATGAAATTTTTTGTGCATATTGGGTAGGTCTGAGAATAGGCCAACATCTATTTTTCATCCCCTTTTTTCACCCCTTTTTCATCCCCCATCCAAATGTTAAGGGTTAGGGTAGGGTAGGTGTAGGGTAGGTGTAGGGTAGGTGTAGGGTAGGTGTAGGGTAGGTGTAGGGTAGGTGTAGGGTAGGTGTAGGGTAGGTGTAGGGTAGGTGTAGGGTAGGTGTAGGGTAGGTGTAGGGTAGGTGTAGGGTAGGTGTAGGGTAGGTGTAGGGTAGGTGTAGGGTAGGTGTAGGGTAGGTGTAGGGTAGGTGTAGGGTAGGTGTAGGGTAGGTGTAGGGTAGGTGTAGGGTAGGTGTAGGGTAGGTGTAGGGTAGGTGTAGGGTAGGTGTAGGGTAGGTGTAGGGTAGGTGTAGGGTAGGTGTAGGGTAGGTGTAGGGTAGGTGTAGGGTAGGTGTAGGGTAGGTGTAGGGTAGGTGTAGGGTAGGTGTAGGGTAGGTGTAGGGTAGGTGTAGGGTAGGTGTAGGGTAGGTGTAGGGTAGGTGTAGGGTAGGTGTAGGGTAGGTGTAGGGTAGGTGTAGGGTAGGTGTAGGGTAGGTGTAGGGTAGGTGTAGGGTAGGTGTAGGGTAGGTGTAGGGTAGGTGTAGGGTAGGTGTAGGGTAGGTGTAGGGTAGGTGTAGGGTAGGTGTAGGGTAGGTGTAGGGTAGGTGTAGGGTAGGTGTAGGGTAGGTGTAGGGTAGGTGTAGGGTAGGTGTAGGGTAGGTGTAGGGTAGGTGTAGGGTAGGTGTAGGGTAGGTGTAGGGTAGGTGTAGGGTAGGTGTAGGGTAGGTGTAGGGTAGGTGTAGGGTAGGTGTAGGGTAGGTGTAGGGTAGGTGTAGGGTAGGTGTAGGGTAGGTGTAGGGTAGGTGTAGGGTAGGTGTAGGGTAGGTGTAGGGTAGGTGTAGGGTAGGTGTAGGGTAGGTGTAGGGTAGGTGTAGGGTAGGTGTAGGTAAATAGGCAGGTAAGTAGGTAGATCGGGACAGGACAACGTCTGTCGGGTCAGCTAGTATTAATATATATTTTGGTGACGTAGTAAACATATATATTATAGCTGATCGTAATATGTCTTACGTCTGACGTATATTAATATATTTTGTAGCTACGTCTGTGACGGGCTTAATACCTAGTGTAACAAGTCACGGACTTATTAAGTACTAAGATTTAAAAAATCATCGCGGGCAGAAGCGACGCATGAATTCCTATAAGCTAGTCATATTTGGAAGTTTGGACCGTGGCCACACGTGAAACGAAAACAGTATCATGTTAGTCAGTTTTATTTATAACCTAAGTGGTTTAGTACGAAAGTTTATTTATACAAAATAAAAACTGTAGGAACACGTAATGAGGAAATCTAAAACCGAAAATTTAAAGACGTCCACATAGATAAACATGTATGGATATTGAGGTATACTTATAAAAATACCCTTAACTTTTGTTAATAATTTAAAAAGTAAATTCATTTCAGAATGTGGTTTATCCATCCACCATTTTAAGTATCACCTATCGCTCAAATTCAAACATGGGATCATTTGTATATAACGCGACGAAGCACGTGCTATTCGGTGCGGTGGTCTCAAGCAAAAACTATAATACCTTCTCTTCTCTTTGGTCTCAAGGCACCAGCTTTATTTCGTAGTTTGGGCCCGCCGTCCACGGATATATTCGGTGATCTCCACATAAAGTATCACGAGTCGCTCACTAATCGTGGAGGCATTATTTTTGATAATGCACCTCAATATGTTAACGCGCTAACAAGCGACTTTTGCAGATTTTAAACGGACAATCACGTCAAAATGTGTAGTGTAAATGATTTGAAAAAAAAAAAATGTTAAACTAGAACATGCTCTTAATCATTTAGTATGTGAATATTTATGATTAAGTTCATAATAAGTAGTTTAATTAAATCGTGAGGTTGTGTTTGACGCGGACAAAACATTGATAATCACACAAAATCTGGGCAGTGCCTGAGATTTTCTAGGAGACAGATCCTTGCTCAGCTCCCGGCACAGATTCTGCAATCTGTTTACTAACTTCATAATTTTCCAAAATCTCGTTTTCGGGAAGCACGAGAGCCCCGGTTAATGCATTCTTCTCGGCAAAAAAACTGAGAGGATGGTGACGGTAGTCCTCCAACGTGTTTTTAAAATCAACTTCAACTCGGCTTTTGTGGAAGAGTCACCACCATTTTGCCAATATCAAGTGGGTACTTATCATGATAGGCCATCAAATGAAGGAGATTGTTCAATAACAACAAATTTGGATGGTAAAAAATATTGAATTGAGTTTTTAAAATCAATATAGATCCTTGTCTAGGTCAATTGTGATGTAGACTATTTGAAAGTAGAGATCAAATGGTCGTCATGCTCGGCATTGTAGACTCTTGTCTACTGTAGAGTAGAAACATTTCTTCTCTTCATCGTCATGCTCGCAACGAAAGAAAATTTTTTCTACAAATGTCATTTTGTCTATTCTTCCTGTTAGTATGTCTATTCTTCCGTAGATATAGCGGTGGTCATGCTTCGCGTGCAGGAATATTTAAACGAAACTTGACTATCTTACAGATAATTTTATTATCTGTCTTTTAGTATACGCATTTTTTTTAAGTGAATATTATCTTTTATTAGTGAATACTATAATTATTTTATTTAATTTTTTCGACTAAACTTTGAAAGTTTTAGACGCAGCGCATACGATTCTCTGGTCGCTCAAGGTCGCCTTAAGGCGCAGTATCAGGGACGCGATTCTCAATTCTTTCGAGATATCTCTAATTCGAGATAATGTCTAATTTTAAATGTCTACTGAAAATGTCACAAAATTTATAAAATCGTATTCTCAGAATCAATAGAGATAAATGTCGCAGGCTTTTTGGATCTCTATCACGAAACGTAACGTAGTTTTTTGCATCTTTTGTCTGTCATTGTTTTTGTTGTTCACTCAATATATCTGCATCCACATGTGCACTTACAGAAATGAACAATGTGGACCCGGGTCGGGCACAGCAAAAGTAAAAGTAGGAGAGAATAAAAGGGCTTTTGTTTGACTATTTAGTTGATGTAACTGATTATTTATTATGTAGGTAATTATGAACTTATTTTAATAAAATTATGCAATTATTATATATTATTCATTAGGCCATGATTGTATTATTAATTACTATTGTATTATTAATTATTATATTATTATTATTTTAATGTAATTACATTATGTACCTAATTTAAAAAAAAAAAAAAAAATATTAGATAAATGTAATAACATTTACATATAAGAAACTTGTTTTATTTATTTATGAATGCATATTACTATTTTGTTGTTCTTTAAATTTATCGGGTATTTATTACATATTTTAATTGACATGGCTAGTGTACTTGTTGAGTGCATTTTTAGCTTAGAGTTTGGCAAGTTTAATCTATTTTTTGACGTTAATTAGACTATGTTTTCTCTTGTCGTGTAGAAATGTGTCAACAGTTGGCAGGAATAATGGGAATTGCACGGAATTTGCGTGAGCAAGCAGCAACAGCAACTAGAGAACTCGATAGACTTCACGCGCGACATTCATGTCGACTGACATTTACCACTCGTTGCAAGTCGAGCGCTGGGCGTAGACATTTCTCTAATGTGACATTTCGAGAATACGAAAATTCGATTTCAATCGACATCCGCCATTTTATTTCGACATATCTCTAATTCGACATTATGTCTATTGCGCGAGAATCGCCCCCCAGTATCGAGAGATAATTTTATTGGCCATTGTCAATTTTGACAGGAAACAAAGTACAGTGTGCCCAGTGTATATGGTCCGTCTCACTGCCAGCCAAACGGACGCACTGTAAACGCTTTGATCAATGCACACACACATAATAATATCAGATTTAGATAAATGATTCAACAGTATGGCGTGAAATAAACAAGATAATTTTAACTTCTCATCGGGAGTGTTGGAATGAAATTACGTGGGATGACGAAAATACTGCGTGTAACTAACATTTTCTCGCGCCATGTTTTTTTAAGAACTGTCAGATTTTCGCGCCAAATGTCTCGAGTCTTGAATTTGCTTTGGCAGACTGCCTGGTATAAATAAGGTGACAGCGAAATCCAAAAATCCAAAATTTACGTTTTTCGAATGTTTAAGCTAAGTATTAGTTTAAAAAAACTGTGCGGTCGGGGGACACCCGCAACACCCGTGAAAAAAAAAAAAAATAATAATATATCACGAGCAGGCGAGTGTGCCGCAGCGGCTCGATGGACGGATACATACACACACGCATTTCGTTACGTGATTTCTACTAATAGGGTATTAAACCCATTTTTGAAAAGTGTCTCAATGAAATTCTGTAGTGCTAATATGCCACCAAAAAAAAAAAACACAAAAATTTTATTCAATCGATAAGTGCCATAAAAATGCATCTAAATTTTAAATTTTCAAATTTCGCGCGTAGTTCGACGAAAACGCCTCTTACTGGACGCCATATTGCTCAGCGTAAATGACGTCAGTTCGTTTTGTATCAAATGAGCTCATATTATTTAAGATAATTGTATATCATTTAAAAATAATTAAAAGCATATTTTGTAATAGGTGTAATAATGAAAAAAATACGTTGATTACGAAAATAATAAAAGTACAAAGCCTATATTACGCCAATCGGTTGACTGCCAGTAGTCAATTTTTTGTTTACACAGCCGTACGACGTAATAACATGGCCGCTACTATTTCACGGTGTTTTATAACAGATTAAAAATACTGAAAACTTTAAATTGAATTTAAAAATTTGCATTGTTATTTTATGAACTAAAATTTACATTTTCCGACTGCTTTATGCCTAAACTGTCTCAATAACATATTTATAGATTTTTTCTCGTATAAAGTAAAATACCCTATTCACTCTACCCGTAAGCCGCGCTAGGGAACTTCGTTCCAAAAACTTTGAAGCGCCAGCAACGAATATTTATATTTACACAAGTCAAGTAAGTAGCTTTAAATGTACGATAAAATATTTTACTGTTTCGTCTGAATAAGGCTGCGTTTCCACCAAATACGTATGTACGGAGATGTTTAAGTAGTGACTAGTGGGGGATGTATGTTGAACTGAACTGACCAATTACAGGGCTAGCATAAATCAAGTTATGAATTTGAAACGATGTCATTGATAATTTTGAAAGGTGAAGATTTGAAAAATCTCTTCTGAGTCTTGGAAATAGCTATCATCTGATATTCTATGTATATTTACAGGCTCAATCAAACTAATTAAAAAACGATCAACAATCACCATTAATTTATTGACCAACAAACAATGCAATAACGAAACATCACCTCGATGCATAAACAAAACGTACATAACCTTTCTTTATTGTTACACTATAATCACTGTTACGTACTCAGAAATAAAGGCGAAAATGGTATGAATATTTCGAAGCGTTTAATATCAACAATTACTATGGCATTGACGTTCTTTCAAGTGAAAAACATCTTTATGTCTTCAGACATAGAAATGTTATTAGTATGAAATGCATGCAGTGCGTTTAGTATCAACACTTCAACAGTGATGGTTTAGTTGCCCTTGTCATAGGTCATTGACTTGTACTAGAATTATTGTGTTGTCCTCGGCTCCTCTCATTCGCTTGGCAAGTCTCCAGAAACTATTTTCTTTCATCAAATATTTTTAGCTACTTATCGAATGTTACATTTGTTGTCCTATAGATTATACCATAGACATTGCTGTTTTAACAGCAATTCGAATTTTAAACTTCAATGTGGATTAAAATGCGTTCGGTTTTTTTTTGGTCCTCAAACTCTATCAATTTATTTCAAGTAAAAAATTTACAGGTAGTTTTAAATTGTGTGGCAGTTTAACTGTCAGAAAGTAAAAGCTACCTAGTACCTAGTTTGGAACCGTGGGGTAACAGGTAGACACTTGAAATTTTTACAAAATGTGTTTTACTATGACTGCTATAACAACAAATAATTAAAAATAACTAAAATTATGAATTAAAAGGGTGGGCCCATAAAAAAGAAAGTATTTTCGCCGTTTTTGGTTAAATATTGTACGGTGGCAAACTCTTCGTGTGCAAATCCAACTCGCGCTTGACAGGTTTTTACTTTGATTGAAATTTCATAGTCTATTTTCTCTAATAATTCTTTTCCATCCTTCTTAATTTACCAAGCCATCTCTCTGCCAAATATTATCTAAATCGGTTCGTACTTTAACCGTGAAAACATATAATGTATTTTTGGTATTACCAATGTGGATGTGGTACGTAAACCAGATTATGTCAAATAAAAGAATCTTACAGAGTCTGTACCACATTCAAGATCAGAATAGGGCATGCATTCCGGAATTCCGGAATTTCGTAATTCCGGAATTCCGTAACAATTGGTCTGATATTTCAATTCCGGAATTGAGAGGAGTAATATCGGAATTCCGGAATTTGGTTATTATTATTTCTACACGCAACTAAATTAGGCTGTGGAACTTTCCATAAGCAGCTGACTGCACACGCGCATCCTTTTCCCCGCACTCCATCACCGGCACTCACCAGCGAGCCCATCGACTCTACAACTGACTCTACAACGCGTCATGTTCGTGAACGGGCGCTGTCAGTAGAGATTGGTCAACTCTTAACTGCCATGGCCTTTCTTTTTTTTTTTTGTTTTTGGTGTTTGTTTGTTTTTGTATGCATTGTTTTCACATATAGAAGCAACAAGGATAATGTAACCAATATATTGTAAAAACATGATTTAAAAGAGAGTCCGTGGAGTTTCTTTCTCGTTCTTCTCCATGAGACCTACCTACGTTTTGTAACGAGCAACGCTTCAACTTTCTGACTAACTGACCGACTCCTTGACAATTCAAAAGTGCCCGTAAATGGTTTAATTGAAATAAATGCTTTGACTTTGACTGCACAACCCTCCGCACTAGATTCTGATAATGATGTAACAAATAATGTACCAACTTTACAAAAGCAGCTCGATAGAGACTATGTCGTATGACTCGTATGTATGTAATGCACGTAAACATAGTGCGATTCAAATATCGTACCTATGTTTTATTATGGATATTACGAGTATTAATGTGTGATAAAAAAAATAAGCCTTGTTGTTTTTACGGTTTAATGAGAGTAATAAGAGAGGAAGATGTTCTATGTTTAATTTGTTACAAATGAAAACTAAAAAAAAAGACATCCGCCTTCAAAAACTAAAAAGTGATAAATAAGTTTAGCACAGAACATACATGAGTTTAGTTTTGGAAGTGGGTCACGGTGGCATAGTTCTATTTGTTGTTTTGAATTACCACTTATTTTAGTTTTTCAAGGCGGTTGTCTTTTTTTTAGTTTTATTTCCGCTTTTAGTATTGCCTTATCATCCAAACTGAAATAATTTGGATGTTACGGCGATACTAAAAAGCCATTAAGAAACGGCGACACAGTTAAAAAAGAGATTGAAAGTCCTCCAAAGATTCAAGAAACTAAAATATCGCTCGTTTGGAACTGATTTTGTTGATTTCTTCCTAAAGCGCTGAATCCATTTCGATAAAATTGAAATGGGACTATTTCGGAATAAATCCCTTTCGAACAAAAAAAAATGCAAATCCAACTACATATGACGGAGTTATGCCCGAACATACATAAAAAATCCGAATTGATAACTACAAGACTGCTATAATTATAAATCTTGTTTGGTTTGAAACAAACTTTAAAACTTACCAGTTCCGGAACCAGTTCCGGAATTCCGGAGTCACATCTCCAGTATTGGAACTCAGTTCCGGAATTGAGAACCTTCCGATATTGCATGCCCTAGATCAGAATGCAATTTCTTTATGGTAGGAAGGATTTTCAAGGGAAGTACAGAAATGTATTTTAATCCAGTACATGCTATTGGAACAGTTAAAAATAACAGTTATATGAAAATTGAATTTAAAAAGTTGCCATAGACTAAAGAAAATGCTGTAAGTAAATGTCATCGCAAATTCTATACTAGAGCAATTACCATATTAGATTAGAGCATATTATGTATATCAATTGGTTGGCGATCTCTAGTGGAGGCCTATATTCAGCAGTGGACAGCAATAGGCTGATATGATGATGATGAATTAAACGAAATAAGGGTAAGTAAAAAGTATAGAACTGCATATTATTACGAATTCCTCTCGTAGTAGAGTACTTCAAGCATTCTGACAAGATCTCCATCTTTTCATGCATCTAAAGGTACATAATACCTACTGACATAATTTCTCAGATCTTCATTTTTATCATGTAGTTTTCCCTGGCGTCTTGCATGACTTATTTTGGTATCTGGCGCATAGGCAACAGAGAACATTTGGGTTTTCAAGTACCCCAAACCCAAGCTTCTCTTGACGACACTTACCTCTTCGTTTTCCAAGATAATTATAACATCTGTAGGCATCATACGATGTCACGTCATCGGCGCGTGACGTGAAGTTAACGTCACGTAATGACACTAGTTTCGTAACGATGACTTGTAGTGCGCCCAGTATTTCGTAGTCAGTGACCTACAGTACTTGTATGACACATTGAGCGAGAAAGAGACAACAGATAACAGATGGCGCTCTTCGAAGCTGTATTTTCTCCAAAACTCGCGTCAAATATCAACTGCCACGGTGATGAAAAGCAAAATGTGTTTTTCTTAATAAAGTCAAAACATACAATTAACCATTTACATGCACTGAATGAATTGTCAGAGAGTCGATTTGTTAGTTAGAAAGTTCAAGCAAGTTGCTCGTTCTAAAACGTAGGTAGGTTTCTATGAAGAACGAGTAAGAAACTCCACGGATACTCTTTTCAATCAATTTTTTTTCTTTGTTTGATGTTCTCTAAATAATCTCCATCGTTTGATGGTCTATCGTACACATTATATAATAGTAAGTACTACTTGATACTGGCAGAATTTTGATATCTCTTCCACAAAAGCTATTATTTAAGAGTTCACAGTTTTTGACTGACCGCTTCGAAACTAAAATACGGCAAATGAGATTAAATATTCACTAAACTGACCTCTGTAACCTTTAATATGAATATCTGGTATTGCAAACCGTTGAATATACAATAAATGCTAGATGCTCATCTGCATGATATAACACAACAATTGAATACCGGATTGTGGTTTCCTCAGAATAATATTGGTCGGAGGTGATTTCATAATCTGAGTCTTATCTATGCATACTAACAGAGGTTAACTGTTTTTTATTTTTTTTAAACTGCTTGTACTGCTTGTATTCTAATTTTTTTTTAATAAATTGGAGGCCACGTTATCCCTGACTGTTACAGGTTATATTTTATTAACAAAAACATTGGAACTCGTTAAAAAATTTACGCGGATTAAGACACGGGCAATAGCTTGTTTCTTGTATAAAAATCTTTATCTATCCACTTGACTACCTCTTGGGGAAGTAGTAAGGGTCATTCAGACTGCAACGGACCGTTACTACAACGGCGGCTGTCCCCAGTGTCTTCAACACAAGTGTCATGGGAGTCGAGTAACAAAAAGAATGAGAAACAAAATCCTTTCTCCAATTTAAAAAAAATGCACTTTTTAAGACATAGTGAAAAAAGTCAAATTGTTATTTATTTTAATAATTCTACCAATAAGACGGCACTTTTAAATGTCATTTACATGAGAAGAAAAGAATTGAATTGAGCTGCCCGTTCCAAAAGGTAGTTTCGTATGGAGAAGATAAAAAAAATGTCTTACAATAGTTTGTAACATTAATTCAATAATGTGAAGTAAGTGTTTAAAGTTCAAAATGATTTACTTAAACCAAATGGGATCGAAACATCACAGTTTAAATGTCCAGTTCCAAATAGCCGTTTTTCCTAAAAGAACCGGCAAAAAAGATCACGTTTAATATTTTATTTTTAAATAAATTCTGTTGTAGGAGTCTAGCTCAGCTTCACTTCTTTATTAACAAGCGTGACTATACAACACGGCTTTAGAACCATCGTAACCGAGCCCCAAAATAGACGCTAAACTAGCACAAAGAATAATTTAACTTTCTTAAAAAAAAACCAGGTCATCACAGTAGTTCATGTAGAGCTGTTACAAGTTACGAAACAGTTTTATGACGTAAAGGAACACGTCACTTACTGACGCGTACCTACTCGCGAAACGTTCCGAGTATCAAGTAGGTGACGTTTGACGACGTCATTCGGTTGGAACGGGTTTGTCCCAGCGTAAAAGAACATCCTTATTGTATGCATAAATTATTGTAAGAACAGGTACCAAAGTTTGTTTTGCGCGGCAAATATCTATGGCCTCGCGAGTATACTTTTTTTTAAGTTGAATTATTTGTATTTTGGTTTACTACGCAAGCAATTAATTCCGACTGTACTTTAATATTTATTTAATGCGAATGTGAGTTAGTTTCTTTGTTATACTTTCATAGCTAAACTACGGAAACTGTTTTGTTAAAATTTGATACAACTACCCCAAGATTATGAATCCGCGAATTGGTATAGTCCCATAACCGACATGCACGCGAGCAAACTCGCGGGCAAAAGCTAGTATTCATATAAAAAAATATTTCTTTACATAGTAACTGGGTATGGAAATGTTTGCTGAACAAAAAACGTCGTGTATTTTTTCTTTTTTCCTGTTAGCAGACATTGTTTTAACCTTGAGATTATTGGTAGACGTCCTACATTATATTTATTGCGGTCATCAATGAAGGACATGTTGTCTCCATTGTCTTGGATCCTTTTAAATTGATTGCGTTACAGACTTCATTGTTATGCCTAAAACAAACTTTATAGTGACCCTGCAAACTTTGCTGGTCACTGCTTCTATTTGTTTCGGGTTTCCATTCTATTCAATGATAGCGAAAAACAAGTTAGCTCATCAGATGTCGAACTGATTTGACGTTACCTAGCAGTTGGGGATTCAGGAAGGCTAATATGTTCCCACGATCCGCGGCTTCTGTCAGTCTTTGAGATGATTTTGTTTTTTTTGGGATGGCTTCTCGCATTTCTACCTATACTAGAAGGTTGTCGGCTGCATCCGGACTTTCCGGGTCATAGTTGTAAAACCAACGAAATCGCAGGCAGGTAACACTTGAGGAACTAGGGAATTAGGTACATTTCTGCATTGTTATTCTAAAAAATCTCTCCCAATGAATTTAGGTGATGTGATGCAGCCGTGTGGTGCCGGCCGCGAATAGCTCGACCCCTTACCTACCCGTGGGTGTCGTAGAAGGCGACAGGCTATTGATCAAAGGATGGGCAGCAGCACCTTTCTGAGTACCATAACACCTACTGCGATCATCAACAAACAACAACTCCCCCTTAGGGGAGACCTATGCCCAGCAGTAGGCGTCTAAAGGTTGACATGATGATGTGATGCCTGTGAGGTGCCGGGCTAGAATAGCACTCATCCATTTCATCTCTAGGGTGTCGTAGAAGGCGACTAAGGGAAAATCCGAAAGTCAGGCAGCAGCGGCTGATGATAATGGTGTTCACGGCATTAGATGAAATTACAGTTTACTTCAAACTCACTGTAATCACCGAGGGAATGCTATTTTTACAAATTAATGAGTCGATCGATGTTTCTAGATTGAGTTCAGTTGTTTACTGTTATATTTCTGCATAGTTATTCTGAAAAATCTCACTCAATGATTATGGTGAAGTGAGCGTGAGCATTAGGTGGAATGACAGCTTACTTCAAACTCTAATCACCGAGGGAATGTTATTTTTACAAATTACCTTATGAGTCGATCGATGTTTCTAGATTGAGTTCAGTTGTTTACTACGCTAAATACTTTGCTTCAAGGTCAGGAATGTCATTGCGTACCTTATTTTAGCTCAACTCAGTAATATTTGCTTTAGACGCATTTCGATTCAATTCATTACTATTTTATGGATTGTTTTTATACTCTAATTAAGCAGAGAATCTGGCGCCTGACGTAATCTTTAAATCCCTTCATCACTGAATGAATACCATAGAAGTATGATATGTTACGTGTGTTATGTGGTCGCTCACAATGGGCCTCATCAGAAGGCTTAAAGTCACCCAAAGGGCAATGGAGAGGGCTATGTTTGGAGTTTCCTTGCGTGATAAAATCAGAAATGAGGACATCCGCAAGAGAACGAAAGTTATTGATGTAGCCCGACGAATTGCCAAACTTAAGTGGTAGTGGGCAGGGCATATTGCTCGCAGAATGGATGACCGATGGGGCCGAAATGTTCTGGAGTAGCGACCGCGAACCGGAAGACATTGCGTTGGAAGGCCTCCCACTAGGTGGACCGATGACCTGGTAAAGGTTGCGGGGATCCGCTGGATGCGAGTCGCACGGGGTTTTGTTTTAATATATTATTAATATTTTTTATCAAAAATGCACAACAAATATGCATAATAAATAATATTTACTATTTTCTCAATAGAATTTTAATGCACAGATAAAAATTATTATCATGTCAATGTCACTTTGTATTAGTTTGTATAAATATTGTTGCCTCTAGCGGAAAAGTTTGGAAGTAATATTCCTTATTTTTACCCGACTACGGCAAAGCCAAAGGAGGGTTATGAGTTTGACAGGCTATGTATGTATGTATGTATGTATGTTCATCTGTTCGCTCATAGCTCCTAAACTGCTTATCAGAACTGAACAAATGAGGTATCGTTAGAAGCGTCTTGATCGTCCGCTGGTTATAGGCTATATGACGTGTCACCGAATTCAATGTGGCGCCCTCTGGCGGACAAAAAAACCAAGATTAAATAAAAAAAATGAAGACAAGCATACTGTGTTTGGTATCATTGGAAAGGGGTTCACTAGTACCATTCGAATATAGAATATTTAGTTGTGACTTGTCACAAATTATTAAAAGAAAGGAAAGATTAACAAATAAATTAAGATACGCATACCGTGTTTAGTATCATTAGAAAGGGGTTCACTAGTACCTTTTAAATATATAATACTTAGCTGTGACTCCAAAATAGTTTAAATAAAAAAAAACAGTTTAAAAACTAAAACCCGACTACAACAAAAAGTGATCTAAAAAGTACGAAACAAGAAAATATTTCACACAGAAATCAAGACATAGGTACAAAATGGTCAAGGTAAGCCGTAGTTGCATGCCATTATAATTCATGTTTATCGCACTCATATGGGATACAGGCATGCCACGGCTTACCTTGACCATTTTGTACCTATGTCTTGATTTCTGTGTGAAATATTTTCTTGTTTCGTACTTTTTAGATCACTTTTTGTTGTAGTCGGGCAATGATATTATATAATATCATTGTAGTCGGGTTTTAGTTTTTAAACTGATTTTTTTTTCACAGTACCTATCATACTTCATACAAAAAATCTAAATTGAAATCGGTTCTGGTTCGGGTGCTACGATACACAGATATACACAGATTTGTGCACACGTCAAACTTATCAATAACCCTCTGTTTTCGTCAGGGGTTCAAAAAAAAGATTGACATGAATTGCTTTGCTTTTTGGACTAAACCCCTATAGTGGCGAGTGAGAGATCGTAATTTCGATCCCTACCACCAGACAGTGAATCAAGACGCAGAATTATCCTTAATTAAAAATCAATACTAATCAACTTCTGAATAATTCATATTTATTCATGTAATATGAATAAACAACGGAAATAACATTTATAGAGTAATAACCATAATTTTACACCGTAATTAAAATTAGTATTTCAAAGTAAATACTCCTTTGCCTACTCCTTTCGGTAATAACAGGCGTTATGTTACGTTATAATTTATAATACTTTGTTGAGAAACGTATCAGTTTGTACGCTACTCTGATACGTAATCTGTGAACGCTTCGAAGTGATAATATGCATGCGAACAAATTTTCTACCAATTTGGTAGAATTCTATCTATGTTAAGATAAAATTTAAGAAATTTTAATTTCGTCCTTTAGGCCAGAAATGTGAAGCACTTTTGAATTGACTATTTTTAGTCAGTTCGCCAAAAGAAAATAAATAACTTTCTACCTAAAATTAAAACAGAATTGTTATTTATTTACCGTTATACGGCTGCATAGTTATTTGACTATGTTTAAAAAGACCCCCGATTATTTAAATTATAATTAATAAGAAAACACAATGTTGCTTCGTTTATTATCACGCAAACTTGATATTTTTCTTTGTTTTTTTTTTATCTATCTTTTTTCTTTTTTTATCTAAGATTAAGTATTTGTGTATTTTTTCTATGGGCCTCAGTTGCCTGACAATAAAATTTATTATTATTATTATAGGTACATTTTTTATTGATTTTAATAATAAAAACAATACAATATTTTAAAAATGTTAATAAATGTTGCCATGAAAATAAAATCGGTCAATAAACACAAGTGCAATTTCTTCGTTAAAAAGTGGTAAATAAAATATATGGGTGCTGGCAACACAAGCCGCTTGACAGAAGAGACGCCTTCAAGATGACTCGGTGAGTATTTTTGCGATATTTATTCCAAATAGCTGTTATTTCACGCTGTTCTTTGTGATCTTGTTAGTAAGACGAGTATAATAATAATGTACAAATATGGAAATGCATAGCTTTTAGAATAATATTTAACATCACACAGAATTGGAACGTGTTCTTTATTATTCATTGACTTGGAGGTTATTTGTCAACAAAGCGTTCTCAAAAATATAAAGCCACTTTGATTCATCTAAATCAACTTATTGTTTTGCATTTGAGAACAAGCTTCCATTATTTAAGGGGATGGCTGGGGCTGCGTTGGCAAATAATGATTTTATGTGAATATGTCTACTTTTATTGTCGACGGCGACAGCATGTCCAACTATGCAGTTATAATATTTTAGGCGAAAATACATACTGATTATGATACTATCAAGGAGGAATACGACTATTATTACGTACTGTTATTAGTATTCCCAGTTCTCGAAAACTGTTAGTGTGACTTCTAAGTTCTATGTAGGTATTAGTATGTGCACATTCCGGTTCAGATAGGTACGTCTTTACGTACCTACTCTAGCGAGTTTCTCTTGTCATAGATATTAGATTGTTTGAAGCCGATTCTTTATTGTATACACATCTATTCGTGATCTCAACTCAGCGACAATTTACGTCAAAAACATGTAATTTTGGTAGCTAAATTAGAGTTATTTTTGACAAATTGGGAATGAGAAGACCTAGGTACGGGCATTGTAGTAGAATAGGTATGTAGCAATAATAATATTTTCAGGATTGTTTTTTTATGTGCTTGATAATTTCAAGGTTAGCGGAATAGCGGGAAATAAACCATTTCCTTTTTATTTCATGTTTGAAATACAAAGGGTAGCGATACTGAGGTAGGCAGTAGTGAAGGAGCAAAGCAACTGTTGTCTGTTTATCCGTGGGCATCTAGGATGACCGAAGCGTCTAGAGTTATGATAGGATTATATTTTGTTTTTATTTTACAAGGCATGGTAGGTATGTCCTACATACCTACTTTCGAGTCCAAAATCTTGAAAATTAGGTAATGAACTGAGGGCCTAAACTCTGTTCATTGGGTTATCAGCTTTTAGGGTTCCGTAGCGAAATGGCAAAAAAAGGAACCTTTATGGATTCGTCAATGTCTGTCTGTCTGTCCGTATGTCATAGCCACTTTTTTCCGAAACTAAAAGAACTATATACCTACTGTTAAAACTTGGTAAGTAGATGTATTCTGTGAACCGCATTAAGATTTTCACACAAAAATAGAAAAAAAAAACAATAAGTTTTGGGGGTTCCCTATACTTAGAACTGAAACTCAGTTTTTTTTTTCATCAAACCCATACGTGTGGGGTATCTATGAATAGGTCTTTAAAAATGGAGGTTTCTAATATCATTTTTTTCTAAACTGAATAGTTTGCGCGGGAGACTCTTCCAAAGTGGTAAAATGTGTGTGTCGTCCCCCCCCCCCCCTGTAACTTCTAAAATAAGAGAATGATAAAACTAAAATAAATATATGATGTACATTACCATGTAAACTTCCACCGAAAATTGGTTTGAACGAGATCTAGTAGGTAAGTAGTTTTTTTTTAAACGTCATAAATCGTAAACCGCAATTTACCTTTCATTCAATCAACTCAAATAAAAAAACTTTTATATAAGTTACTTGCTGCCTTTCATGGGCGAGTCCGACTCGCACTTGACCGCTTTTTTTTAATCCTGCTGCGTGCGTTACGTAACTATTCCCGATGATCTAAAGGTTAACTTTAAAATGCTTTATAAAATAAATGTATAAACTAAACTGCCTTACGTTAGTAAATTATCTTATTTATGACTTCAACCAGACATTATAATACAATATGCGCACCTTTCAGTTATAACAAAAAACATAAAGATTGTTATGCGCATGAAATATGTATAGTTACATTAAGTATAATCGTACTTACCCAACAAACATTTCAGTCCTATAAGTAAACATTACGCGACTCAAAACGCTATGAAAAGTCGTGATGAACCTGGTTATTCGATAAAATGCCGTAAAGCAGTGGTAATAAACACCATAACTCGACGAAAAGTTGATCTCACGACATCTATACGACCACTACACGACCATATAGTGATTTATACGACTGCTACGTGACTCTATTACGACTGATTGGTATAAAATGGGCCTATTCTCGGTAGTGTCAACGTGATAGCGACGTATTTACGACAAACGTGTATAACCAAAAGTTAGAATTGGCACGTTGTGGCGACCTCGGGTCGAATGTATTCGCTTCAAATGAATAAATGGAAAATAATAATTTTATACTTATTATACAAATCCTAAAAACCTATATATTTTGAAAATAATCAAATATAAGTCAAAGTCATAGCATTTATTTCAATTAAACCATTTACAGGCACTTTTGAATTGTCAAAGAGTCAGTTAGTTAGTCAGAAACTTGAAGCTAGTTGCTCGTTCCAAAGCGTAGCGTAGGTCTCTATGGAGGAGAACGAGCAAGAAACTCCACGGACACTCTTTTAAATCATTTATATTGCGGGTTTAAACATCAAAAATTCAACAACCAAATTAATATTTTAAAGATGAGATGAGAGACTTTGTTAAGTATTATAAATAAATCCATACCTAAATATTCGTGGCCTTCCGACAAGCCACTTAAGTTGATGACGAGTCTTCGTCTTCTGGCTTGCTTCAAAAAACCGATAATCGATAGGTAATGTATATTATTATACAAATTAAAGTGTAAATAATCGAAACGGTACCTAGCTGCAATCACTAGCTGTCAAAAAAAGCGGCCAAGTGCGAGTCGGACTCGCCCATGAAGGGTTCCGTAGCAGCAAGTAAGGTAAATTGCGGTTTACGATTTATGACGTATTGAAAACAAAACTACTTACTAGATCTCGTTCAAAACCAATTTTCGGTGGAAGTTTACATGTACATCATATTTTTTTTTAGTTTTATCACGACACGAACGCCGGTGTGGTTTTTAGTCAGTAAGACTAACAAACCTCCTTCGCCCGCCCCAGGGCGGACATCCATGAGGATTTTTCACCCCGGAATAAAAAAAGGTTAGGTTAATACCATCTAAAACATTTTCTAATGCTCTAAACAAGCTCCTAATTTTCAGTGAATCAAGAGTATGGAAATTTTTCGCAAAGAAAGATGGGTATTTGGCAACCTGTAGCGGTTGCCATCGAGACTATTCATACCGATCATCTGTTAGCAACCTGAGTAAGCATTGGAGGAAGAAACACGCGAAGCCAAATGATTTGACAGATTTAAGCAGTGACAGTAGTGATGGGGAACAGTGAGTATTTTTTTAAAAGGTTTTTTATTATTTACTAGCGGCCCGACCCGGCTTCGCAAAAATAATTATTCAATTCGGACCAGTAGATCCTGAGATTAGCGCGTTCAACCAAACAAACAAACAAACAAACTCTTCAGCTTTATAATATTAGTATAGATTTACACACATTATAACATTGAGCAGTAATCAATTTTTATTATAAACTTTTAAATTACGAGAAAACATGCTACGCACAACGTAAATACTTTAATTAAGACTTTTGTGTCAGGAATTCCTTTCATCCTAATGGAAAAATGATTCTTCTTCAGATTATCTCTCAATCTTCATCGAATACCTACAGCTTAAAACCTTCTCCATAAAATAAGCTTCCAATAAAAAAACGCGTCAATATTGGTCCATCTGTTTGTGCGCTATGATGGTTAAAAACAAAGCGATGCTAAGTAACAGACTAAACCAACGTATAAAATCATCACGATCTTCCTGCTTGTGACTTGGATTCTAAGATCATCGAAAGCTTCGCTTGCTGCGGTCGTCCTTGGTTGGGTGACCATCCACTTCATACCAACACCCCGCCGTGCCTCGGAAAGCACGTAATGCCATTGGTCTTGACTGTCATTTGTAGTATCTTTAACAGTCGTTATGAGTAGTCAGAAGTGTGTTACCAAGCCCTTTTAAATCTACAAACCAAAAAAAATTGCTTTAATTTCGCAAGTCAAATCAATTAACTAACGGTAAAACCAAAGAAGCCTCAAAACTACGCAACTTCGTTTACTTGAATGACATATTTTTTCCCGTTATTTTTATTTAAAAACTAAACATTGCTTTCGGACCAATTAAAATGATATCCATTAAGAGCGCGTATTCGATTCGTGACGAAAACTTCATATTTTTGCGTTTTGCCCAGAGCAATATCGTAATTATGTGGGCAGATTATTTAAAGACAATTTACAGTTTTAGAAAGATTAAGTCTTGATTTAGACAGCTACAGAGTAAAAGTATAATTTTTAATTATGGTTTTTTAAAGCGAAGACAATTCTTTCTTACCGTTTTACGAAAATAGACGTCAGAGTTAACTTTCAGGACCAATACAACCATTACAATATGCCAAAATATTTTGTTTTATGCGTTTTTCCAACAGTATATACAGTCATAAAGACAGCTACAGAGCGAAAATTACGAAAATATTACTGTTAAGTATTAAAAAACAATGTTGAAAAAGTAGAAAATCGGTTCACTTTGTAAATTTTTTTTCACCAGTATTTGAATAAAAACATAACTGATATATTTATTTTATGAAAGTAAAAGTTATGTTTAAGAGCGCGTATTCGATTCGTGACGAAAACTTCATGTTTTTGCGTTTTGCCCAGAGCAATATCGTAATTATGTGAGCAGATTATTTAATGACCATTTACAGTTTTAGAAAAATTAAGTCTTGATTTAGACAGCTACAGAGTAAAAGTATAATTTTTAATTATGGTTTTTTAAAGCGAAGACAATTCTTTCATATCGTTTTACGAAAATAGACGTCAGAGTTAACTTTCAGGACGAATACAACCATTACAATATGCCAAAATATTTTGTTTTATGCGTTTTTCCAACAGTATATACAGTCATAAAGACAGCTACAGAGCCAAAATTACAAAAATATTACTATTATGTATTAAAAAACAATGTTGAAAAAGTAGAAAATCGGTTCACTTTGACAATTTTTTTTCACCAGTATTTGAATAAAAACATAACTGATATGTTTATTTTATGAAAGTAATTATTATGCTTAATATACAGAATATTTTTCAGTCCGTTACACGAGCTCATTTATTTTAGACAATTATTTTAAAAAGCACTGTAAAACATCGCGCGCTGTCGTTTGCCGATCAATTTCAATGATTCGTGCTTATTTCGTGCCATATTTTTTTTTCTCATGCACACAAACAGACCGTTTTATTGTACTAGTGTGTGTCAATGCTGCTACGCCGTTCTAGCAATCGTTTAGATTTTGAGTTGCGCTAAATCGAATACGCGCTCTTAATATACAGAATATTTTTCAGTCCGATATACGAGCTCATTTATTTTAGACAATTATTTTAAAAAGCACTGTAAAAAATCGTGCGCTTTGGTTTGCCGATCAATTTCAATGATTCGTGCTTATTTCTTATTTTCGTGCATATTTTTTTTTCTGATGCACCCAAACAGACCATTGTATTGTACTAGTGTGTGTCAATGCTGCTACGCCGTTCTAGCAATCGTTTAGATTTTGAGTTGCGCTAGATCGAATACGCACCCTTAACATAAAAAAAAATATTTTCCAAATCGACTTATAAATTGTGGAGTTCTGAGATAACAAATCTAAAAAGAGTACCTCCTCCTTTATTCACAATCTTTTTTGAAATTGGTGAAAAGTCACGAGGTTGATTGCGGGCCGCGTGATCCAAGCACCTGATCGCACCCTCTACGCCCCGTGACTGGTCTTACAAAACACTGAAAGGAGGAAAAGAGGACGCAAAAACGTGAGCTTTGAAAATATCCTTCAAGGTTGCTTTAGGTTAGGAAAAATGATTACATCACGCGTCGCGGTGCCGTCGTACTCCTTTTTAGGGTTCCGTACCCAAAGGGTAAAAACGGGACCAACACATACTAAAAACAGAATAAAATAAATATGTAAAGGGGGCTCCCATACAACAAACGTGATTTTTTGCCGTTTTTTTGCTCGATGTTGTATAGATAATGGTTTGTGTGCTTTTGAGGAGCTCGTGGCTCAGTTAAAGCCATTCGGTTCAATCGGACATGGTTTATTGGTGACAATCCATTTCATGTCGAGATCCCTTCGTGCCTTAGAAAGCACGTAAAGCCGTTTGTCCCGACTGTCATCTTTGACAGCCGTTATAGGTAATCAGAAGCCAGAAAGTCTGTCAACCAGTCTTACCAAGGGGTATTGTGTTACCTAGTAACTGGGTTTGATAGGTCAGACAAGCAGTCGTTCCATGTAAACCGCTGGTATACAGCTGGAAGCCGACCCCAATATAGTTGGAAAAAGGCTAGACAATTATTTTTAATTTAAAATTATGATATCCGGGTGTTGAAAATCCAACAGTGTACTTTTATTTAGGCACTAGATTCTGCCCACGACTTTGTCCGCTTAGAAGTCAAATATGACATATTTATTACACTCTGTAATTAATAGTGCATTCAATTTTTCGCACCCAAGTCGGCGGCAGCAAGGGGAACCTCCATAGATGGGGGATTCTCAAATTACACCGATCTTCACAGTGCCTATGCGGCGTATTCTGTCAGTCCATGGCCCACCTTTCATTTTCATCGCATTCCCTCATCCCTGTTACCTGCACACCTGAACAACTGCCTCAGCGGATGGCGTTACTATAACGCCATCGAGACACTAAGAAGAATCAGTGAAAGATTTTTTGTACACGATCCAGCAGTTCCAGGGAAACTTTTACAAACGAAAAGAAACTATAACTAGGTTTTGCCTGCGACTTCGTCGTGCGTGATTTTTTTTTATAGATTGCTAATTTTTTTGATAAAAAAAATGTAGTTTAGGGATTACGTAGTCTCTTATTAGTATTTTTTATTATTACTTATTAATTTACATAATCAAACCAGTAGTTGCGGAGATTACCTCGAGCAAACATAAACTCAGCCCAACGGGGGACTTAATGATACGTTGTGAAGTTATATAAAATAAAAGGCTCAACAGAATTACATTTTCAGAGAAAAAAGTGATACGAACAAGAAACCGAAGGAGACCTGGAATTTCTATGAAGTAACAGATTCAGATAAGTTCGAGGCGACCTGCAAGATATGTGAGAAGAAGGTGCCTTACGAGTCTGTGTCGCAATTGAGGACACACATTGAAGGACACGGCGAGGAACCGAAGGATAGCGATGATGAATATTTTCCTGAGGTCCAGGAGACAAAGTGAGTTGAGTGTTGAACTTTATTTTCCGTCATGTGAACCATCCATATACAAGTTACTAGCACTTTGCCCGCGACTTCGTCCACGTGAATTTTCTCAAGGATCCCTAATATTTTCAGTTGATAAATATAGCCTATGGTACTCAGGGATAATGTAGCTTTCTAATGGTGACATATTTTTTTAAATCGGAATAATAGTTTTTGAGTTAAATCGTAACAAACAAAAAAAAAATGTTTCCCCAATATTGGTGTAGATTTACTAGCTTTGCTTTCAACGATTTTTTTTTACGAAACGTTCGTTTTTTTTTTAGTATAATATAGGCACCTCAGGTTAGGGATAACATAGGGAAGTGGAAATCTCCTTCGTTTTTCTTTTCTAATTTATTTCGTTGCGGGATCCCAAGACAGTTGAATTATGTGCCAGGACACGTCGAGTTTCATTGCTTCGGCGCTGTTCTGATAGTCAGCACTTTTTATTGATTCTGGCTTTTAAGAGTTCAGTGGTGCAAAAATCCATCAATTCACTCCTCACAAACTTTCGCCTTTGTAAAAGTAGGATTCTTTCTTTTGTAGGCACTTCATCAAGTTTGGTAATGAGTCGAGGAGATACTCTAAACTGTGGAGGTATTTCAAGATCGTTAACGACAAGATGGCGATGTGTCTTTTCTGTCACGGGTTGTTTAACTACGCGTCCTCCATCTCCAACCTTCGGAGGCATCTGAAGAACAAGCACGCGGATGTTGATTTAAGTCAAGATGACGATGTAAGTCTGAACACTATTTTACATTAACCCAGCTACTGTCGGGCCAAAAATGTTGAAGGTCACACCTCCAGTAGGGTAGACCGGGGACAAAAGTAACAAGGGGCAATAGTAACATCGGCGATATTTCCACACATATACAACGCTTAAATGTGTGCGTCCGCTAGATCACGCGTCTAACGTGTCTAGACCTGCTCACCAGTCGGCGGCGCGCTCGCTGCGAAACGGACGTGCTCAGAGGGAATTTTTGATTTTCCACCACCAAAAGTAAGTTTTTTTCTCTGAATTACGCGCTTTTTTTGTAGTTAGTGAAGGATTTATAGCCAAATCATTGTAATCACTCTGTTGCTAAGATGATTGGCTGCCATAATTGTGATAATTCCGCTGCTAAATTTCGATAGGTTTCTTGCAAATTTCAAATTTTGTCAAATGTACTACTTGAGGGCAATTGTAACAGCAGGGAAGGGGTCAATTGTAACGGTACAATCAACCCCGTGCTACAATTGACCCAACACGTATTAATTTCATATTTTTTAAAATTTTCGACTAAAACAAAAACAATTGAATGTACTAAGAAATTAGTTAGACAATTATTGGAAAAATAATCTTTTCTTTTCTTTCTTTTTTATGTATGTATTTACAAAAAAAAAGTATTTAAGTAGTATATTAGCTGTATGGTACCTACAGCACAAGCTTTGCTTAGTTTAGGGCTAGATGGCGCTGTGTGAATTGTCCAGGGATATTTTTTTATTTATTTATTTAAATTAAAAATTATGAACGTGCCAATAATTAAAATGAAGTTGAGCCTCGCTCGGTTATTAGGTCTTGGAATATTTGTATATATATATATATATATATTGCATACACCTGTTGTTGCCCTTTTTTACTTTCTCGCACTACAGATAGGTTGGCTGGAAGAGATCTCTTTATAGAGATCTCGCCTTTGCTTACTACCGATATATATGTTTTTTATGTAATTTTTATGCAATAAAAGTTTTTTCTATGAAAACCTATTCTCTATGTTAATTTCGACTTTCATTCTCCTGATGGTGCATATTTTTTGAGAGTGATCCGTTTGCTTAATGAGCAAATCATGTTCGTCATAAGTCCATTTTCGATTTAGTATTTTTTTAATTCAGGGACGGTTGTAACAGGGGCAATTGTAACTTCATTCAAAAAAGAAAAATAGTGTTTTTATACGTTTTACTGTCGTTATTCAACTAATATTAATCCTCAGAAGTTGTTTTTGGCCCAAAGCGTTCCTGTGTTTACTTAAAGTTAATTATTATTTTGTTTAAAGCTACGAACAATCTATTTTAATTTTGTTAAACTTTCATGTTGATTATTTAACAAGTTTATGAAAACAAGGTTCCTTATAATTGAGACTGATAAATAAGTGATTAAACTACACATATAAGTAAATAAAAGTGGTAATATTAACCAACTCTGTCTTTTGTTGTCTTTTAAAATGTTGTTACAATTGACCCATACTAGGGGTCAATAGTAGCAGTGAGACCCCTCGAATTCAAACTAGATTTTCTGTACGATAAATGCAATTTAAGTGTAATTCAAAAGTAAAAGCTTAAAGACAATGAAATTAACCTACTACCAAATGATTCAAACTTTGGATAAAGCGAATAGATTTTGTGATATAGGTCATTTAACAAAAAGTGTTACTTTTGTCCCCGGTCTACCCTACTTATGAAACTATGCGTTGTTATCGAGAGGTTAAGAGCCCAGTGGAGTAAAACGTAAGTTGCAGACATGGGAAAAAAACAGCCAGGCTGAAATAGAAGTGGACTGGCCTGGTCCCGCGAATGCACTCGGAGAGATGGCCAAAGATGGTCACTCACTGGACGCCTGAAAGACGGCGAATGTGGTGTGGCGATCTAGTCGCGGCAAAGGTTGCCAAATACGGCACAAAATCGGCAAGTTTGGAAAGAGAAAGTGGAGACTTTTGCCCAAAGGTGGGACACAATATGGCTTTTAAAAAAATGCCCAACTGTGGGACACAAAATAGGCTATTAAAAAAAAAACATTAAGGGCGTTTACGCCGCATGGAGTTTCATACAAACATCCAAGTTCAGACTCTCCTAGGACATTGAACACATTAAAAAAAAATGTAATTTTTACTTTCCATATCTTAATAACTAGAAGGTGGCTCGCATGGTCTTCATCTACCTAGCCTTTTCGCTTGTTTTACATGGAGCGACTGCCTATCTTACCTCCACAACCCAGTTACTGGGTAACACGATACCCCTTGGTAAGACTGCTTGTCAGACTTTCTGGCTGGTGAGAACTCGTAACGACTGTCAAAGATCTTCGAATGACAGCCGAGGCCAAGAACACGGGGAACACGGAGGCACGGAGTAGTCCGTACTTGGACGATATGAAATTGGTGCACCCACCAACAATCTAACCGCAGCAAGCGTATCTTAACCTTGACCGATCGATCCGTATTTTTAGGCTTTTACTTAACCATGAGCCTCTCACACGCGTTTCCCATTACGATGGGTAGAATATGGAACATTCAGCTTCGTTTAGTGCATTTTTACACCCGGTATGTTTGGAACCCGAAGTTTAGATTATGTTAAAAAATTTACAAGTGTTTTTTGTTTTAGGACAAAAAGGTGATAGTATCAGCGAATGGGCAACTGTATGAGGTCGAGACTGGACCAGACCAAGCAGAGAAAGATGATGATGACGTAAGTTATCGGATGCATAAACTAAACTTTAGATTTTTTCGATACAAAATTCCATTTCAGCACTAAGCCTGTATGAATTGAACTTTTGTATCGATAAAATCTAGCGATTCTAATAATATTTTACGATTACACTTTAATTGCTTATGCTCGTAATATATCATTTCTTCCACAGACCCAGCCCATGGAGATGGACACAATTTACCTCGAAGACCTCGACGACCTAGAAACCTCAAGTCCAAAGAAAAAGCTACCAAAAGTGTCATTCATAAGAGAATCTTCAAAAATGAATTACTCAAAAGAACAGTTAAAAAAGGAGTTCCCAAAAGAACTGTTCAAAAAGGGGTTCCCAAAAGAACAGTTAAACAGGAACAGGGATACCAGGAATACCTGTTCCGAGTATTCAGAAATCCCTAAAGTTAAACTTAGATCCCGGACACCTTCCTATACGCCCGACACTAGAGGAAGCATAGATTATTTTGGCCAATATATCGTTTCTTTGTTAAAAGAATTGCCTAAAGCAGTGTCGGATCGGCTCCAGAGTGATATTGTCAATCAAATTCTTGCTAGCAAAATGGCTTTACAAACACAGACGGTGGCTGCTAAATCTGAAATGACAGTGAGTCGAAAAAATGAGACTGCGGTATCTGTACCGGAACCGGTCAGTTTTACTGTTGTGTCGAATGACTCTATCGATACTGTTCAAAGTGTTGTACAAGAATGACTGGTTTAGTAACAGAAAAGGTTTTATTTAATAAAGAAGTTCCATTAAAATACGTCATATGCCTGAAATAAAATGATTTTATTTTTATTTTTTATTTTATTTGCACCCTAAAACTTTTTTAATGTTAACTTACCCTACCATAGTTTTCCAAGATACCTCATAAAAAATATCTGGAACACAAGTCTCCATAAACGGTTATAATGTTTGGAGGGTTTGGAGTATCATCAGTTCATCATTACATATTATAAATTGAAAATTTTTCTAAGAAGCAACCTTCTTATAAAAGTTTTGTGTATGCTATTACTTTACCAAAAAAAAACTAGGTACCTATCCTTAAATCAATGCGTGCGAACGGTGTGCGTTTCGACCGAAATTCAAATTACAAAAAACTTCAGACCTCTGCGATGCTTTTTCAGCGAGATATCAGCGATAACGTGTTAAAAACCTAGGATTCTTTTCTGTATTTTTACATTTTTTTTATAAATTCAATCTGTTATTTACCTGAATTTCAGCTCTCTGCTATGCTTAGTTTTAAAGATCTCCGTGGCCGCGCGGTTCTCCGAGTTTCAATGGCGCGGCCACGTTCAAACCCTTATAACTTTTTAATTATAACTTCGACAAATTTATGGTTTTGGGAATCAGCTTTTACAAAATATTACATAATCTTGAAATAGTTTTTTTTTCGAAATATCGCCGTGGCCGCGGTCGAAACGCACATGTGCGGACGTAGTCGTGGCTGTCGTGGACAAGTAATGAACAATGTAATCTTAATGTTCGCTGAGCTTTCTCATAATTATAGATCGTGAAGACCCACGGTAACATAATGACCTACGTCCGCGTAAATCTCGGTCTTCTGCGGAGTTTAATATCTATTTTGGGCGGCACTCTAACTATTTTTCTAAACCGACCGTTCCTCCGAACCGTTTTCGAGATTAGGCGGAACAAACAGGCGGACAACAATGCAAACAAAACTAAGAGACATTTCAATTTAAACTGTTTGTATGTATGTATTATGTTACTGTAAATGCCCGAACTACGGTAAATACTAAGATTTCCCAGTACAACCTACGATATACCAACTCGTCTGAATGTACTATGTTTCATCCATTTCGAACTTTTATCATCATCCTCTCGGTAAATTTTAGGTTTCACTTCAGAGACGCGGTAAATGTCTAAAAATAGACATGTCTAGGAAGGTTCCCCTTTTCCTCAACTGAATAATTTGTCTAAGAGCGAGTGTAACTAGGTCAGAATCTTGGGAATGAGCCCCGTTCAACTTGCTTAACGCTGACGCTATTTCTTCAACTGACTTAATAGTCCAAGAGCGCAACATTTAACCACGATGCCAACATTTACCATACGTCATTGGTTTATTTATTATTACTTTTTATTTATTTACACTTCATGCACAAAGGTACATAGGCGGACTTAATGCCTAAGGCATCAAGCAAAAAAAAACATGGCAAGTTTTGGAACGAAGTTCCTTATCGCGCGTTGTGAAAGGGGGCTAGACGGAAAAAATTCTTACGAAAAGTTGTCACGACACTTTTGTATATTTGATTTAAGAGCCATCTATTAACGTTATTGGCGCAACTGTGCTCTTCGAGATCGAATTACGAACGGCCAATAGATGGCGCAGAAATAATTTATTGGTCTTTCTATCTAAATAACTACGCATTGTACTAACATGTTAGAAAATGTTAATCTTTAAAATTACTTACTTACAATGTAAGCAGCCATAATAACTTTTCATTCCTCGCTTTTTGTTTGCCCTGGCTTAAAGCCACTTAAATTCACTTTAACGCATCACATTAATTAGTGAAGGAATTGTAATAAAATTTTATTACAATTCCTTCACTAATTAATCGAAAGGAACTTCGTTCCATCCGGGTGTCCCTTGACACGTCTCAAGTTTTTTTTTCCTCCGCTGTTCTTTTTGGATTAATTTCGTTGCAGGATCCAAAACAGTTGTAATGTTTTACCGGGACTCGTGCTTCATTGTCTCGGCGCTTTTCTGGAATCGCCACTGTTGATTCTAGCTTACAGGCTTACAGGGGGCTAAGTCTGCTATTTTTATAATTTCGTCATTCCAACACGATCCCATTGTCATTTTGCTAAACGTTCGTAACCTGCTAAATTCGATCATTGGTCGCTGGAATTAAAAGCAATGACTGCACAATGACGTTCTAATGGTAGGTCACTGATCAAAGGAACTGTCAACATTTTAGCAGATTACCGCCTAAGTCAGTCATTCAGTTGTCATTTTGTACGAGATTACCATTCTATATCACTTCTTTCAATGGCGTGTCAGTGGTTGACCATTGGAAAGTCATAATGACGCTATTATATTAGTAGATTACCAAACTTGTTAAAATCACCAATCTCAAAATTGTTCAAATCAAAAATAGACTATTCTGACACTATTGTAATAGCAGACTTGAGGCTAGGACTTGCAGTGGTTTGCGAAGAGTGACAGGCTTGTAAAAGCCCGAAAAATCGCCCCGCCCAATAAAACATTACATTTACTAACTCATGTTAGTATAATGTTAAGATGTACCAATATGCGTGCATTAACCGTAACACATAGTATGTGTAACGAGTGGACTGTATTAATGAAATTCGGAAGTACACAAGATGGTTTTATTTCTAGTAAATACACACAACATACATATTTTAGGGAATACACATTAGGTAGAGAATTTTTGGTCGACTGTGTCGCGCATTGCCAGGGTCCGCGCTTTTATATACACCCCGCGGGGGGCGCGAATCGGCCATATTTTCTTTTTGGCGTTGACCAATGGCAACGCGCGAAGCGACGGAGCGGCGTGAACAAGTTTATACTTGTTGCCAGGCACGTGGCTCCGTCGGCTTTCATAATATAAGTACCTAACTAACTAACATTAGCAGGCGGCGCTAAATTACACTGCTGTCGTGCACATTTCTCCCGCCGTCGCCATCAGGCGACTCCGTGGGGAGCACGACAATTCGTTTCGTTGGTCTTCGGAGTACATGTCCTTTGGTCATCACGTCTACCACTCGTACCTCTCCGTCTGCACCTGGCAACACCTTCGTCACCCTTCCCTTGGGCCAAGTGTTGCGTGGGAGGTTAGGGTCGCAGATTACAACGACGTCTCCGACCTTGGGTGGGGTGCCTCTGCCGTAGGGCTCCCGCCGGTTTTGTAGGAGCGGTAGGTATTCACGTACCCATCTTCGCCAGAAGACGTCTGCGAGTGCCTGGGCGCGCCGCCATTGGTGCCGTGCTGTGACGTCTGCTGCGGTGAAATTACCCGGTGAGGGTACATGTGGGTTGGGCCCGATCAGTATGTGATTAGGCGTGAGAGCTTCGGGCTCGTCTGGTGACACGTTGACATGTGTGAGTGGCCTGGAGTTCACCGTATTTTCGACTTCCACGAGTAGCGTAGCGAGGGTCTCGTCTGATGGGTGAACTTCTTTCAGGGTGACGTACAATGCTTCCTTGACTGCCCTCACCATCCTCTCCCATGCTCCGCCCATAAACGGTGACGCGGGAGGTATGTATCTCCAGCTTATGGACCGCGCATTGGACTCACTACCTAAAGCACTTAAGGCGCTTTCTCCTAGTTCCCTATCAGCCGCTTTGAAGCAAGTAGCGTTGTCGCTCCATATTTCCTTTGGACAACCTCTCCTACCTATAAATCGCCTGAGAGCGGCGATAGCTGAATCTGCACTAAGTGAATTTGCTATTTCTATATGTATAGCTCTACAAGTTAAGCATGTAAATAAGGCTCCATACCTTTTTTCTTTATGTCTACCTACAGAAACAGATATGGGGCCAAAATAATCTAAACCAGTGAAAGTAAAAGGTCTTACATGATGAGCTAAACGGGGGTACGGTAGGTTTCCCGTAGAGGGGTTGGCTGGCTTTGCCTTTTTTATTTTGCAATGTAAACAGCCCTTTATAACATTCTTTACCGACGGACGTAGTCTCGTTATCCAAAGACGCTGTCTTAACTCGTTTACCGTTATCTCAGTTCCACCATGATGTAAACTTTCATGCACATATGCTATATATAGCCTCGTATATCTGTGCTTACCCTCGAGTACAATTGGGTTTTTAATTTCTTCATTTACGTCTTGTACCGCTGTGATTCTCCCGCGCAAACGTAAAACGCCCCCGCTGTCTAGGTATGTACTTAATACCGATAATGGGCTGTCGCCGGGCGCCGCTTTGTTATCCTTTATGGCGGCAATTTCTTTTGAGAAGCTTTCGGCTTGTGCGCCCTTGACCCATTGTTCTTCGGCGCGTAGAGTATACGTAGCAGGTATAGGTATGTAGTTTACTGTTTTATTCCTTGTAATTTTTTGCGTAACTTTTTTAACGGGTTTGCTTTTGTGTATTATTTTCCACGATGGATCTTTTGATGCCTTTTTCTTAGTACACTTATATTCGACAGTGTGTTTACTTTGTCTACACAGGTCAATGAACTGAAGTACTCTTGCAGTTGTCCTTATCAGCCGTGTCCATTTAGAAAAACGTGTAATAATTGGGAGATGATCGTTTACTTTTGTGTCGGTGATTACATGACATTTGACGCGTTCTTCGCCCGTGTTCGTGGGGGCAATGACCCTTTTGTCCTGTGGCCATTCATCTCTGCCTTTTCTAAGGAACTCGGGACCGTTAAACCATCTGTGTTTCGAGTTAAAATGTTCCGGCGTGCTGCGTGTCGCGTCGTCTGCCACATTATCTTTTGAGGATAGCCACCTCCATTCGTTTTTCTTTGTGAGTTCCTCAATTTCAGCGACACGATGCGCCACGAAAGTCTTGAATGTACGTGGTTCGGCTCGAATCCAGGCCAGAGCGGTGGTAGAGTCGCTCCAGTATGTTAGGTCGCTCACTTCGTAGTCATGTTCTTGAACGACCGTCCGGGCTAGGCGCGCCCCTAATAGTGCAGCTTGCAGCTCTAGCCTAGGTATTGATACCGGTTTAAGTGGGGCTACCCTGCTCTTGGCTGCCGCCAGGGTCACTTGTACGCTGCCGTCTGACCTTTCAGTTCGCCAGTATACCGCTGCGGCGTACGCCTCCTCGCTCGCGTCTACGAACGTATGTACTTCTCTGGCTGTGACATCACCGTAATCGTAGCAACGTGGGATCAGTAGCGTTTCTATAGTACTTAGTGACTTCATCCATTCTTTCCAGTTTGGTTGTAGCTCCTCGGGTAGTGGCTTGTCCCACTCCGTTTTGTACTTCCATGTGTTTTGAAGTATCCTTTTAGCTGGAATAGTGATAGGTGATATAATTCCTAGTGGGTCGAATATAGACATAATTATGCTAAGCGCCTCTCGTTTGGTGGGTGGGCGTGTGTTGTTTAATAATACAATAGGTGTTTTGTTTTTGTTAATTTGAAATATAAAGCAATCTTTCCTAGTATCCCATCGTAGTCCGAGGGCTTTCTCGGTGTCGTCGCCGCCTAATACTTTTATGTTTTGTGAAGGCGCGAGGTTATTGTTTAACACATTTTTATTGTTTGATATCCAACCACATAAAACAAAGTTGGCTTTTTTATGAATGTAATCTACTTGCGTTGTTATTCTCTTGGCTTCCTCTTCGTTGGAAAAGCTCTGAAGATAATCATCCATGTAATGATTGTTTATTATTGCTGACGTCGCGGCTGGGTATCTATCGGCAAAGTCCCTAGCGTTGCGATCCTTTATGTATAGCGCTGTACATGGGGATGACGTCGCGCCAAATATAACAGACGTCATGCGATATTCACCAGGCGGTCCTTCTCGTTGATCGCCGCGCCATAAAAATCTCAACGCATCGCGATCTTCTTCCCTTATTTTTATTCTCATAAACATTTCTTTAATATCCGCTGACACAGCTATTTTATTTTGACGGAAACGCATTAAAATACCGGGTAATGATTGTAATAGGTCAGGTCCTGATAGAAGTAGGTCGTTTAGGCACAGACCCGCTGTCTTTGCTGCTGCATCGTGTACGAGTCGTGGCGGCTTATGTGGCTTGGCTGGGTTGACTACTGGGAAGTGAGGTAGGTACCAGGTTTTATTGGTCGTGCAGGTATCGGGTGCCTTTTCTGCATAGCCTGAGTTGAATAGATTGTCAAGGCGTTGCAAGTACTGGGTCTTGAGGTTTTCTTCTTTATCTAGGCGTCGTTCTAAATTTTCTAGCCGTTTTAGGGCACCTAGGTAGTTGTTTGGTATTTTAGGTACCTCTTGTTTCCATAATAGTCCGGTCTCGAAGCTGCCATCGGGTAATCGTCGACTCTTTTGTTCTAGGATGTCCAAGGCTCGCTGTTGCGGGTCATCTCTAGGTATCCTAGGTTCTATACCTAGTGATTCTAATTTGAAAAAGTTTTTCATGGTTTCTTCTATTGGTTCCAGATTTTCTTTAATTTTAATGTGGCCGCAAAATGTAGCTATAACTTTATTTACTGAGTACTGACATCCATGCAATACCCATCCAAGTTTTGTGTACGATGCTACCGGTTGATCACGCGCACCTGTTCGTGTTTCTGTGGCTACTAATAAATGCCAGTTATCTTGGCCTATTAAGATCATTGGTCGCGCGTGTTCATAAACAAGAGTGCTATGAATGTCGTTCAAATGTTCACAATTACTTATGTCCTTAGTTTGTACAGTTTGCGGCATAATTTTAAGCCTAGTCACGGTACGCGCCGCCTCTATCTTCTGTGAGACGTTATGGTGCTTGCCTTGTATGTGGAGGCTCACGATTCGGCTTTGCTCATGCTTAACCTCCGTGCCTATGCCTTGTATCCACATAGGACTGGTTGGCCCATCTGCACCTAGGATATCTGCTACTGACGCGTCTAACAAGGTGACTGTACTTCCATCGTCTAACAAGGCATATGTATCTACACATGTATGTGGTCCGCTCAATGTGACAGGTACTATTTTTAAATACGCGCGGCGATTCTGAGGCGCAATTGTTGATACAGTTTCCCGCGCCGACGTAACGGTTTCGTGTGTGATAACGGGCGGCGTCGCCGCCGCCGGCGTCTGGGCCACGTTGTGTGTCGCCTCAACTTTACGCTCTTTATGCAACAGTTTGTGATGTTTCATGTTGCATTCTTTTATGTCACAAATAGGCGCTTTACACATAAACCTTCTATGTTTGTTTCGTAGGCATCTAAAGCATATGTTGGAGGTTTTTGCTATATCCCATCGTGTATCTATGTCTAGCTGTTTATATTCACTGCAGTCTGGTAATTTGTGGCCGTGTTGCTTGCACGCCGGGCATTGCTCGTTAGATGTTTCCTTATTCACGTTGAACGTGCGCTCTACTCTGCGCCGTTGTCGTAATCCGTTGGAGTCGTCATTACTACGTTCTGGCTGCGCATACGCGCCACACTTATCTGCCTCTTCATTCATAAACATAGATAAGCGCTTTAACTCGGGAATATCTTCAACCTTTCTATTAGCCGCGTAATCATACCATTTGTTTCTTAGTATTGGCGTTAACTTTTCTACGATACAACGCGACATTTCGGGGCTATGTAAATACTGGATTCTTTTTAGTGCTTCTACCGTACCCACCGTATTTGCTATACGGCTAGCGAAAATACATATGTCCCTAGGGTTATCATTTAATTTAGGTAATAATTTTATGTGATCTAACTCGGCTATAATCAAGGCCTCGGGCCTACCGAAACGTCTTTCTAGTGCGTCGAGAATAACCTGAGGGTCGGATTGACTAAATAATAAACAACCTACAGCTTCCTTTGCGGCGCCTCTGAGGCTCATCCTGATCCTAGCGACATTTTCTACACAGGAAAAATACGTGTGTGAGTCACAATACGCGGCCTTATAGGCTATCCACTCACCGGGTTTTCCGTCGAAGATTGGTAGCTGCTGGACGTACCTGGGGGGCTCTCTCGTGCTGCGCGCGGCTTGTGCTAGGGCCGCGGCGAGTGTCCCTACGTCTATCACTTTATCACTCACATTACCGTGTAACACTTCACTCGCGATATTGCCCTTGTTTGATTTCGCACACACACTTTCCTCGTAACCGTCGTCGTCTCGCAGCGGTTGAGCGCCTGTCGCGGCGCCGGTGTCCTTCGCTGCGTCCCTGCTGTTCCTCCCGCCGCTAACGTCGTGTGGCGGCGGTCGAGCCTCACCTCCGGGTGGCGGCGCCGGTCGCGCTAGCCACGTTCCAATCCTTACGGAGGCGAGGTCGTCCACCATGTCGTCTTCTTCACTCGAGTCAGCTTCGGCTCTGATGCGCTGGAGCTGTATTTCTTGCAGCTCTAGCTCTGCCTTCGCTTGCCTGACCTTCACTTCAGCCAGCCGCTCTCTGGCCTCCAGCTCTGCGAGGAGCTTCTTTCTCGAAGCTGTAGAACGGCGTGACCTGGTATCGCCGGGCTTGAGCGTACCATGTGTCTGCGTGGCGTCGGTGTTGGTAGTCGCAGACGACCCACTGACCGTCGCCGTAGATCCGCTTCCTTTGTCTATCACAGCGACCGAGCTCGTGTCGGATTCTGGTGCCGGGTTGCTGGCACCCGGTCCGGCGGTCACTGACGGTTCTTGCTGGGTCAGTTCTCTCCTAGAGTCTCCACTACGGCTGCGTGTTAAAACCATCCTGCTGGATCTTGAAGATTCGGCTCTCGAAGGACCAGTATGTGTAACGAGTGGACTGTATTAATGAAATTCGGAAGTACACAAGATGGTTTTATTTCTAGTAAATACACACAACATACATATTTTAGGGAATACACATTAGGTAGAGAATTTTTGGTCGACTGTGTCGCGCATTGCCAGGGTCCGCGCTTTTATATACACCCCGCGGGGGGCGCGAATCGGCCATATTTTCTTTTTGGCGTTGACCAATGGCAACGCGCGAAGCGACGGAGCGGCGTGAACAAGTTTATACTTGTTGCCAGGCACGTGGCTCCGTCGGCTTTCATAATATAAGTACCTAACTAACTAACATTAGCAGGCGGCGCTAAATTACACTGCTGTCGTGCACACATAGATTAAAATAAATTAATGCGTAATAACAGTAATGATTACTTGAAAAGGTATTTAGCTATGAATTACGTTATTTGCTAATGACTCAACGATAAATATTCTATTTATTTTTCCTGCACGATGTATATTTCAATTTGTCATAATTCCGTGTACCTACTTAATTGACGGTTTAGCTGGAAATTCATTGAATTTACAAATAAGTAAGTTTAAGTATATCGTAGACACGTATTGAATCCTGTACAAATATTGTAAAAGATATATTTTTAAGTATTAAGCTACTTGCCCATTCTTCTCCATACGAAACAACCTTTTAGAAGGGGTAACTAGATTAAATTTTCCATAACGCCATACTTTATGCTCCTTTATGCTTTTTGTCCGTATGGTGTCGGACGTAAAGAATAGCACCATACCATCCCATATCTTCCCGTGGGTGTCGGTAAGAGGCGACTAAGGGACGTACCAGAGAATGGGCAGCAGCGTTCTCTGTGCATTTGTAACAACCATACTGCGATCACCAACCCGCCTGCCAAGCGTGGCGATTATGGAGACCCCCCCCCTTGGGGGAGGCCTATGTTCAGCAGTGGACGTCTTTCGGCTGAAATGATGATGATGATACTTTATGCGCGGGGCTGAAGGCAAACCTAGTCGGAACCAGTGCGGGACCGTCCGGCAACACCTACGACGCAGCCGAGGTTTGTCCCGGCTACATCACGAAAGTTGAGGAGATCGCGGATTATATTCAAACGAAAAGCAACCGAGAAGTTGGAGTCGAACCACAAGACGAACTGCAAGTCGTTCGTGGTGCGAGTTCCGACTCATTTTATTGAGACCTTCTTCAAGGATGAGATTTAGCCGAAGGGTGTCGTATATCGGGGATTCCGCGGAAGGCTACGCGTCACCATGCAGCGCAATACGGCGCCCGTCACTGGGTGTACAATAGTTTACTAGTATTTTGTAGTATGTATGTGGTTTATATAGTCTGTAATGGGTCTTTGTTACCCGAAATAAATGAATTATATGTTATTATTGTATGTTATTATTATTGTCAGTGATGACATATGGTACAGAAACGTGGTTCTTAACTGCTGGCCTCCTAGAGAAGCTCAGAGTCACGCAGCGAGCCATGGAGAGAGCTATGCTCGGAGTTTCTTTGCGCGACAGAATCCGGAACGAGGAAATTCACCAAAGAACTAAGGTCACCGACACCGGCAAGTTGAAGTGGCAACCGGCAGGCCACATCGCTCTAAGAATCGAAAACAGATGGGGAAGAAAGGTTCTCGAGTGGCGACCACGAACCGGAAGACGCAGCGTTGGTAGGCCTCCCGCCAGGTGGACCGACGACATTGTCAAGGTCGCGGGCAACCGGTGGATGCAAGCGGCAGGTTGAGGCTCGTTGTGGCGTTCTATGGGGGAGGCCTATGTTCAACAGTGGACGTCTTTTGGCTGATGATGATGATTGTATGTTTGTCTCGTTTGCATAATCGCTCCATTCCTACCAACTTCTCTTCAGGAATTAACAACAGCAGCTATTCTACCGCTATTAAAAAAATACGCAGTCATTGGGTATTATTACTGTGTACTATTGTCAAGAAATATAGTCACACTTTAATTATTAATACATCATCAAATAATAAATAAAGTTTTTTTCATAAAAGGCAACCGCCTTCAAAATCTACAAAGTAAAATATTACTTTAATTTCGTAAGCCGGTGACGACGGCTTCTGAAGACCTTTTTTAATAATAATAATAATAAACTTTTATTGAAAAAGTTTTTTTTATTATCCAAATCAATTAAGAAAAGGTAACACCAAAAGTCTCAGGAAAGCAGAAATACGCAATTTCGTTTAAATACTTGAATGACATGTTTTTACCAGTTATTTTAAATTTCAAAAAAAAAAACAATATGTACAAGAAAAAAAACCACAGATTTTTTTTCTACTTTTTGGAACGAAGTTCCTTATCGCGCGTTGTGAAAGGGGGCTAGACGGAAAAAATACTTACGAAAAGTTGTCACGACATTTGACATTTCGTCATTCATTTGATTTAAGAGCCATCTATTAACGTTATTGGCGCAACTGTGCTCTTCGAGATCGAATTACGAACGGCCAATAGATGGCGCAGAAATAATTTATTGGTCTTTCTATCTAAATAACTACGCATTGTACTAACATGTTAGAAAATGTTAATCTTTAAAATTACTTACTTACAATGTAAGCAGCCATAATAACTTTTCATTCCTCGTTTTTTTTTTGCCCTGGCTTAAAGCCACTTAAATTCACTTTAACGCATCACATTAATTAGTGAAGGAATTGTAATAAAATTGTAATAAAATTCCTTCACTAATTAATCGAAAGGAACTTCGTTCCATCCGGGTGTCCCTTGACACCTCTCAAGTTTTTTTATAAACCAGTCGGTCCCAACTATATTAGGGTCGTCTTCACACACCAATTCAGAACCTCCTTGAAGTCGGTTCAAATTATTGTATAATTTTCATAACATGAAGAATTCGGCTTTCCTCTTACAAACATTGTCCTTTCGCCGCTGATGCTTATAACTATGAGCAACTAATTTGACCTCCCATTCTTGTCCACAGAAGATATATCAGAAGAACTGCTGAAAGTCACCGACATATGGAGCTACTTCGATACAGATTCAGGCAACAAAGCGAAGTGCTTCGTCTGCAAGACCACTGTAGGAAACGAGTATGAAGAACTGAAGGCACATTTGAAGGTTAACCACCCTAAGCTGCTGCTACAAATTTTACAGGTAGGAGAATCTACTAACTCTTCGAATACCACTCCTCTTAAGCCAGGTCATAACGTGATTATAGCGTTATAACAAAATGTTCCTCCAGATATTTTGAACACACAGGTATCTTGTGGTTTATATATCTAAGTTTCTATTAAAAAATAAACTTTTTAGAGAAACGAATTTAGGAAATAAGTTTCCTGAACGTCGTTCATAATGCACTCATTTATTGAAAGAGTTAGTTAAAAGGCGCTTCCCTGACCAAATAACCTTGACCATACATTTCCTCTTTGCCGCAGAATGGAAATTCGCAGAATTTTTGAGTTTTTTTGTTATAAAAAAAGAGAAACGATCTTTTGAAATAAAATAAAACTTGAATTATAAACATTTTTAAGTTACCAATCTGTTAGTGTAATCCTCAAATTAGTAGTAAAATCCCAAAGACATTTTAATCTCTTTGTAAAATCCGCACGTCAACTTTAGCAAAAGATACATGTTTTCAATTATTTTAGTCATTTTTTAGAGGGAGATTTAGATGTAGGTATATAGTGTACAAAAAAAAAAGAACGTGCAATGTGATGATAGGATATTGAATATTAATAATATGCTTTTAGACGTAGTTTGTTTCTCTTAATTAATGAGTTAATAGCCCCTGAATAACGAAGAAAAACGCACTTTTGGTCGGGGTAGCACCTTAATATGATGTTTTACTCCAACAGGATAAAGACGAGAACTCAGATGCAGCCTCCAATGACGGCGGCGACGGTGACGACAATACTTACACGGAAGTAGTTTACCTAGAACAGGACCCAGCCATAGACAACGTAATAAAAATTAAAGAAAAACCCAAATCTTATCCGAAACCTTTAAAAAAACGTGAAAGACTTCACAGTTTGCACAGTTCAGACGAAATTTCCGTTAAAAAGGCGAAAGAAGACGAAAATGACGAATTATCAGCTTTTATTAAATATATAACTTGTTTGCTAAAGAAGCTACCTTCAGATGTATTTTCTAACGTACAAGCAGAAATTATTAATACTATTTTAAAAGCTCAAGCTAATAGCAATTCAGCTAATACTAGTCGAAGTATAGTAATAGGTAAGGAACTAGTAAATACTAGTTCTAATATTATAACAGTTGACGGAATAACGCCGATGAACAATACTATGGTAGGACAGAACTACACTATTACTGTCACTCCTCCCGCTACGACAGAATGTGAAATAGAAAAGAGTTGACTTGTTTGACAGTTTGACATTTTATTTCTAAGTATTTTTTTGATATTCATTCCGTAAGCATTGCTTTAATAAAAGTTGTAAGTAAGCAAAACGTTGTTTTTTTTAATCTATACGTAATACATATTACCTATCTATTGTAATATTATAAAACTGAAGTTTATTTTGTTGTCTGAACGCGCAAATCTCGGGAACTACTAGACCGATATTCTGAAAATGATTTCGCAAAGCGAAGCGAAGCTTCGTTATCACAGTGCTATATTATATTATCAAATATAATATAGGCTATATTTTATTATCAAATTAAAACGAATTGCGAGCAAAGATTCATCATCATATTGCTGTCCACTGCTAAACATAGGCCCTCCCCCAGAGATCGCCAACCAACCCGGTCTTGGGCAGCCCGCATCCATCCGCTGCCAGCCACCTTCTTCAAATCGTCGGTCCATCGTGCCGCAGGGCGTCCCACACTACGCTTGCCTAAATCACACCTGCGACACTCAATAGAAACGAAACGATAATAATAATATCGAAACGAAACGATATAATTATCGTTTCGTTTCTATGGAGTGTAGTAAGCAATTATGCTTACACTACTACTAAAGTAACAGACTGTACAGATACGTGCGTGTGTGTGCGTGACTACGCGCCGCTCGAACAAAAACGCAGTTCTCAGAGCAGGCGTTCGACGCGGAGAGATGTGAGGAACGGTTCCAGATGGAGGCGGAGCGTGTCGCTGCTGTACGGTAGTACTAATATTTATACTGTGCCCAAATGCGGTCTACACTCAATCAAAAGCATGTCTGCTCCGTCTACAGTCTGTTCGTCTGCAGACGTGGCCGGCCCTCTTCCACTTCAGCGTGCTAATTCGATGCGCAACGTCGGTGACTTTAGTTGTATGGCGAATGACTTCATTGCGAATTCTATCCACCAGAGAAACCCCGAGCATCGCTCTCATCATAGCACGCTGCGCAAACTTGAATTCATGGACCAGGCCCACGGTCCACGTTTCTCACGCTCCGTAAGTCATTACGGATAGGACGCAAAGTTAGTAAAGATATAAAATTGTTTAGTAAGAGATATTCTTTCTTTGACGACACGGTTGGCGCAGTGGCTGAGCGATCGACTGCTGCGCAGCGTGTTGCGGGTTCGATTCCCACCCAGGGTAAACATTTGTGTGATGAGCACTTGTGTTTGCCTTGTGTCTGGGTGTTGTTTATCTATATATGTATGTATTTACAAAAAAAAATATGTATTTGTGTATGTATATCAGCTGTCTGACACCCATAGTACAGGGTCTCCCTAGTTTGGGGTCAGATGGCCGTGTGTGAAAATGTCCCCACATATTATTATTATTATTATTATTCTCTTCAAATAGTGATTCGATTTAGAACAATCATTCGCTAATAGAAAGCTGCACTCATTGCTTACGGGTAGGGCCAGGCACAAAAGTTATTAGAGATAAAATTGTTTAGTAAGTGGTAGGCATTTGTCTGAAGAAATAGTGATTCGATTTAAAAAAATCTTCCGCTGTAAGAAAGGTTCGCTATGTCTATTGCTAAGTAGGTAGGCCCGGCAGACGTTGTCCTGTCCTGAAATTCAGTACAAAAATCCATGTCCAGCCTATCCGACCTACCTACCTACTTACCTTCCCTACCAACCTCCCTACCTACCCTACCAACCTCCCTACCTACCCTACCAATGTACCTACGACTACGTACCCTATCAAAGTATCAACCTTCCTACCCTATCAACCTACCTACCTACATACTTACTCTGCCTACTTACCCTATGTATCTACCTATCTAGAAGAATTATATATGTCACAGTCGAAGCTCTTACCCAGTCAAAACTACTTTTGAACGGTTTAAATGACAATGCCAGATCCTGCCCCACCCATGTACAGAAAAAGTAACACATGTACAGAAAAGTAAATTAATGAAAATAATTGTAATAAATATAGAACCTTTCTATACTAAATTGTTTATCTTTAGAACTTGCGGATTACGAAATAAGTAAGTACCTACCTACAAAATACAAACTCATTTTACCTAAAATACAATTTAACCTATAATCAATGTCATTATTGTTTTTAGATTTAAACGGAAACCGCAAGTTCTACAGTCACTAAGACTAATGTTTAGTTATCAGCAATAAGTAAACAGCGATGCTACATATTGCAAGCTTTTACATGACTTTTATTGAGTGGGGCAAAGTTCTAAAGAGTTTCTGGTATTGTCCTTTCTATTAGGTTGGTAAACTTTTTTTTGTGACCCTTTCAAAACTTTTGTTTTGTAGTGATTCTTATAACTAGGGCGTTCCGTATTTTTGTTTTTGTAACGCAAACGCGTTTTATCTTAATAAGGATTTGGCTTTATTAGTTTTGACTGGTTAAGAGTTTTGACTGTAAGCTGTAACATATATAAAAATGAAGATAAGTTTTTGTATATTTTTTGTATATTCGACAAATTCAAATCTAGATTTTACAATGAATGTCAGACGTCTGCGATGCATTTTCAGCGTGATATCGGCGCTAGAGTGTTATTCACCGTTTCAATGGCGCGGCCATGGGGTTTTTGTCTTGCAGCTCCTAAAATATAAACCTAGGATTTTTTTCTGTATTTTTACATTTTTTTTACAAATTCAATCTGTTATTTACATGAATTTCAGGTCTCTGCTATGCTTAGTTTTAAAGATCTCCGTGGCCGCGCGGTTCTCCGCGTTTCAACGGCGCGGCCACGTTCATACCCTTATAACTTTTTAACCATAACTTCGACAAATTTATGGTTTTGGGAATCAGCTTTTACAAAATATTACATAATCTTGGTTTTTTTTTTTTGGAATATCGCCGTGGCCGCGCGGTTGAAACCCACACCCTAGTAACCAGGTCTCATAGATCTAAGAGGTCCTAGAACCCGGCTGCAGAGCCACTTACCGGATCCAATTGTGAATCTAAACCCTTCTCCAATCCACTGGAACACACACAAAAAAAAAATCATTAGAATCGGCTCAGCCGTTTAGAAGGAGTTCATTTTCATACACACGCACAGAAGATTTTTATTAGTCACGTTCCAAATTTCTCAGGGTGATAGTACCCATGAAATTGAATAACTTTCTCCAAAAAACATGGGTCGAAATATTAAAAAAAAAATCGGACTTCCCATACAAAATCAATAGTCAGCTGATCGATTTTGTATGGGAAGTCCGATTTTTTTTTTTTATATTTCGACCCATGTTTTTTGGAGAAAGTTATTCAATTTCATGGGTACTATCACCCTGAGAAATTTGGAACGTGACTAAAAAATCACCTAGTATATAAGATTGGACAACACACGCGGACAGAGTCGCGGGTAGAAGCCAGCAAAGTGTATTTTTTGACGTCTCTTGTACACCTTTCAATGGCCACAGTCACGTATCATCGTTATCATCTGCGTCGCCTTATCCCAACCAAATTGGGGTCGGCTTCCAGTCTAACCGGATGCAGCTGAATACCAGTGTTTTACATGGAGCGACTGCCTACCGGACCTCCACAACCAGTTACTGGGTAATACGATACGCTTTGGTAAGACTGGTTGTCAGACTTTCTAGATTCTGACTACTTAGGAGTTAGGACGACTGCCAAAGATCTACGAATGACAGCCGGGACCAACGGCTTTACGTGCAATCACATATGCAGACACACACTCATACGTATAGATCGAGATTACAGACAAGGCTGGTTTTGTCAGAGGACTGTTTGGCCCTGATTAGAGCCGGTATTTGCCATCGTGGTGAAAGGATTAGCCAATCGACAGAAGTCGACTGCCCAGGGTGCGCCGGACGTAACAGAAGTCGGTAGGTACGTCACTCGGGGAGGCTCCTTTCATGCACCGGATGGCGTTGCCGTGGCTGAATTCTGGGCCAAACATGGAATCTGACAAGAACAAACACTACTCACACATCCACACTCACACATTTACACGCACACATACACACACATGTAACACTTCCGTGTTTGCTATCGACACGATAAGAAGAAGATACGTATAGATGACAAACCAAAATGTGCTCAGCAGGTCGCCACGACTACATGACAGATATTTTACGTAATTCCATAGAGTATCTAGTAATTCGTAGGTTGGCGCCGCGCGAGGGCATGGTTTTTGACGTGGCAGAAAGTTAATGTTACCTACACTCAGTCCACTGGTTTAATCGTTTTTTGACAGCTGCAACTGGTGAACAATATTTATGTTTTTTGTAAAAACTGAAACACATAACTACCTGTATTATAATGTCTGTAAGAGGTAATAAATAAGATAATCCAACAAGATTAGGCAGTTTATATTTTTATTTTATAACACATTTTAGAGTTAACATAAGGTAATCGGGAATAATTACATTATAAGGCAGCTGTCAAAAAACCAATAACCCAATGGACAGGGACAAGACAAACACTTATTATTGATTCTCAGCCTGTCCTCGCGCGCTACACTAGCTTGCTTAAAATGCAAACTATACTTGAGTCAAGGTTCGCACTGCGATTTTGGTCGCATGTTTATGGAACGAAGTTCCTTAACGCGGGTTACATACAGGTAATGCGAAATAGTAGAAATCGTCACGTAACGAAATGCGTGTGTGTATGTGTGCGTGTGTCGAGCCGCTGCTGCTCGCTCGCCTGCTCGTGATATAATAATTATTATTTTTATATATTTTTTTTTCTGTACATACACGTACCTACGTAAGAAACTTCGTTCCTTACGGGGGTACCCCGACCGCACAATTTTTTTTTCATCCCACCATCTCGGAAAGAGTATTTTTAATCTTCAATATCTGAGTGGAAAAGCCGTTTTTATTCTCTAGAGGATAAAGTAAATTTATCTTCAATATCTGAGTGGAAAAGCCGTTTTTATTCTCTAGAGGATAAAGTAAATTGAATTTAGAACATCGTGTGCACTAAGTTTGTGAATTAAAAAAAAACATTAAACCTATTTACTGCTACCTCTATGGTGCCGAATATATCATACAACTTTTTTTTAATTTGTTAAAAACTCAGACTTTGTAAACGTTTTTTTTTGCATTTAGTCTTTTCCTCGCTGAGGTGGAATGAAAAGTTACGTGTTGCACTCGAGTGCAAAGATTTTTCACCTCGTGCTCTTTTGATTCCCTCGCTAACGCTCAGGATTCTAATTTTGAATCACTCGCTGCGCTCGTGATTCAATTTTAGAATCCTTCGCTTGCTCGGTTATCAAAATTGAACACGCGGTTAAAAAGCAACTTTGTACTCTTGTATAACAAATAACTATTTCTGTACAGACACGTACGTAAGAATCTTCGTTCCTTACGGGGGTTCCCCGACCGCACAAGAAAAACAGACGCAGAGAGGTGGCATTTGTGTTGATCACCACGTTTGCTTAATGCGGATTGGCGATTTCAAACTTAATCCAATTATAAGTTCAGGTTTTCGTGAGGAAACCTGAACGTTTTCCTGCTCCGATATCATGCGGAAGTAGGTACTTACGTAAAGTAAGTAGTACACTCCATTCATTATAACATTAGACAAATAACATTATAACACTTTCGTTATTTTAATTTTAGCATGTAATAAGCTCCGTTATTTCACAATTAATATAAAGCCATGTAAAGTTATATCAACATTAGAACCTAATAACGTCATTTGTCTAGTGCTGATAAGTGGAGTATACTTTGTTTTAAAATACTTGCTCTATGTAAGTCCCGTTTTTCTAATCAGCAGGAATTTCCTGTACATTGAAATAATCAGAATCAAAGAAAAATCCCCATGGGAATTTTTGCTGTACACGATCAAATTTCATTCTACCTTAATTGTATCGTGTTCGATGGCAGCCGATTATTTTACTTTGCTTCAGATAGGCAGGGTTTTTTGGGACTAGGCCGAACCACTCTAATTCCAACCACTGCAACTTCTGTAAGCCAGAATCAACAGTGGCGACCACCAGAAAAGCGCTGAGGTAATAAAGCTTGACGAGTCTCGGAGAAACGATTCAACTGTCTTGGATACCGCAACGAAATTAATTAGAAAAGAACAGCGGAGGAGTAAGAAATGATAATGTATTCTTACATGAGTAATAATTAATTAATTACAAAGTATTACTGCATGAATAATCTACCTATATTTAATATTATAAAGCTGAAGAGTTTGTTTGTTTGTTTGGTTGAACGCGCTAATCTCAGGATCTACTGGTTCGAATTGAACAATTATTTTTTTGTTGGATAGTCCATTTATCGAGGAAGGCTATAACTATAGGCACATGCGAAGCCGGGTCGGGTCGCTATAATAAATATTAATGGATAGATACTAAATTATTCTGAAATATTGTACATCCTGTGTGTATGTTACAGCGATCTATATGTTCTATATTATTAAGATAAGAGCTCCTTCTCCACCTGTGACAAACAAACAATAAATGAATTTGAATTAAGAAAAAATTCAAACAAAAAAGATGGATAGGTTGGTATTAGATTTAATCAATATAATCCAAAAACATGTTCAGGTTGCGGGCAAGCCACGAAGGAGATAGTGAGAAGAACTGAAGGCCTGCAATTAAAAACTTGTCAAAAATGTAAACTGGAGGTCCTTTTCACAGATTCAGACTGACATTATAATGAGAATGTTTTAAAAATACAGGTTAGTATAGCCTAGCCCCTCTGGATAAATTTCTTCAGAACTGAAATGATTAAGTACGGAATCGTTAAACATGGAAGCAGTGGAGGGAGGCCTTTGTCCAGGAGTGAGACAGACCAAGTTACTCAATAAAAATAAAGTGGTTCTTTTTTTGTATTTTTAGTTTTGCTATTAAGGATGACCTACTTGTACTTTTGACAATTCCAAGATTTACTTATGACAATTCTTACAAACCCAAACACGATGTTATTCCGTTATAGAATTCCAGTGCTTATCTTTCAGCTCCATTATCAGATCAGGTCAATGGTACGGGTTCAATGGTAATTGTAAATAACCCTCTCACAGTTCTGCTGCGTCTTATTTAACGTAGCTAAGTATTTCGTACGTTGCAGTAAGTACAGTCGAACAAGCTATTTGGTTTACAGGCAAAAATATTCAATTTTGTACTACACTCACAATATTTAATTTTATTTTTGAAGTGAAAACTTCTTTAGCGGCGTTGAGCACTTTTTCTGTAATGGGTATAAAATCTTAAACTCGCGTCAGGACACTTGACCTGATCGAAAAAGCGTAAGACGGATGGAGAGTAGACAGCTATCCCCTCTCTACGGCGCGGCGAAAATGTATGCCTGGGCCTACTGTTTCGTTTAGGCAGCGCAGGGCGCTTGCGCGAATGTTCGTGTATGTTACAGCGTGCCACGCGCATCCATGGATGGTGACAGCTGATGGCTCGACCGTCTGTGTAGTAAAAAAGACAATATTTACTACTTTTTTTTTTTTTTCTTTTTTTTTTTTAATTTAATTTTTTATGTAATATAAATTGTCATGTTTGTGTACGATAGCGCAATAAATGAATATTGTATTCTACCACATAAATGATAGTACTTTTATACTGATAAAGCAATTGGTGCAAAATTATTCCCTAACCATTCCAAAATATCAAACATGCTCAACGTTAATAATCAAGTTTTCACTTCTGCCGGCACTCCCGGAGTGCAACCCGTCTTTTTTTTTTATCTTGAGCAGGTAAGTAGGTACTAATATCTACGTGCTCACAAGATAAAAAAATAATATAAAACCATAATATTGTGAGTGTAGTAGAAAGATTAATATTTTTGCCTGTAAACCTACCCACTTTTTGTATTTTTTTGAAGGCGGTTTTCTTTTTTCAAAAAAGTTTTTAATATTATAGTTTAGATTAGATAGCACGCACATTTCCCATAGCGAAAGAATTTTCTCTTTTTTATTCAAAAAAGTTTTTCGTTTTAATTTTTTAGTGCCTCCTTGTCACCTAAATCCATTAAGGAACGGCAACACAGTTAAAACAGAGATTGAAAGGCCTCCAAAAATGGAAAGATGAAGAAACGAAAACGTCTTCTCGGTATTTGTGGTTTTTTTTCAAAAAGCGCTTTCAAAATTTCTGTTTGTTGTATACTAAAACCTTCTCCAGAATGTAACAAACACTTTTCTGAAAACCGCATCAAAATCGGTTCAGCCAAACGGGAGATAATTGCGGACAAACATACATACATACATACAAACATACGCGTCGAACTAAGAACCTCCTTTTTTTTAATTCGGTTAATAAAGAGAAAAGATTTGTTTGTTTGTTACGATTAACTCAAAAACTACTGAACCGATTTCGAAAATTCTGTCACCATTCGAAAGCTACATTATCCCTGTGTAACATAGGCTATTTTAATCAATTAAAAAATTAGGGATCCTTGAGAAATTAACGCGGACGAAGTCGAAGGCAAAGAGCTATAAGCTATAGGTATTTTACTATCAACAAAATGTACTTGTATCCGTAAAAAGAATCACTCGACGAAGTTAAGCCCTTATTACACTTGGCTAAATTAAGTCGACTAAATTCAGTCGCTACTGAATTTAGGTACTACTTACTAGTTTCTACTATTATTTGCTTACTGAATGCGATTACACTACACTGAATTCAGTAGCGACTACAAACTTAAAAAAATACATCCTTACTTACATGATTAAAAGAAATACCTATTTGTATTAAAAATGAGTATATTATGTAGGTACCTACTTACTAGCGACAAAACTGATAACGATACAACTTTGACCTAAATGACTGAAAAACAAAGTGATTATGTTAAAAATGCGGCCAAGTACGAATACGAGTTGGTGATATAGGGTTCTGTATACAAAATAATTGGGTAGATGCCACCACTAATCAATTGACATACAATATGGTCGACGTATCTTGGAGATTACTTATTTATTACGTTAATTACTTATTCGTCTGAAGTTAGCCGATTAGCTGCGCAGTAGACAATTTCGTTCCTAAAAGTGCCTTTGCGCAGCCAAACAGCTTACTTCAGGACCGCCAAAATAACAAAATCCCTTTTCTGTTAGCGTTAACGCCAACGGAAAATGAAATTGTATGGAGTTGATGTTTGCTTACGCGATGTCACGTGACGCAAATATGTAAACTGCATACAATTTGATTTTTCCATTGGCGTTAACGCTAACAGAAAAGGGATTTTGTCTACAGGCCCTGTACTTTGTATGAACTGTCAAAACGCGATTCGAAAAAACTGACGTCACATTTTAATGTGACGTCAGTTTTTTACCAACTCAATTGCATTTTCATCTACAGAAATAACCAGACGCCAAGTGGCCATACTGTTTCACAATTAATAATAATACCAGCCTATAATTGTCCCACTGCAGAGCAAAGGCCTCTTCTCATACAGAGAAGGCAGCATTGATCACCACGTGCGCTCAAAATGGATTGGTGATTTCAGACTTAAAGTCCAGGCTTTACGTTTGCGGAACCCTACAAAAAATGTGTAACTAGTTGACTGTTATCTGATAACGTTTTTAACTTGTGTGACAAAGAAAAACAGTGTAAGGGTCAGCGGAGACCGAACAGCTAGATGTTCCATGTTTTATTTTATAAATTGACTGTCACTTCGTTCGCCCGCGACTGTGTCCTTTCCTATGTCTTTTTTTGTACTTTAATAATAATATTATATAATATATCACTTAATTCAGGTAACAAAGACCTATAAAATACATACCTTATAGACTAACATACATAACTACATTAAATTACGTGTTAGTATACTTAGTAAGGCGATTCTCACACTGCACCGCGCTCCGTCGCGTAGAGCGGGATCGCAGATTTTACCGTTGTATGGAAATATCTCAGTTTGTATAGAAAACCCGCTTGGTTGGAAAACACACTGACAACGCGTCGACGCACGGTGGCGCGTCACGCGCGCAGATTCTGCCAACCCGCGCGGAGGCGCGGGGCGTTCCGCGAGATTTAACACACTAGCTCCGCAGTACCGATCGAGTTTTTAATGAGTAAACGACGTTACCACAATGGATCTTGACATGGATAGATTTATATTTGAAATTGAACAACGCCCAGCAATTTGGGACATGAAATGCAAAGAATCTGGGACATGAAATGCACCACAGCGATCGACTGTGAAGTGAAGTTTTTATTTGGCGCGTGACCGCCGTACAACGCCGGTCCGCGCGGAGACGCGGAGCAAACCGCGCGTAGACGCAGATCTGCTCCTCCGTCGCCGCGCGCGGAATCTGCCACTCCGCGCACCGCGGCGGAACGCGTTGCCAGTGTGAGAATTGTCTAACTTATGCCTATATTAGTTACTTCACTTCACTGTGCGATCGTGTGGCACTTGTCCGCGGAACCGACGGAACACCACTCCCTTCGGCCAAAAGTCCTCCACCATGACGAGTTGCAGATAACACGTTGGCAACCGCACCACAAACGCCCTGAAGTTGACGTTGCGATGCGAGTCCAACAGCTGCACTCTCGGCGTGTAGTTAGTCTTTTGGCGCACGTATTCGACGACGATGTCCTCCGCTGTAGTGGTGTAGTGGAGGCGGGAGATGTACACCGGCGTGTTCGGCATCGCGGTACGTATGGTACTTTCCCTACAAATTCAACATCCCCAAGACCCAGGTAGTAAAAATAAAACGAATGTGGTAAATCTTAATTATTTACGTAAGTTCGCAAATACGCAACTTCGTAATGTTTCCAATACATGAATACATATTATTAGCGTGATGAACGGAACGCGGTCTCGGTATTAAAAAAAAAGTAAGCTGTCAAAGTAATGAGCGTTATTGCCCTAGGTCTCCAGTATCTCCTGTGTAGGCCAAAAATAAGAGATTTTTCATACATCTCTCCACTTTTCATCTCCTTAGGGGTTGAATTTCCAAAAATCCTCTCTTAGTGCTCGCCTACAAAATAAAAGGAACCTGGGAGCATAATTTTACGTTCCTAGTTCCAGTTAGTTTCGGCTGCGGGTTGATACATCAGTCAGTCAGCCAGTACCTCCTTTGAATGTAAGTTTATAGATAATAAACTAAAACAGATCAGAAATAGAGTCAATAATTGTGTGCAGATTAAAATTCAGCACGGCATTTGTTTTGCGTCATGTTCGTGAACGGGCGCCGTTAGTTGGGACTGGTCATCTCTTAGCTGCCTCGGTTATACAAATTTTATTTTGAATTGTTTATTATGATTATATTTTTATCTAAACCTCTTTTAACGTACACGACTTGTTACATTGTTCTCACATTGTACCCTAGATTCAATATGAATGATGTAACCGAAATTTGTAACATATTATTGATTTTAAAAGAGTGTTGTTCATGGAGTTTCTTGCTCGTTCTTCTCCATAGAAAGCTACTGTTTGGAACGAGCAACTAGCTTCAACTTTCTGACTGACTGACTCTGACAATTCAAAAGTACCTGTAAATGGTTTATTTGAAATAAATGATTTTGAGTTTGAGTTTGAGTTTAGGCAAACAATTTCGCAATATTCAACTCTATTATAACTATTAAATTTTAGTTCAACATCAATTGAACAATGAAAATTGCTCGTGTCTATAGCTTCTCTGTCTGCACTGACCTTAAGTTTGTAGTCATAACAACGAAAAGGTCTTCACCTCTGTGACGATCTTGATCATTTTGCCAATATTATATGTATTGCCTAGTCATTGAGTAACTGAATATGAACTGTTGAATCATGGCAGGATTTGTACAAAAAAAGAAAGATGTTTAGAGAAGTTGAAATTCTAATTTTTATACTCTTGGGTACCTAAAGAGTATCTTCAGGCATTTACAATATTTTTAAAACCCCGCAAAAAAAAGTGAATAGTTTAACGAAAAGTTAATTATTTCAGAACGAAAAGGCGACTGACAGTAACAGTGACACTGACAGTCGCCGTTTCGCAGATCTTACACTGAAATTGCATCGTTTTAAGGGAAATAATTTAAAAATAATGTTTTTTTTTCCACACACTTGTCACATAACTTGTCTGCCGATTTGATAGATCCGTTAACGTCGCTTGTCACTTTCTTTTTTTTATAAATACAAAATGGGCATCGAGATTAAACGAAAAAGTGTTATTTTCATTTCGTAATATTTTAATTATGCGGGGGTTTAAAAATATAGTAAGTATATCAATCTACTCCTGGTAATGTATTCTTTACATTGGAAAATATTTTAAACCCTCTAAATTATTTTTTATTTATCATACAAATGGATATATGGATCTCGCCATGATTCTTTATTTGACATCTGAATCATTTATTTTCGCTCACATTGTGTAATTTAGACCTCAATACATACTTTTTTTTATGACACGATTATATTTGGCCAATTTGTGTGTATGTAATGAAATGTTATTTTAATTACTAATTTTTGTTTCTTTTTGACATTTCCGATCTTTTGAATGTATTTAATTAAATTTTTATCTCTTCTTGTTTAAATTAATAACCAGAAAATAATATTTTGCATGCCTTAATTGGTAGACCAAGGACTGTGCATTTATTCAACATCGTCAAATGTATTATGTACTTATGTTTCGCAATAAATAAATTGATTTGATTTGAACAAGTTTTAATTCGGGATCAACTCATCATCTACCCAAATTTTCCCAACTATGATGGGGTCGGCTTCTAGGCTATCCGGATGCATCTGAACACCAGTGTTTTACATGGAGCGACTGCCTATCGGACCTCCACAATCCAGTTACTTGGTAACACGATACCCCTTGGTAAGACTGATTGTCAGAATTCTTTGCTTCTGGCTACCTATAACGACTTTCCGAAGTCTATTTTTAACCGACTTAAAAAAAAAAGGAGGTTCTCAGTTCGACCCGTATGTTTGTATGTATGTTTGTCCGCGATTATCTCCTATTTGGCTGAACCGATTTCGATGTGGTTTTCAGAAAAGTGTTTGTTACATTCTGGAGAAGGTTTAAGTATACAACAAACAGAAATTTATTCAGCGCTTTTTGAAAAAAACAACTAAAACCGAGAAGACGTTTTCGTTTTCGTTACTTTCAATCTCTGTTTTAACTGTGTTGCCGTTCCTCAATAGATTTGGGTGATAAGGAGGTACTAAAAAGTGGAAAATAAAAACTTTTTTGAAAAAAAAAAAGAGAACCGAGAAAATAAAACTAAAAAGTGTTAAATAACTTTAGCACAGAACACACATGACTTTAGTTTCGGAAGTCGGTGGCAATACAAAACAACAAACAGAACAAAGCCACCGACTTCCGAAACTAAAGTCATGTGTGTTCTGTGCTAAAGTTATTTATCACTTTAGTTTTTTTTTGAAGGCGGTTCTCTTTTTTTTTCAAAAAAGTTTTTATTTTTTACATTTGTAGTCGTTTAGATCGCCTTTTGTGCTACATACGTATTTGTCTAAGGCGGCATCTCTCTCTCTCTCACACACACTAACACACGACCGCCGTGTTTCATAAACATGTGAAACACACGTCTAAAATTGTTGCGAAACTGATTATCTAGTTTTACGCTTGCAGGGAGCACAGAAACATGGGAAACATGGAGTTTACCACAACCAATGATATTATATTAGAATATCATTGACCACAACAAATTAATATGTTACAGAAACACGTAGAAGTAGTTTCTATAACAGTGTTCATCTTCTTTTCTGTTCTGTCTCCTGCTTGATTTGGAGGGAAGTGGAAAATATGTTTTTCTTACTTCTCCGGTGTTCTTTTCTGATTAATTTCGTTGCGGGATCCAACACAGTTGTAATGTTTTTCCGGGACTCGTCGCGTGTTTCTAGTGGTCTGTGTTTTTTTTTTCAGTCAAGTCAAGTCAAGCAGCAGTGGTTTATGAATAATGAGGCAGGATTGTAAGTAATAATAATAATATGTGGGCCGTGGGGACATTTCACACACGGCCATCTGACCCCAAACTAGGGAGACCCTGTACTATGGGTGTCAGACAGCTGATATACATACACAAATACATTTAAATACATGTGCTCATCACACAAATATTTACCGTGGGCGAGAATCGAACCCGCAACACGCTGCGCAGCAGTCGACCGCTCAGCCACTGCGCCAACCGTGTCGTAAGTGTTTATTAACAAATGTTTCTGAGTGAATACATGGGTTAAAGCACGTCCCATGACCAGTCGTGACCGAAACTGCGTATGCACAAGGTCTGATAAACTAACAAGGCAATAAAAACACAATTAATCTGCAATTTAATATTGAGGTTATGTCCACAAAGGTTACTAAACATTTAATTTGTTTTTCAACACGTGATTCTAATTTTAGAGCTCCATTTATTACCAATTAACGACAATAATGTACCTAATAACGGATAAAGTAGTGATAGAATAATAATTATAAGGATACAGTTAGGCGCAGTGGCTGAGCGATCGACTGCTGCGCAGCGTGTTGTGGGTTCGAATTCCGCCCAGGGTAAACATTTGTGTGATGAGCACTTGTGTTTGCCTTGTGTCTGGTTGTCGTTTATCTATGTACGTATGTATTTAAATCAGGGCTGTAGCTAGAGTCGAATTTGAGGTAGGGCAGCATTGGTTACAGGTAGGGCAGAAGTAAAAAACTTAGGATAATAATTGATCGGCCCTCGAAATATGGGCTCCTAAATCAATCACCATGTATATCATTGAGCATGTAGAGATCCACGTCTGAGTGAGAGTGAGGTAATAATTAATTGTTGGGTGGACTAAATACTTAGATACGACCAAAAATATCATTTAGATCGTATTGTTTTAGTGTGTTTAAGTTTAGATACCTATCGCTACATTTTTTTTTATCTCAAACTATGAACAAACAATTTAATTATAATAATTTATCTTAGCTTTTGGTATTTTTAAGGTAGGGCATTGTGACTTCAAGCTAGGGCATTGCCCCACAATGCCCCCTCCTAGCTACGGCCCTGATTTAAATATATCAGCTGTCTGACACCCCATAGTACAGAGTCTGCCTAGTTTGAAGTGAGATGGCCGTGTGTGAAATGTCCGCACATAATTATTATTGTTATTACACAGTTGGCGCAGTGGTTGAGTGATCAGTAGCTGCGTTGCGTGTCTCGGGTTCGATTCCCGCACGGAAACGAACGACGAACGGGTATTTGTATGGCCTACAGGTTGTTTGGTATGTGAGCATGTAGTCAAAGAGTGCCACATGGAACCATATTACGATACAGACTCCACTATCCGTCTGTCTGTCCATGATTCCATCAGTCCCCGCTGGAAGCAAGGAGAAGGACGATTCCGTCTATCTCTTAAACCGTAATAGGAAATTTTCTCTGTGTATGATGGCCGCTATGGCCGCTATGACAAAAATTTGAAGTAAAACAAACACGTTTACAAAAACATTTTTTGAAAAAAGAGAACCGCCTTCAAAAACTAAAAAAACTTTTTCCAAAAAAGACAACCGCCTTCAAAAAGTTAAAAATAACTTTAGCACAGAACACACATTGACTTTAGTTTCGAAATTCAGTGGCGTTGTTCTGTTTGTTGTTTTGTATTGCCACCGACTTCCGAAACTAAAGTCAATGTGTGTTCTGTGCTAAAGTTATTTTTCACTTTTTGAAGGCGGTTGTCTTTTTTGGAAAAAGCTTTTTATTTTCCGCTTTTTAGTACCTCCTTCTCATCCAAATCTATTAAGAAGAGATTGAAAGTTAACTACTACAAAGATTGATGAAACTAAAACGTCGTCTATGTAAAATTTTTGGGTATTTGTTGATTTTTCAAAAAGTGCTGAATCAATTTCGATAAAATTTATATGGGACCACCCCTGAAGCATACCCTATCCATAAAAAAAAGAATTTTCAAAATCGGTTTACGTTTGCCGGAGAAATCGCGTAACAAATCGCGCAGATACTTAATGCAAATTTAAGGGTGTCCCCTTGTTTCGCAGACAAAAATTTCATAGAATTTCGTTTCCCAGAAAATGTTTAACATAATATTTGGTTCTCGTATTTTTATTTCGACTATTATTGTTTCAAAGACTATTTACTTCAATGAAAAATATTTTACAGAAACACAATTCAATGAATTTTAAATCACATTTTTTTGTTTAACAAAATTATCAAAAAGCAGAATTCTTTTTTAACGAATATTGTTTGTTTGTTGTATTTTTCCATGGAATTTATTTCAACGAAAATTTAAAAAACCCCCAACGCATAACATAAAAGCAATTAAGTATTTAAAAAGTAAAAAGTAATATCTTTTGTTGAGCCATCAAATGTTTGTTCGTTGAAATGGCGCTAAAATGTCGCGGCGAGGTACCGCGTAAGTCAAATCTCATTGCAAATCCATGAGTTCGCTATTTTACCTATTGCTGACTTAGCGGTACCTCGCCGCGACATAATAGCGCCATTTCAACGAACAAACATTTGATGGCTCAGCAAAAGATATTATTTTTTACTTTTTAAATAATTGCTTTTATGTTTTGCGTTGGGGGTTTTTTAAATTTTTAATTTAATTTTTATTTGAAAGTTTTTAAATGTAATTTAGTCTGGTTTTGAGAAGTTGTAGATACGTCTTAAGTTGTATTTCGTCACATGGATCTTTTTTGATATTAAAGATATCACTCTGAGGATGCGTTTGGTATATATAATTCAATTTTGGGAAAAGTGTGGATTGGATTCTTTTTGCGTAACTTCGTCCAATTTGGCACAACCGTACTCTGGCACAATCGTACCCAGTCTACCCTATGTTTAAACAGCCGGCTGTTTAAACAGCAGGGAACCGGTGCTTTGGCCAATTGGGTTTATAAAATTAATTTTCAAGTTTTTAGTTTTCATTTCGTTAGTTAATTAATATTCCTCATTCCCTTTCAATACAGTATGCGTTATTCTACTAGTCAAGCCCTTTCATTTGATATTCATATTGAGGGAGTCGTGAAAAAAAAAAAATAATTCGCCATTTTGTGGTGCCGGTCATCTTGGCTTTGAAAATTATCATAGTGTAAAGTATTCTACTAGTGAAGCCCTTTCATTTGATACCCATATTGATGGAGTTGTGAAAAAATATGTGATTAGCTATTTTGGAGACACCACAGACACACACACACACACACACACACACACAGACACGTCAAACTTATAACACCCCGTCGTTTTTACGTCGGGGGTTAAAAATGTATAGATATAAATAGACAGAAACAAAAATGTTGTCTTAAAAGGTCAATATGTTGTGCTACCAAAGTTCATGACAGAAACGAATCGCTGCGAAACCGACTCCACGTAGTCTTGTCTGCCCTACCCCTAGAGTGTAATTTAAATCTGCGTAGGCGTGGAGGGGCGAGGCGGCCCGCGAGCTGAGGAGCAGGTGGTTTTAACGCCCGCCGCCGCGGCTGAGGCTGGCCGGCTTAGCCGGCCAGTAAGCCGAAGCTGCGGTGGTGAGCGTGAATACCATCTGCGACGATAAGCTCGCGTGGGACCGCCGGAGCCCCGCAACGCCGGAGCCGTGACAGAAACTATGCCTGCTGCATGTTGCATGCTCGCTTGCATGATGCATGCTTGCTTACATGCTGCATGCTTGCTTGCACGCTACATGCTTGCTTGCACGCTACATGCTTGCTTGCACGCTGCATGCTTGCTTGCACGCTGCATGCTTGCTTGCATGCTGCATGGTTGCCTGCACGCACGCGCAGTAAGTTTGGTTAGAACTGAGAGTCCCATTCTTGGGAATAAATTTTATAACAAATAAAAAATATAAGAATAAAGAATATTTGATTTGTTATTCTATGATATGATAATTCTAACAATAAACTTTATGTGAATCAAAAATCAATGATTTGAAAATCTTGAAAGTAAGTATTCTGCGTATGGATTGTTCTATGAAACGATATTATTAGAAAATTTTTATTTGAAACGAAATTCTATAAAACTATTAGCTATGAAACAACGTACAACCAAATTTAAGACTTATACGGTTTTCTCATGGATGCCATTGTCAGAACTGGACCAAATTAAAATGGGACCACACGGGAAGCACTAGCTTTCAAATAAAAAGAATCATCAAAATCGGTTCACCCAGCCCAAAGAAACCAGGTAACAAACATAAAAAAAAAAGAAAAATACAGACGAATTGATAACCTCCTCCTTTTTTGAAGTCGGTTGAAAAGAGAACCGCCTTCTAAATCAAAAAAGTGATAATAACTTTAGCACAGAACACACATGACTTTACTTTCGGAAGTCGGTGGCTTTGTTCTGTTGTAATTTTTTTGATACCCATGAAAAAGTACAAAAAGAATAAACACTGCTAAGTATGTGGTTAATTTAAAATTACACGCATTTTATCTCAAGATATTGGCTAATTCGTTTTATGTGACTGGTGACTGATGGTAATGAAAAGTGTAAATCCGGTAATGACATTCATAAAATTGTAATGAGAAATAAAAAAAATACTGCGGGAAATGAAATTAAAATTAAAACAATAGAAAAGTTACATTATTTTTTTGGTTAAAAATTAAAACAAACAACATAATTGATATTAAGAAAATTCTTCTGTACGTTAATTAAAAGTGGTTAAAAAAATAATTCAATATAATTATTTGGCTTCATCTGAAGAACAGAAGAAGTAAGTAATAGTTAGATTTTGGTTAAGTTGTAAATAAAGTTTACATAAACAGAAAACCTGTATAGGTAGGTATTGTGTAGGTAAACTATAGGCATTATGATGTAACCTTGGCTCGTAAAAACTACTACGCATTTGATAACCTCTGTTATCAAAACCAACGAAATAAGTGGTAGGTATAACTCAGGAGTTCATTAAAAAAATATGGCTAAATAAAATTCGTTTCCGGCCGCGGCCGGCCCGTGGATAGAAAAAAAAGGACTCCACGCCACGCATATCGAAAATGAAGCACCTAAAGTACGCCGGACCGACGCACACATAGATCGGTCGGTAGGTACTTTCGATATGCGTAGCGAGGAGTACTTTTTTTAACCGACTTCAAAATAATAAAAAGGAGGTTCTCAGTTCGACCCTTAATGTTTGTATGTATGTATGTTATCCGCGATTATCTCCCGTTTGGCTAAACCGATTTTGATGCGGTTTTCAGAAAAGTGTTTGTTACATTCTAAAATTATACGTTTCTTCCATTTTTAGAGGACTTTCAATCTCTGTTTTAACTTGTTACCGTTTCTTAATGGATTTAGGTGATAAGGAGGCACTAAAAAGTAGAAATTAACAAGTTTTTACTAAGAAGAGGACCGCCTTCAACCACTAATAAGTGATAAAAAAACTTTTATAGCTTAACATAACACACATGACTTTAGTTTCGGCAGTCGGTGGCAATACAAAACAACAAACAGAACAAAGCCAGCTTCAACTTTCTGACTAACTGACTGACTCTTTTGACATTTTAAAAGTGCCTGCAAATGGTTAAATTGAAATAAATGCTTTGACTATAACTTTAAAATAAGTTTAGGTCGTAGATATAACAGAATTGGGACCATTGATTGATTTAATAAAGAATCCGGTTTTCGTCTAGGTACTTATTAAATTCTAGATTCGACTGTGTATTTTTAGTTCTAAACGATATAGGTATTTCCAAAGAATTATTAAATCGCACTGTGTTTAAAATTCGGCGCAGTTTCCTTAGGCAAAGTCAAGGTTAGATAATTTATTACAATTAGACCATTAAAAGGCACTTTTGAGCGTCGTTTACAAGAAAAATAAATTAATCTAGTTGCCTCTTTCAAAAAGAGTCAACTTTACCTATCACAAAAGAATAAGGTTAGGTAATATTCAATTGGAAAAAGAATCATGGCAGGATTTGTACAAAAAAATAAAGATGTTTAGGGAAATTGAAATTCTAATACCTATACTCTTGGGTGAAGAGTATCTCCAGGCATTTACAATATTTTTAAAACCCCGCAAAAAAGTGAATAGTTTATCGAAAAGCTCGTTATTTCAGAAGGAAACGGTGCTTGACAGTAACAGTGACACTGACAGTCGCCGTTTCCCAGTTCTTACACTGAAATTGCATCGTTTTATGGGAAATAATGTCATAAATAATGATTATTTTTTTCCATACACTTGTCACATCACTTGTCTGCCAATTCGATAGATCCGTTAACGTCGCTTGTCACTTTGTTTTTTTTATAAACACAAAATGAGCATCGAGATGAAACGAAAAAGTGTTATTTTCATTTCGTAATATTATAATTATGCGGTGGTAAATATATCAATCTACTCCTGGTAACGTATTCTTCACATTGGAAATTATTTTAGAGCATCTAAATTATCATTTTTTTCATACAAATGAATGTATGGGTCTCGCCATGATTCTTTGTAATACTAACTTATTTTAAAAGTATTCAGTATCTTTTTTTAAAAGATTTTTTCCCCAAAAGTAATTAATGAAGACTTGAAGTGATGCTAGAAAAATCTACAGTTTAGATAAAATCAAACTGGTTGCTAATACAACCTATTTAACTAATTACTTTTTTATTATATTCATTCTACATTCTCTCGTTCCCACACTATTTCATTGTTTGTTGAAATAATAGGAGTGGTCGTCTACAGTTTCAATATTTGTAAATATGTGAGCATTATGTAACTATGAACATAATTTTTAGCTGCCATTTCTTAACTTGTAATACTTTGTACATATTCTGGTACAATATGTATAGACATATCGACAGTGACATACTGTCAGACTATTTGCTTACAGTTCAAATATGGAGGGTAGAGGTTAAGAGAGATCTATGTCATAAGAGAAAGTAGAAAAAAAACTTTTGACGTGATAACGTCTTATAAATCGATGAACATCGGCTGCACGCACGAAAAAGTGTCACGTTCCGCCTGAGCTTGAGCGTGCAAGCGAGTACGCACAACAAGCGATAGAGAGGCACGATCGGCCCAAGCAATAAGCTACGCCCACCTCGACAGAAGTCATTATTTGCTCATGTTATATGTTAGCCATTATGTTTCTTTATGACGTTATCACGTAAACCTATCGTCCGTAAACCGACTTTACAGACAACCAAATTTTTTACAAAAAAGACAACCACTTTCAAAAAGTAAAAAATAACTTTTAATTCGCAAGTCGGCGGCTTTGGTGTTGTTTATGGTTTAGTATTGACACCGACTTGCGAATTATTTTTTACTTTTTGAAAGCGGTTGTCATTTTTGTAAAAAGGTTTTTTTTTTGCTTTTTAGTGCCTACTTCTTATCATATAAATTAATTACGAAACGGTGACACCGAAATATTTCAGTCATACCTTAGAATAATAACGCATAGAAGGACAGTCTCTATACGCTGTCTATGAAAAAATTACGATACAATAGTAGGTTATGTGTGAGTGATGGGCATGTAATTACGACCGCTGGCGCTGACACGCACACACACGTACAAAAATGTTGCTAAGAAATATTTTTTGACGTGACAACGTCTTATAATTCGATAGAGCCGGCTGCACGCACGAAAAAAACATGACGTCATGCGGCGTTACGGCGTTACATGACGTCATGCGGCGTTACCTCGCTCTGCGGCGTTACCTCGCTCTGAGGCGTTCCAAGTGAAACGTGAATGTGGTGTCAATTGTTTATAGCAACGATAATTACAGCGATAAAGGTAATGATTCTTTCGCGTTGTCACGTTCAACTATCGTCAGTAAACCGACTTTGCAGACAACCAATTTTTTTTCTCCGATTCTAGGAAAAATGATAATGCATTTGGGCCATAGCACGATTGCATTTAAAAAATGTTACGTACGGATACAACAGAATTACATTATTCCTCGATAAATGGACTATCCAACACAAATAGAATTTTTCAATTCGAACCAGTAAATCCTGAGATTAGCGCGTTCAACCAAACAAACAAACAAACTCTTCAGCTTTATAATATTAAGTATAGATCTAATACCCTCAGTAATACCTGGTAATACCAAATTTAAGAAAAACAAAACATTGTGACGTCATAATAGGTAGTCAAAAAATGGCACGCTTGGTTTGCATACAGATCGTTATACTTGCGTTATCTAGGGTCTATCTATATCTGTGGTTGGTACCTCTGTAGAGGTCGTCAGCCCTTTCGCTTTGTTAACTGACTCATAAATTATGTATAACAGTTCTGTTATTACCTACACAATGGAACAACTTCATTCACGACACGGAATATTGACTAAAGTGCAACGACGCTGAATAATTTTAAAGTTGATGGCAGATTAAAAATAAAAGAAACTTATCATTCTGTTGCAATAAGAGTCTTCTTTTATGGGACAAGCCCGCCACACTATTCCCTAACCACTGTAACTCCTGTAAGCCAGAATCAACAGTGGCGACCACCAGAAAAGCGCCAGAGCAATGAAGCTCGACGAGTCCCAGAGAAACGATTCAACTGTCTTGGATCCCGCAACGAAATTAATCAGAAAAGAACAGCGGAGGAGTAAGAAATAGTTATTTGTTATACAAGAGTGCAAAGTTGCTTTTTAACCGCGTGTTCAATTTTGATGACCGAGCAAGCGAAGGATTCTAAAATTGAATCACGAGCGCAGCGAGTGATTCAAAATTAGAATCCTGAGCGTTAGCGAGGGAATCAAAAGAGCACGAGGTGAAAAATCTTTGCACTCGAGTGCAACACGTAACTTTTCATAAATGCAAAAAAAAAACGTTTACAAAGTCTGAGTTTTTAACAAATTAAAAAAAAGTTGTATGATATATTCGGCACCATAGAGGTAGCAGTAAATAGGTTTAATGTTTTTTTTTAATTCACAAACTTAGTGCTCACGATGTTCTAAATTCAATTTACTTTATCCTCTAGAGAAGAAAAACGGCTTTTCCACTCAGATATTGAAGATAAATTTACTTTATCCTCTAGAGAATAAAAACGGCTTTTCCACTCAGATATTGAAGATTAAAAATACTCTTTCCGAGATGGTGGGATGAAAAACATATTTTCCACTTCCCTCCAAATCAAGCAGGAGACAGAACAGAATAAGAGCAAAAAGAGCAATAAGAGTCTATGGTTCAGCGTTATTAGAGTTGCAATATTGTCGACTAAAATTCATCATCTGCCTGGCCTTTTCCTAACTATGATGGGGATTGCTTCCAGTCTAACCGGTTGCAGCTGAATACCAGTGTTTTACATAAAGCGACTGCCTATGGGACCGCCACAACCCAGGTACTGGGTAACACGATATCCCTTGGTAAGACTGGTTGTCAAACTTTCTTCTGGCTTCTGACTACCCATAACGACGCCAAAGATCTACGAATCACAGCCGGCTACGTGTTTTTTGAGACACGGAGGGAACTCGGTATGAAAGGGATGGTCACCCATCCACAGACCGCCCGCGGCTAGCGTAGCTTAACCTTTGACCGATCGATCTGTTGATCATTGTGATCGATTAATTGCTAAAAAATCCGGACAAATGCGTTTTTTCATCGACATAAACGGCTGTATCTTTTTTTCACGTTAACATAGAGGGTTGGCTTTTTTACAGCATCAAGGGACCGTAGACTTGAGTATATGGTTTTAATTTCAACTCGATACCTCCACGCGTTCCCGAGATAAAGGGTCTTGACTTTGACAGACAGACAGACAGACGGACAACAAAGTGATCCTATAAGGGTTCCGTTTTTCCTTTTAAAACAAAAACATAAATTCAAAAAACCACACCCCACACCAACCCACCCCAACTTTATTCAGACTTGTGGAAGACGTTCATCATCATATTCATCACCAACTTCACTGTCGTTTACTAGAAAAGAGCTGAAAATCTTCAAAATGTGGTTGTCTAAATTTTCTTGAGTCATTGGAACACTCTCGATGAAGTTACCTTTCAAACAAAAACCGGTCAAGCGCGAGTTGGACTCGCGTGGAGAGGGTTCCGTAAAGCAATTAACTATATTTTGTATTTTTCTGTTGCTACTTACTACCTACCTAAATGTGTATAGTTATTTATGTATACTTCATGCACAAAGGTACAAAGGCGGACTTAATGCCTTAGGCATTCTCTACCAGTCAACTAAGGGTGATGAAGAGATAACATGGCAGGTGCAAATGAAAAAATAATAGTAAAAAAGTTAAAAAGAGACACTTACGGATCCATAAACTACACATACATAATTTAATATTTGGTATATGACATACCTACATAAATAACACACACACAACATACACAAACATAAACACACACACACACACACACACACACACACACACACACACACACACACACACACACTACATAAACATATAATAAATATAAATAAATAAATACAAATATAGGAAAAGAGTATTATGAGATGCTTATTTGTGCTGGATTCGCTATTTACGCTAAAATGCAGCGGCGGCTCTGGAATGCGCTTCACTCTCCAGGCGAAGGCCAAGGCGAAGAATGACCTGAAAATGAAAGGAAGAATGAACAAAATCAGAAGTATGAGAAGGGTAAAGTAAGAGATGGCACATCGCAGATTTCTAGCGTGTGAAGAACATTATTATTGAAAGAGGGAGTAGGGGTGGGTGGGTGGGTGGAGTGGGCTTTTCTCCCTAGAAAAGCGGTGTCTTTGGCGAATGGGCAACCATTTCAACTCAGCCCTGACTTGAGGCTAAGTTCGGCAAGGCTAAGTTCGTCAGGGCTAAGTTCGGCAGGGCTAAGTTCGGCAGGGCTAAGTTCAGCAGCAGGCAGCAGCGCAGCGCAGCAGGGCAGCAGTGGGGCAGGGGCGTGCCGTTGCCTCTTTGACTGACAACCAAGTGTCGAGTCAAGATTCAAACCGAGATTCTTTTACGCTAGGGCTAATGGGAATGACGGTACGGACGAACGACGACGGACGTAACGGTGACGGTAAAATAATCGGAGGAACCGCCACTCTAACTGAGCCACCAGCCTCCAGTTGAGAGAAATTGAGATTGAGCTCCATACTATTGCCATTGCTTTTCTTCTTGGGGGTCCATTGACCCATCCAGACCATGCCAACTCGATGAGCTCTCGTCGATATGATGATATCATGACTGACAGCATTAAAGGCATTGGAGAAATCAATTAAAACTAACACAATAACCTTGGGGAACCGATCACATTTCCGAATTATTTTTGCCCGAATTTCATTTTACCGAAAACTATTGACCGACGTCTTTTTTGCTATAATATAGCAAATGCATATTATGCATTATTTGACATATTTTTAAATCATCGAAGTGCCATAGGTATTATTTTACCGAACTATGTTTCTCCGATTTACAAAATAACTTTTTCCTATTGGCCGAAGCCTCTTTTGAACTATTTTCATTTGCCAAATGATTTATTTGCCATATTTTCACCCCGTCAAAACAACATTTTACAGAATATTATTTAATCACAAATATATAGCCGGTTAGTACTTGGTAGTATTTTCAACATTAAATTAAAATAGTGTCATAAAAAGTCAATATGTTACAAAATTTAGTGACAGAAACGAATCGCTGTGGAGGTGGGGCGGCCCAGACCCCGTAGCGCCGGAGCCGTGACAGAAACAAAGCTTGCTGCATGTTGCATGCCTGCTTGCATGTTTCATTCTTGTTTGCACGCTGCATGCTTGCTTGCATGCGGCATGCTTGTTTTCATGCTGCATGCCTGCTTGCATGCTGCATGCCTGCTTGCATACTTGAAGCAAGAATCTTTGTTTGCAAGTTTATTACTGGGACCACCTGTTTTATTAAGTGCCATTACATTTAAATAATTAATTAAATAAAATAGTAGGAAAGTAACTGAAATTAGCTCTCTTTATAGATCTCTTTATCTCTTCTTTCTCCTACTATTTTGGTGTTATCACCAGTGTAATAAATACATTAGTTTTGAAAGCTCTTTCAAATATTTAATTTCACTCAAATTGTCATCATTTTCAAAAGTTTTTGATTTATCGTTTCTTTTACGACGTATTTTTTTTTTCTTCTGGAGTACCGGTTATCATTGAATCAATATCAGACATATTTACTTCTAGGCGTTTGGTCTAAATTGGTAATTAAAACAGTGGTATAACGAATGTTCGAATAAATGTTATTTCGGCTAAGTGTATAACTTCGGTAAAAAGTTTTCGACCAAATGAAACGTCGAAGCAACGAAAAAAATCGAATTGATAATAGGTCAACTGATACAGCGGCAGACGTGACTTCGATGAAGTAAAAAAATACGAAACGAGAAAAGTTGAAAAGTTTTAGGTGAAATGAAATTCGGTCAAATATTTTTCGACCTTATGATAGGTAACCGTAACCTTGGTATCACCCATTGCTTCTCTAATGTCACTTTATTCTTTATTTAGTTTTAATTACTTCCACCTTCGAATGCGGCTGTCACAATATAAGTATTATCGCACGTAATTATAAAGATGTTTTTAAATCCATGAAAAAAAACGTGCTCAACCATACCACCATATTTCATTTATACCTTCGTTCCTACCTGCCTTTCGTTTCCATACCTTTGTTGTGTTTTTTCTCTCTGCTCACGCACCAACTGGACTACTACAACTGGACTCACCACTATTCTGTAAACTATTTTTTTTTTATTGCAAAAACGTAAACAATAAAGTAATTCCAACCGGCTCCTAAGACAGGCATTTATCATCTCTTTGAATTGTTTATTTATTAACACTTCAAGCACAATGTACAGAGGCGGACTTAATGCCATAGGCATTTTCAATTGTTGACGCTGAAGAATATTGTTTCCAGTAATTAAAATAACCAAACAAACACGTTTAATTCGCATTCGCATACTACCTATTTTTATTATTACGTATTATCGTATTTGTCAGGGACTTTTTTTGAAAAAGTGGCAACACTTCAGTGACTCACACATAGATAAAAAAGTGGCGACAGTTGTCTATTCTAAATGCGTTATCTACCTTTTTTTATTTATTATTAATATTTATTTATTATTTTACACGAAGTTATGCAATCTTTTAACTCTATCTTAAGTTTTACTATGGTAAAAGCTTTGTATAATAATTGAGAAAAAAAAATCTGATGCTATATAGTCTACACATTTTTGTTGACATAATCATAAATGCGTATCAACAACGCGCTCAGAGGGCTAATTCACGTAATTTTATGACGCGCCGATGAAGTTGTAGTGCAGTTGCAGTTAAGTTCAAGTTTGGGTGATATAAACGGTATTCTTGTAATCTTAAACTGCGCGTAAGCTGCGCGTGAACTGAACGACAACCAAACTCTACCAAACTTACTTATGGTGTAGCCACATGAGAGAAAAAATATTACTTACTAAATAATTGAATAGGATCGTTTACATTTCAATGAATATGACCCGTATGTGTGTATGTTGTTTGTACAAACATACGGGTCGAACTCAGAAGCTCCTTTTTTTTTTGAAGTCGTTTAAAAAAGGCGTGAATCATGAGCCCCTCTGGGCTGCATGCAGCATTATGGAAATTAGCAAAGGGTTGAAAGTTAGATAAGTATCGGATCAATATTGCAAAATGCGAGCCCAAACGAGAATAATTTACAAACTATATTTTGACCAATGTAATTTTTCCAATTTCATACATCATTTGTCTCAGTCAAAATTCATAATCGGTCAAAACAACTTTTGACTATAAAAATCAGTCGGTGCTTTGAACCAATTTTTTATCCCTTAAAAAACTTAGGTCCTAGGTCTTAGGCCATTTTAGGTTTTTTTTTAGGTTGGTAGGTTTTTTTTGTGACCCTTTAAAACCTTTTGTTTTGTAATGATAACAATAGGGAGTTCCGTATTTTCTTTTTATAGCTAAAACGCTTTTTGTTTTAATAAGGATTTTGACTGAAGCCAGTCAAACTTTTAACATTTATCATTAAAACATTTTTTATTTTTTTGTCGTTTGTTTGTTCCGGCTAATATCTCTGAAACGGCTGGACCGATTTTGACCGAACTTTGACTGCCAGATAGCTGATGTTATAAGTAGTAACTTAGGGTACTTTTTTGGGAAATTCATTTGTGTTACGCGCAAAAAAACCGTTTATAATCGTATTGATAAGTCTGAAATCGCCGATAGCCTCGAGCAACCGAGGAGATACACCCCCCGTGGTGAGGTGAAACGGGGCCCTATTACTAAAACTCCACTGTCCGTCTATCTGACTGTCTGCCACCAAGCTGTATCCCATGAACCGTGATAGCCGGTATTGCTGTTGTCGCTATAACAACAAATAATAAAAACAGAATAAAACAAATATTTAAGGGGGGCTCCCATACAACAAACGTGATTTTTTGCTCGATGTCAAATCAGAGCAATAAAAAAGTTTTTATTTCATTTTATAAAAAACTTAATATTTTTTTTATAAAAAACTTTTTGATTGGTCTGAGTGTCTAATTTAATGTTGTATGGATAATGATATGATACGGAACCATTCGTGCGCGAGAAAAAAAGGAAGAAAGTGAAGCACCCTAAGTAAGCCGGACCGCTTGTAGAAACATGCCTCACGCACACATACACATCATCGAGAGCTAGTATTATTATTTACATTTTTCCCGGGACGCGCGAAAAACGGTTATCGCGGATGCAGATGAAGTCGCGAATCAATAAGAAGCCAATGTCCTTTCTTTGGGTTTTAACTTACTCCGTACGAAACTTCATAGAAATCGGTCCAGTGTGGTTTAGCTGTGAAAGCGTAGTAGATAGACAAGTTACTTTCGCCTTTATAATTATTAGTTTAGACTAGCTTTTTGCCCGCGAGTTCACCTGCTTAGACTTCAGAAGAAAAGAAAAGACTGATTTAAGATGTAAATTATGATTATGATGTGTATTTCATATTTCATGTACCTATCATTTCATTTTAGAATTAATTTATATCATAAGCAAACACATAAACGGGATAAAGATTTTCCTACATCTATATTTATACTTTCAGCAAATTCCATACAGCCATCTCAGACCAATTTTTATTGGTCTGTGGTGGCAGCCATTTAGTTCTTAGGGGACGTTTACTAACTATAAACTAACTACCTCCAAATTTCATCTTTATACGTCAAGCGTTTTTCGATATTTCGTGATGAGTAAGTGAGTGACCTTTCGCTTTGATATATTTAGATAGATTAGAAGATAGAAGAATTGCTCGTTTAAAGGTATTAGATACTACTTAGTAGGATAGTGCAATATTTTTTTTTATTTTAGTTAATACTGGCACTTTACCTACCCGCTACTTCGTCCACAACAACAAACCACAATCCACAAACCCCACAATCCACAACACACACACCATACACAATCCACCACAACACAACAACCACAATCCCACAGCCCACAATCTACAAACCACCACAATCCATTACTCACAATCCACAATCTCACCCCCCCCCCCCTCTCTTTCTCTTGTCCACAATCTTACAGATCCTTAATTACTTGATAAAAAAAATATAGCCTACTCCAGTCAAAAAAGAGGAGAGAATCTTCAAAATAAAAATATGTTAAGTACTTATACATTTTTTGAGATTATCCATTAAAAGAGAACGTACGAAAAAAAAATCATTTTTTTAATAATATAAGTTTAGTTAGATGGATGGTATATTATATACAAACAAGATTTACGAAGGTCGAACCAATACTCGTACAGTAACTACTATCTCCTACGTATGTAGCCTCAAGTCAACCAAAGTTACAAAATCCACTGATTTGGTAATTACATGCTCATTTAGTAACCGGCCAAGCGTTGCTAGAACCGTCTTGTCGTTACTAGAATACATTGCAAGACTGACACGACTGAATTAATTGGAGAGACGATATCTAAAGAAGAAAGATTTGTTTGTTTGTTACGATTTAACTCAAAAACTACTCGACCGATTTTAAAAATTCTTTCACCATTAGAAAGCTGCATTATTCTTGAGTAACATAGGCTATATTTATCAATTGAAAAAATTAGGGATCCTTGAGAAAAATCACGCGAACGAAGTCGCGGGCAGTGCTAGTCCATACAAATAAATAAAATTGAATTGTATATTTGTAATGTCAATTTAACAGTTTTTCACTAAATGCATATGAAAGTACATACAGTTCTTATATCAAAATATATTTTGTTTTATTTTTTGTTGTCTGTCTGTCTGTTTAATCCGGCTAATCTCTGAAACGGCTGGACCGATTTTGACAGGACATTTCATTGGCAGATAGTTAATGTTATGAGGAGTAACTAAGGCTACTTTTATGTTAGAAAATAAATTAGAGTTCCGCGCAAAAATATTACACCTTGGCTGATAACTGACAATCACGCGAAGTCGCGGGGATCATCTAGTTAACCAATCATTCAGAACTTCTCTAAAACAAACTTCATTTTAGGCCTGAAAACGTGATTATTTTTTAAGTTACAATAGAATTTGATTTTTAGTTCCTTTCAAATCAATAAATAGTCAAATAAGTTGACAAAGGACGCACAAGAAGTGACGTCATATTCACCTTCCTAACCCTATCACATGTTAAAAAAAAAGAAATGTTTTTTTCTTTCTTCCTGCTGTCATGTCAACCGTCATGAATTCATGATATCACTGACTTATTTATCATAATATTCTTTACACAATGCCTCATTCATCTAATCTTCGGCCATCCTCTTACTCTCCACCCATCCACATTTGTATTCATAACTCAGAAGTATGGTCAAAAGTGTCCGTTAAAATGTGTGGTGGCGATGGCGCTGCAATCGCGACCGGGTAAACATTTTCTAACTCGGCATACTTCACTCCGTGAACAACAGACTGCTACAGTCATACCATACCCAGTGCACGCTAGCGCCATTTTGATGGGTTTTGGAACTGTTATTTACTGCTTAAAGGCGCCCCCACACAGGTGTGTTATTACCGCCGATAATATCTCATTACGTTTTTGCGATAATGCGTCCCGATTCCTCGTACGACGTACTTCTGTTTCGTCGTTATTATCGCATCAGTGTGTAACTTCGTAGCCGTCCTAGTACAAAATGTACTGAAAACAAATATTGCAAAAACGCATGCGATAATATCGGCGGTAATAACGCACCTGTGGGAGCCTTAGAGCTGGTAAATTTTTCATCTTTCCCCCTTATGAGATGTTTTCCTTAGGTAACTCTAGCCTCTCTAGCCTCTAGCCATATCCAGAAGTGACGTCATAAGCATGAATTGCCGTACAAAATATAGGTGAGTCGGGTTTTGACAGCTCAGAAAAAGTATGTTGATTGATGTCCATATTCTACTCTGTTGAGATATAATAAAATATTAAATATAATTTCGTTAGAAAAAGTCAATAAATATTTTCAATCAAGCAATAATAATTAAATAAAATATAATAATAATAATAATATGTGGGGACATTTTCACACACGGCCATCTGACCCCAAACTAGGGAGACCCTGTACTACTAATACAAAGCCTAAAAATAAATATAAACATATAATATGTACAATGGAGGGTAGTGTGGCTTGTAGCCACGGTTGGTCATTCAGGGACACATTAAGAAGTGAAGTGAGTGTATTTTTAATAATTTGATCAATTTTGTCCAAAAGGTGGCTGCTTCCATAAAGGTAAAGAGCGAAGGTAGTACATAAAATTTGGGCCAAAACAACAATACCTGACAAGGGTAAATGCCGAATCTAGATTAATTTTGGAGAGCCTATCCGAAATATCGTCAAATCATCTGATTTTTTCGTCAATAAAAGGTGCAAAACTATCTTCTAAAATTGGGGAACCTAGGAGGTGCAGTGAGCTTTTTTCCAAAATTTTGATTTCTGAAGCTGTTGCATTAAATTCATCTAAAGTTGTTTGTTTGTTGGTAGAGTCGCAAAGAAAAATTTCACATTTGGAGGGATTCAGGTCTAGGCCAATATAGATTGAAATTGCTAGCAAACAATTCGTTATTTATGTCATGAGTTGTTTGTAAACACAAGAATGTTATACCATAATACAGTAACCAAATTTTAAATGTCCATGGTGGCGCTGCTTGTAAAAGGAACTAGTTGATTTCAGTACAATTATTCCATAATTGCTATTTTTTCCGCGCGTCTAAATATTCTGGGCTTTCTGTACTCATTTCGATGTTGGTGTTGTGGATTTCATTATGTAATGTTCACATACATAATACCTATAAATTTCTCGGTGCTGTGTTATGCAATGATTCGATATGCAAGGGAATGTTTATAAAACTGACGTATGAGAATTGTATTTTCATTTACAAAAACCCATTGCCCTAACTATACAAATAAATGAAATTGAAATAATTATCTGTTTGTAACGTCAAAATACCAGCTTTTTACTATATATTTTTTTCAATTGAATATAAACCTTATTCTTTGGTGATAAAGTAGAAAATCTATCAAAGAAATTTGACAGTTTGTTGTAGCTTGATGTATTGTTTATGCTAGCCTCTGTACATAGATAAAAAAATGGTTTTTTTTTAATTGATCTTGTTGTTTGTTTGTTCCGGCTAATCTCTAAAACGCCTGGACTGATTTTGACGGAACGTTCACTGACAGATAATTGATGTCATAAGGAGTAAATTAGGGACCACCGCAAAAAAAAAATTCGCTGATACCCGACAATCACGCGGACAAAATCAGCTAGTTTGAAACTAAAAATATTGGCGAAAATATTGTTAATACATAAACTATTCCATTATTTGAATCAATATGATATGAAGAAGGAGGAAGTTAGATATTATGATAGTTTACAGGAAGGGATAGAAGAAGAAAACATGTAACATGGAAAAGGGCAGGAGATAAATTTCAATAAATAAATGGAATAAACTTTTTTTAAATAAATATTATGAGTGGCAACCCTTTAAAAAATATAAAATTGCTGTATCAACAATTTCAACCGAACAGCTGTTTCTGACATTGCATGTGCAAAATTGTTTTGCTTGGCAAAATGTAAACAAACAATGCTTGTTTGAAAACAACATGGCGTACTTTGTACCTATTTGTGGTACTTAGTAGTTTTTATTCATAGTTCAGTTTTCACATTCATAATTAATGATTTAATGAACGATTTATAAATAATGTAAAACTTTTTTTAAGTATGGAGTTTCCTGCCCATTCTTCTCCATACGAAACTACCTTTTGAAAAGGGCAACTAGATTAAATACGTTTTTCTTGCATAGTGATGTTCTAAAGTGCCTTTTAATCTGCATAAAATGGTCTAATTGAAATAAATGATTTGTTACTTTTAAGGTTTTTTTCATGGTGTTTTTAAGACAGTTGCCAAATTAGATTTGCTGAATTAAAAAAGTAAATGCAAGCAATGAGTAAGCATAATTTTTACACATAATTATTATGTGTAAAATGCAGTCATTACAATCACAACATAAAATAGTTAATATTTTATCATCATTATGCTCCGAGTGATTTTCAGACTGTAGTGAAGATGGAAAACCAGCTTTATCAATATGTGTAGAGTAAGGGACTAACTACACTTATTCAGCTCTACTCAGCTTTTGTCTATAGAAAATACCAATTTTGTTTTGCATCCACTCAAATGCAGAAAGCTAAACGGAGGCTTATGCATCTCCATACTAAACCAGTGTTTTGATGGAACAAAAGCTGAAAAGTTTAGTTAATCCCTATAAATATGTGTTTGTTACTAAATTAGCACTCACCAATCTGGTTTTCTTCATTCAATATGTCCTTTTAAATCGTTGTTATGTTCTTCGTAAACTTTGTATGCATGTAAATCTTGATAATTCTGCTTTTGTATAATATCCTTCCTTCCTTTCCATTTCTTATCTTATTGTATCTTTCTCCTCGGTTGATCTTGAAGTCTTCATTCTTCTTGAGCTAAAAAGTAAGATTTTGCTCCACTCGTGAAGAGTAAGGAGTAACGTTTTTTGACCTTCTGACAGAAACATTGAACCATTTGGCGGGCTCCGAAGAGCCCTAGGACAGGATAGGAACAAGGGATGGGACAAGGTGGGACAGGATGCTGCGGACAGTCTTGCGTAGAGCGGCCACCGCCCATGCTCTATCTTCACTTAAAGTATTACATTACAAATTAATTATAAAAAACTTGTAAAATTCCAAATATACTCGTTTTTTTTTTTGTACATCACAGAAAGCTCCTAGACGTTCTGGCCGCAGGTGCCCGCAGCTGAGATCAATATATTATACTGTACAAACATATATAATAGACTCCCAATCTTCAACAGTCGGCTTTCACATTTACCGTATTGTTAAATTTTAAAATCTACAACTAGGGTGCGCCGGGCCGGGCCTCACACACGTACGTTTAAAGCTTTGGACGGCAGGTCCTCCCGCCGGAGGCAGGCCCAACGCGCACAAATAAAATACACATCGCTCTCAAGATAAATAAACGATACGACTAGCGGCGCAGCAGCGCGGGCGCCGCGAGCCGGCGGAGCACCCAACAACATAAAGAGGCCTCCGCCGAGCGCTCGCGTCTGCCGCGCCGGCCACCGGCGGCCCAGAGGCGCTTCGCCGACGCCCCATTCATTTTTTTGTGTTTTTTCTCTTGTTTAGGGCCAGGGCGGCGACGGCAGCGCCCACAGAGCCGCGGCTGCACTTACCTACTAAAATTTTCACAAAATAATACCTAACGCCGGAATTTGGTCGGCTGCGGAGCGCGGCCGCGAGCGGCACTGGGTCGCGGACGGCCGCACCTCGCGCCTCGAAATAAAAAACTTAGCACTGAGCGGCGGACGCGGCAAGACGGCGAGCCGCCACACCGCGCCCGCGCCACTTATCACTAGCTTAGAGTCCGTATGGCGGGCGGCGCTCTACGCCGTCACGTTGAGGAGCAGCTTGAGCGGTAGCGCGCGGTCGGGCTCCGGGCGACAGCGGCCCTCTCGCCGCCAGTGTGTGGGAGGCGGCGGAAGCGCGGCTGCGGCGGGAGCTGCGCCCCACTTGCTGGCCGCGTATCGCTCGCACCGCTCGCTCCGCTCGTCGCGTCGCTCCCGCCTCAGCGCAGAGCGGCGCCGGCCGCGGGCCTGTGGAGCGCCCACGGCCGTAGGGGGACTGGGCCGGTTCATGTCGCGGGCCCCCGGGTCTTCTTCGTCGGGTTGTTGTTGATACTCCGGCTCCTTCACTTTTACAGTTTTCACGGACACTTGTATAATTATATGTCAACGGGCACTGTGTTGTTTCAGTCGGGGGTGCTCCGTTGCGTAGCTCGCGTCCTCTAGCTTAGCGCGATTTCGATGTTTGACAAGATGGTCGCCGTTCGCACGCGAGATTGTGTGTGCTGTGTATGTGGCTTCGCTCGATCGCTGCGATCCGCCGGGGTCGGCCTCGAACCGCTGTCGATCTACTTGGATGACACGTCGAAACACTTAACTGCTTCACTTTCACGACTTGATACGTCGGCGGTCGCGCTGCTAGCTTCTATGATGATGATCGATTAATATGGGAATAAAATATGGACGCCACCTCTCCATTATTCGCACCTTCACCTCTCGATTTCGACTACGTGACGTCGGTGGCGCTCGCGGTATTTATATGGTAATGGCGGCTGCGCGACTCTAGTTGCGCAGTGGGGATATAAAGCGGGCCATTCACGTTAATACTATTTACTAATGCGATTGTCGTAGCGAATAATAAATTGATTCCTAGAAATATTCAAATGCAATTCAAGATATATAAACCATATCTTTATTTCCACAAAAAGTATTTTTTAGTGTTTTAGCATAAACACATGCATAATTTTGACGTAAGTTTGACAGTTGACACTCACTAGACACGTGTCAAACCAACATGTTCTGTTTTGTCCCTGTATTATAGTATTTCCAGTTAGTGGTGTGTCTTGTCCTTTTAAGATGAATAGATTAATAATTTATTCATCACAAACCATAAGTCTGAATTTTCTGCCATTGGAAAGTCGCTTCATTATGCAAGTCCTTTGACTGTCAAACAGCAATTGCCGGCAGGACGGACCATGGCCCCTTTAAAAAAAAAATCGAAATGTGTGCTGGGATACAATATTAGAAGTGCAACTTCAACGGATCGATATAGTCTACCCCCTCCACGCAGACGTATTTTTATTTTTTATTTTTCAGTTTGCAGAAATAGTTCGATGATCTGAAGAGTTCGAAGAACCGAAACAAGCCCATTATACCACACCATCCGTAGACGATTAAGTATTTGTAGGCTTTTTTTTTTTTAACCAAATTGACAGTTAATATAACTACGGGGCAACATGCATATTAACATAGTTGTGCATTCAGGACTGTTAATTTCATTTTTTGACGTGATAACGTCTTATCGTCTAATTAGTAAAAACAATAACAGTCTCTAGATAAAAAGATCCCAATTGTGTCAATCTTTTTAGATATGTCGAAAGCTTTCGACTTCGTATCACACAGTTTACTTCTTCAAAAGCTTGAAAAACGTGGTATAAGAGGGAATGCACTAGATTGGATAGAAAGCTACCTCTCTTCACGACATCAATGTGTCGAAATACCAAACATATCAGGACAATATAAAACTAGACAAAGATCCCAGTATATGGTGAATAATTATGGGGTACCACAGGGTAGTATCCTGGGGCCTTTACTATTCTTACTTCATATTAATGACCTTCCAGAGGCCACCACTTACAAATGTATCTTATACGCAGATGATACAACTCTACTTGTTCACTGCAATAATAAAAATACCTATGAAGATGACGTAAATAATACCTTGAATAGTGTAATGAAATGGCTCGACAATACTAATTTAAATGTAAATATTAATAAAACTAAACTTGTCCAATTTCAGACTTACAATAGTACCCCGATATCTATAAATATAACCCAAAACGACAAAGTTGTTGAAAAAGTAAACTCAACGACATTTCTAGGTCTTATTATAGACAGACACTGTAATTTGAAGCAACACATAGACAAAATATGCTTCAAACTAGACAGTTACGTATATTGTGTTAAATAGACTCCGGCTAATCACCACACTCAATGCCACCCTTTGCGCATATCATGGATACGTTTCCTCAGTTTTACGTTATGGAATAGTCATATGGGGCAACTCGGTTAATCTAATCAGAGCATTCAGGGCACAAAAAAAGTGTGTGAGAGCAATTAGTGGAGCAGAGTGCTTAGACAGTTGTGTACCGCTTTTCAAAAAACATTGTATTTTACCATTACCAAGTCTGTACATTTATGAAACTTGTTTATTTGTGTACAAACACCCTTCTCTCTTCAAAAAAAACACAGCTGTCACTAACAGAATAAGTAGATTTCCTCATAAATTACATATCCCTTATCAACGCACCAAAATGTATAGTATAAATTCTTACTGTATGGCTATTCGAATTTATAATAAATTACCAAATGGCTTAAAATGCCTTAATTTAAGCAAGTTTTAGCGCAAACTCTTTGATTTACTACTTAATAAATGCTATTACTCAACAAACGAGTTCCTGAGTGATAAATCATTATATATATTGTTTAAATTTTAGTTATAAGAAAATATTTGTACACCAGAAATGGTAGAATGTATGAGACCATGAGCTCAACACCTTATTGTACTATATTCTTACAAATAAACTGTTCTTTCTTTCTTTCTTTCTTTCTATAAATCGATGAACACCGGCTGCACGCATGAAAAAGTGTCACGTTCTGCCTGAGCCTGAGTATGCAAGCGAGAGCGTGGAACAAGCGATAGAGAGGCACGATCGGCCCTAGCGTCTACAATAAGCTCCGCCCACCTCGGCGGAATCCATTATTTGGTTATGTTATATATGTAAGCCATTATGTTTCTTTACGACGTTCAATGACGTAAAACTATCGTCCGTAAATCGACTTTACAGACAACCAATTTTTTACAAGATTGACCTTTGAAGCTTTTTGAAGAAAAAGGAATTCTGTCTCTTTCTGATAACCCTTGACAGAAGAGATAGCATTGCCTGGTGCGAAAGAGACACAACGCTTCAAGGTCTCCAAAACGGGTTTCACTAGACTCTTTGACGTGTTCTCTTCACGTTTATTATAAGCTTCTTGGTAATACCATCAGTTATCTTGAACCTGTAAGCCGTAAAGATAGAAAACAAAGCATTTATTTAATCAGAATTAATACTTCCTTGAAAGTACTAAGTCGCTTATTGCAGTATTTGTTCAAGTAAGGGAAATTCCGTTCCCTTATCTCTTATCTAGAGTCATTAGCAAAGTGGTACTACTTAAGTACGCGTGATAAAAATTATGAGTGCAATTGAAAAACAATAGATTTATGAAGGGATTGCAGTGCTTATCGGTGAGTCAGTTAGTTCGGTTAATGGTTACTTGAGATAATAATCATTCAGTCATTAACACGAACGGCAATTGAAGCAATTGAAAATGAGGACGTTTAACGTATGAATGTACTACTAATTAAGTACCTACTTAAGCGACATTGTTTTAGTAAGGTTCTTTGTAATTGCAAATGTCCACTTAACATCAAATGGGCTGGTGGGCTGTCGGCATGTTTGCCATCCACCGACTTAAAAAATTTTGGACTAAATGGTGGAGGCAATGGTGGTGGTTTTTTTCAACCAGGCCAATTTAAATTTTCTTACGGTTATGCAAATTGTTTTAGGTTGTATAGATATTAATAAATTTTATACGCGACAATTATATTGCTACTATACTTACGATAATGTAAAGTGGAGGTTTTCTTTGATCCTGAGGCATATTTGGGAAGCAATAAAGTGGTAGTATATTCACCGACTGGTTTGAATCACAAACATGAGCTTAACCAAAATACCCACTATTTGTAGATAGAGAAATATAATGAAACAAGTGGTAATAAAAAAAAATTGAAACAACATTGTTTAATTTTTAATTTGGTCCGGAAATATAATTTAAATCACTGGAAATACAATACATGTACAAAAATGCGATTTCTAGAACAATCTGTAAAAAGTCGCATCCGTAACACGTGAATAGACAGCTTTATTCGTCGCCTAGTACCAATCTGCTAGCAATTGTAAAAAAAATATGACGATGAAAACAAGGAGGTTGGGGGTATAGCCCGACCATGTTCGGAAGTACGCTCATACAAAGACTCCCGTAATTTCCCAACGATATTGAATTTGACAGAGTTATTGCAAATGGCCGTTGTGACTTGTGTACAATGTGTATACTTGTGTTATTTTCGCTTAGCCTATTGGTAGAGGAGATAAGGACTTGTTTGTTTATGTTATAATAAACTGACTCCTTGTTATCAGAGCTAATAATAATTTAATTTAGTACTTATAGTACAATAATATAATAATCATAACAACCTATTCACGTAACATAACAATACGGTCTACAGTAGGTATAATACCTACCTATACTTTGTGTGGTAGGTAGGTACTTATACTCAGGTAGCCAAGCAAGCAATTTCCTTTTTCATCGAAATATGTAAACATTCTATTTGTTTAGGAAATAATGTCAAAATTACGGTCCTGCAAAGTTGTAAAGAGAAAGTTAAGGGAAATAGGCTCTACGTCGCATCTACTTCGAAAACGATGACAACTTTGTAATTTTGCAAGTACCTACCTAGGGTACCTAGAAAGGTATTGCAGTTTCGAGGTGTAGGTATCTACGTCATTGAAATACAATACGGTCAACGTAACTTGGCGCGTCTGAAGTTAGCTGTTTGGCTGCGCAATGGAACTTTTAGGAACGAAATTGTCTACTGCGCAGCTAATCGGCTAACTTCAGACGCGCCAAGTTACGTTGACCGTACTGTACGTGACCGCACAGGCAGCGAAACAAGGATTGCGTATATTTTTCGCTGCGTCAGAGTCACTGTCTTCTAAAATTGACAACCCATTTCTTCTTCCTTTCTCTAATACCTGCTTGTTAGTATGCTTGTATGTTTTGCTGTATTGATTATCTACATTGAGTTTGACGGCCATATTTCTTAGGGCATAGGCTCAGATTATAAAATAACCCTCCTTCTGGCGCAGTCGGTTAACAAGAATATGCCCACAGTTAGGTACCAGAAACGCGAACTGCTTTGATTATTGTGTTTTGCATTATTTTATGCAGTCAAGTAGAAAAGTAGCCGGGTCGCTACTAACGAATATTTAGCAATACTGTTTCAGTAGGTACCCGTTCTACTAGCACAGACCAGTAGAGTGCAATTACTCTACCAATGTAAACGTTCCCCAGACATTGTCAAGTTGTTTTTTTTCTACCGTTGCAAAGTGTATATAGGAACGCTCCTTTCGTCCTTTTGAAGGACTACCTAACAATTAAAAATAAAGAAACAGGTGTTTTTAACTTGTTGTTCAAAAGGTATAGGTAGGTGCCGTATTCTTTCATTTTGACCTTTTGTTGTACTTACCTACTTAATATTTACTTACCTACCTAACTACAGGTTTGTAAAGTAACGGTTATATTTTTTACAGATTATAAAAGGTTATCCGCTTGTTTGTTTTTCGTAATCGGGGTCCAGCAAGAATAAAACTAGGATAGGTAGACAGATATCATTTTGGATTTAAGGTTGCGGAAAACCAATAGGTAATAAGCAACTTTATCCCCTGGAAGCTGCATAAGACATAAGACACCTTTCTAAACGCCTCGATTCAAAAATATTCATCATGTGGACGTGACTGAAGAACCTCTGAAGAACTAAGTGTAGGTACCTATGCTAGGCTGTATTCTAGAACTCTGACTGACCACTCCACAATCGCTCGACAACATTTTATATAAAGATATTTAGGTAATAATGTTATCGTAGTTTTATGTGCCTGCTGTTTATGCAGTATAGGGTCAAACCAGGTCACGAAATAAATTTACATTCAGCCCAATTAATGTTATCAGAATACAGAAACTGTGTAACTTTGGCCGAACAAATAGTGTTGTGTTTGAACAGGCTGTCCAGTATATCTTGATAGTTATAAGTGGCGCCACTTGCTTAGATCAAATGTGAAATCCAGTTCAGAGTTAGTTTCATTTTTCGTCACCGTTCTAGAAATATTGGGTGTAGTTTATTTTTATTTTATTGACGACAATGAATTCGACCTATTTACGATAGTCATTTGTTTGAATTAAATAAATGTAAGCTGTTGGCAAGCTGTAGTGGTAGGAATTAAGTAATTTGGTCATTATTAGAAGCACGTGTTCGCAGCCATATAAAAGCTACAATTTTTAAACTGTATGCCTGTTAAAATTTTCACGAAATACTTATACTGATGAAAGAAAAGCTTCCCACCTTTGCCCAGCTGCTCAGCGGACACTGAAAAAAAAGCAATATTTGTTTTGTTCATGAAGATAAGGGTATAAATGGAGCCAACACTTAGAACAAAAGCTTGAAACCACGGAATAATAAAAACAAGAATAATAAAAACAACTTGTTTTTATTATTCCGTGCATGAAACCAACTGTGGGCGGATGCTCTCTTTCTGAATGCATACATAAGAACGAGACAGTGATATGAGTTTTCTTTATCTTATGTATGCATTCAGAAAGAGAGCGTCTGCCCACAGTTGGCTTCACTTAGGTATTTATAGTGTTGCCTCCACTTTTATCTATAAGCTTCTTGGTTTTGTTCGATGATTTGGATTCCAACCTTTATTCTGTGTTAATGATACTTACTTTCATGTCTTGAAGAAGAACAGTAAAGACAAAATCCGAATGGATCTACTCCATTTTATATCATACTATTAGCCGCTTCCGCGTGATGGTCACTTCTAAGCAGGGTTTTTTTTTTATCGCGGAACCATATTTTTTTCTTAAATAAAAGTAGCCTAAGCCAGCAATAAAAGTAGCCTAGAACATCAGTTATCTACCAGTGAAAGCCGGTAAATCGGTAAAGCTGTTTCGAAGATCGGCCAGAACAAACAGACAGAAAGATAAAAAAATAATTACATAGGTAAGTACCTAAATGTTTTTTTTTTATTTAAGTAGGTAGGTACCGCTTATTACTTTCTTATGCATTTAGTAAAAAGCTGTCATTTTGACATTACAAACAGACATTTCAATTTAATTTATTAATATTGATTTTTGTGTACCTCGTTATTTGTGTTCAATTTCGTTGCAACGTTGTTCAGTTTCGTGTTTGACGACACGGTTGGCGCAGTGGCTGAGCGATCGACTGCTGCGCAGCGTGTTGCGAGTTCGATTCCCGCCCAGGGTAAACATTTGTGTGATGAGCACTTGTGTTTGCCTTGTGTCTGGGTGTTGTTTATCTATATATGTATGTATTTACAAAAAAAATATGTATTTGTGTATGTATATCAGCTGTCTGACACCCATAGTACAGGGTCTGCCTAGTTTGGGGTCAGATGGCCGTGTATGAAAATGTCCCCACATATATATTTCAAACTACAGTCAGTGACCAATACTGTTAAGCGCGCGTGTAAAGCGCTGTGTGTTGCTGAGATAGGAGCCTTTTGGCCTGGTACAGGACCAATTTTCGTTTTCTCTTTTTTTCTTCTTTAATGTTATTTTTGTGTGTGTTTTTGTCCTGGGGGGCGAATAAATACTTTTTCTTTCTTTCAAAAATCTCCATCGTGTTAAATTCTAGCGGGATGACAGCTGACCTCAACCTCAGTTCACTTAATATAACTGAAAAACTTCTACATGGTACCTATACCCTAAACTTTCGTTCAATCATTGCGCAATCTTCAATATTAACCCTTTACGGTCAATAATATTGCACAATTCGTAATATTGTATAATGCCCGGTCCGCCTCAGTCCTGCAGCAGGAGCAACTAGAAGCCAGGTAGATATTATTATTTAATATTATCTGTATCCCGTAAATGGGTACAGGACTAACGTAATATCGGTAACAGAGGGGGTCATTAACTAAAGGATATTTTTGTAGACCTAGAAATGTTAAAGCTAAGATGATTTATAATACTTACTTAATTAAAAATTATCGTAACATGTACAGAAAAATTAAATTCTGTTTAACGAGATTTAACTTAAGAAAAATATTTGACTTTCATTTTGCAACAACAGGTACGGTCACCAAAGGAGATAAGTATCCATGTCGCCGGAAACAGTTGAAGTTTACTTAGAAACCGATAGGTTTTTATGAATAAAATAAAATACAATTTATAGAGAATAAACAGTTCAATGATTTAATAAAATTTCATTTGAAAGTCCCCATTGGTTTCTAAGAAATCTTCAACTATTCCCGACGACATGGATACATATCTCTTTTAATATTACTACGTAGTAATAATAACTCAGTGGTTCCTAACTAAAATTTTAGTTTGTGAGCCAGGTCTTTACCTACGGAGCGACTACTTCACAATTACTTCATAAATTATTAATTATTTTTCACCCTACAGAGCGCTTTACAATTTATATGTATTGAGTTTTAACCCTTCAAACAAACCCTTCAAACAAAATTGTGTGAAAGAACGGGTGCCCCTAGTTTACAACAATAGTTTATAGGGGTAAATAAATGGGACATGGCTCGATAAATACAATTAATGGTCATGCCAAATGCCCCTTGTATTATTGCCCATATTATTATTTTCATTTGTAACTAGACAGCCGACTCCAATGTACTCCAAAATATTTTGTAGAAAATACCCTCAGGACTACATTCCAAAAACGTAATAGCTGCCGTAACCATCTGATTTTACTTTTTTTAGAACGCATCCATAGAGTGCCCAGAATATCTTGGCATGCGGAAAACAGAAAGGAACTTTTTTTCAATTTATTTCTTCAGATTTCCTTAGCAAGTGGCGCCATCTTAAAGCGTCTTGAAAAACTGGTTACCTTTGTATATAAACACGACAACAGCTGTAGGATAAAACCTGCCAGCCAGGATGTGGGTTACCAGCTGAGATGTTTTGTTTTTGTTATCTTCTGCTCTTTCTAACTTGTAAGAGCGAAAGAGACGGAAACACTTCGCGTGGGAGCTTGGTCCCGGCCACTCCCGACTGTTATTTTGATAAAAAACGGGATATGGAATGTTGAGCCAGACAAGCTTTGAATCCTTGGTTTTTTTTTGTTGGAACCACAATGTGTGGAACTGCTTGGAAACAACCTATTCTGCTTGAATCAGAATGATTTTGCTTTGATAAAAATCTTATCGTATATAATCACGTTACTCATAGGTTTTCATAACTCGGTAAATGTTGATATTCGGGTTTTTTATATAGATATCTATCTACACAAATTGTATGCAAAACAAAATAAAATAATTTAAAAAAACCCGTGAAGACACTTGGATGTCTAAGTACAATTTTTAACATTTTGCAGGTACATATAACACTACACGCAATGATATTATATTTTGACTACACGTTAATTACGTATAATCATCGTCATAATTATTTACCTGCATTAATTATGCTGCTTTGTTTAATTAACAGAAGATGCCCCATTTTATACAATTTCTATCTTTTCTATTATCATAGTTTTACAGGGTTTGCGTATGACTAGAATCGGAATCGTGCGGACGGTCTCGTCGGCATTTTGAGATACAGGTACAGTCAAAGTTATTTGATTATTTTTCAACCGACTTCAAAAAAGGAAAGGAGGAGGTTATCAATTCGTCTGTATTTTTTTTTTTTTTTTTTTTATGTTTGTTACTTGATTTCTCGGGACTGGGTGAACCGATTTTGATGATTCTTTTTTTATTTGGAAGCCAGTGCTTCCCGTGTGGTCCCATTTTAATTTGGTCCAGTTCTGACAATGGCATCCATGAGAAAACCGTATAAGTCATAAATTTGCATTAAGTATGTGCGCGATTTGTTACGCGATTTCTCAGGCAAACGTAAACCGATTTTGAAAATTCTTTTTTTTATAGATACGGTACGCTTCAGGGGTGGTCCCATATAAATTTTATCGAAATTGATTCAGCACTTTTTGAAAAATCAACAAATACCCAAAAATTTTACATAGACGACGTTTTAGTTTCATCAAGCTTTGTAGTAGTTAACTTTCAATCTCTTCTTAATAGATTAGAATGAGAAGGAGGAACTAAAAAGCGGAAAATAAAAAGCTTTTTACAAAAAAGACAACCGCCTTCAAAAAGTGAAAAATAACTTTAGCACAGAACACACATTGACTTTAGTTTCGGAAGTCGGTGGCAATACAAAACAACAAACAGAACAAAGCCACTGAATTTCGAAACTAAAGCCAATGTGTTCTGTGCTAAAGTTATTTTTCACTTTTTGAAGGCGGTTGTCTTTTTTGTAAAAAGCTTTTTTTATAGATTTAGTTTGGAGTTTTTTGCCATTGAAAATAATAACTCAGTGTTTTTTTGCCCATGTTTTCTCTACATGAAACTACTTTTTGGGTGGGGCAACTGATGTGAAAACCATGGTTTTAGAGCTGAAGTCAAATTTATAGTCGGGCAAAACCTGGGCAAAGCAATGGTGCGCGAGTAGAACCACTGATAAACATTAATGAATTGAATTATCCGATTATAGGTACCTACTTATTAATTGACAAAGCGTATTTTAATTGTTTGTTTCAATTGATAAATTAACGTCACACACAAAGCTATCTATCATGCATTTACTATCACTGATTCAATGTTTGTTATTTCATAAAATTATGATAAACTAACTTATCACTGTGATAATGCTCATTGATAATGATAAAAGTAATTTCCTTTGAGGCATGTTTTTTATAATAGGTATTACATAGGGTCAGTGACTCATATTTATTTCGACTTTTGAGAACGTCACCATCGCATGATGTTTCTAGGTTTCGAGGTTTAATATGTTTTTTAAATCAGGTCCTGTACAAGTTTTACTTATTTAAATTGAAGAATGGGTACAGTATGGTCAATGTAACTTGGCGCGTCTGAAGTTAGCCGATTAGCTGCGCAGTAGACAATTTCGTTCCTAAAAGTTCCATTGCGCAGCCAAACAGCTAACTTCAGACGCGCCAAGTTACGTTGACCGTATTGTATGTTTCTACAATATTTTCTGAAACCCTTATTACACATGACTAAATTCAGTCGCTACTGAATTCAGTAAAGAGTAATCGCATTCAGTAACTTACTAGTTACATAGATAGTACCTACCTACTTAACCTACTTATTATATTAAGTAGCCACTCAATTTAGTCGACTTAATTTAGCCAAGCAAGTGTAATAAGGGCTGGCCTTCGAGCATAAAATAATTCTCTAATTTCTCTAAGGGGCTGGCATATTAAACTTTGCTAAATTCAGTCGCTACTGAATTTAGTAAAGTGCAATAATATTAAGTAACTTACTACATAGTTGTATGTTGTATGTACTTTCTTATTAAATTATGTAGCGACTGAATTTAGTCGACTTAATTTAGCCAAGTGTATTAAGGGCTTTATGTGTAGGTACATCAACGTCACTGACGTGTAATAAATATATCTACTTGAGCAAGCGTTGTGAATGTGATCAATGGTCATGCCTTCTCTCTATAGCGCTTTCCACACGCACAAGCTTCACCACACCTACCACACCACAGTTTTGCCTGCGCAGGCCGGTTAGTACCTACACGGAGAACACGGAGCGTATTTTACCAACCACACGCTCCGTGTTCCGTGTACAAACCGGCTTGCGCAGGCAAAACTGTGGTGAAGCTTGTGCGTGTGGTAAGCCCATATGAGAAGGCCTTTGCATGGGATAATAATAAGCTGGTATTATTAACTCTAACGCGCTTACATAGGATTTCGAGTTCAGATTGCGAGTTTCAATTACCTACATATTGATCTGTTTTATTTTGCCGAAGAATTTACTCGAACCATTGATAAATAGAGTATTTTGATAAAACATGTGTAGGTACTTTTATCTTGTTTTTAACATTTTGTTAAACCTCATTATCATTAAATACAACCCATAGTAGGTAATAATATTCAGTTTGTTTTTTTTTCATATCTATAAAAAATATCTAAGGCGTCATTTACTTTTAATCAGTAGGTAGTTATTTACCTATTAAAAAATAATATTTTGGCAGATAAGATTTTTTTTGGAGTAGGTACCTAAGTAGTTCATACTTCTTATTCGTTGCTCAAGCTGAAAATGCCGATCCCGATCCTGGGTTGGATTATCTAACCTTAACACCTCCACCGGACACTGAAAAAATGCCGCCCTATTTGCATAAAATGTCGTCTCGAAATTTATTTTAAATTATTATGTTTTTGAAAAAAAATCTAGTCAATAGCATTGAACTAATATTACTACGTAACTCAGTGATCAATAGGTAATTTAATTATTTGACGAGTCCCGTGACCCGTCCCGAGTTATCATGGGGTCTTATCCAATGTGATACATGCTAAAGACAAAACCATAGGAAACATTGGTTTTATTCAACATTAAAAATACAGACAGTAGTGACAAATGTGACAAATATACAGTATGACAATATAACATAAAATCTTCTAAAATAGCAAGGAGTTCATATCATTCACCCCCCCTTAAGAAGAAACGTAGTCCTGGAGGTAGCCTGGAGGTCTACGTTCGCGTGTAGAGTGGCGCACTTGAGAGCCACTCGCTTCTAGGTTATCAGGCGGGTCTGTACCCGTAATAGGCTGCTCAGGCTCCTCTTCATCCGACGAATCATCGTTTAAGGTACTTGGCAGTGGTGCTAGAGACCTGTTAGAAACCGTCGTTTCTCGACCATCTGGTAAACGAATAAAGGAGTATTCAGGATTGCTCTGTAGTAGTTGAACTTCTTCTACAGCTGGATCATATTTAGAGGCCCTTACGTTTTTCTTCATATAAACAGGTCCAGGCGAATGAAGCCATGATGATATAGATTAGCCATTTATAGAGCGGCGAGGATGGTTGAACATACGCTCATGCGGGGTCGCATTGGTTCCTGTACACAAAAGAGATCTAATGGAGTGTAGCGCCGGTAGTATGGCTTTCTCCCAGTTTGCGATAGCCTCGTTATTGGATCTGAGATGTAATTGGATTGTGCGCCATAGTGTACCATTTAAGCGCTCTACCAAGCCATTTCCTCGAGGATTATAGGGCGTTGTGCGACTACAAGATGTACCTAGTGAGGTTAAGAATTGTCTTAATTCGTCAGATAAGAATGAGGTCCCTCTGGCCCAATGAATGTAAGCTGGAGTGCCGAACGTGGAGAATAGGTCTTTCAGACATCTAATTACTGTTTCGGAGGTCATATCTTTACAGGCATAAGCAAAAGGGAACCTGCTATACTCATCGATAATCGTAAGGATGTATCGGTTTTGAGTGTTAGAAGGAATTGGCCCCTTGAAGTCTAAGTTCAATCTTTCGAACGGTGCAGTTGCTTTTATAAGGTGTCCTTGATGACCAACATAACGTGGTTTAATTTCGGCACAGATCGGGCATGCTGCCGTAATTTTCTTTACTTCTTCAATTGAGTATGGCAAATTTTTCGATCTGACCCAGTGAACCATACGAGTGATACCTGGGTGACAGAGAGAACGATGGAGCTCGACGAGTCTGGAGTGAGAGGTCGCAATGTCTATGTGCATACATACTCGCGAGAGTGCGTCAGCGACTAAGTTTTGTTTACCAGGTCGATAAACAATATCGTATCTAAAACATGACAATTCTAGGCGCCATCTTTCTATTTTTTCATTTTTAATTTTATTTGAATGTGTTTGGTTAAACATAAACGCAACTGACTGTTGGTCAGTAATTAGTAGAAAGTGTCTTCCGATTAGGAAATGTCTCCATTTGCGTAAAGCTTCGACAATTGCACTTGCCTCCTTTTCAATTGTGGGTTGTCGCTTTTCAGAATCGTTAAGAGATCGCGAAAAGAACGCTACAGGACGTCCTTTCTGTGACAATGTCGCTGCTATTGCGAAGTCGGAAGCGTCGGTTTCAACGGAAAATGTCTCGTTATCGTCTATTCCAGCCAAGGTAGCCTCGCAAATATCAGTTTTAAGATTATTGAATGAATTGATAGCGTCTTCAGTTAACGGTAGAGTACCTTCAATCAGTGGTCTTATTTTGGAAGAAAAGTTGTAGATCCACTTTGAGTAGTGCGCAAATAGTCCAAGTGATCTTTTCAAAGTAGCAGTGTCGTTTGGGATTGGAAGATTCATTAGTGGTTCCAAACGAGATTTGTCAGGTTTAATGATGTTACGATGAATGGTGTAACCAAGAAGATTGATCGAGTCTGTTTCAAAAGTGCATTTGTTAGTATTCAAAGTGAGTTTGTATCTCTTAGCGGCTTCCATGAATTTTTGAAGGTTTCTATCGTGATCTTCCTTATCTTTTCCACAAACGGTTACGTCATCAAGATATGCATATGTGCCTTTTAGATTTTCAGAATCAATAATATATTGCAGAGTTCGCTGAAACGCCGCTACACCATTCGTGACCCCAAACGGTATTCGAGTGAATTGATAGAGGTTACCGCATGCTTCAAAGGCAGTGTATCTTTTTTCTCTAGAGAGAAGGGGCACTTGATGATAGGCGCTTTTGAGGTCAATTTCGCTAAAGACGTTATATTTAGCTACTTGCGTTATGATGGAGTCAATACTCGGGAGAGGATATGCGTCTAGCTCTGTGAATCTGTTTATTGTTTGTGAATAATCGATTACAAGGCGCTTCCGATGATGGCCCCCTCCGGCAACAAGTACTTGAGCTCGCCAAGGTGAAACACTGGGTTCGATGACTTTATCTTTCAGTAAATCTTTAATCTCGTTAGATATGAATTCTTGGTCTTCTTGAGAATGCCTTCTCGAGCGGATAGCTATAGGCCTGATATTTGGCGCAAGGTTAGTAAAAACTGATGCTGCCGGGACAGATGCCTCCATTACATTGCAAATTTTCAAGGATTGTTTATCTCCCCCGAACTGGAGTTCCACCGACGAGTGTGTTTTCAGTATATCATGCCCGATAATTATGTCAGCACACAGATTAGCAATAATGAGTAGAGGTCGACGTTGATATTTGTGCTCACCAATTTGAATGTTAGCGAAACATAGCCCCTCTACGTATGAAATGTTGCTTAGAGATGCTAGAGTTATAGCTTGTTTGCAGGGCTTGCGTCTTAGTCTCATAGTTTGAGCAAGATTCTTATCGATAAAGCTGAGAGAGCTTCCGGTATCGAGTAGAGCTTTTTGCAGGCTTGTTGGAGCAGCAGCAGATATAGTTGATAGATGAGAGCCAAGGACTTTAGATTGAGAGTTATCGTCGTTCGTACTAATAGCGTTTGCAGTGCGTTGGCTTTGTACGATGCTACGACATACGTTAGCGAAATGTCCTTTTTTGGAGCAAAGCTGACAATCAGCATTTCTAGCAGGACATTTGAGTCTTTGATGGATATTACCGCCGCAGAAAAAGCATCGACGGCTATTTAGTATAGGGCGGCTATGTTGAAAATTGTTTCGAGTGTTGGAGGCTGCTAGATTTTGCCGCATTGACGTTTCTTGAGTTTCAGTGACTGCATTGACAGGAGCAAATGATATAGAAGGACAAGGCGCTGTTAATAGTTGAGAGGTATTTTCAGCAGTTTCTAAAGCTATAGCCAAGTCCAAGGTTTCTTCGAGAGTCATAGTGGATTTCTCTAAAAGTCTTTCTTTAATTTTTTTTGACGATATTCCGGCAATAAAAACATCGCGCACAGTTTCATTTTGGTGTTCATTGGCAGTAACATCCTTAAAGTGGCAGTCACGAGCGATTATAATAAGATCTCTCGAGTACTCCGCCAACGATTCGCCAGACTGTTGTTTGCTGGTATTCAGGCGGTGGCGGGTCAGAACAATATTTCGCCTCTTTTCGTAGGCATTGTTGAGAGTAGTAATTGCACCATCGTACGTAGTGCAGGCGCGGATATAGTTAAATATCGATGACGATATATGGTTGACAAGAAATTTATACTTAAGGTGATCGTCTGCCGAGGAAGCTTCTAGCGCGATAAAGTTCTCGAACGAATACTTCCAGTGAGCCCACTTCAAGTCCGAGCCAGCCATGGAAGGTTCTACGTCAAAACGTTCGGGCCGTAGGTACCGCGACATCGATGAAGATTTTTCTTTTTCGTTAGTAGGCATATTAGACACGGAGAAACACAATATAATGTTGAATAAATTGATACATGCTAAAGACAAAACCATAGGAAACATTGGTTTTATTCAACATTAAAAATACAGACAGTAGTGACAAATGTGACAAATATACAGTATGACAATATAACATAAAATCTTCTAAAATAGCAAGGAGTTCATATCACAATGTTTTGACGCGAAGCGTGATTCTTTATTTTTATTTTAGAACAGGTTTCCATGAAGCGATTCTATTATTTCATCATTATCAATTTATAAAGCTGTTGACGTTGGTTTGTTTACTTCAGTTTTTGATAAAAATAGCTGAAAGAATGTGGCTATGCTGACGTGAATGCGAAGTGGGTGACGCACGGCGCCATAACGTCTCAAGACTACTTTTGGTGTAATTTGATTAAATGCTTATACCTACTAATAAACTGGTATCGCTTGCTAGACTAGATTAATTAATGTTTTGTAGTTCCTGATGCAAAAAGCAAGTATTTTGTGCTGGTATTATTTTTTCACTAAAAAGTCTGCAATGGTTTTACGAAGTTTGTTAAGGTTTCTGTACGAAATATTTATATAAACTTGACGAAGAAGATTACATTTGCTGTCAAATTGACATAATCGAAAACGGTCTTGTCAGTTGTCTTGTTTATTTGACAGTTCAATCAGCAGGGATTTCGTAAAAAAAATATCAACTAAATTAGCGAAATGAGAAGGGAATTCATATTAGTTTTACTAGGAATCATATGCATATCGACGCTATCGTCTTTGCTCTCTGGATATGTGCAGATAGAAACGGATAAAATACTGTTAGACACCGTAATAGGTGCTGTTGGTGCTGGTAATTTCTCCTACTGGCAATTGGGACACACCGGGCCTCTCCTGGTAGAATTAACGTCTTTATCCGGTGATGCAGACCTTTATGTATCTGACACTGTGAGGTATGTTGAGCAAAATATTCATTTTGAGGTATTTTTCTTGGCGTTTTCTTCGATCGGCTTTTCTGATCTATACCTACAAACAAATAAATAAAATTAAAGTACGTTTGTAATGTCAAAATAAAATAGGACGACTCTCTCACCCAGGTTCAGGTAAATATAAACTCATTTTTTTACCTTTTAGAGGGTTTTTTGTGTTAGGGGTTTTTTTACTATTAGCCTATACTATCCCCAGAGTCCTTCCAGAAAATTTTGTCCAGCGTTTAATTTTAATATTATTGTTTTCAGACCCAGTTATGAAACGGATAAGAACAATTTCAGCTCCGTGACATGTGGGCCGGATATGGTCAACATACCATCTGAATTTCCGAGACCGATTGGTAAGTTTGTTACAGTCAACAAAAATTATTAAGAATTTTTTTATTTAATAGTCAGTGATGGGGTCTGCTGATAGTAGTGAAAACTTAAGACGTTGAATACTGTTTCTTTCTTTTTTCATTACTTCTTCCTCCTCCAGGAACAGTTTAATGAGCAGGTTGGGGGACCCCTTACCCTCCACTAGATGACTCTTCTTCTTCCTCGTCAGTGTCACTCTTGACAGAGTGGTTGTGGTCGACACTTCAGGTTTTGGTGGCACACTTTACGACACGTCGCCATTCCTTCCTTACAGGTACCTTCCTCGTGCATTTGTGCAAGGTGCCATTAATTACAGCCTTGACCTGATCAATTTCTGGAAGAAGGTCAGGGAAGGATCAAAAGCCTCTACAATTTGAGATCCTTAAACCCGAAATTCCCCATGTTCCAGGTATCGGTGTCTTTGGCCACTGGTCTCACTACCTCTCAGAGTACAGCATACAAGTGTTCTTGGATGCTTCAGCAGTGCTCAGCGAAGAACAGGTGTTGGCTATTGAAAAGGTTCACCGAGGCATTGGAGAAAAATATGGAGGTAATGTTGTTTTTGATATACATTAAACAGATAAATTGTATATATAGAATAATGTACAATATTTACGTTTTAATAAAAACAAGGGCAGGGCACTGCGCAGCCAATAGCGCACTTCACAGCGCCACCATTGAGTTTGAATCTAACTGTACCTGGTGGAGACACTTACCGGGCACACTGCAAATTCAACGACATTTGGGAACTATTTGACTATATGGCTAAAAAAGTATCAAGATCAACAGCCAAGGCAATAACGTTTCATTTATTAATGCACATAGGAAGATGATTGAAAAGTATATAATTATTATTAATATTATTATTATTATTATTTTTTTTTTTTTTTTTTTTTCCTTTTTGTTCATTTGCATTCGGTCGTCAGACCATAAGCGAATTTGTTCCAATTAACATGGCATTGTGGTGGAGCAGCCAGTGCTGCGCCTCCCACTTAAAGAAGGTGGTTCCTCTTAAGCCTTTTAACCACCGCTGTCGGGTTTAACAGTTCAGTCACTAGTGGGTTTGGGTGCATGGTTAGGCGTGCCTTGTGTTGACATTTGTACCGCTCGATTTCAAAGTTTACGGGCGGCACCTGGAGGAAGTCGTGAATTTCGCTGTTCCGAGCAAACCAAGGAGCATTTACTATGGCTCTTAGTATACCATTTTGAACCCTTTGCAGGCAGAGAATGTTAGATTTGCTGGCTACGCCCCACAATTGGATTCCGTACGTCCATATTGGTTTAAGGACTGAGTTGTAGATGAGTAGCTTGTTGTCTACAGAGAGTACTGAGTTTCTTCCCATGAGCCAATACAGGTTGCGGAACTTATGGTTTATCTCCTCCCTTTTTTGTTTAATGTGATGCTTCCATGTTAGGCGCCTATCTAAATGGAAGCCAAGATATTTAACACAATCTGTGTGTGGTAAGGTATCAGATCCAAGTCTAATAGGAGGGGTGTTTCCATGCCTGAGCGTGAAGGTGATATGGTTAGACTTTGATGCACTGGCGCGTATCCGCCACTTACAGAGCCATTTATGTGTCTCGTCTAACTGATTTTGGAGATTGTTGCTGGCCATTTCTGGGTTGTCGTCAACTGATAAGTAGGCTATGTCGTCAGCATATGTTGCAACTGTTATGTCGTCTAATGTGGGTAAATCTGATGTAAATATGTTATACAACACTGGGCCAAGAACAGAACCCTGTGGTACTCCAGCTTCCACTTCAAACAATCTTGATCGTGCTTCGCCCTGTTTAACTCGGAAGCACCGGTCGGATAAGTACGACCGGATGAGCAGGAACATTGAGTGTGGAAGTTTTTCCTTCACTTTAGCCAGTAATCCTTTGTGCCAAACACGGTCAAAAGCTTGTTGTACATCCAGAAATGCCGCTGAGCAGTACTTTTTGCGTTCAAAGGCCTGTCTTGCTGTTTGATAAACTCGGTGAACCTGTTCTATTGTTGAATGGGATTTCCGAAAGCCAAACTGATGAGGTGGAACAACATCATTGGCGTCCATGCATAGTTTTAGCCGGTTAAGGAATATCCTCTCCCACAGCTTAGACAGTACAGGAGTTAAGCTTATCGGCCGGTAAGACGACGCTTCATGTTCAGGTTTACCTAATTTGTGTATCATGACAACTTCGGAGATTTTCCAAAGGTCAGGAAAGTGAGATGTTCGAAAGATTGCGTTGAACAGACTAGCCAAGAAAGCAATGCATTTTCTGGGAAGATTTTTGAGTATTGACGGTGTGATCAGGTCAAATCCCGGGGCTTTTTTCGAGTTCAACTGTCTGATTTCCTTCGCAATTTCTTTAGGTGTTGTTGGTTTAATGGGTAGGCACATCTGAAGATCTTGATCTAATATTGCATCAATATCACGCTCATCTGCAACGCTCTCTATAATTATTTGTAACCAAATGTTTTACTAACAAATTAAAATACTTACCGAGTTTATATATAGAAACCCAAACCGTTTTATACCCAAACAGTTATAGAAATTGAATATACATTTTCCTTAACCTTCCTACATTTTTCTTGGTCCATAACAAAGTCTAAAAGTGGAATAGGGTACTACTTAGTGAAACATATAGCACCCGCTAGAAAGATTACTTACTGGCGGTGACACGGTGATTATTGTTTTGTGAGAAGTCTTTATAGTTCACTTTTTTTTATTTGGCGTACAATTACGTACATTTCTCGTACAGAGGCCAGCACATTAAGCTACTACAATCTGTCAAATTTCTTGGATAGATTTTCAACTTTATTACAAAAGCATACGGTTCATATTTAATTGGAAAAATTTGACAGTTAGGTATGGCTTGATGTGCAGTCTGTACATACTTTTGACATTACAGCACTGAAGTTTCATGTCACTGTTAGAAAGTGTGATATGTAAAAACCAGTGAATGAATATTTTTACAATTTTACATACAGAAAAAATCTACATACAGAAATTAACCTTTAGAGTGCCATGGTCGGATATAGTCAACAAATGAAAACGTGTCCGACAAGACAACGTTACACGGACATTTTTAACTACTAAATAAATATACTAAATTAAGTTTTCCATGCTTCTTTTCGCTTTTATTTAAAATTACATTAATGATATATATTGTATAATCAGTAGAATAATAATAATATATAATTTATTTCGGGTAACAAAAGACTCATATAACAGTACAGACTATCATAGTCATAGACATTTATAAAAACTGGCCAAGTGCGAGTCGGCCACGCGCACGAAGGGTTCCGTACCATTATCAATACAGCATTAGATATCAAGCAAAAAATACAGTATAACACGTTGGTTTTATAGGAGCTCCCCTTAAGTATTTATTTTATTCTGTTTTAAACCGACTTCAAAAAGGAGGAGGTTCTCAATTCGGTTGTTTTTTTTTTATGTATGTACATCGATTACTCCTAGATTTATGATCCGATTTAGGTGATTCTTCTTTAGTTTGATGCGGAATTGTTGCCATTTGGTCCCATAAAAATTTTTCATTATTTAGCCCAGTAGTTTCATTTTATGAACATTTTTTTATTTTTTATATACACGGCGTTAGTGACAGGTTGGCAAAAACTGAAACTGTAGTTTCAGACCACGATTTGTGATTGAAAATCGTTGGAATTTTTCTCCGGAAAATTCTCAAAATTTTCGACCGATTTTTCACTTGATTCGTGATATATTGATATGTAAGTACCAAGTCCAGGCCTCTAAACATAAATTTAATGAAAAAAAAAAAAAAAACTTAACTCGGCAATGTAAACACAACAAAAATAATTCTAGGTACCTACATTTAAGCTATGTAGGTTTAGGCACAAATACCACGCGCCGCCCGGCGTCGCCGCATCGGTGCGATGTCCTCTGCTAGAGCTGTACCGAACGAAACTTTAAAAACTAGTCATTTATTTATTGTCAACATGTGATTTATTACGCATCTTTTAAATAAAATACCTTACAATGTACCTGATTGTTAAATTGTAAGATTACTTATTTACACAGGTTTGAATAAAATGCGTTTCATTTTAGTAAAGTGAAAACCTTTTAATAATCGATCAAATACTTGTTTTACCACATAAATATTTTTTTTCTTCTGAAAATTGCAAGGAAACCTGCAGATTGAGTACTTGTCCTGTGTTATTTTATTTAAAGTGAAGTATTTTGTTTGGTTAAGAGGAACAATAATAGTAGAAGTCAAACATTGCATCGACAACCAAGATTAAGCTATTATTTTATTTTCATAGTCTTATGACTATGAAAATAAAATAAAACATGATCGACTGAGACTTACATTTTTCTGCGTGGGTTTCTCTAGTGCTCCGGACCGACCGGCGCCGGAGTCGATAGCTCTTTGGTCGATAGTGAAGAGACCGCTGGTTAGTTCGTTTCGCGTTTGAAGTTCGCAGTATTTTCGCGTTTTACGTATTATTTTTAAGATTTGTGACTGTTTCGTACGTTTGTGTTGTGTTGTTTGAGTGTTTAACTGGTGGTTATAATGAGTAGAAGAAATGAACCGTTTAGTGCTCGAGAATACGGCCAAATGTTGATGTGTTTGGGAGAAGCGCGAGGGAATGCGTCATTGGCCTTACGTATTTACGTACAAAGGCATCCCAACGATCGCCATCCAGGGAATCCATCCAGCTTGGAGGCAATCACTTCGAGCCGTTTCTTATACGGCCCGAGAGATTTTAGGTAAGTTTTAGTTTAACATCATTATTGTTTATCATGTAGGTACCTAGGTACTAGCTGTGTTACCAAAAATGTGTTTATTATTTGACAGGTTTATTTATTCGTTAAGTCAAAGCTTGGGTAGGTATTTCATTATTTATTTTTAACGATTAGGTACGTCGTGCTCACTCGAGAGTAGGTTTAGGTACTCTTGAATGCACGCGCTTTACATTGCGCGCTCGAATTAAAATTGAAAATTGAAAAACTTTTGCATAGCATTTCCGGGAAAATATTTCACTTGGAAAATATTTACAATATTATTTTTGATTTATATTTTTCGTTTTTGCCAAGCTGTCCCTAACGCCCAGTATTTATTTTTATGTTTGACCATGCATAAGTTTTTTCAGTGTAATCCGATTTCGATGATTCTTTTTTTAATTGATAGTGTATACCTCAAATTTGGTCCCATAAAAATTTCAAGAAAATATTCCACTCCTAAGGGTTGAAAATTAAGGGATGACAGATTTTTTTAGTGTCGCCGTTTCGTAATTAATTTCTATGATGTGAAGTAGGCAATAAAAAGCGAAAAAAAAAATTTTAACAAAAAAGACAACCGCCTTCAAAAAGTATAAAATAACTTTCAATTCGCAAGTCGGTGGCAATACAAAACAACAAGCAAAACCAAAGCCGTCGACTTGCAAATTGAAAGTTATTTTATACTTTTTGAAGGCGGTTGTCTTTTTTGTTATTTTTTTTTTTAGTATTTGTTGTTATAGCGGCAACGGAAATACATTCATTATCTGTGAAAATTTCAACTGTCTAGCTATCACGGTTCATGAGGTACAGCCTTGGGACAGACAGACAGACGGGCAGTGGATTCTTAGTAATAGGGTCCCGTTTTTGGGTACGGAACCCTAAAAAACACAAAAATATTAATAAACTGTTGTACACGAAGAGACGGCGTCGTGTTGCGCTGCGTGGTGTAGCAAAACAAATCAATGCAATGTATTCAGGGTGCTGATGGGGCTACCCCGATTCTGTAGAGCGTCAAGGATGTTCGCCGGGTCGCAAGTAGATTGTTTCTATTCTACTATGCGAAAGCGGTGCCCATCCCTGGTGCGCAGGGTTCGGGCTAGCTCCAACGGCATCCTGAGGGCATTTGCCCAGAGGTTCGATTGCCAGTCACTGAACCATTGCTGTATGGTATCCGTCAGTGGGGAGGCTTAGTAATAAAGTCCCGCAGTGCAGCTTCAACGTTTTCTGGAATAGATTATACATGAATGCCCTGATTCTGTTGACCCACCTTTCGTAGTTCTGATATTTTTTTTCCATCTCCCTAGAAATCGAGAAGCGGAAAGAGAAGCCGGCAGCGCGCAAGGTTGACGAGGAGCCGAAGCCACGTTTCCTGCGACTCCTCAGCATCCTAGACATGGTCTTCGAAATGTTTGTCTTATAGGTAGGTAAACCTAAATATTTGTTACTAACTTCTTACCGCGTTTTCTGGCATCGTCCTCAGGGTCAGATTAACTATGTCAGGGCCTCTAGACAATGCAATTCCCAGGGCTCCTTTACTCTAACTTTCTAAAATACATATCTTCTACCACAATTAATTATATTTATAATTACGCTCTTTGTTTACCCCGTGCACCGAGGAAAAAAATATTGGAAGTGTTAAAAATTTAAATATAGGTAATGTTGTTTAAATTTTTAACACTTCCAATATTTTTTTCCTCGGTGCACGGGGTCCCTTGCTTATAAGGGGCCCCTAGGCAGTTGCCTAATCTGCCTTTAGAGTAATCCGGGTCTGGCCGTCATATTGTCATCGCTCGCGCGATAAGAAATCGTGTTATCCTGTTTTGGAGCGATGCGATCAAACTCGAAATAATTCTTAACAGAGATGCACAGTTTTTGCTGTCCGGCAATATTTATTTAATCGTAAATAGCATTAAAAAAGAAAACGTGGTCCACTTCTGCCCCTTCTCCCCAACTGGTCGTGCAAGCGCCATACATTAGGACATTTAGTAGCAATGCTACCAGCCTATACTCTCCCAACTAGACTCTCGAACTGTCTTGATCATGTGATACTACGCACCCAAAGTTCTGCTACTACATTAATCATTGATTCTCTGATTACTGACCACTCTCCTATCATTATTTTCTGCAACCTTAACCTAAAAATTAAAACTCCCCACCTCACCAAATTAAAAATTGATTTGCCTCGGGTTGTAGACCAAATTAACAACACAGATTTTTCCTTAATCTTTCAGTGTCACAACCCGAATGAAGCTGCTGAATCTCTTGTGTCCATTATGTCCTTAGCCATCAAATCGCACTCATATGTTTCACAAATACCTAGTAGAAAACGCATCATTAAGCCATGGATTACTCCTGGCCTGTTGAGGTGCATACGTCACAGGGATAAGTTGTATCGTAAATTTAAAAAACACCCAGATGATGAAACTCACAAATTGATTTTCTGTCGCTATCGCACCTTCTGCAACAATCTCTTAAAAAAAGTCAAGCGTGAATATGAACGATCACAATTTCGGCAGGCTAGAAATAATCCAAAAGCTACATGGAAACTTGTAAAACGAGTAGCAAGCTTAGGCCAAGACAGAGACTCGGCCTCCGAGCTGTTAAACTGCAGTCCCGAACCGTCGCAGTCTGTGGACAAAGTCAACAACTACTTTGCAAATGTCGGTGGACTCCTGGCAGCTGAAATCGAACACTCTGACTTTTATAAATATCTCTCGGATAGTCGTCCCAACCCCGAGATCACGGTTCCGACCTCCACACCATCCGCGCCACAATCAATGGCCATCCACAGCGTGGATAGCGCTGAGTTGGAAAATATCATCCTCAGCCTTAAAGACAACTGTGCTGTTGGATTTGATGGTATATCCCCCTTAATTGTGAAGGCGACTCGTCACATTCTCATTCCGATTCTGGTTTTTATCTTTAATCTGTGCTTTTCAACAGGTATTTTCCCAGATGTGTTCAAAACTGCAGTTGTTCATCCTATCTATAAGTCGGGAGACAAGGATAATGTCACTAATTTCAGACCCATTTCAGTTTTGAGTACTCTTTCGAAGATATTTGAGAAAGTCATAAACCACAGACTCACCAAATACCTTAATAAATTTAACCTTCTTTCTAACAATCAGTACGGCTTTAGAAGTGGAAAATCCACAGAAGATGCTGTACTGGAATTTACAGATACGATTATTGGCCATTGGGAAAATAAACATAAAACTCTTGCCATATTTTTAGACCTATCCAAAGCCTTCGACACAGTCTCAATACCCATACTTCTTTCGAAGCTGGAGCATCTTGGTATTCGTGGGACGGCCCACGATCTCTTTAGGAGTTATCTTACAGGTCGTAAACAAATGGTAAAACTTCAAAACTACCTCAGCAACCTGGAGACGATTACTTTTGGTGTGCCACAGGGCAGCGTCCTGGGACCCCCACTTTTTCTCATATACGTTAATGAGCTGTGTCAGTTATCCTTACCCAACTGCAAAATTATAGCATATGCCGATGACACAGCCCTAATTGTTCATGGCCGGGACTGGACCGAAACTTGCCTCAACGCGGAGATTGCCTTGAACACCGTCATGAGATGGTTGACCATAAATCTTCTTACTCTAAATGTCAATAAGACCAAATTTACCACATTTTCTGCTATCAAGTCAAGTCAACCCTCTACACCGATTGAAATTCGAGCGCACACCTGCCCAAACTTAAACGCAAACTGTGGATGTCAACAATTAGAAAATACCCCTATTATGAAATATCTTGGGGTCACCCTTGATAGCAACCTGAAATGGAAGCAACATATTGCTGCGACGGCAGCTCGTGTGAGAAAACTTATATATATTTTTAAAAAGCTCAGAGGCGCGGCCGATTTTACCTGTTTATTAACTGTCTACTTTGCGCTCGCTCAATCTGTTCTAGGTTATTGCCTAACGGTCTGGGGTGGTGCCGGTAAAACAGTGATGCTACGAGTTGAACGAGCGCAGAGAGCTGTCCTGAAGGTGCTGGCAAGGAAACCGATCCGATATTCTACATCCTCTCTATATACCCTCTGCCAGGTCCTCACCGTCAGACAGCTATTTATCCTCCAAACTATTCTTCGCAAACACAATCAACTTACCTTTGATCCAAAATGCTGTTCTACACGCCGCACGAATAGGGTTTGTACAACTGAGTCTCTTAGGACCGTAGCTGCAAGTCGGCATTACAAACACATTAGCTCAAAAATCTACAACAAATTAAACAAAAGCTTAAAGATCTACCCATTAACCAAGAGCAAATGCAAATTAAAACTTGACTCTTGGTTGAAATTACAAAGTTATGCTGAAACAGAGAAACTTGTGGAGGTGTAAATAAAATAAATAAAATAAAATAAAATAAAAAAGCCGTTTATTCTACTACCCAATTACACTTCATTTACAAAAATGTTTGTAGCATGCGTATACCTAAATAAAATACATGATTGAGATCCCTTAACATGCAAAATGATTATATACATTTTTCTTTTTTCTCTCTGTGCTTAATTGAATTATACATTTATTAATTTTATTATTATTTTATTGTATATTGCGTATAATGTATTTATTTATTTATTTAATACATAATAATATATACATGTATAATTTATTTATTTTGTGCTAAATATAACTTATTTGTATTGGATATTAATTAATTAAATTAGAAGTAGTAGTCGCCTCTTTGGCGTAGGCCTCCCCCATTACTTTCCAGTAGTGCCTGTCTCTGGCTTTAGTCATCCAGTTCGACCCTAGTCTTTGTATAAATAGGTCTGCCCATCTTTTTCTTTGGCGTCCTCTAGACCTTTTTCCTTCTCTTGGGATCCATTCTATAATTTTTTTTGTCCATCTATCATTTCCCATCCTACATATGTGACCAGCCCAGTTCCACTTTAGTGTCCTCACTCTTTCGACAATGTCAGTAACTTTAGTAATAGTTCTAATTTCTTGGTTTTTAATTTTGTCTGATAGTCTGATTCCCAACATGCTTCTTTCCATTTTTCGTTGACATATTCCTAGCTTGTCTTCCTCGCATTTTCTTAGCGACCAACTTTGACAACCGTACGTCAGACACGGTAGAATGGCTACTTCAAAGAGCTTTTTCTTTATACTAATATGTATTGATTTATTTTTCATGTTTTCTTTTAATCCCCAGTATTTTTTCCATGCTATGGCGATTCTTCTCTGCACTTCATTTTCAGTATTATTATTAAATGAAACTGATTGGCCCAAATAAACATATTCTTCGACAAATTCTACATTCTGACCATCGACCATTATAGGATCGTTTTCTTTATTGTTCGTGATTATTTTAGTTTTGGTAATGTTGATCGACAGGCCCACTTTTTTACTTTCTTCTGTCAAGTCGTTTAGCATAGTTGCCAGATCTGACGTATCTTCTGCGAAGATGACTATGTCGTCCGCGAAGCGGAGGTGGCTTAAGTATTCTCCGTTGACTCTCAATCCTCTTCTTGTCCAATCAAGTTTCCGGAAGATGCTCTCTAGGACAGCAGTAAATATCTTAGGCGATATTGGATCCCCTTGCCGAACGCCTCTTCTTATGGGGAACTTCTCACCATCTCGTTCTAGCCTAATTTTTGCACAGCCTTTTTTGTATATTTGCTGTAGCACAATTACGTATTTTGCATTCACACCTTGTTGTTGTAGCGTGCCCCATATTGAGTTGTGATTCAACGAGTCAAACGCTTTTTTGTAATCTACAAAACACATATAAAGTGATTTATTATACTCTTTAGCTTTTTCTATGGCTTGAGTTACCACCTGTATGTGGTCCATTGTTGAATAATTCTTCCGGAAACCTGCTTGTTCGCTTGGCTGATTTTCGTCCAAAGCCTTCGTAATTCTGTTGAGAATCAATTTAGAAAACACCTTGTACACGTTTGACATCAGACTGATGGGTCTATAATTGTTAAGGTCACTACGGTCGCCTTTTTTGTGAAGAAGTATTGTAGTCGAGTTCGACCATTGCTCCGGAGTAGATCCAGTTCTCAAAATATTATCAAATAGTGCTTGAAGAACGCTTTGCAATGGTTCCGAGAGGGATTTCATTAGCTCGTTTGAGATATTATCTTCCCCCGGTGTTTTGTTATTTTTTTGTGAATCTATAGCATATCTGATCTCATCTTTTAGTACATTAAGATGCATGGTTAAATCGTGTTCAATGTGATTTATAGGTTCTAGACTTGGCTCGTTGGATTCATAGAGAGCACTATAGAAGTCTGTTGCTACTTTCAATATTTCCGGTCTTTTTGTTACTTGTTTGCCGGTTTTGTTTTTTATATTAGGTGCCCAATCTGATTTGGTTCTTAGCTCCTTAAAGGCTTTCTTAATGGCTCCTGTTTTTTGTACAAAGGATTCGAAAATAAACTGTCTATGTTTTCTGTCATCTTTCCTTAGGTTTCGGTTTATTTCCTTGCTAATTTGAGTAATTTTTGTTCGTACTTCCTTCGTTCTTTTCGTTCGGTATAGTATTTTACGTTCTTCTAATAATTCATGAGTTCTTGTGCTAACTTTTTTTGTGATGTTTTGTTCTTCTTTTGGTAATTTTAGAATTAGAGATTTTATTTCTGACACGAAAGCATTGTACTGACATTGTATATCTGGTGATTTGTTTATGGCTTGCATCAGTTTAGTTTCCCAGAATTTTCCAGTTTCACCTGAGATAGTTGGCAATTTCTTTGTGTATTGACTGTTCGATTTGATAAACTTCCTTTTCTTTTTAATGCTTAGGTTGAGTGCACATCTTAACATACGATGGTCTGTTTCGAAGTTAAGGTTGTTTATTATATCGAAGCTGTGCATTTGTTTTGGTTGGCTCGTTAGTATGTAGTCTATCTCATTGCGATGTTGATTATTTGGTGACCGCCATGTCCATTTTTTATGAGGCTTTCTAGGGAACATACTATTTACTATTTTCAAGTTGTTTTCGAGAGCGTATTCTACCAATAGTTGGCCACGTTTGTTTCTCTTGCCAGACGAGTGTTTCCCGAAGATTCCTTCCTCACCCGATTGGACTTTTCCTATTTTGGCGTTGAAATCTCCCATCAAAATTATGTTTCCTAAATTAGTCGACTTTACCGCCTCGTCTACAGTCTGATAAAATGAACTAATTTCTTCGTCATTGTAACATTCGGTAGGTGCATATACTTGAATGATTATCCAAGTTTGATCCTCTTTTAAATCTATTTCAAGGGCCACAACTCTCTCTGAATGGCATTTCAGACTTAAAATGTTACTTTTTAATGATTTTTTTATCAAAAACCCGACGCCGTTTCTACTGTTGCTGCTCGGTGAGTGGTATAAAATAAAATGGTTATGTTCCTCTATTAATTCAGTGTGGAGGTGTAAGATACCCATTTATTCCCTCACACACTTCAACAAAACCACACACAACACACATATCACAAACACCCCTCGCACACCTCATTTACACACAACCACACACCCATTCACCCTACACTCACCACTTTAACTCAACGTCAAAATACATCCCAATTTCATATGTCCCGTATTGTTTATTTTTATTTATTTTGCTTCATTAAATTTTTTGTTTAATACATTTTAACTAATCAACAATTTTGCATGGAACATCATTCCATTCTGTATCTGGAGAAGGGCGTTGCTAGCTGCGCTACAGTTTATACTTTTGCGGCTATCATCGTTTCACATGTTTTACTTAGTCTTATGTTGTTGTTCCAAAATAAACTTTTATTTATTATTTATTTATTATTAGTACTGATCGGAAAGTCATCCGATCAATGGTCACACGTCGATGGTCGCACGACTAAAATTGACGAGACCGAGGATGGGTGACCAAGGCATGGAGAGGACTCGGTATGATATGGATTATCATACCGAGTCCTCTCCATGCCTTGGAAAGCACTTAAAGCCGTCGGTCCCAGCTGTCATTCGTAGATCTTTGACAGTCGTTATGGCCATGGGTAGTCAGAAAGTTTGACAACCAATCTTACCAAGATGATCGTGTTATGAGTGTGCTTTGGAATTGCACAATTTAATTCCCCCAACCCCGTTCCATCATCGGACGAGCAGAGATACGGCGAAGCGTCACCGCTATATGGTTGAAGTTCCACGGTCTCGAACCAAGCGCTTTGACTCCACATTTATTGTTCGAACTGCCAGACTGTGGAATTCCTTGCCCGCCTCTCTGTTCCCTGATAAGTATAATCTGGGTATCTTTAAGGCACGAGTGAACAGGTTCATCTTAGGCAAGCGTGTTCCAACTTAGGCCGCATTATCACTTACGATCAGGTGAATTGCGGTCAAACGCAAGCCTATTTAATAGTGAAAAAAAAAAAAAAACCCAGTAACTGGGTTGTGGAGGTCCGATAGGCAGTCGCTCCATGTAAAACACTGGTATTCAGCTGCATGTTAGACTGAAAGCCGACCCCAACTTTGTTGTGGTGGCTGTGGAGTGAATACCTCTCCACAGTCCAGTAACTAGGAGTACTTATACTCTGGAGTACCTATAACGGCTGTCAAAGATCCACAAATGACAGCGGGACCAACGGCTTTACGTGCTTTCCGAGGCACGGAGGGAACTCAGTATGAAATGGATGGTCACTCATCCACAGACCGACCGCGGTAAGCGTGGATTAACCATTTTCTTCTTCTGTATATTTTGTTTTTGTTTCAGGTCTCATGGTGGCTGCTATGCCACTGTCAGAGATTGAGTGACCTTGACAGGTTTTATCGTACTAACGCCTTTTAGAAACGATAGATGTCGCTTCCTTAAAATATGGTAGATTGACCTTTTGCCCGTCATGTCAAAAAAGCAAACACGTGCCGTCGGCGCCAAGCTACGAATTCATCCTTTAAGAGGTCCATTCCCTATCGGTATAACTTCAATGCGAGCTAGCGTGATTGAAATTTTTTTTGTTTCATCCAACGCAGTGTTCGCAAACAAACGAGTGAGTGAGAACGCGACATCGCATGACAATTGGCGCGCGGAGATTTTACAAAACTTGTTCCAGGAAAGACGTGTTTTTGAAAAAGCCTTACAAGTTTTTGGTAAAAATGTTTTTGTAATTTAGAATCTCCATTACATGTGCAAGGTTTCTATGAAGCTGTTTTTTTACTTTTTCAATGTATGAGTGCATTATGAACGGCCAAAGTTCAGATAAAATTATGTGTTTACTGAATTTGTTTCTTAAAAAAGTTGTTTGATTTGTTACATAGGAACCTAGATATTAATCACAAGATACCTGTGTGTTAAAAATATTTGTAGAAAAATTTGTTATAACGCTTAATCACGTACGAGCGTTTGTATGGGAAATATGACGGGATGGGCGCTCTTAAGGGTTTGTTTAGTGTAATTTTACACATGTTAGATGGTAATAAATAACGGTTTATTGCCATATATAATCATTACTAGATTTAATTATTTAAAACTTCCTTTTATAAATAGGACTAGGTACTTAACACTTTCACTGTCTAATTAACAGACACAATAGTGAAACAATCAACCTAAACCGTATGTGGCTCATGGGAAGGGAAAAGGTTAGATTATTTTTAAAATAAAATACAGTTATGTTAATAAAAGGGCTTCCCTTTACTTCCCTTACTAACTAACACATATGGATTCTGTCCGGAATAAATGAATAATTAATTAATTAAACTCGTTGTTCTACGTCATTAGTAGATAAAAAAAAATATCAGCGTAAAAACATAAATATAAAAAAAACTAAAATGTATAGTACGCGCAAGAAGTCAAGTACTGCGCAAGTCAAATCAAGTCTGTGTCAAGTCTCATCTTTCGTGGTACAAAGCGATTCGATTTACGTTGGTATGTGATTTTGTATGACATATAAAAAATAAAAATAAAATAAGAGTGTGCTTTAGACCACACGACTGAAGTAAAACTTCTTTAGCTCCATCTATATGTATGTATGTATCTGCAACTGGCTATGAGAGAAAGAGAGAAAGAAAATGTGTGCTCGCACCTCTCTCTTGCCCCTACAGTAATATACGAAACGTAACTCTCTCGCTTTCTTAGTTTGGATGGATGGAGAGGGAGAGGAAGGCCAAAGAAAAGATGGGTTGATTGTGTGAAGAATGATATGAATGAAAAGGGAGTCAATGAAAGCATGACGTTGGACAGGACGGAATGGAAGAAGAAAACATGTTGCGCCGACCCCAAGTAACATGGGATACGGGCAGGAAGAAGAAGAAGAACTCTCTCGCTTTCTATCTTCATTAACTTATATCTCCCTCTCAACTTCCGTTCGCCTCGCCTGATCACACTTTTCCTAACGCTCTGGTCACGCATTCACCAACTTACTCCCCAAGTTAAGCGTGCGTAAAGAAGTTTTACTTCAAAAACTTTTTTTATTTTGATGGGAATAATATCTTTTAACGCTTTTTGTTGAATAACATACTGTACACACTTCAGGTTAAAATAATTTGTATTATTTTTATTTATTGTTGCATAAATTATTGATATACTAGGTTTTGTCTACGACTTCGTCTAAAATTAGAAACTGTATACCAAATAGCATGTTCCACTGTACAGTTTTTCTTTAGATAAAACATTATTTTAAAGTCGTTATTTAAAACGGCCATTCGTGTGAATGAAAGTGAAACGAATGAAATTAAATAAAAGACATTAATTTGTATCTAATTGTATTTATATCTAGTCAATAAATTAGATTTATGAAGACTAACGACTTTTATTTCTCAGTAATATTGTTTTTAGGGTTCCGAACAAAAAAAAAACGAAACCCTTATAGGATCACTCGTGCGTCCGTCTGTCACAGCCAATTTGCTCCGAATCTACTAGAACAAATCAGGTGAAATTTGGTAGGATGGTGTAATCCTATGACCCAAACACAGATGTGCGAAGTAAATACATATTTTTTTTTAAATAATGGTCTTTTTCGGGGGACATATCAAGAAATTAATAAAAAAAAAAAACCTTACTATGTCATATATCAAATGAAAGGATGAGGATCTCAAATATAATATTTTTTTATTGTAAAATAAATAGTTTTCATTTTATTCATAAAAGAAGACGAAAATTTACCATTCGCCCCCCCCCCTGATCTTCGAAACTACTGAGCCTTAAATTTAGAATAAAAAAATACAAAATATAGGTCATTGCATGTACAGTACGGTCAACATATCTTGGCGCGTCTGAAGTTAGCCAATTAGCTGCGCAGTAGACAATTTCGTTCCTAAAAGTTCCATTGCGCAGCCAAACAGCTAACTTCAGACGCGCCAAGTTACGTTGACCGTATTGTAGATTACAGTAAAACCTATAAGAATTCTATCATCGATGATGATGATCGATCGATATTATTCTTTCTCACTTGGTCGGTTTTTTTCCATTTCATATCAAGATCGCTCCGTGCCTCAGAAATCACGTGTCGCTGTTGGTCCTGCGCCTGATCTCTCCCCGGTCGTGTCGGATTGCCGTCCCACCGCACTATGAGAGTGAGGGAAGAGGGAGTGTGCCTGTGTTTGTGCACACACTTGTGCACTATCATATCTACTGCGTACTGAGCTAGTCTCCGTTAAGATTGGCTGCTGTGACCGAAATTCTTTCGGGAGAATATTATTATTTGTGTTCTGATTTGAAGGTTATAGGTGCCAGTGTCGCTGACATTGCTCGCTGAATCAGAAAGCTGAAGTGGCAGTGGGCCAGGCGCGGATCTAGCGCTCAAAAAAGGTTGTGGCCACCACAGACTTTGTTGAGGGCACCTTTTGGAATGAAGTTCCTTAACACGGCTTACGGGTAGTGCGAATTAGTAGAAATCGTGACGTAACGAAATGCGTGTGTGTATGTGTGCGTGTAGCCTACTACAAACAAATGAGCACACTGCTGCCAGCTTACAAAAATTACAAAGGCTCTCAGGCGAAAAATGTTGAAAGGTCAAACCTCCACTGCTTATGAACTAATGCGGTATCATACACTCGAGAGGTTTAACCTAGAATAACACATTCTTTTTCGTAAAAATTCGGTTGTGGGCATGCCCACCGTGCCCACAACGGTGGATCCGCGCTTGCAGTGGGCAGGTCACGTCTGTCGCAGGACCGACGGCCGATGGAGCAGACTTGTCCTAGAGTGGAGACCGCGAATCGGTAGACGCAGCGTGGGACGCCCTCCAGCCCGATGGACCGATGACCTGAAGAAGGTAGCCGGTGGTGGCTGGATACGGAAGGCAGAGGACCGGGAAAAATGGCGCGCCATGGAGGAGGTTTATGTCCAACAGTGGACCAAAACTAAGCTGAAGTGATGAGTGATGAGGTGCCAGTGTAATTATAGGCGTAGGTATGAGACATTTCAACCTTGAGCTTCAGCTTGTTGGAGATAGACGAAGCTTTCAACAGCTAACGGGTAACGCCCTCTTCCGGCCCCCCTAAATGGGTCCAGGGGCGGCAGACTCGGGGACGTCTGTCGCTCCCCACATGAATCAGGACCCGAAGTGGCGGCGCGTAATGTTCCACGCGCGCCCCTCTGAGACCTCCGGTGGGGAAGTCTAACACTTCACTCCCCCCCCTGACGTGAGAAGCGGGCCGGCACCAGCCGGGGGTTGCGGAAGTATGTGAGATGGAACACCGGGGTGGTTTTTAGTCAGTAAGAGCCTGACAGACCCCTCCGCCGGAGGACATCCAGGAGGATTTTCCACCCCGAACAAAAAAAATAGGCTTTCATCAGCTCACAGAAGCCTGCAAAACTTTTACGAGGACGCATCGACAGTCCCGAACTCCACGATCTATTCTGTCGGCTATTTTTTTCTGACAAATACATCGGACATCGCTAAAGCCATCGACACAATATGTTTACGCCGCCGTCATCTAAAACTGTCGCCAGAGCCGAGTCCCCAGTGTGTCATACTTTAAGAATGCTTAACGCTCTCCGGACCATCAATCCTGAATGTGATCTGTTTGCCGATGAATGGAGTTGACAACTTTGTCAACTTAACCTAACCCAAACGATTTTCTCAGTGTTATAGTTTTAGACCTACCATAGGTTTTGGAACTGTTACTTAAGCTGGGACTCCATTAGAGGCAGCCGCGGGTCGAGTGAACTGGCTAGACTCGTGGCATGGCAAGTGGAGACGCTGCCTTGGGTCGAGGTCTCTACTTGAACCAAGTGAGCGCTCGCGGCGAGGCGGCTCAGTACGAGGCTGCTCAAATGGAGTCCCAGCTTTAGAACGAAATCTCTTGAGTCTATTGAATCTCTTGACACTATAAATGCTTTGACTTTGGTATCTACAGTCATCAGAGGGCTAATTCACGTAATTTTATGACGCGCTAATGAAATTGTAGTGCAGTTGCAGTTAAGTTCAAGTTTGAGTGATAAAACGAATAGTAGACCGATCATGTTGCGTTCCGAAGCACGCACCAAAGACGCCCAACAGTAGAATGCCGTTATTGCGCTCGTGTGACGCGAACTTGACACGAGCGTGTCTAAAAGTGTTAGAGAATACAAAAAGCGTTGTTTTGATCGAAATTTAACTGAAACTGCACTTCTTTAGTTATGTGAATTAGCAGGTTGGCCGTTGGCTTGTTTACCATACAATGACAAAAAAAAAAACAGAAGATATCTTAATAAATAAATAGTCAACATTCAAGCGTGATTTACTTTTTATTTACAGTCTAATTCAACAAATTGTACACTGATTTGAACACATTCCATACTTTATTATTACAAAAAAACTTGAGAGGTGTCAAGGGACACCCGGATGGAACGAAGTTCCTTTCGATTAATTAGTGAAGGAATTGTAATAAAATTTTATTTTTTTGAAGTTATAATAATATTTTTTATTATTATTAACAAATATAATGTTACCGCCTTTAAATACATAAACATATTCTACGAAAAGCGAATTCGGACTTTATTTTGTAAACGTAAACGGTTAAAAATTGAAATTTTACCAAACTAGGTATGATAAAATTATTCTGAGAAACGTATAGGCTGGTGCCCGACCGGACAATAGGAGCTATGTGCAACCGAATTTCACGGTTAATGTGTAAAAATAAGGTTTTAATTCGCTCCAATATTTTCATAGAAAAGCCGCCATTCAACTAATAATGAACTCTATTTGACAGTTCCAACGATTCAATTTTTCTGTTCGAATTGTCTGCGTTTGTGAAGTACTAAAAATAGCAAAAATAAGGTTTTAATTCGCTCCAATATTTTCATAGAAAAGCCGCCATTCAACTAATAATGAACTCTATTTGACAGTTCCAACGATTCAATTTAGCTTATTATAGCATGTCGTGACAACTTTTCGTAAGAATTTTTTCCGTCTAGGCCCCTTTCACAACGCGCGATAAGGAACTTCGTTCCAAAAAAACAGAAGATATCTTAATAAATAAATAGTCAACATTCAAGCGTGATTTACTTTTTATTTACAGTCTAATTCAACAAATTGTACACTGATTTGAACACATTCCATACTTTATTATTACAAAAAACATTTAGAGATCGTTCTACTCATCTGTGCACTTGTAATTATACAGCTTTAGTTCGTGTGGCAGTGACGCAACGGTCGTCGGTCCGAACAAAACAAATTCATCATCATCTGCCTTGCATTTTCCAAACTAGGTATGTTGGGGGCTAATCTAACCAGATGCAGCTGAATACCAGTGTTTTACATGAAGCGACGTGTAGTCGTGTGGTGCCGGCCGCGAATAACACCACCCCATTTCTCCCCGTGGGTGTCGTAGAAGGCGACAGAGGGATATTGACCAGAGGATGGGCAGCAGCGTCCTTCTGAGTACCATAACACCTACTGCGATCGCCAGCATGCATCGGTCAAGCATGGCGATTACAGCTGAACCCCTCCTTGGGGGAGGACCTATGCCCTTCAGTGGGCGTCTAAAGGTTGACATGATTGATTGATGATTGACAAGAAGCGACTGGCCATCAGATCTCCACAACCCTGACTGGGTAACACGATACCCCTTGGTAAGACTGGTTGCCTGACTTTCTGACTTCTGACTACCCATAACGACTGCCAAATATCTGTGAATGACAGTCGCGGAGCAACGGCTTTACGTGCTTTCCGAAGCACAGAGGGAACTCTGTATGAAACAGATGGTCACCCATTCACAGACTGACCGCGGCAAGCCTAGCTTAACCTTTGACCGATCGATCTGTCCGGATTTTACTAAGCTACGAGTTCGTGGCGGCTCGTGCGCAGATGAGTTGACCTATCTATAGTCGTTGAAACTCCAATTCTGCGTAACTAACATTTTTATATATCGCTAATGTACAGTCAGCAAAAGAGATAGTTATGCAGGCCATCGGAATTGGTTGAAGTTTACTTAGAAACCAATAGATGTTTTCAAGTGAAATTTTATGAAATCAGTGAAATGTTTATTCTCTGTTAAATTTATTTTATTTTATTCAAAAACATCCATTGGCTTTTAAGTAAACTTTAACTATATCTGACGACCCTGCATACCTATCTCCTTTGCTGACTGTACACTTTTGTTAATTTTACATAAGGTCGAAATTTGCGGTTTTGGCTTACGCAGAATTGAACTATCAATGACGCTATACTTAATTCATACAAGTAAACAGAAATACAACGATTATATAAAATAACGTATAGACATAAAATCTTGGCAAGTAAGCCCGTCACATACGTAGCTATAATATATATTATAGCTAGCCACCACACCACACACGGTAGCTATAATATAATAATATATTTTTGCCCTTATTACATCTGCGATCGTTGTTTGTTTCACATTTTTAAATGCCTTGCTGTATCTGTCCACATATTTTAGTGACGTAGTATAAATATACATATATTATTGATTTTAGCTACGTCTGACGTATATTAATATATATTATAGCTACGTCTGTGACGGGCTTTACCTACGTGTCAAAATAATATTACTAGCACCGTTTGTAGTCATTTTTGTCGAGACAAAATGTCCACGTTGTAAAACAGTCGCGGCACTAGTTAGTGTAGAAAAAAACCTTAAAAATAGATAGGTAGGTACAAAAAATAACACGCAAAAGCTAAATTGACTAAATCAGATCTTATTTTTAACTTATTAAATAAATAAATATTTTGGTACGGTTGTCAATTTGCAAAGTGCCTTTCCCGGGCCGTCTATCGTAAACGAGCATGATTGAAAAACTTGTTGTTTCATCTTTCGCAATGTTCGAAAACAAACGAGTGAGCGAGAACGCGATAACATTGAACGAAAATTGGCGCGTAGAGATGTCACAAAACTTGTTCTAAGAAATAGGCGTTTTTGTTTATAACCTCTTTTTTCCTTGCATTATTTCCCGCAGGTACCTAGCGCACAAGATACTTGCGACACAAAATGGAGAACAAAACTATGGCATATTATAATCTAGGACAATAAATTAACAGGTCTACTATACTCTTTACTCATCTTTTTTGGTATTCTTAGCAGCAGCTAATTTTTTCTTACACTCTTGATAAATTCCATCTAAATCCAAAGCTGCCTTCACATTGTCCTTTGAGAAAAGAAACCTGTAATAAAGGAAAACGATTTTTTTTAAATCATGTAAGCTTTAAAATTAACTTAAATCTCAGAAGCTTCTGTCGGCGACTTTGTTCGCGAATATGTCACGTATAGGACAACAAAAAAGCCAACCTATGACATTCGGCAATAGTGAAGCTTCTCTTCAGGCAGAAACAGTTGCTTAACCCAAACCATTTTTTTTTTGTTCCGGGTTGGTAAATCCTCATGGATGTCTTCCGCCTTGGGGCGGGCGGAGGGTTCTGTCAGACTCTTACTGACTAAAAACCACCCCGGTGTTCCATCTCACACTTCTCGGGTCAGGGGGGGAGTGAGGTGTCAGACTCCCCTCCAGACGGATAAGAGGGCGCGCGTGGAACACTACGCGCCGCCACCGCGGGTCCCGATGTATGTGGGGGGCGACAGACGTCCCCGAGTCTGCCGCCCCTGGACCCATTTAGGGGGGCTGGAAGAGGGCGTTGTCAGGGTGGGAGGTAGAGATCTCCCTCTCCCTTTCCGCAGCCCCTTCTGCGACATGACAGTTTCTGCGCTGTCGACCATCGACTCGACCACGGCCGACAGCGACAGGTCACTGCCTACTTCTGAGACGAGGGCACAGCGCGGTTCCTCCCAAGCGGCACACTCTGCCAGTGTATGCCGCGTGCTAACCCAAACCAAGCACAAGTTCGATCGTGCATGGAGTACTGTTCGCACCTTTGGGATGGATTAGCCAAATACTAACTGGAGGTGTTGGAAGTCATTGATAGACGTGCCAAGAGGCTCATTGACAACGACTCCCTGGTTTAAGGCTAGGCTCCAGAGCCTTGAACATCGCCGCATCGTTGCCAGCCTATCGGTCTTTTATCGGGTACATTTCGGAGATGTTGCTCTGGAGTTGCGCTACTTAATTCCCCCATCCCCATTCCATCATCGGGCGAGCAGCGAAGCGTCACCGCTATATGGTTGTAATTTCACGGTCTCGAACTAAGCGCTTTGATTCTACGTTTATTGTGCGAACTACGAGACTGGAATTCACTGCCCGCCTCTCTGTTCCGCGATATTATGACTGATTACAGATAACTTCCTGTTCACAATAAGATTAGACATAAACACGAACCTTTTTTACAGTCCCTTCAACCGATTTTGACTTCGATTCCGTAGGCTTAAACCAAGCAATTAAACAATTAAATGTTTAAAAATAAATTGAAAAAAATGTTAATTGATAATGTATATTATAATCTGCATGAATTTTTTGATAATAAATAGTATTTATTAACTTTCTAATTTATAAAAATACTTTTGCATATCCGACTTGGGTAGACTATTGAAACTAATAATGTAATGTTTATTATATTAATAAGAACTTAATGTACACAGTTATGCAATAAATATATCTTTATCTTTATCTTTAAGGATGACATTACAGGCAAAAAAGTGGGTACAATAACAACAGCTTTTTGCAGTTGCCATTTGTCATGCCACCAACGCAATATAAGTCAAAATCGATTGAACGGACTGTAAAAAAGGTTTGTGTATATGTCTAATCTTATTGTGAACAGGGTATAGCTGATCCGATAGACGTTGTCCTGTCCCTATCTACCTACTTACCTGCCTATTTACCTACCCTACACCTACACCTGCCCTGCACCTACTCTACACCTACAAAAAAAAAATCCTATCCTATGTTCGTCTCCTGGTTCTAAGCTACCTCCCCACCAATTTTCAGCCAAATCGGTTCAGCCGTTCTTGAGTTATAAATAGTGTAACTAACGACTTTCTTTTTATATATATAGATGATCTAGCTCAACACATAGAATAACTTTTCATCCCGTTATTGTGCTCTTATAGGATAATTTAAGACTTGGACATCATTTTGAAGTCTTACGCAAAGGATGTCTCGGACAGAAGCAGTCATTTATTTAGTTAAGAAGATTGTAAATGACTCACTTCTGAAGCTTCCCAGTGTGGTCAGCCTGTGGTCTCCTCATCTTCTCCTGACCGTCCGTCAGTACCAGCACTGTGGGTAGCTGTCGACTGGTTGGTCCGTCTTGAACTCTGTACTTTGTGGCCGAGTCGGGGTACCTGGAGAGAAAGGATTTGTTAGTTAGGGCCTGTTTCACCATCAATACAAATAAATAATAAATCATGTCAACCTTTAGACGCCCATTGCTGGGCATAGGCTTATGCCTATGACCTATGTCTCCCTAAGGGGGGTTCAGCCGTAATCGCCATACTTGGCTGATGCATGTTGACGATCACAGTACGTGTTATGGTACACAGAAGGAGGCTGCTGCCCATCCTCAGTGGCCTAATTCACGTAACTAAAGAAGTGCTGTAGCAGTGCAGTTAAGTTTCGATCAAAACAACGCTTTTCGTATTCTCTACCGCTGTCAGACACGCTTGCATCAAGTTCGCGTCACGTGAGCGCAATAACGGCAATCTACTGTTGCGCGTATTTGGTGCGTGCTTCGGAACGCAACATGATCCGTATTCTGCTATTCGTTTGAAGTAAGGAAAAGCACTAAAATCTGTACTGGGGTGTTATTTTAATATAATAATAACGTCATATTCATTGAAATGTAATTGATTCTATTCGATTATTTAGTGAATAATATTTTTTCTCTCAAGTGGCTACACCATAAGTAAGTTTGGTAGACTTTGGTTGTCGTGCAATTGACGTGCAGTTTACGCGTAGCTTACGCGCAATTCAAAAATTACAAGAATACCGTTTATCACTCAAACTTGAACTTAACTGCAACTGCACTACAACTTCATCGGCGCGTCATAAAATTACGTGAATTAGCCCTCTGGTCAATATCCCTCTGTCGCCTTCATTGACACCCACGGGTAGAAATGGGGTGGTGCTATTCCACACAGCTGATTAGATAAGTAATCATCCTATATTATTTTACCTTCCAACATCCAGCTTCCCAAACTTCAAATTGTCCAAGCTATAGCTCGAAGACAGCTCAGCGAACACCGGAGCGAAGTTAACGCAAGCCGGATGCCAAGCAGCATACAGACAGACTATCCAGGTGGTGTTCTTATGGTGCTTGAGCTCATCTTCCAGGACTTGTGGACCACGGAAGTAGGTGACGTGTTCCGGACCCATGTATGTTGGCTCGGGAAGTAGGAGAGCTGAGAGTATGAGGATTGCGCCGTATGGGAGGCCATATCTGAAAAGGGATGAATTTAGTAGTACAGTACAGTATAGTCGGCCACAGCTGCCATAAGTTACCGACACCGAAGCGATATACCTGCTACTTCCCCCGAAGCAACAAAGGATTTGCGAACAATACAAGTTTGTGGTTTTAATATGTCGTGTTTGGTTTCTTACAGATTTATATTTTATTTGACGACATGGTTGGCGCAGTGGCTGAGCGATCGACTGCTGCGCAGCGTGTTGCGGGTTCGATTCCCGCCCAGGGTAAACATTTGTGTGATGAGCACTTGTGTTTGCCTTGTGTCTGGGTGTTGTTTATCTATATATGTATGTATTTACAAAAAAAAAATGTATTTGTGTATGTATATCAGCTGTCTGACACCCATAGTACAGGGTCTCCCTAGTTTGGGGTCAGATGGCCGTGTGTGAAAATGTCCCCACATATTATTATTATTATTATATTTGAAACTAGCTGACCCGACACATTGTCCTGTCCCTATCTATCTACCCTACCAAACTACCTACCCTACCCCACCTACCTATCTACCCTACCTACCTACCTGCCTACCCTAAACTACCTACCTGCCTACCCTAAACTACCTAACTACTTACATACATTTGGGTGATTCATTTGATACATATATATAGATAAATGATTTTCTTGATATTGATGAGTGCTGCCCAGGCAGCTTATTGTTTATTAAGTGTTACACCCATTTTTGAAAAGTGTCTCAATGAAATTCTGTAATGCTAATATGCCACCAAAAAAAAACACAAAATTTTTATTCAATCGACAAGTGCCATAAAAATGCATCTCTATTTTAAATTTTCAAATTTCGCGCGTAGTTTGACGAAAACGCCTCTTACTAGACGCCATATTGCTCAGCGTAAATGACGTCAGTTCGTTTAGGATCAAATGAGCTCATATTAAATATGATAATTGTATATCATTTAAAAATAATTAAAAGCATATTTTGTAATAGGTGTAATAATGAAAAAAATATGTTGGTTACGAAAATAATAAAAGTACAAAGCCTATATTACGCCAATCGGTTGACTGACAGTTGTCAATTTTTTGTTTACACAGCCGTACGGCGTAATAACAAGGCCGTTACTATTTCACGGTGTTTTATAACAGATTAAAAATACTGAAAACTTTGAATTGAATTTAAAAATTTGTTTTGTTATTTTATGAACTAAAACTTACATTTTCCGACTGCTATAGGCCTAAACTGTCTCAATAACACATTTATAGATTTTTTCTCGTATAGAGTAAAATACCCTATTTGTAAAGTCCTCTATCTGGGCAAACATCTGCCTCATTTATAATGGCTAAACTGACTCTCTCTTATGTCTTATGGAATAGGGTACCATTATAGTGACTGTGCTAAAACAACAAACTGACAATAATATGACCATTTAACATTGATATGTAAGTAAACACTTAGCACCTTATTGTCACTAGCTTGATTATTATGATAAACTGATTTAACCCACTGACCGGAAATCTGTTAAACAGTAAGTTAAATAACAGAGGGCATTCCCTTAAGCTAGTTAATCTATATCATTGACTGATTAAAAAAAAATTCAGCATAAAATAAAAATTATATATAAAAATCCACAGCAGTTCATTCTGTTTCTTTTATGTATTCTATTAAAAACCATTTTATTTTGGATGGGAATATTTTCTATAGTATCTATGGACGATGGAGTATTATTGGTTAAAAGTTACGCCTTTCTTTAATTAACATACTGTAGGTATGTTACTGAATAAACTAGATTTTTTTTTAATAATTTGTACTTTTTGATACCTATTAAATTCATAACTCACGAGTCACGACTGTAAAAAACCCATTTTTTTATATCCTCATCATGTAACCGGTTAAAATAAGACAAGTTATCACTTAAAACTGGTTAGAATTATGTATAAATAAAGGACAACAATAAGACTTACCGAATATCAGCGTAAAACCATAGAATTAGATTCGCAATCTTCGTATAAACGAACGAAGACGACAGATAGTTAACCATAGTAACACTTCCCGCCTTCCTTGTCCTCAACATAACTACTATAATTAGGAAAAATAGGATTTCCGTCTCTCGACTATCTAACTCACAATCCGCACTTGGAAACAAAAAGTTGCAAATATAACCTGTTCTCTTACATACAACGTAAGACAGACTTAATATAATGTTAAACCAGTAATATGGCTTTAATAACTGCCTCAAATCAGTTTTATAGGACATTATTAGTTAAAATTTAATTTAAAAATCTTGATACTGAGTAGGTAACTGAGCTCACAATCAGCAAATTATTATGTCCGATGTCCGGGCTGATATACTCCTGTTCCACGATGTGAATTACAAATATAGATTTGTCAAATGACAGCAGGATGGCAATATGACTTTTATCGTAAGAGTAACAGAGACAAACCAAAATATGTTTAGTGCTTTTTCGTGGAAAGGGTGTTTTTGTAATGTCATTTTCATTGTTAAGTTGTTTACAAATAGCAAAAGTATAACGTTATACAGCCTGACAACCTTTATTTTGAGATTATAAGGGTTTTCTTTTTCCTTGACTTGGCTTGCAATGCAACTCGTACGATATAAATTAGTACATTGTGTGAACCTGAGAGATGGGATTCTTTTAGTAAAGCAGCGTGTACTTCGGTAAAGTAGCGCAAGACTTAAAGCCTCAATGGTGGATAGGAACGCGGATAGCGCCGTGTGTTATGTCATGACCAAGCTCATTGATTTGAGAATCGGTACGGTACACGTCTTCTAAACAATAACTACTTATTTCATTTTTTTTTTAGATTTTTGTTAGCCCTAACCCATCCCAGGAAATCCTCATGGTCTACCCCGTCTGGGTAAGACGAGGACTGTGCCGGACTCTTACCGGTTAAAACCACCGTGTTCCATCTCACACCTACGTCGTCGGGAGTCGCGGGAACTCTCGATCCTTCCGCAACCCCCGACTAGGCTTCTGCGGGCCTCCTTAGGTCAGGGGGGAGAGTGAGGTATTGGACTCCTCCCATGATGTCTAAGACGGGCGCGCGTGGAACACTACACTGCGCCATCTCGGGTCCTGATGTGTGGAGACTGACAGACGTCCCAGTCTGTCGCCATTTAGGTGGTTTGGAAGAGGGCGTTTTCTGCTTCCGCCGACACCCGGCGCGCCTGCTGCGAGCTGAGCTGGGTGGGATGTAGTGGTCTCCCTCTGCGAGATGACTGTTTCGCAGAAGTATATCGCATCCCAGGACCTTCGAGGAGCTCGAAGCCCAGGGCTAACCGCTACCGAACATCGACTCAACCACTGCCTACTTTCGAGACGATGATTTATTTATTTATTTATCCTCTTACATCTATCTTTACAGGCGTTAACCTAATGCGACAGTGTAGTTATAAACTAATATGTACCTAATTTTAATTAATAAATGAATCTAAATACTAATTACTACCCTAGAAATGACACTTTAAACCTAACTTATTAAACCTTATATACCTAACAACAAAAAATATAATGTTATAGTCTAATTACATAACTAACTACATTTAATAGAACTCTTGCGAATTCACTCATGATCTCACGGCGTGGCTCCTCCCAAGCGGCACACTGTGGCAGCGTATGCCGCGCCGCGTTCTCCCGGCAGTCGACGCAGTGGTGAGACCGGACGTCCGGTTCCGTATATGCAACACAGGTACTTTCCGAAGCAACCATGCTCCGAGAGCACCTGCGTCACCTAGAACGACATGGACCTGTGCCTCCTCCAGAGCCAGCACTCGAGCTCCGGCCGGAGCCCTAACGAATACCTACCCCAAGCTGACTATTATTTTTAGCAGATTGTGGTGATATGAGGGAATCAAGAAGCTTATCCGTTTTGCGAGACTTCTCTTTCGAATGATCTCTCTAGAAAGAAATGGAATTCCTTGGCGCGAAAGAGTGGCTCTAATTATTCTCTCCACTTTTATTGTTATTAAAACAATGGAAATTATGTCAAAATATTTTAATATTATAGGAACAAACTTAATAATAAATAACATTATTGTATTCTGTCGGCGATATACTTTACAATAACATAATTTATAAAATCATCTGTAACTTCTAATGTAAAACGAATTAAAAATGGCGGTCAGACAAAGGAATTTATCTTGCCTCGCCTGCGTTGACCCAAAATCAGCCAAGAAATTCACAAAGTCTTTAATAAAAGTTTTATTAACTATGTACTTGAAAATATTTATAACTAGTTTGAAAACTCATCATGCCCTCTCGCTTGCTCGCAGTGCAAGTGACAGCAAGAAAAGTTCCTTCGTTCGGCCGCCATTTTGAATTTCTTTAATGGCGCGATTTACAAACTGTACATAACAAAGGTACATTGTTAAAATCAAGAAGCTTTTATACCTATATCTTCATGGTTAAAATAAAATGTCGTGATTGGTGGACAGAAATTACAACACATAAATTGTCATGAGACTTGAAAACAGAATAAGCTGAAATAATATAAGAGATAGCCGTACTCTTGGTAACTATCGCTAAGGGCCGAAACACAACCGCGTTGCGGCGCCGCGCCGCTAAAATTGGCAGTGGCGTCAGCGCCGATTTTAGCGGCGCGGCGCCGCACCGTTTCGCAAATTCCAGCGTAATGACGTCATACTTGTTGACAATGATTCAGTTTGTTTCTATCACTCTTGCAAACAACACGCGTCAACCCGGAAGCAGTTTTAAAATTAAAATGCCTGACGTTGACATCGATTTATTTATATTTTTGGTTCAGGAACGCCCTTGTTTGTGGGATTCTAGTGACGAAACTTATAAAGACAAATTTATAAAACAAGAGGCATGGAAAACCATTTGTGAAATCATTAAAAAAAAATTACAACGGTAAAGATGCTACCGAAAAATCAAAACTGGGTAAGTAGTGTAGTATTTTCTTCTGAAATAAGCAATAAGTTTCTAATAATTAACAAATAAGCAATAAGTATCTTACTACGATCCAGGGCAGAGACACGTCTATCCACAATAAAAAATCACGAGGAACTGGTTACCCTACCATACGACAATAAAACGCTCTTTTTCGCGACACCGCAACGCCGCAATACAAACTGTCGATTTTAGCGTTGCGACGGCGCAACGCGGTTATGTGTTTTGGCCCTTAGAAGGCTGAAACAATATTTTGTGAGTGTTGGGCCACAGTGTAGGTAATAGTAATACCACAGTATACATTTTTATACTGTGGTAATACCGTACAGTAGCGACACCCCGCCTCCCTCCGAAACACTGTTCCTCACCTCTTCCCGCGTCAAACGTACTCAAAACTGCTTTTAGTTCAAGCGGCGCGTAGACACGCTGACGCACACACACGCACGTATTTGTACAGTCTGTTATTTTGGTAATAGTGTAGGTAATTAAATCATTTCGTTTGTATGGAGTGTCGTTGGTGTGGTAGGGCCCTCCACTGGTCAGAATGGTGACGATCTGCCCTCATGTGGAAAAACCAACTGACTAGGTCTCGACGTCAAAGCTGAGATAAGGTTGCCAAAAATGAGCAATAACTAGGAAGGCTGTTTTAGCCTTCATAGCGATAGTACGGCTATCTCTAGTATTAAAAAAGGCTTTAGAAAAAGGAGAGAATGTAAAACAGCTTCAGGCCCAATACACATAAGCGGATCGGCACATTCTCAATATCTCGACAACTCAATGTTACAACCCGCTTGTGTGAACCTTAATAAAGTAAAACGGGCTGGCGTCCGTAACTCCGTCTCAGCGCGTATCTATTTTGCGTACGGTAGTTTAAGGACATTATCTAACTACATTTTTCTCTTACCGTATTGTTTGACAGTTCATTATTTCATTATATTTTTTAATTTAAAGATGGACAGATCATTTTAACAACCATTCGACAAGCTCCCGTGCTGAATCCAAGAATCTTAGTGTGCGTTACCCCAGCAAAATAATGTCGAAAATAGTAATTTAAATGTTACAGGCAATTACTTGTCCAGCTTCTGTAATTGTTGCGCACATTTTTAAATTTGTTGCACATATAGATTTTGAGTTATTCCACAAAAACATTTCCTGCTGGGGTAACGTTACCGCAGCCAGACATTTTCTTTTATAATGAGAATATTGAAATAAATATTAGCCATATAATTAGTAATCTAGACGAGGTAAATGTTGCAACTTATTTTGTATTTGTTCTTCCTTCGACTGCGATGTTATTCAAGTTTTTGCTGGAGTAACGTTTGTGGTTTTGCTGGATCACTGAAACGGATAAGCAGATTCTTATCAACTTTTTTACATGACTTCTTAAGAATTAGTTTGAATTAGTTGGGTAATAAAAAAACAAAAATAATGCACCATTCAAAGGTTATTTAATTAAATATAAAAACACTTCAATAGGTCCTAACACTTTGAATAAGAGCTCGAAAGACTTACTTTAAACGTTATTTTGTAGCTTGTGTCTGTCTTCAAATGTACGTGAAGTTTCATTAGTATCCTGTTAGTAACAAACAAATTATGATGAAATTCAGTTCTCCACTTTGACGGTCATAATGCGCGCGGAGTTATTTGGCCCCCGATAACCCTGTATGTGGATATATCAATAGTTAGTTGCTCAGTATATCTCTGTAAAATTTCAGCGTAGTACATACAATAATTACCGAGATATTAAAATAAAAGTCGAAGGAAGCGTGAAACTGTGGTAACCCGACCATATTTAGGTGGTTACAAAAAAGCGACCGCATAGTACAAGCTACCTTCTTAAATATTTAGGATAGGTTTACAAGTTTAGTACGGATGTGTACACAAGTGTTTTGAATTTGTGTTATGAAATTTGATTTACAGGTAAAATAATCATTTCAATAAAACTTTCAAAATATTGATAAAACTTTAAAACAATCACAGGTAGCAATACTGTTCTTATGGCATTTTCCATAACTTTTTTAAATTTTAGTTTACACTTTCTCTTTAGTAATACAAATCTTCACTTTTAAAATATAAATTAAGATTTAAAACCATCGCAGAAAATAACAGATATAGAATAAATGTTTCAAGTTAACATTATACCTACCTATGCCTACTAATACTTACATATATCGTTTAAAAATCACAGAGTGATGGTAATATAAAATAACATCACAATGTAAGTAGTAAAGTGCTTACAGTAAGCCCCACTGTTTTATAGTCTAATTTCAAATATCACAATATTTTTTCCTAGCTAAATACGGATAGTTGTATTCTAAAAATGACTTAAATTACCTATTTCAAAATCACATCGAACATTGAACAGTGTACGCGTCTGTACCGAACTTGTAAGGTGTATTATTATACTAAATATTTTAGAAGGTAGCATAATGTACTGCGCGGTCATATTTTTTGTAACCACCTTAATATGGTCGGGTTATCACGGTGTTGCGCTTCGTAATGGCTTTTATTTTAATATCTCGTTAATTATTGTATGTACAACCCAGAAATTTTACAGGGTTATAACTGAACTAAGTAACTAATTATTGATATATCATTTAGTTTATATATTCACATACAGGGTTATCGGAGGCCAAATAACTAAGCGCGCATTATGACCGTCAAAGTGGAGAACTGAATTTCATCATAATTTGTTTATTACTAACAGGATACTAATGAAACTTCACATACATTTGAAGACAGACACAAGCTACAAAATAACGTTTAAAGTGAGTCTTTCGAGCTCTTATTCAAAGTGTTAAGACCTATTGAAGTGTTTTTATATTTAATTAAATAACCTTTGAATGGTGCATTAATTTTGTTTTTTTATTACCCAACTAATTCAAACTAATTCTTAAGAAGTCATGTAAAAAAGATGATAAGAATCTGCTTATCCGTTTCAGAGATCCAGCAAAACCACAAACGTTAGTCCAGCAAAATCTTGAATAACATCGCAGTCGAAGAAAGAACAAATACAAAATAAGTTGCAACATTTACCTCGTCTAGACTACTAATTATATGGCTAATATTTATTTCAATATTCCCATTATAAAAGAAAATGTCTGGCTGCGGTAACGTTACCCCAGCAGGAAATGTTTTTGTGGAAAAACTCAAAATCTATATGTGCAACAAATTTAAAAATGTGCGCAACAATTACAAAAGCTGGACAACTAATTGCCTGTAACATTTAAATGACTATTTTCGACATTATTTTGCTGGGGTAACGCACACCATTGATTGTCATTGAAATGAGATTGTGACTAAATAACTTTTGGAATACGGGAATTATCAAATTACTGGCCTTTAGGTAGTCAAGTGTGCCATTTTGGACAGGGAAACTTGGCGAATGGCTGTGAGTAGCTAAGCTGGCTAATTCCCTGTATTTATTTTTATACTAAATTAATGATTGCTTTATTACATCAGTCAATTCATTATAATAAGGCAAACTTTTAATTATTTTTCAGGGATTGAACGAACTTTTATTGTAGGATCAACCCTGAAAGGTGAACCAAAAAGAAAATCAGCTGTTTCCCACAAAAAGGCAGTACAACACAAACAGAACGTATGGTACAGCTGTTTTTTTTTAAACTTACTTTGATACAAAGTACGAAGAGCAACAAGAAGCAGAAGAAGAATAAAAGCGTAGAAAACACACGAAGAGTCTAGTGAACCCGTTTTGGAGTCAAAAGCTGTGTTTCACGGAAAGGATTGCTATCTCTTTCTGGCAACGGTTATCAGAAAGAGACAGCATTCCCTGCCCGAAAGTGTTATCTCCACTTTTATTATAAGCTTCTTGGTTTTTTTACAAAGTTACGCCATCATGTGCCCAAACCAGAGCATTTTCTGGCCCCTTATGCGCCTTCTCCATGTGCTTTTTGAGCTCATGTTTTCTAACAAAATTAGCAGGACATTTCAAACAAGGCAACCTGTATCCTTTATTATGTCTCCGCTTAGCATGCTCCGACCTACGAGATGCAGAAATAAACTTTTCCCCACAATCAACACATTCATACGGCCTTTCACCCGTATGCCTTCGTCTATGGTAAACGGCGGCCATTTTAGAAACGAGTTTCGCGCCACAAATATCGCATTCGAAATTTCGAACGCGGGTATGGACAACGGTATGTTCTGCCAGTCGTGCTGGGGTGTAAAACCTTTTTCCGCACCACTGACACTGATGAGGTCGTATATCCATGTGAATCCAAAGTATATGGTTTTTGAGTTGAGGTCTCGAGTTGTAGGTCTTGCCACAGTGGTCACATGTAAAGGTTGCTGGGTCACGGATGTTGGAACGTCGGTTTCTAGGCATATCTTGAGCATTAGGCTTAGCATCTGGTTCACATTGAGATCTATGTTCTCTATAACAACCTCGGTTGGTGAACTGTACACCGCACGCGCGACAAGTCCTGACTGCGTGCATTTGTGAATGGGTTTCAAAGGAAGCATTTCTAGGGAACGTCCTGCCACAATCCGTACATGTCAGAGCTCCGGCTTTGTGGGCTTTTTTTACGTGTTTTTTCAACTGCGCTTCATTTGGACATAAGATCGGACACTTTTTACACAATAATACAATCTCATTATGTACAGAAGAAAGATGATCTTGCATTTCTTTCCCTCTAACGAATACAGACCCACAAATGAGACAGGCCTCTTTATGTCCACTATTTCGTAAGTGCATATTTAAGTAGTACGGACTTAGGAAGCTCTTCCCACAGTCAGGACAGCCGCAAGAGGGTCCAGTGCGCGCGCCTCTAGGCTTCCTATCGATTGTTTTTTTCGTGACTCGATTTTTTAATCGATTTAGAATCGTTTTAGGGTCACTCGTGTTGTAGTCTTTGAACGTTTGTATTGAGAGGTCTGTTGCTTTTATGAGCGCGCAGACAGATTTGACGGGTGGGACAGCAGAGTTGGGTAAGGTGGCCAGGTTATTAAGTGCCTTCCGCCATAATTTCTGTGAATTCCTGACAAAAAGGCGGAACTCTTGCGCGGCGAGGGCTGTGCTGGCGCAGGCGACACACGCACCTACTGGTATTAAAGATTCTTCTTTCATCTGTAAATAAAGAATTTGGAAATAGTAATATTACTGAAGGGACCCTAACTGTGAAATGTTTAGGGGTGAAATTTTACCAGAGGGAAAGTTATCGATTCATTATCCTTATTAGGGTTAAAGTTTAGTTATCTTAAAATAGACCTATTGTTCCTCCAATCGAATCGAATTTAGGGCCAGGACCATCTTACAATAGGTAACAGCTCTAGTTTTGATAACATGACAGGGTTATTCAGAAAAAGAATAATCCATCTGATCCAATTATTCACATTTAAATCCATATTCGGAAGAAATTCGATCAATCCATGGATTGAGTTTGCCATCTTTGATCGAGGTTTTAGTTTGCCACCAATCAGTGACCAAGTTTATCATCTGTAATATCGCAGATCAAGGTTAGAAATGAGATACAATTAATTTCGGGTGTCAGTTGCGCGTGTCAATACCATCTGTTCATTTTGAGTTTGAGATAGCCGAGAAGAGTTATTGACACGCAATAATGCGGATAAGAGATTGTTCGAACGGTATGCATCAGTGGAAGATCGGAATGACAGTTAAAACACATCAGATACATCATTAATTTATTCAGGGCGTTTATTTCTTTTGGACGGTCAAAATATAAGATTTTATTTTCTGTGTCATAGTCACATTTGTGTATAATTTGATGTCTTTAAGAATATTGCTAACAAATTGAACGGTTCACTATAATTTTTGTACGGTTTATAAAACAGTCAACTGTTTGTTCCAGTCATTGGTCAAAATAAATAGATGCATACTTGATAAAAAAAACTATATTTTATTCATAATTAAGAAAATATTGTCAATTTTCCAGAATAAAATTAAGACATTATAATGTACCATTAAAACTAACAAAACACAAATAACGTAATTTTCAGTCTGCATAAATAATGTCTTTTACAAATTCATTAACAGTACGAACTCTTTTTTTTTAAACACTGTTTAATTTTCTTCCAGAAACTACATTCTTCGAGAGAATATTCTAGACAGCGCGCTATATAGACATAGTTAAATCATATTTCCGTCAACAAGTTACTAAACTCAATGAAATATTGTAGGCACAATAAGGCCACTAAATCAGTTTTCTGTCAAATATGATTTTTTTAAATATTCTAATAGGCTTGCGTTTGGCCGCAACTCACCTGATCTAAGTGATGTCGCGGCCTAAGGTGAAGCACGCTTGCATAGGATAAACCGATTCACTCGTACCTTGAAGATATCCAAATTATACTTATCGGGGAACAGAGGCGAGCAGTGAATTCCACAGTCTGACAGTTCCCACAATTAATGTGAAAGCAAAGCGTATGGTTCGAGACCGTGGAACCTAAATCATACAGCGGTGACGCTTCGCCGTATCCTCTGCTCGTCCGATGATGGGATTAAGTTGTACAATTCCAAAGCACATTTTCTGAAATGTACCTGATAAAATACCGATAGCGTGGCAACTATGCGGCGATGTTCAAAGTACTAGAGCTTAGCCTTAACAAGGGAGTCGTTGTCGTTACGTTACATTACCACTGAATGCTATAGGCTATGTTGTTATCAAAATAATAGTTCAAAAAAACTAAAAACACGCTTTTTATAGAAAACCAAACTAAAAAATAGAAAATAAAATTTAATAAATTATTTTATTTAAAAAAAAGCGTGTGGTGCTTTTTAAGATATTATCAAAATGACAATCACTCTACTCATATCTGTCAATAAAATATTTATAACTATTGAAACCATGCACCCCACGCTTTTTTTAAAATAAAATAATTTATTATTAAAATTTATTTTCTATTTTTTAGTTTGGTTTTCTATAAAAAGCGTGTTTTTAGTTTTTTTAAACTATTATTTATTTTTTACTTTTTAGTTTGGTTATATCTATAAATATTATGTACATTTATTCTACCAAGGGCGCTTGTGCAGTACCTTCCTAGTATATAATAGCTGTTTTTTCGGCAACTAATTTTGAAAGACTTTTTTTTTTTTTTTTTTTAATAATTTTATCAAATTAGTGTATTGTCATCGGTCCTCGATAAATCTACAAAGTTTGAACGAAATCTGGCCGTTTAAAGTGGGTCAAAATGGCGCCCAAAGAAGTCGGTTACAAACAAACATACAAACATACAGGTGAAGCTAATAAAAAGCTGGAACCCTTGAAAAAAAATACGCGGACAAAATCTAGTTTCACATAATTTTATCAAGTTGGTAAATTTTTCATCGAAATATGACTGGACTATGTTTTATATAGAGGGCTCTGTAGGTTCAGCTCCCCTAATCCTTCTCAATTGTATTCCTTAGTCTTTTAGTAATAGGATTGATCTCTCGTTTCGCGGGCTTCACTTCAACCACAGAGTAATGCACTGACAAATAATGCTTCTTCAATTCACACGGTCTAACAAAACGAGCTGAACACTGATCGCAGCCATGTTTGAAGTCCTTAGCTCCTCTGTGGCGTCTCTTTATATGATCTAATCTTCTTGAAGATGAGAGGAACCTGTCTCCACAATGTTCACATTTGTAAGGTCGCTCCCCAGTATGAATTCTCTGGTGCAATTGAAATCCTAATTCTGTTGTCAATTGAGCTCCGCAGCAACATTGGAAGACTTTTCGTTCCGTTTTGTGGACTTTTTCGTGAGACTTCAAATGAGCTAATGTGGAAGTCCGTTTTCCGCAAGTTTGGCAAACGTAAGGTAGGATGTGTAGATGTTTTTGTATGATATGTATTCTGAGCGATGGTTTTCGATTATAAGTGACACCACAATCATCACAGGTGAAGAATTTGAATTCAACTGATGGTCGGTACAAGTATTCGCAAGTCTGTTGGTGGTATTTGAAACATTTGACATTATCATAGCTCATGTTGCAAGAAGTGCAATGGAATAGCGAATGGGAATGTGCGTGAGCTCTCAGCGCTCTTTCGTTTATATAACTTTTACCGCAGTGTTTGCAAGTGTGTCTATTTTTTCCGTGATCCTCGGTAACATGCTTCTTCATTACGTCTGCCTCGTCAAACAATTTATTACAGATATTACACTCATACAAAGATATATTGTGATTCTTCAACAAATGTTTGGCTAATTTATTTTTTTGCACTACCATCCGGCATCGGCGACAAGCTCGTGTAAGCGTATTTCTGAGATGATGGTTCAAATAATCAGGTGTCGAGAATTTCTTTCCACAATCAGGACATTTGCAGGACTCTTTTGTCAAGCCTTGAGAACGTCTTCGTTTACGAGTTTTCTCCTGTTTATCAGGATACTTCATATTTAACCTGTCCACAGCATCTTTTTTCGTGGGGACTCTAGCTATTTGGTCTTTCACTATGGTTTTTTGATCATTATAGAGGATGAAGAAGGCTTTGTCATCTTCTGTAGGTGGATTAACTTGGGAAATGTAGTTGGCTGCGTCTGCCCAGTGGTGTGCCGACTGTCCACAGAGATTTGTGAAAGCAATCGCTGCGAGGGTGTCGTCGGAACATCTCCGGCATAAGCCGCGGGGCAGCGCGGGGTCCAACTCCATCTGAAATGACGTTTTCAATCAGTCCGCTCCTCTTGTTTTATATTGGTGTTGGTAACTTGACCAATCTTTGGATAATCTCTGGATGTTAATTGGCAACTAAAGAATAGCTTTTAACTGTTGTAGAGCCTGATAGGCAGTTTATTTTAGTACATTGTAATAGTAAAGTCGTAAAGGTGTACCAGAAAAAGAATGCGCTTTGGAAATCTTTGTGTAATGAATTAGTACAAACTAAGAAGCTACGCGAGAGAGGTTGCTTTCTCTTTCTGATTGGGTCACCACCATGAGACAGAATTCCCTCACGCGGAAGAGACTAACAGTTTCCAGCTCTCCTAAACATATTTCACTACACTTTTTGACGTGTTCCCTCCATTCTTATTATAGGTTTCTCGGTACAAATGTCATGCTACAAAGTACACACAGGCAAAGTTTATAAGAAAATACTATCATGCCATTTCCATGGTTGGAACAATCTATAATCGATTTCATCATCGCGTGTTCGTATTTCTAAAGATTAACGATGACTGAAGCGCAATTTTCTTTCTCATAATCTGTAAGTATTATAGATATTGATAGCACACTCGACGAAGTGTCGCGAGTGTCAGACACTTGCAGATGCAGTGTCGCGAGTGTTGGACACTTGGAGATCTAGTATCGTGAGTGTCAACTGGTAATTTGTAAGCATATTTATTTGACACCGGTGCGATATTTATTCACATTTCGAAAAATCTAGACATATTTTTTTCGCGCTATAAATAATCTCATTTCGAAAAATGTAGTGTATTATTTTCTAATATTTCGTGGAGAACTGTAGGTTCGTTTTGTAAGTTTGAAGTAAATAATAAAATCAAAATGTAACATTGTTATTTTTATTGTAAAAATACATTTAAGTACAGATATTTTTTTAAATTTTATAAATATTAAAAAAAATTTAGACCTGAATAATTGCTAAGATACATAGGGTCGTAACGAAAATAGCTCTTTTATCTTAAATTCAGTTAGGGTTCCAGAAGATAAGTTTGTATTAAACAAAAAATAAAATTCTTGAAGGAAAATTTTAATAACATTCCCGACCTGAGAATCGAACCCAGAACCTTATGCTCAGTCACGACCACTAGACCAGCTAAGCAGTCAAATAATTATACCTACCTGTTATACAAAGTTATTTGTAAAACACTAACAACTTCACAGGACTATAATTCTCTTCATTCTAGACCCGGTAAATTTTTCCTATAGCTATATAGGAAAAATTTACCGCCGATTATTTAAAAAAATCAGATTTTCCGTACGAAAGTGCAACCTACAATATTCTTTAAAAATAACTATCTAAAAATAACATTCTTTTTAAATAACTACTAAAAAGGGACACAAAGTGACACACTCGTAAGAAAAGCCACACGCTGTAAATAACCATCTGAAAATGACACCTTTTTTTAATAACCATCTAAAAATAGCCAACTTTTTAAATAACCATCTGAAAATGGCACCCTTTTTTAATAAAGGGGCGTCTAGAATCATGAACTGCATATCGTCCTGTGAGGTTATTAGTGCTTTACAAAAAAAAACATGTAAAATTACTTTTATTACAGTTTATAAACCCAGAAACATTAAATATAACATTTTTTTATAATTAAATGTGAGTTTTAAAGTCGGTACTGCACTACTGATACTGGAATACTATAGCAAACACAATAGTTAAACAATCGCAATAATGACTCCAAGAGTCATGTCAACAGTTTAGCGGATAAGTTACCACAATGGGCTAGAAGGTTTTATAAGTTCACTATTAAATAATTATCACAATTTTTTTGTGTTTCTCAACAAGCAACGCAGACAACATAATGTAGTGATGGTCCAGTGGTCAAGGCTTTTTCAATTCACATGAACTTTCTTAGTTTACCTTGGACATCACTGACATCGATAAAGGAAAACATCGTGAAGAAACCTGGGCTTAATATAAGTCTGAAATCGTCACTCCACCTTGAGGAAGCGTGGTTGTCAACGCTTATGCCTTCTCTTTATAAGAAGAGGCCTTGGGACAGGCAGGACAGGCAGTGGGACAATAGTAAGCTGGCATTATTAGATAAAGCACATTACATTTAAAACCATCATACTTCTGCGCTCACTGAGGCCTTAGATTTGACCTTTCCTTTCGTGATCCTTTGCTTTTTCGCTTCCGCATGTTTTTTTAAATGCCTTTCGTAGCCCCTTCGTGAGCTGTACTTAGCATTGCAGTAGCAAACATATCGATCAGTGATTTTATCATGGGTAGTTTCGTGTTCAATCAAATGTGCGCGACTGGAGCACTTCTTTCCACATTTATCACATTGGAAAACCCATCCGAACATGTGTCTTAACTGTATATGCATTATTAATGATTTTTTCTTTCTATATTCTACATCGCAGTAGTCACAAATGAACTTTGGATTCATATTTTTGTGTTGGACACACATTTTCTTGTGTTTGAAAAAACAGACACGATTTGGGAGTTTTTTTCCGCATCCGCAAATAATTGGTTTGTGTTTTATATTCATATGTTTGTTCAAATGGCCTGGATATGCGAACGTTTCATGACACTCCAGGCATTCTTCCGGTCCTTTCACGTGTTTAAGTTTATGTGTTAAAAGAGCAGTTTCTTTCTCGAAACTTTCTAAGCAAATCGGACAAGCGAACACAGTCAAATTGTGACCTTTGCAATGTTCGACAAAAGCGGAAAAATCAATAATTTCTGAACAATGTCTGCAGTATTTTTTACGAAATTCACGTAAATGCATGTTGAACTTGAAGAAACATTGAAATTGGGCAGCACAGTTAGGGCATGACATTTTGGGCTTCCTTTTGGTTAAAATTCCCTGTTCGCTTTGTCCCACCGTTTCGACTTGAACCAACCTACTTCTATAAATCATTTGCCGACGAAGTCGCAATTTAAAACTCTTCAGAACCTCGTTTCGAGTTGTTATCTTCCTAACGTGACATCTAGAAGTGTCTGTATACATTTTTAAATTACTTCCGAGTTCTAAATAAACATTTTTAGCGTTATTTGAGACTGTTAGTGTAACTAAGAAATTTGAGATCTCATTCCAACGTTTTGCGGACTCCTTGCAAAGTTTTATGAAGGGTATTATTGATGTTAGGTCCTTGGCGCATTGGATGCAGAGTGTGTTTGGCAGCGGTGCTGCATACTCGACCTAAAACAAGGAGCCTTTGGTTTTGATTGCGTTCTTTAATCTCAATTTATATGTACTAAACATTATAAAGCAGAAGTTTGTTCGAACGCGCTTATCTTTGGAATTACTGGTCCGATTTTGAAAATTATTTCGCTAACAAGAAGCTACGTTGTCTACGAGTGCTATGAGGCTATATTTTATAATCAACAAATTAGGTTTCCATGACAAAATCCACGCGGACGAAGTCGCGGGGCAAAGTACTAATATGGAAATATAGATGTAGCACAAAACCGGTTTTTAAAAAGCGCGGGTTAAAAAGTACCATGGTTAAAGCTATCTTCATGCCAAACATTAAAATCGGTTCAGCCGCAGTTTTATCGTGAAAGCGTAACAGACAGTTACTTTCGCAATATTAGTATGGAAGTATGAATGATGATTTTTGTGACTATCAGACTTCTTAGTCCGTTTGTCTGTAAACTATGTATGTAAATACGAGCAGAAAGTTTAATTGCATTTATTTTTACCCAGATTCATTTTACGCCATTAAGCCAGAACATGGAGTCGCAGACAGTGACTACATGATTTTTTTATTGTAACATCTTGCATTTGTATCTGTAAGTACTTACTGATATTTTAACAAAATATCTTGTATCTTGTACAAATAGAAAAACTTACAATAAGCACTCAGATCTCAAATTGAGAATAGATTTTAAATTAGCTGAATCGAGTTTAAAAATTGGGCACCGGTTAGTCGAGCTGACGACCTCCTCCGAATTTCGAATATAACATTCTTTAGTTACTAATTAAGGAACAAAGTAAACTTCACGTAAACCTAATAAAGGTCGTAGCACACATATCAATTCGTAAAGGGATCGTCACCGTATCGCCTTTCGCCTCGCCGTCAAACAGGCGTCAACCTAACGTAAGCACGTAACCAAAGTGGATCAGGAACTGCGATACTTTGACTCGGCTACGGCTAGGTGACGCCACGCTTACGGCTCGCCGACCGCTGGTTGACCTCGCTGGCACCAATAGACGCAAGCGCAGCGACACAGAGGCGTAAGCGCGTGGACGACGAGCCGTAAGCGCGGCGACCGCTGGTTGACCAAGCGCCGCGGTGGGGGCACCGCGGTTTGTGAGCTTGTCCCGAGGCGAGTCGTTTACGTTACGATTCCGATTAGTGTGCTTTGCAGTAGGGAGTTTCATTCATACAAAGAATACTGAAGGGCTCGAGTTGATACGGTTACGATCCGTCTCCGAGTTGATATGTGTGCTACGACCTTAAGGCTTTTAAGAATTTGACAAAAATAATAATCACCTAACAATTCATATTCTTCTGGCTATGCGACCTCCGTCAATTTCAGTACTTTAGCAGCAGTACTCTCAATCTCCTGATGCTTCCTGCTATGATGGAGCAAAGCCCTACAGCTACGAAACTTCTGATGGCAATCATTACATTCGAACTGCAGTAACTGTGTCCCTTCTCCATGAACCGTGCTTACATGTTTCTTTAACCTGTACGGCAATCTGAACCTTGCCGGACAAAATTCGCATGCGTGATTCAGAACTATTTCCGACTGTCTATGATTTTTTCTGATGTGTTCAGACCGCCTAGAAGACGCTGAGAAGGATTCTCCACAGAACTTGCAAGAGTAAGGACGTTCGCCAGTGTGTAAACGAACATGTTGAATGTACCCTAACTTCGTTTTCAATACGATCCCACAGTGCCCACATTGAAAAGACTCAGTCGACTCGTGTTTCTTCACGTGAGTGGTCATATGAGCTGCTGCGAGCAATTTACCGCAATAAATACAAGGCCTGTGTGTATTTTTCATGTGTACTATTTGTATGTGTGCAGCAACGAATTTCTTGCCCGCGAATTTCTTTTTGCAGTAATCGCAAATGCATTCCGAGTCGGCGCTTCCTCGCATCCCAACTTTGATGTTTTTATTCTTCTTTTTTACTGTTATTGTGGATTTGCTTTTAGTTTTGTGTATGTCTAAGCGCGTTTTGTCCAAGTTGCAACAACGTTTCACGTGATAGTGATAACATTTCTGGTTTCTGAATAGCTCATCACAGCCGGGACATATTTTCGGTGTGTGGACCGATAAATGAGCGTAATAGGCATGCTTGCTTTGAAAGTTTCGGCCACATTCACCACAAGTGCACGCGCCAGAAGCATGAGCTTTAGAAAGGTGCATCTTATACTGCATATAAGTACGGAACATAGCTGGACATTTCTTACAATCATACGGCTCTCTACTATGCGTCTTAATCAAATGCGAAATCAACTCCTGTCTCGTCATAATTTTAGCACAAATGTGGCAAGCATGTTGGTTGTTGGATGACTCTTTCAAATGTTGGCACAGATGTTGGGCATATAAGAACCGCTTACCACAGCACGGGCACTGACATTTGTTACTTTTAACGTTAACAGTCTTACGTTCCCGCTTTGGCACCTCCAGTGGTTCTTTGAAAACAGGTTTTTGCCTCTCTTTCTCGTGTTTAGTGATGCTGATTGTGTTCTCAGTAACAATTGCAATGATTCGGTTGTTAAAGGCTGTCTGATTTGGTATGGTGTTCAGAAGTTCTAGCGTTGTCTCCCACTGTGTGGCTGCTCTTCGGCACTGGGTTCTGAAGTCTGCTGCTTCGAGGGCCGACACTGAGCATAGGGAGCACAGTCCTACAGGCAGGTCATCATCCAACTGCACCTGCAACCACCGTACTAGTCAAACGGCCAATTAGCTGTATTCCTCGTCTTTTACATCTATTTTTGCCTAACTATCTATCTATTTTAGTAAGTCTCGGGAAGTCGGTGGATGCGTAAGGCGCAGAACCGATTCGTTAGGAAGGTCTTGGAGAAGATCTATGCCCAACACTGGGTGTCATCCGGTAATGAAATTGATTTATTGAGCTTATTTGTTATAGCGTCTGTGGTTTTTGTTGGTAAATCCCGAAACATATTTCATGCATGTACTAAAGTTTGACAGAAGTTTAGTGACCATTCATATCTTGTGGCTTTGTGCCGTACGCTAAATACATGCTGAGACGTGAAGTTGAGGACATCAGCCCAAATTACTAAGTACTATACTATCATGGGCCTTCAACATAACTGGTCAAATCTATTTCCTTGTCTTACAGTTGTCAGTAGGGAATGCAATCTCGTTCTCGCGAGATCTCGTTCTTGCGAGATCTCGGCCTTTTTTAGCGAGATTGATCTCGGACGAAAAAAGGGCGTGATCTCGCGAGTTTAACGTGATTGCATTCGAGCTTAAAAACGTCTTATTCGAAGCGTGGACCACGTTTGTGAATTAGTCTGTAATATCTAATGGATCTACTGAGTAGATATAGTTTTATTTAATTGATAATAATATCTCAGTTTAATAGTCAACTCAACTGTTTCTTTTTTTTACCCGACTACGGCAAAGCCAAAGGAGGGTTATGATTTTGACAGGCTATGTTCATCTGTTCGCTCATAGCTCCTAAACTACTTATCAGAACTGAACAAATAAGGTATCGCTAGAAGCGTCTTGATCGTCCGCTGGTTTTTTTTTTTTTTTTTTTTTTAATGTGATTTTGCCCATATGGGTGCGATGAACATGAATTATAATGGCATGCAACCACGGCTTTACCTTGACTATTTTGTACCTATGTCTTGATTTCTGTGTGAAATATTTTCTTGTTTCGTACTTTTTAGATCACTTTTTGTTGTGGTCGGGTTTTAGTTTTTTAACTTTATTTTTTTTTTGACTTCTCTTTGTTTGTTATAAAAGAACTGTTTTATTACTAAAAGATTTTTGTTTGATATTAGAAGAGAAGACTGGTTGTTTCTTTCATTTGTTATTTGATAAATACGTACGTCAAAGTTTACTACGTAGAAGTTTATTAAAAAATTATAGACAAATACGTCAAACAATATTTGATAACGAAAGTCTTGAAAAATTCGTGAAAATAAATGTTTATCTTATAATATTCATAATTTTTATTCTTTTTTTTTTTCCTAATTTATTCAAATATTGTGATTATTTGCAAAAAAAAAAATACAAAACTGCCAATCTCGCGAAATCTCGAAATTGTCGAGATCTCGCAGTATTGTTATTCATAAACTCGCGGAATCTCGCTTGAGTCCCAATGTCGCGAGATTTGCATTCCGTAGTTGTCAATAATTATAATAATGAAGGTGAGGAACTGGCTGTTATGAAGTTTTTTAACTTTTCATAACGTAACTCAAACAATTTGTAACTGCATCAGGCATTGAATGACATGTATTGTGTATCTATATATGTATGTATTTACAAAAAAAAAATGTATTTGTGTATGTATATCAGCTGTCTGACACCCATAGTACAGGGTCTCCCTAGTTTGGGGTCAGATGGCCGTGTGTGAAAATGTCCCCACATATTATTATTATTAGCATTTATTCATTGTATACACATATTCTATTACATTTTTAAATATTAGTAAACAAAAAATAAAAACATTTAAAAATATAAAAAAATAGTAGCCCACCGGTATCGGGAATAGGGTCCAAGCTACCGGTGGTCAGGGCTCCTGAGAGAGAAATCTCCTAACAATACGCGCTGTGTCCAGGAGTACCGCTTTCTGAATCAAGCCCTTGATCCAGCTGCCCAACGAGAGCCTCCTAAGATGTTGGTCGAGGCTCTTGGAAATTAATCCATTGGCCGTAACGACTACCGGCACAATGATTGCTGTATTCACATCCCACATGTCGACAACCTCGCGAGCCAAGTCTAGATACTTTATTTGTTTATCTTTCTCTGTTTTCACGAGGTTCTCGTCATGCGGAACCGCTATATCGACAATCATTGCGCGACGCTCTAATCGATCTATCACCACTATGTCAGGCTTATTGGCAACAATAGTCCTGTCAGTGATGATAGATCGATCCCAATACAACGTGATATTGCCATTTTCGAGAACTGGGTCGGGCACATACCTGTAGTACGGTACCTCCGACTCCACAAGTCTGTATTTTAGAGCAAGTTGCTGGTGGATATTATATATTTATTATTATTATTATTATTATCTTTTGTTGAAGATCCAAATAAATAAATAAATAACATTTTTTTTGTATATACTTACAGTAGTTGTTTAGCTCAAAATTAACAGCACGAAAGTGATAACACTGCATAAAGCCCGTCACATACGTAGCTATAATATATATTATAGCTAGCCACCACACCACACACGGTAGCTATAATATGATAATATATTTTCGCCCTTAGTACGTCTGCGATCGTTGTTTGTTTCACATTTTTGGAATTTATATTAATATATATATATATATATTTTTTAATATGTGGGGACATTTCACACACGGCCATCTGACCCCAAACTAGGGAGACCCTGTACTATGGGTATCAGACAGCTGATATACATACACAAATATATTTTAAATACATACTTATATAGATACACAACACCCAGACACAAGGCAAACACAAGTGCTCATCACACAAATATTTTCCCCTAGGCGGGAATCGAACCCGCAACACGCTGCGCAGCAGTCGATCGCTCCGCCACTGCGCCAACCGTGTCGTTATGCCTTGCTATATCTGTTCACATATTTTGGTGACGTAGTAAAATATATATTATAGCTGATCGTAATTTGCCTTACGTCTGACGTATATTAATATATGTTATAGCTACGTCTGACGTATATTAATATATATTATAGCTACGTCTGTGACGGGCTTAATAGGTCAAATTTTAACTGTCTCACAAGAGAAGGATAATCGAACTATATTATTAGTACTAGAAACATTACACAAGAAGTTTTTGGATTTGTTTGAATCGTTGATAACCACTAAAAGTGGCCGGTTTTGGCAGTAAGTAACGATTCTTTTAAATTATGATATGCAAAATACTGGAAAGTTATTCCAAAAATACTACAGGTAATATACTAGTTAAGTTTTAGATTTTTAAAATCTGATTTGATTTACAAGTAAAATAAAATGATAAATAATAATAATAATATAATAATATGGATGGCTTTAGTCGGCTCTTGTCTCCACCTTGAGGGATTTTTTCTACAGATCTTTGAGTACTTACATAGTAACACAAGTACCTTACCTATTTTTCATTTGTGTAGTGTAAATGTCTGATAGTTGACAATTTAATAGAATTATATATCTCATACTTAAAATAAATACAATTTAATCAAGGAATAAGAATTTTTATTAGGTTGTCAATATAATATTCATTGTGGTAGGTCAAGTAAGGTCAAGTTGAAATTCAACTTCAGTAATGGCTTTTCTGGAAGATACAGTACATACCTACAATTTTGCCAACATCACATAGGTACTGTGAACACTTGTGCATGTTTACGGTAGGTACCAGTCTGTGCTGAAGTCTCACATGTCCTGAGACTTAAAATAAAATGATAAATGAAGTGAAGGAAGTCTCAGGACAGGTTTTAATTCAAAGAGGGATTATGTTAAACTTCTATAGCGAGTAAAATGTGCTAGCCCAATTGCCATTGGCAGGTAATTGTTCAAAATAAAAAATAAGCCTATCTTCTATTTACTTTTAAAATTTCTCAGTGTTCATTAGGAACCTTTTCAATCATGAAAAAGGTTGCATTATAGACAATCATATTTATGATAAAGATTATTCAGAGAATTTTAGATTCTGAAGGACGGTCAAATATACCAATATTCAGCGCCTACAACATGATCAGATTTTTTTTTATTAATTGTAATGATATTCTCTGAATTAGGAAACCTGTGGTTTGTTGTTCTTAATTTACAAAGACAGTTATGGCTAAAACTAAATTTACATTATAAAATAAAGGGAAAGTGTTTTCTATTGTACCTAATGAGTTAAAATGTATTTTTTAATGTTAGACTAATAAGCCTAACAGTATAATAAACGCCGTAACCTACACTAGCATCATGACGTCATCATAGCTGACCCCGTAAACGCTTATGGCATCGAATTAAGGATTTCAAATATATTTTAAAACGTTCAAGATGGTACGTGATCATTGAGAAGAGTAAAATAATCATTTAATAATAATCAAGCAGCAACATCAAACGAGATGACAGCCAAAATAATAATTTTAATTTTTGTCTAATTCTCATCCCCCATAACGCCGCCATCTTGCGACCACCACGGCGGGAAGACGCCGTTCCGTTTTGCACAGAAAATAAACAAATCGTTTGATGCTGAGCTTGTTAGTATGTAATTTATATCGTACCTCAACTCCTGTGATAACTGCTAGCAACTCGGCAAGCGTCACAGGTTTATCTCCGTCCATCATAACCGTGTCTTCTAAATGAACTTGCCCTTCTGTAGTATCTCCCATACATATTCGGCATCTATCTGACCCGTCTCCACGCACTATATGGGACACTAACGCCTTTATATCAACTTGCCGGGTCATTTTTGATTTTCTATAAAGTAATTGATAGTATATTCGCAGATTTTTCAATATTTTTTTCTATAATTCAATACGTCACATGCGCCGCTAACCGATCGCTCTGTGAAGATTTTGACGTTTACGTTTCGTCGTCAAAATTAGTTAAAGATAGAGAGGTGCGTGGAATAATAGAGATTTTTTGACTTGTCGATTAATCGATTTACTTCGGAATTGAGTGCTATTTTAAACCGGGTCGATCGAAAAGCATCACTTATTGCAGATAACGCTAAATGTGTCATACACACATACGGCTGTGTAAACAAAAAATTTAAATTAAAAATTTAAAAAACCCCCAACGCAAAACATAAAAGCAATTATTTAAAAAGTAAAAAATAATATCTTTTGTTGAGCCATCAAATGTTTGTTCGTTGAAATGGCGCTATAATGTCGCGGCGGGGTACCGCGTAAGTCAAATCTCATTGCAAATCCATGAGTTCGCTATTTTACCTATTTAGCTATTGCTGACTTAGCGGTACACCGCCGCGACATTATAGCGCCATTTCAACGAACAAACATTTGATGGCTCAACAAAAGATATTATTTTTTACTTTTTAAATAATTGCTTTTATGTTTTGCGTTGGGGGTTTTTTAAATTTTTAATTTAAATTTTATTTGAAAGTTTTTAAATGTAATTTAGTCTGGTTTTGAGAAGTTGTAGATACGTCTAAAGTTGTATTTCGTCACATGGATCTTTTTTGATATTAAAGATTCAATTTTGGAAAAAGTGTGGATTGGATTATTTTTGCATAACTACGTCCAATTGGCACAACCGTACTCTGGCACAATTGTACCCAGTCTACCCTATGTTTAAACAGCCGGCTGTTTAAACAGCAGGGAACCGGTGCCCTTAGAGTTTATAAAATTAATTTTCAAGTTTTTAGTTTTCATTTCGTTAGTTAATTAATATTCCTCATTCCCTTTCAATACAATATGCATTATTCTACTAGTCAAGCCCTTTCATTTGACATCCATATTGAGGGAGTCGTGAAAAAAAAAAATGTAATTCGCCATTTTGTGGTGTCGGTCATCTTGGCTTTGAAATTTATCATAGTGTAAAGTATTCTACTAGTGAAGCCCTTTCATTTGATACCCATATTGATGGAGTTGTGAAAAAATATGTGATTAGCTATTTTGTAGCGGCGGCCATCTTGGACCCATTTTCATCAAACATAGCTAAGAACACTCCCGACTAATTCACCTTTCAAATAAAAAAAACAAAAACGGTTCATCCGTTCGGGAGCTACGATGCCACAGACACACACACACACACACACACACACACACACACACACACAGACAGACACGTCAAACTTATAACACCCCGTCGTTTTTACGACGGGGGTTAAAAATTGACAACTGTCAGTAAACCGATTGGTGTACATAGGCTTTGAACTTTTATTATTTTCGTAAATAGCATATTATTTTAATTATTACACCTATTACAAAATATTATTTTAATTATTTTTAAATTATATTCAATTATCATTTATAATATCAACACATGCGTTAACCAGCGAACTGACGTCATTTCCGCAGAGCAATATGGCGTCCACTACAAGGCGTTTTCACTTTTCGATTCACTTATCGATTGAATAAAAATTATGTGGTTTTTTTTGGTGACATATTAGCACTACAGAATTAAATTTAAACACTTTTTAAAAATGGGTGTAATATCCTAGTTCCGGTTGAATCGGACAACCGGAACTAGGATAATACACCCCTTTTTGAAAAGTGTGCCAGACAGAGGAATTAAATCTAAGACCCTGATGTTTAGTAGGTAGTAGCACTTGCGGTCATTGGACTAATGAGGTAGTCGTTTGAATGTCGAGTCATTAGCAAAATAATCAGGATGTGGCTGTGTCGTGGACTTTGCCGTAGCTGTGAATACGTTTACGTACGTAACGGGTAATAGTTTAGTATTAAATGTTTTCTTAGTCGTTTTTGAACAATCTGAAAATTGTAACAAATTCTTTTTAATCTGTTAGCTGTCAAGTGGTTTAGCTAATTATATTTTGGATCATTAAATACCCAAAATGTAATAAGATTCAACATCAAAAAATTACAAAAACAAACGATAACACAATCTAGGGAGGCAAGTTTGTTTTTGAATTTCCTCCCACGTTGGAAGGAACTTTATAGGTATTCACTTCAATAATATTTCAAACATAAATTATGATGACCCAAATTCGCCTGCACAACATCTTAAAAAAAGTTAAGTGCGAACATGTTATCAATTTTTTAGTCTGTAATTAATCGATTAACTTTCGATGGTCACGTCTCTAAAACAAACCGTTCCTTTTCCTCCAACAGCCAATCAGAATTACGTTTAGTTACTACAGTTAAATTGTAAAATACCCTTCTCCACTGATTTAAACTAAAATAATTTTCAACTGATTTCGTCTGAAATAAATAAAATAGATTAGTTAAAGAATTAATTTCTTTTTGTTACAACTTTTTGATGCTTTATAATATTATTTCATTTGAATATCAAATAAAATTGACATATTGTGAGGTAACTAAACAAAGTATAGCAACTCGGAATACTCATCAGCTGTCAAAGTGTAGAGTACCCGATTAATTACTTTACTCTATGGTGTAGAGAAAAAAATGACAATCTTGTCAAAGTCATTTCATTTCAGCAATAGTTTTGTTTGTGGGAAATCTAAGTCAAAATGGTAATTTAATTTAATTTTTGTAGCATAATCCTTAACAATTTCGTATATTAATTAATACAGGTTCGAAGAGCATCTTGTAAATAATACAGCTCCACTGATATTTTGTGTGATTTGTGTGTAATTACTTGTGAGAAAGTTATACAAAACTTGAAGGGTTAAATTTCGAGAAAGATTCAGATTTTGTTGATCTCTTCAAATTTTCTTGTGAAATACAGCTAATATGGGTATGAAAAAGACTCCGTAGCATCATTACCACAATCAATTGTGTGATTATGTGTTCTTTTATTGAAAGAAATGAAAATTGCTTTGTCCGGCATTTACTCGTTTCATTTGTCAATTGTCTATGAAAGTATGACTTCAGAATCGCAAATGTTCATGTGACCCGCGATAAAACCTCTCAATAATTACATTAGAACCTTTTAAATTACTTCAATGGACATAACAATGTGTAATACACCCTTTACAAAAAAGTCTTTTGTTTTTTTTTTTTTTTTTTTTTTGTAGTACTCGCTAATTTTATTGTGTGTTAATATAGTCAATAGTATCCCGATAGGTAGAACGTCATCTTACTAATTATTATAAATGTGTAAGTTTTTATATTTCTCTGCTGAACATAATTAGCTAACCCCTAAGACGACTCACCTACCAAAATTTGATCTAATTGCAGTAAATAATTTGGCTGTAGTTATGTTTCAATAGTACTGGCGTGCTGGGGTACAAATCTCTGGGAAGATGACCTGAGTTACTTGTCCAGAATCTGCATCAGTGGTCTTTAGAGAAGGCCTTTATTGAAGAGCAAGTGGTTGGATCACCAATTGTCTAACAATAAATGAAATATATTATTTCAATCGTAATTGTAAACATGTTACCAGCAATGAAAGTTTATTTATTTATCTTTCAGCAACCACAGATTCTAGTGCTGAAGGAGGGGACGGATCAGTCCCAGGGCAAGCCGCAACTCATCTCCAACATCAATGCTTGCCAACTGGTTGTCGATGCTGTGAGTATATGTGATTTATTGAGCACATCAATATTATAGAAAATGCTGTTATGCTATATAGTTGGCTAACATGTTTTTCTGACAAAATTTTGTTCAGGGTGGCCATTCTTAATGATAACTAATCTACTGACAACGTAAGAAGTCTCATTTGACATTTCTTCTTTCGAACTATACTCTACTCTGTTCGCAATGAGATTAGACTTATACACAAACCTTTTTACAGTCCGTTCAACCGATTTTGACTTATATTGCGTTGGTGGCATGACAAATGGCAGCTGCCAAAAACAGTTGTTATTGTAACCACTTTTTGACGTGACAACGTCTTATAATTCGATAGCCGGCTGCACGAACGAAAAAACATGACGTCATGCGTCGTTACGGCGTTACATGACGTCATGCGGCGTTACCTCGCTCCGCGGCGTTCCAAGTGAAAAGTGAATGTGTTGTCAATTGTTTATAGCAACGATAATTACAGCGATAAAGGTAATGATTCTTTCGCGTTGTCACGTTAACTATCGTCAGTAAACCGACTTTACAGACAACCAATTTTTTAATTGAGTTTCGTTAGCAACACGCAGTGCAACGCCTGACTTGGTGGTTTTTTTTGCCTCAAATGTTATCCTTAAGCCTACGGAATAGAAATCAAAATCGGTTGAAGGGAGTGTAAGTTTGTGTAAATGTCTAATCTTATTGTAAATGTAGTATAGTACATAATAAATTGAAAAATAAATTTCGTATGTAATCCTAATTAATTACTGTTACCCATACACTATTGTATAACAATGAGTATCATTCGTAAGCATCTAAATTTAACTTTATATTGAAAAGAATGCACTCAAAAACACAAATTAATTGTTGCTTCATATTCAAATATATGTCAAATGGGACTTATTAGATTGTCAGGAATATAGCTAAGTACACAGTGCATATGTTTATGAGCAAACCCAGGTGTACTCCCTATCAAAATCTACATTGTTAACCAATGATTATAAACAAACGGATCCAATTTCTGAATAAATATGTGGATCATGATAGTAGATATGAGGTTTACAATTAAAACTTCCATTTACCACTTTACCCATTTATTATCTACTTTACCCAGATCTTTAATCCTTTATGAAACCCATTAACTTTATTTCAAACTTTTTCAACACACATTATTTCTTCTGTCAATTATTAACTTTACCCCAGACTCTAAACCATTACCAACTTTGCCTTGACATCCATCGGTTTCCAATCAATTCTGACTGGAAGTATACCTAATCAACTTTATCCATTTATTACTTGAAAGCATGCACAAGCTTTTTTGGCCTCACTTTTCTTACTTATTAGATACTGGTTTAGTTGTTTGTTCCTTTTCAATAATTTGCATGTGTTCCAAAATAAAAATATTTTTCATTCTTTCATCAACACCTCCATCTACTTCATTCAAACCCTGTTTTCTTTATTTACTATACCTGGTCATAGCAATAAAACAATATTTATCACTTGCATAATAACTCGGTATCTCTTTTATTCAAGGTCCGCACCACCCTAGGCCCTCGAGGCATGGACAAACTCATCGTAGACCACACAGGCAAAGCGGTCATATCCAATGATGGAGCTACCATCATGAAGCTGCTGGATATTGTCCATCCTGCTGCAAAGACATTGGTCGACATTGCCAAGTCACAGGATGCTGAGGTCAGATTTTAGTTAAATTTTTCTATCATAAAGTGATGGAGCATGTCTACTTATTCAACTCGACCAGCCCTTGAGTAATTTTACTCATTGGTTTTACTCAGATTATTTCGTTTGCGTTTTACTATTACGCATTGTTACTGTCAGTAAAAAAAAAAAAAAAAAAATTGGTAAAACAAAAAGTTCTCTAACTTTATAGAAATGAGTGATTTTATTTCCAGGGTGAAACTTATTCAAGTTTGGTGGAATCCGACTTTAGAGACATTCATATTATAAGAGAGATCTGTGCCCAGCAGTGGGACTGGATGGAAGGTAAAGAAAGAATGTTGAACATTGAATTCATTATAATTCTTCTGATAATAGTACTTTAGATATCTGATTTGAGTTTTTTATATTAGCCAATGATTATAACAAACGGATCCAATTTCTGAACAGCTTCTGTGTGGATCATGATAGTAGATATGAGGCTAATCAAAATCAAATATCTGAATTAACATTGTTACCAATAACTTAGGGTCTCTACAGACAAATTACTTTTAGCATCGGCGATCGGCGATTTAGTCGCTTTTTAGAAGCTAAATGCAGCAACCAAACATTCCACACCGCACACCCAAATACGCCAAACGCGGCGATTGAGTCGCTTCGGGAGCTGGACCAGTATTAGAACGCTACACTCCGCACACATTCTGGTGCCGATCGCGCCTATTTGGCATCTGCGGAACCCGACGAAGTCATGTGCTTACTCAATGTTGAACTGTTGAGCACTTGTGTTTGCCTTGTGTCTGGGTGTTGTTTATCTATATGTGTATGTATTTACAAAATAAAATGTATTTGTGTATGTATATCAGCTGTCTGACACCCATAGTACAGGGTCTCCCTAGTTTGGGGTCAGATGGCCGTGTGTGAAAATGTCCCCACATATTATTATTATTATTAACTAGATTTTGACGAAGCTGCATCCTTACCGTGGATTCTAATCATCAATCTCACAACTCGGATGGCGCAGTGGCTGAGCGATCGACTCCTGCGCAGCGTGTTGCGGGTTTGATTCCCGCCCCGAGTAAATATTTGTGTGATGAGCACTTGTGATTGCCTTCTGGGTGTTGTTTATCTATATACGTATGTATTTCATTAAAATGTATTTGTGTATGTATATCAGCTGTCTGACACCCATAGTACACAAGGTGTCCCTAGTATGGGGTCAGATGGTCGCATTATGGCACCCCCCCCCCCTATGGGGGAGGCCTTTGTTCAACAGTGGACGTCTTTAGGCTGATGATGATGATTATATTATTATTATTATAATGAAGCTACACTGCTGCTTGCTTTATCGATAGTCTACTATCGATCGGCAACACTACAGCCGAACCAATCCTGCATCGGAGTAGTCGCTAAAACGCCTGATTTTGATTCCGCACGTAGAAAGTCGCGAAACTACGAAGCAGCATCGACAGAATCTCTATAACGTGCAATTTTAATACTGCGATGGAATGCAGAAAGTCGCTAAAACGCGACGCAGCTTCGATACAGTCGCAAAATCGCAGCTCGCTAATGCTAAAAGTAGTGTATGTGCTTTGGTTCTTTAACAAAAACGTATTGGAAGTACTTTTAGGTCTATTTTTGCTTGCAAGGATCTTGGAGATTATGATGGTAAGTAATGTTTTGTCTCTCCAACTTCCAGGTTGGTGACGGCACTACATCAGTCGTGATCCTCGCTGGAGAACTCTTGAAACGGCTGAAGCCTTTCGTTGAAGAAGGTTAGTCGAATTTAATTTTTTTTTCCTTTACTAGTAAAGGACAATGCCAGAAACTATAGAACTTTGCCCTACTCAATAAAAGTCAAATATGTAGCATCTTACTGTTTATTTATTGCTGATAACTACACATTAGTGTTAGTGACTGTAGAATTTGCGGTTTTCGTTTAAATCAAAAACAATAATGACATTGATTATAGGTTAAATTGTATTTTAGGTAAAATGAGTTTGTATTTTGTGGGTAGGTATTTCGTAATCCGCAAGTTCTAAAGAAAAACAATTTAGTATAGAAAGGTTTTATATTCATTACGATTATTTTAATTAATTTACTTTTTCTGTACATGTGTTACTTTTTCTGTACATGGGTGGGGCAGGATCTGGCATTGTCATTTGCCTTTGCCTGAATAAATCTGTAAGCCAATGATTATAAGAAACGGATCCAATTTCTGATGTTTAATGAGGATCATGTTTACACTAATGAGGCTTTATCCCTTAGGGCTAACCCTGTCAGCCATGACTTTCATCTTTATTTTTTTTTTAATTTTAAATATATAGTATATCAATAAGAATAGGCAAGTAACTCCATGCTACCGCCGCCGTCACCAAGACGTTACCAAGAAACAACATTGTTTTGAACCGAACATGACGCTCATGTGTCCACTGCCACCGAACACGGCGATTATGACCAGGTCGGTTTTTGTTACAAAACAAAAACCGACCTGGTTAACTCGGTCTTTCATTTAGCAGCTACATTTCGTAGAGTGTGCTTTGGGTATTACACTCGTTTTTGAAAAGTATCTTAATTAAAGTCTATAGTGCTAATAAAAATGCATCTAAATGTTTTTTTTTGAAGTGAAAACTTTTTAGGCGCGTTGAGCGTTTTTGGAGGGGAAAAACTTATAGGTTCGCGTCACCGACATGCTAATGCTAATAGTATATCTATAGCTATGAGTAGTCAGGCTGGCGCACGCGTTGTGGCCTGTGTACACGTATACACTAATACGTTAAATGTCTCTCACTGTATCATGTGCGCGTTGGACGTTTGAATGGGTATAATATCATGAGTTCACGTCACCAACATGCTATAATAGCAGTACATTTATATTCGTAAGTGGACCGTGTTGTACAAGTAAGGTTAAATTGGCAACGTGGAAAGTTCTTTATTTAAGTGGTTTTATAGTTTGGATGTTATTGTAATCATTTAATTAAAGGATTACTGTTCAATATAAAAGTGAGTATTGAACATTTTAATGTTTTCATATAGATAAATGAATGAAAATGAAGAATTTATTTTCAAATGATAAAAATAGTGTTAAAATTTAAGTTCATAGAAAATAGTAATACCACGTATAATTAAGATAATTGTTTAATTATTATTTCAAACAATTTGTATTTATATTTTGTTCTGGGATTGCTCAACAAATAATATGTTTTGATAAATAAATAAAACAAAAAATTACATATAATTTTTGCATATAATTTCAGTTAGTCTTAAGTTAATAGTTTTCACTTCTATCGGCAGTCCCCGTGACTGCCTGTTTTTTTATAATTTCGCGCGTAGTTTGACGAAACCGCCTCGTAGTAAACGCCATATTGCTCTGCGGAAATTACGTCAGTTCGCTGTGTAACAAATGCGCTGATATTTTGTATGATAATTGTAAATACTATAAAAATAACCCCCCAAGACAAGCCAAGTGACGCGCAAAGGCACTGCCTACCTTTTCTCGAAGCGCTTTGTCGTTTTTTTGAACCCTCATAACTTGGGTTTGGATTATGCCAGATAAACAAAATTGTCGGGATATGATGTCAATAGTAGACTTATTAAATATATTAAGTTTCAATTGCATAGCTCTTATACTTTACAATTTATTGATATCGAAAAAAGCCCGATTTCGTCACTGACTCACTGATGATCATCAAAATTCTGGGGTACTTTATGAAATTCTGGAAAGCTGAAAGGACAATGCCAGAAACTCTATAGAATGTTGCCCCACTCAATAAAAGTCATGTGCAATATGTAGCATCTTACTGTTTATTTATTGCTGATAAGTAAACATTAGTCTTAGTGACTATAGAACTTGCGGTTTCCGTTTAAATCTAAAAACAATAGTGACATTGATTATAGGTTAAATTGTATTTTAGGTAAAATGAGTTTGTATTTTGTGGGTAGGTATTAAGTAGAGAAAGATTGATTATATTTAATAGAGAAAGGTTCTATATTCATTACAATTATTTTCATTAATTTACTTTTTCTGTACGTGGGTGGGGCAGGATCTGGCATTGTCATTTGGTATGTAGCTAGTATTAGTACACAAAAATAATCTTAAACTAGAAAAAATGAACAAAATAAAAAATATTTTGGCAACATTTTCATGTAAAATGTTGCCAAGACGCGAAATAAATGATTCGCACTGCCGAAAAGTTATCAGATCTCTACCTATATCTCTATTATACTTGCCCTAACTTCACAAACTTAGTCAAAATATGTATGTGGCTTGGCTGTGAAAGTGTGTGTGTCAAAGTGCCATAAAAACTCATCTAAGCGTTTTTATGGCCCTTAACAATTAAATAAAAACTTAGTGTTTTTTTTGGTGGCATATTAGCACTACAGAATTTAATTGAGACACTTTAAATAAAATGGGTGTAATACCCTATTCTAACGGTCACACCAAACTACTCGAATTTCCGTCGGCATAATAATAGCGCCATAGTAAATGTATGAATCGCTATCGTGACATCCCGGTGACGGCGGCGGTAGACAAACGCCCTTCATAAACTGCCTAGCCGTTTCCCAAATATGTTGGGGTCGGCTTCCAGTCTAACCAGATGCAGCTGAATACCAGTGTTTTACATGGAGCGACTGCCTATCGGTCCTCCACAGCCCAGTTACTGGGTAACATATGATACCCCACGCTTTAAGACTGGTTGTCAGACTTTCTGGCTTCTGACTACCCTTGACGACTGCCAAAGATCTACGAAGGACAGCCGGGACCAACGGCTTTACGTGCTTTCCGAACACAAATGCTCTTAACTCTTAAAACAAATGTTTTCGTCCAGGAGTACATCCTCGCATCATCATCCGTTCCATCCGCGTAGCTGCGAAGTTAGCTGTCGATCGTGTCAAGGAGTTGGCTGTCAAAATTGATAACAAGTCACCTGAGGAGCAGAGGTATGTGTGTCTAGCTGATTCTATTCTGGTCATTGCTTACACGGCTTCGACACTGCAAAGGCTCTGTCGGAATCGCCTTGAAAAACCTAGTCTTTAGCTATGAGCTCTCCGGGAGCCGCTACCTTATGTATCTTATAATTATAGAAAACATTTTAACGCACACGATTTAAAACTCTAATTTGTATTGCAAATTATTTGCGCCTTGTTTATCTTGCCATTATAAAAAAGGCAGTTGTAGGGACTGCAGACAAAAGTGAAAACTTAAAACTTTGGAATAACTGTTTTTTTTTGTCATTGCTATTCGTCCTTCTCCAGGAATAGATTAATGAGCGAATTCTGCTACCCTTTAATAAATGCATTTAATTTAGAGCTGTATTTCGTTACAGATAAGATTGATATCTCCGTAACGAGGTTGTTAGGTACTATTCGTTCTGCTCTAGGAACAGTTTAATGAGCTATTTCCGCTGCCTGCCGACAGACAAAGATTTGTACACAGATACATATTTAAAAATACCCAAGTAAGCCAATGATTATAACAAACGGATCCAATTTCTGAATGAATATGTGGATTATGATAGTAGATATGAGGCTTACAATCACCAATTTACTCACTCACTCATTATCAACTTTACATGGGCAATGTTGGCATTGCATCAATACTTTCTACTTATTCACTGCTACTTAACATTTATAACTGTATCCAGTCATTTTCCACTTTACCTCTATACCTAACTTGTGTCTTCAACTTTATCCACTCATTTTATTGACTTTTCCCAGATCATTTTATCAAGTTGGCCTGATTCAGTATCAACTTTACCCATATACTAACATTACCCTATACCAAACTTATCAATTTTATGAATCATCTTTATCTTCAACACCAACACTCCATAAATTTTCCATTTTACCTACATTTTCCTAAACTATATCCTATTACCCACTCTACCTGGCTAAAGCTGATAACTTTACAATTCTTCACCAGGGAGCTGCTAACCAAGTGTGCGTCCACAGCGATGTCTTCCAAACTCATTCACCAGCAGAAGGGACACTTCTCCAAGATGGTGGTGGATGCTGTATTGTCTCTGGATGCTCCTCTATTACCTTTGGATATGATTGGTGAGTGAAAATTTATATTTTTTGAATGGGTACTTGGGTACAGTACGGCCGACGTATCTTGGCGGTTCTGAAGTTAGCTATAGATCTTTTAGGAACGAAATTGGCTGCTGCGCAGCTAATCGGCTGACTTCAGGACCGCCAAGATACGTCGGCCGTACTGTAGTTTGTTTTTGTTAACCTGTGTTGTCCCACGGCTTCACCAGTTTGCCATTAAATAGACATAACAAAACGTCATGGCGTTGCTGTTTAAGGCGCAAAATACACAGAAGCGATGAAAGATTCGGATACGATGCGGATGTGGATCGGATTTGTTGTCGCTTCAAATTTTATTCGTACAAAATGTATGAAAGAAATTCGTCGTCGTAAATGACACAGAAAGGATGCGGCGCGGATTTATCACTTGAGAATCCGCGCCACCTCGCTTGCAGTTGCGACCAACCGCCGTGCGAAGAGCACGTATCGCTTGTTATACAGTACGAATACAAGTTTGAGCAACCAAAACGAAAAATGCGTGACGATATGGAATTTAATATAAAGTTTTGCAAGATAATTGAACTATATCCTGCTATTTACGATTATACTAATTGTATATTGTATATTCATTTTGTATATTTTGTATATTCATAAATTGGAGCACAGCAAACGCATCTTCGTCTTCTGAAGAGGACATGTTTCGCAACAAAGTCAGCCAGTATAATAACGATCTTAAGCAGATCTTTGCCTTTTATATGTAATTTAAGTCGCATCGGTGCCGTATCCGTCTCTCATCCGCATCGTATCCGAATCTTTCATCGCTTCTGTGTATTTTGCGCCTAAGAGTGCCCATCTTGTCATAGTTCCCATACAAACGCTCGTACGTGATTACGTTATAACAAATTTTCATCCAAATATTTTAACACACGGGTGGGTATCTTGTGGTTAATATCTAGGTTCCTATGTATAGAAAAATCAACTTTTTTGAGAGACAAATTCAGTAAACACGTCCGAAAATCAGCTTTTTAGCACAATTTTTATCGGAACTTTGGCCGTTCATAATGCATCCATAAATTAAAAAAGTAAATAAACAGCTTCATAGAAACCTTGCACATGTAATAGAGATTCTAAATTACAAATATTTTTACTAAAAACTATTAAGGCTTTTTGTAAAACACTTATTTCTTTGAACAAGTTTTGTGAAAACTCCGCGCGTCAATTTTGATACGATATTATCGCGTTCTCACTCACTCGTTTGTTATTGAACATTGCATTGGATGAAACAAAAAATTGGTTGTCTATAAACTAGGTTTACAGACGATAGTTTTACCTGATAACGTCATAGAGAAACATAATGGCTAACATATATAACATAAACTAATAATTGCTTCCGTCGATGTGGGCGGAGCTCATTGCTTGGTAATCGATCGTGCCTCTCTATCGCGCTCTCGTTTGCACGCTCAGGGTCAGGCGGAAAGTGACACTTTCGTGCGTGCAGCCGGTGTTCATCAATTCATAAGACGTTATCACGTCAAAAATCTTTCAATCACGCTCGCGTTGAAGTTCGGCCGATTGGGAAGGGCGCTCTTATATGAAGTTTTAAGCCAATGATTATAACAAACGGATCCAATTTCTGAACAGCTGTGTAGATCATGAATAAAATATGAGGCTTACAACAACTTAATAATATTCTCGCAACTCAATTTCAGCCATTCCACCCCCTAACGTTAGGAAATTAAGGGATGACTGAATTTTTTTGTTGTCACTGTTTCGTAATTAATTTATATGATAAGAAGTAGCCAAAAAGCTAGAAAAAAAAAAACAACAAACGAAATCAAAGCCGCCTTGCGAATTCAAAATTAATTTTATACTTTTTGGAGGCAATTCTCTTTTTGTAAAAAAGATTTTTGACAACTCTTGAAATGAATGTGTAAATAATTAGTGGTGTCAAGTAACCAATTTGTCTTAATTCTAAAGTTTACACAGACTTATTTATAATATTAGATTCCTCTTAGTCTAATCCATATCCTGTTAATTATCCAGGTGTCAAGAAAGTCTCAGGTGGAGCCCTAGAAGAATCATTCCTGGTTGCTGGAGTGGCTTTCAAAAAGACCTTCTCGTATGCTGGGTTTGAGATGCAACCGAAGAGCTATGACAACTGCAAGATAGCTCTGCTGAATATTGAGCTTGAATTGAAAGCTGAAAGGGATAACGCTGAAGTAAGAATCATGAAAAAAATCATTTTTAACTGACTTAAAAAAATATGTATGTATGTTTGACTACGATTATCTCCCGTTTGGCTGAACCGATTTTGATGCGATTTGCAGAAAAGTATTTGTTACATTCTGGAGACGATTTTGGTATACAAAAAACGGAAAATTATTGAGTGCTTTTTGAAAAACAACAGAAACCAAAAAAATATACAAGCCCTCTAAACATGTTGCTTGGAGGGTTCAGGTCTAAGCTATCAGTCGAGAAGCTCCTCTTCTCAACTGATAGCCCAGACCTAAAGTCAGGTCGGGTCCTTTACATGAATGATCTGAAACTCTTCGCCCCCAACAATTTGTGACTGACTGTTATTATTATTAATGATGTGAAACATCAATAGCCGCACGTAAAACCGATTTCTGGCGTGGCGACGCGTCGCCACGCTATATGATGGTATATATATACAGTCTATATGCAGTAGTGTGTACGGTGTGGCGACGCGTCGCCATGCGCAATCGACTGTGCGATTACCGAAGTTACTGATTAAACGAATTAAGTAGTCACGATTTGAAATTAATTCGTAAATTTTTGTATTTAATGATAATGAATGTTTATTCAATAAATAGTCATCGTTATCCGAAAAAAAAAATCGCAATATTTTATTTTATCATTATGACATATTTAGTTCCTATCGCAATCTGTTCTTTTCTGCATATTACTTTTACAAAATAATGTCGATGTTTCACATCTGCCAGGCGTCCCGTGACGGCTCACATTTTTTTGTAATATTACTTGTTTACAGGTTCGCGTTGATAACGTAAAGGAGTACCAGAAGGTAGTTGACGCAGAGTGGCAGATCTTGTACGAGAAGTTAGCCGCGCTGCATGCCAGCGGAGCTAACGTGGTGCTCAGCAAGCTACCCATCGGAGACGTGGCTACACAGTACTTCGCTGACCGGTCAGTAGTATCTAAATATATAAAACCGAAAGGTCACTCACTCATCACGAAATATCGAAAACCGCTTGACGTATAAAGATGAAATTTGGCAGGAAGGTAGTTTATAGTTAGTAGATGTTCGCTTAGAACGGATTTTGCGACAGGGCCGGATTAAGAGCGCCCATCCCCATCGAACGAACTTCAACGCGAGCGTAATTGAAAATGTTTTTGTTTCAACCAACGCAAAGCTCGAAAACAAACGTGTGAGTGAGAACGCGATAACATCACAGGAAAATTGGCGCGCGGAAATTTTACAAAACTTGTTCCAGGACATACGTGTTTTTGAAAAAGCCTTACAAGATTTTGTTAAAAATGTTTGTAATTTAGAATCTCCATTACATGTGCAAGGTTTCTATGAAGCTGTTTTTTTACTTTTTCAATGTATGAGTTCATTATGAACGGCCAAAGTTCAAATAAAATTGTACAAAAAAACTGATTTTCGGACGTGTTTACTGAATCTGTTTCTCAAAAAAGTTCTTTTTTTTTTATTTTTTTTATAATAATAATAACTTTATTCATAACATACAGTAACAGGTTCCCTGGCTCCCAAACTAGGTTTATTGCCTGTGACTTGGGAGTCAGTGTTCCTCCAGTAATACATATTCATATTCACATAAAGTATGTTTAGAGAAGTAATGGTTACAATCATAGTGATGTGTGTGTGTGAGAGAGTGTGTGTGTGAGAGTGTGTGTGTGTATGTGTGTGTGCGTGTGTGTGTGCATGTGTGCGTTAGAGTGGTGACCTAGGGGAATGAGGGTGTACTTACTTGTCTTGCTAAGTTGGGGTAATTAATAGATTTTCTATTTCGTCATACTTTTGATCTATCAACCAAGCTTTTACTTTATTTTTGCAATGATGTAGGTTAAGTTTGTGCATTTTGACCAGTCTATTTACCCTGTTGTACAGATTTCCACTGAGGTAGAAGTACTGGTGTCTGGAAAAGGTAGTATGGTGCAGGATTGTTGGAAAAACAATGTCGGCACGACGTTTTTCTGTATTTTGTATTGGCGTTCTATGTTTCCTAAGAATACACTGAAGCACGAAGAGTCTTCTTACTGACAAAACTTTGCATTCCCTATAGAGCTCCTCAGTGGGGTATTTATAAGGCTTGCAACACATAACTTTTAGTACGGCTCTTTGAGCTCTTTCTAATTTAAGAAAGTAGGACTTGTAGGTGCCGCCCCACACTGGCAGACAGTATGTAAGCAATGATTGACAGAGCGAAAGGTACACTGTCATAATAGTATCCGAGTCAGCCGAGTGACGTAGTTTTTTAAAGATGTAAATGAGTTTTCGCGTTCTAGCCACTAGGTTGTCTATATGGGTGTACCAATTTAAATGATTATCGATCGACACGCCTGAGTACCGTAAGTCAGGCGTAAATGTTAACGACGGACACGTACATGAACTACTGCGCCTTGGACAGCAATGGGCTTTGACACTAGGAGGATTATTTGGTTGAGACTGGTTACTAATCGAGAAAGATACTATTTTTGTTTTATTAGCATTCAGTGTTAGTAGATTTCTAGCAAGCCAGTCCATAACCTCATCCAGTGCTATTTGAGCTCGTTGTTCAGCTTCTTTCCAATCGTTACCATGAATTACTAAGGCAGTATCATCAGCATAGGTAAACAAGGAGCAGTTCGTGAGAGGAAGTGAACACAGGTCGTTAATGTAAATGAGAAAAAGTGTCGGGCCTAAAATGCTGCCTTGAGGGACTCCATATTCAATTTTAGCCTTGTTGCTCACGACCTCCCCTATTTTAACATGCTGATATCTGTTTTTAAGATACGTTGAGAAAATATCTAGAGCAATGCCAGGTATTCCTATGCGGTCCAGTTTCGATAAGAGTATTGGGACAGAGACAGTCACAAAAGCTTTGGATATATCTAGGAAGATACCGAGGCACTTCTCTTTTTTGTCCATATGCTTAGCTACCTTTTCTGAGAGAGCTACAACTTCGCGTCTTCCGTCGAAATACCGGCTCTAAAGCCGTATTGGTTTTCCGACAGAAGGTTATTGGCTCGTAGATAGGTAAGCAAACGGTTGTTTAAAATCTTTTCTAGAATTTTTGACATGCTTGGTAAGACTGAGATGGGCCTATAATTGTTTACACTGTCTCTGTTCCCGCCCTTATGGATTGGATGAACTAGAGCTATTTTTAAAGCGTCAGGAAAGATACCGGTAGAAATTGTAAGATTACAAATATGTGTGATTAAGGGGACTAAGGTCTTGTGCGCTATTTTCAAGATTTTGGTTGAGATACCGTCGATACCAATTGCTGAATCTGATTTTAGGTTAGTTAAAATTTGATGGACTTCCGAATTGTCGGTTTCTAGAATGCAAATAGAATTTAGTGTTGATTTTTTGTTATGGTTATTTGACCGGTTCATACTATGGTGTTGGATATTTGTTGCTAAGCTGGTGCCTATGTTTATAAAATATTTGTTAACCGAATTTGCTGCCTTAAGGTCGCTTGTTTCTGTTTTTAAAAGTTCTCTAGGAGGTGTTGGTACGTTTTTAGTGTGTGTTATTGTTTTTATAAGTTCCCAGGTAGTTTTTGGATTGTTTTTCCTTTTCGCGAATTCAGCCTTTTCGTAATTATTTTTTAGTTTCCGTAGTAAAGAGTTACAGAAGTTACGGTAACGAGAGTACGTTGTTTTTAATATAGGGTTTTCAGGTTGTGATCTCAGGTTTAGGTGCATTTTATCTCTGTTACGTATACAGCGAAGTAAACCGGGTGTAATCCATGGTTTAATAATCCTGTTTTTCCTAGGTACTTTAGAGTAACGAGTGTGCTTGTTTATAATTTGGCTTAGAGAGGATATCAAAATACTGGCTGCTACATTTGCGTCTTCGGCAAAAAGTACGGGGGAGAAATCCGCACTTTCTATGTCTTTTTGGATGCCAGTTATGTCCATAATTTTCGTGTTATGGATACTAATGCTGGGTTTGGGTTCATTTAAATTAATATGTAATAATACAGGTAGGTGGTCTGTTATTTGCGATTCTATAACAATGGTGGTCCCTGACTGTTTTGTTTTTAGAAGAACATGGTCTAGACAGTTGTTTAATCTGGTAGGATATACGTGAGCAGGTAACAATCCGTGAGAGGCAGTGAAAGTAAGATATTCATCGGAATGTTTATCGTTATTTTTTTTTTGGCTTCATACAAACCTAGATTTAATCCACAAGACACCTGTGTGTTAAAAATATTTGGAAAATAATTTGTTATGACGCCGTAATCACGTACGAGCGTTTGTATGGGCAATATGACGGGATGGGCGCTCTTAAGGAGGTCTAATGACTCTCGCAAGTGAACACCGGGAACGAAGTCGCGGGCAGCAGCTAGTTTCCACCTTTAAATGAACAATTCAATCTCGAACGATTTTCATGAAATTTAGTATGCAGGGGGTTTCGGGCGCAATAAATCGATCTATAGCTAGGTTTCATTAAAAAAAAAACACGAGAAATAAAAAATACCGGGCGAAGCTCAATCGCCTAGGTATTATTTTATATACGCTCCTGCCCGCAATTTCGACCGCGTAGAAGTTTGAACATGGAAGTTTCTGTTTTGTAGCTGTACCAAAAAGTTCTTCTTTTCGAATCGATGGTTTTCCTTTTTATTGTTAGACTTCTTGGGCCCAGTAAGTAGCCACATTTATCGCAGCATTAGTGGCGTTTGTAATGTCCTCTAAAGTGCAGATGTAGGGGCTCTTGGGCACTGTAATAAGTGGGCCATTGTCTGGTCAGGATCACCGCACTAACACTGGGTATCGGTGGGATCTGTAATCCCCCATTTTGCTAGGTTATGTTTGCAGCGGCCTACCTGGGTGCGCAGTCTACTGAGCGCTTTCCTTAGGCCACTGCAAATCACTAAAGTCTGTTCACAATAAAATCGGCTAAAAATAGTATTCACAGTTTCACACCCTCATTCTCGTCCCTCCAGCGATATGTTCTGCGCCGGCCGCGTTCCAGACGAAGACCTGCGTCGAACTCAGCGCGCGTGTGGTGGAGCCGTACTGAGCTCTGTGAGGGACCTTCAGCCTGAAGCCCTCGGCCAGTGCCAGCACTTCACCGAGAAGCAGGTGGGCGGGGAGCGGTACAACATCTTCACTGGTGAGTGTACTAGTCGTGCTGAGCTCAGAGTGAAACATCGTGAGGAAACCTGAACTAATTTAATAAATCTGAAATCGCCAATCCACCTTAAGCAAACTTAGTGATTTTGCCCTGCAGTGGACAGTGACAGGCGGGTATTGTTCATTATTTTTAAGTTACCAAACGGGATCCCATTACGTCGCTGTCTGTCCGTCCAAGACTAAAACTCCTGATTGAAACACAAATCACTGCTGTATCACTCCATGAGAAAAAAATACGAATATGCTTTTGACCACACGACTGAAGTAAAACTTCTTTAGCTCCATATAGATGCTCTTGATCTTGTCTCATAGAACTGGCTATGAGAGAAAGAAAATGTGTGCTCGCACCTCTCTCTCGCCCCTACAGTAATATACGAAACGTAACTCGTCTCTCTCTCTTTCTATCTTCACTAACTTATATCTCCCTCTCAACTTGCGTTCGCCTCGCCCGATCACACTTTCACACCTAACGCTCTCGTCACGCATTCACCAGCTTACTCCCCAAGTCAAGCGTGCGTAAAGAAGTTTCACTTCAACAAGCGTGGCAGCTCGAACAGCACTCTGAACTTGTGGCCTGGTAGAGGTGAAGCATAAATATTAGAATAGGTAAGTGGATTAGGTATTTTTCGATCCGAATCCGTACCTAATCAAAAGCGTCGAGGATTAGGTATGTACAAAATATTCGTGGGAATGTGGGATTCCGTTCCTTATAACGCGAGAGTTAAGTTTCAATTTTAAAAGCACTGCAAACAGCGCTATCTTTGGAAAAACTACTGGACTAGCTACTGTTCTAGTAGCGCATGCATCGCGCATGACGTAAAACTCGTAATTCCTGCACGTCGCGCGTCGTAGTTAGGAATCAAATTATTACTATTTGGAATAAAATTGAAAAATACGATATGTTTCACTAAACTAAAATAAAGAAATAATTTTTGGAACCTATTTAGAATCTTCTCATGCCAAAAAAAGTGTTACCGAGGTCTCGTAAGACATATCTGTGTAACGTATTCTGCCGATTCCCGCCATTTTGTTTGTTGGCTGTGTTGTGTCAATATCAAATTACATATAAATATAAAAATAAATATTCATTCTTATCTGACAAAAGAAAAAAATGAGATTTAAAAGTAGTTTTAAATATTAAAAAATATTCAGCATGATCGTTCCTGTTAACAGGAACGATCATGCTGAATATTTCCTACGTAATCCACATACGATACATAATATTGGTAACAGGCCAGCGGCTATATTGAATAAAAATATTAGGATTAGGTAAATGGAATAGGTATTTTAAAATATTTGGATTAGGTGGATTAAGTATCATTTTTACCTAATCCAACCCATCTCTAGGCCTGGGTACTTTACCCTGGGCTACGGGTTCATCCTTTATCCTGTATCCATGTGCCTACTCCTATTTATTCCTCGTTCCTAATCCTCTCTCCTTCCCTGCAGGTTACGACAAAGAAGTAGCACCCACTGGTAAGACATTTACAATAAGTTGTAGTTACAGTAACTCTTCTGTGATGACAAATGAGTTGAATAGGGTATTACACCCATTATTGTGTCAATTCAATTCTGTAGTGCTAATATGCCACCAAAAAAAACACAAAATTTTTATTCAATCGATAAGTGCCATAAAAATGCATCGAAATTTTAAATTTTCAAAGGACATGTTTCATATTGGGCCCAGTTTATGTACACCACTTCAAAAAAAAGAGAAAAATTCTTAGAATCCGGGAAAAACACAGATTATTCATTTCAATGTATACTGTAGTGGTAGTAAATTGATATTTAACAATTATTTTTATGGATTTTCGACATGGCGTCACTCAGATTTAGCTACTCAATAAACCATAGATCGACCATTGATCATAGAAAGAGAACTGTCAGCTGTCAGTATTACAACAGTGTCACTTTCGTCCGTATGTTCTGTGCTTTCGTCGTCTCGTTTTGTTTCTAGTTTTTGGAGTTCTTTTTAACAACCTTCCATTCGTTTTTTTTAATTCAACACCGCTTATTTCCCATCTGTTTACCTGGTTGTCAAGGCGCTGCTGGCCTTCCTGGAGGAGCTCGGGTGGATCGAATGATCTACTTTCTACCTGTACGCAAAATACGCGCTGAGACGTGGAGTTGCGGACACCAGCCCGTCATACTACTACTACTACTACCTGGTTGTCCACAAATCCACGTATAAAATCAGAATTATAAATGTCAAACGTCATTAATCAATCAAAATGACAGCTTATCGCCATGATTGTTTTTTGTTGTGTGTTGCAATTTCAAGTGCAATTTCTTGTTTTACCTGCTCAAAAAGCCATTTTAAAGTAATTGGACAGTTGAGGACTATTTAAAATGTGTTTCCCTATTTGTAAGTATGGTGTACAAGGACTGGGCCCAGGCTCCATACATTTTGAAACAACTGCTTTCCCGCGTAGTTTGACGAAAACGCCTCATAGTGGGCGCCATATTGTGCGGAGATTGTCAGTTCGCTGCGTAACAAATATATTTATAGATTTTTTCTCATATACAGGGAAATTGAAAAAATACCCAAAACCTCTTAATCTGAACTTCGTATCATCACCCTGAATAACATTTGTTCTACGACTTTGACCTCAACTAAATAACGTAGACAAAAACAATTTGTTTTTGTTTATTTGAAGTCTGTAAAAGAATCATGTCCAGCTTTGACCTGAAAATTTTCTAACACGTCTAGTGATGTAAATTATCTTAAAAAAATGCTTTGTTTTTGCTTATTTCATATTGCATAATAGGATATAACACCCATTTTTGAAAAGTGTCTCAATGAAATTCTGTAGTGCTAATATGCCACCAAAAAAAAACACAAAATTTTTATTCAATCGCTAAGTGCCATAAAAATGCATCTAAATTTTAAATTTTTAAATTTCGCGCGTACCTTGACGAAAACGCCTCTTACTGAACGCCATATTGCTCAGCGTAAATGACGCCAGTTCGTTTTGTATCAAATGAGCTCATATTAAATATGATAATTGTATATCATTTAAAAATAATTAAAAGCATATTTTGTAATAGGTGTAATAATGAAAAAATTACGTTGGTTACGAAAATAATAAAAGTACAAAGCCTATATTACGCCAATCGGTTGACTGACAGTTGTCAATTTTTTGTTTACACAGCCGTATGGCGTAATAATATGGCCGCTAATATTTCACGGTGTTTTATAACAGATTAAAAATACTGAAAACTTTGAATTGAATTTAAAAATTTGTTTTATTATTTTATGAACTAAAACTTACATTTTCCGACTGCTTTATGCCTACACTGTCTCACTATCATAGTTATAGATTTTTTCTCGTATAGAGTAAAATACCCTATTGTGATAGCGAATATGATGTAGGTAGTCGGTAGGCTAAATAGTATAGGCACAAGCGTGAGGTCCTAGGGTCAACGACCTTGAACATCTGGGCGGAATTCGTACCTATACTGGAGCAAACGCCGTGTGATCTAGCCGCGCAGTCCACCGACCGAGTCAGAAAAAATAATATGCAAAATTTTAAGTGTATTTATATTTTTTGAATGGAAAAAAAATGTTTCTAATTTTGAAAAGTCGTAGAACAATTAATGTTGTTCAGAGTGATGATACTAAGTCAGGATTAAGTGGTTTTGGGTATTTTTTCAATTACCCTGTAGAGTAAAATAGTTGTTTTTATTTATTTTAGAAGACTTACAGATAGGTACAAAGGTACGATTATTTGAAGAATAGTTTACACAGACATAGATAATACGTAAAAGAGTAAGTCTTGTTAGAAGTAGATAATTATTTTGTTTTTGTAGAAGAAGCTACGGAGTCTTTTTTCTTCTTACTTCCATTCCTTCCCCCCTGGTCTGGTTTCTTTAAATTTTCAGCCCTTTATCACATGTAACATTGTAAGCCAATGATTAAAACAAACGGATCCAATTTCTGAAGAAACTGTGTGGATCATGTTAGTAGATATGAGGCTTACGTTATACACTCCCGGACTCCTAAATCCAGGGACCATTCAAGTATTACGAAACCAGAGAATTAGTCATTCTTTTTCGCATTTCAGAGTTATTCCATAACATAAGTTGTAGTAATTTTACCCCCTGAAAGATGCAGTCTGCCTGTCTAAATATGTCGCAGAGTAATGGTATAATTAGGGAGTAATCACGGCAAATGTATTACAACTCGTTTGGTCATTGAAAATTAGTGACTTGATCAAATCCCTAATCTAGTTTATATTCCTGACAATCTAAGAAGTCCCTTAAGACATATCATATTTGAATATGAATCAACAATTAATTCGTGTTTTTAAGTGCATTTTTTTTTCAATATAAAGTTAAACTTTAAGGTTACGAATGATACGTTGTTATAGTGTTTGGGTAACATAGTAATTAATAGGGTATTACACTCATTTTTGAAAAGTGTCTCAATGAAATTCTGTAGTGCTAATATGCCACCAAAAAAAAAACACAAAATTTCTATTCAATCGATAAGTGCCATAAATATGCATCTAAATTTTAAATTTTCAAATTTCGCGCGTATTTTGACGAAAACGCCTCTTACTGGACGCCATATTGCTCAGCGTAAATGACGTCAGTTCGTTTTGTATCAAATGAGCTCATATTAAATATGAAAATTGTATATCTTTTAAAAATAAATTAAAGCATATTTTGTAATTAATGAAAAAAATACGTTGGTTACGAAAATAATAAAAGTACAAAGCCTATATTACGCCAATCGGTTGACTGACAGTTTACAATTTTTTGTTTACACAGCCTTATGACGCAAAAACATGGCCGCTACTATTTCACGGTGTTTTATAACAGATTAAAAATACTGAAAACTTTGAATTGAATTTTAAAATTTGTTTTGTTATTTTATGAACTAAAACTTACATTTTTCGACTGCTTTATGCCTAAACTGTCTCAATAACATATTTATAGATTTTTTCTCGTATACAGAAAAAAACCCTATTATGAATTTTATTTTTCATTTTCTTACATACTAGTACAAAAGAAGAAACGTCAAATGGGACTTCTTACGTTGTCAGGAGTTTAGTTGGTTATTTCATTATTCTACTAAACCAATTTAGGAATTTTATCAAATACTAACTTTTTTCAGGGAAATGACCAAACAGAGTTGTACCATGTCTTTGAGACTAAATATATGCTCAAATCCTAATCATCACATTCTTCACCTCCCCAGGGTGTCCGGCCGCGAAGACGTGTACGCTGATACTGCGTGGTGGCGCGGAACAGTTCCTGGAGGAGACTGAACGGTCCCTACATGACGCCATCATGATAGTTAGACGTACCATCAAGAACGACGCTGTGGTTGCCGGTGAGTTGATACGCTGTTTTTTTGCAACAACAACACAATTCACCGACAAAATTCACCTACAACTACATTCATCAACAGCAATATTCAATAATAACGTTCAACAACAACATTCACCAACAGCAATATTCAATAACACCCTTCAACAACAACACTATTAAACAACAAACAATATTCATCCACAATAATATTCACTAATAAAATATTGTTAGTGAATATTATTGTGGTAATATTATTGTGTGTGTATTATTGTTGAATACAACAACAACACAATTAGCCAACAACAACAATCACCAACAACACAATTCACCAACAACAATACTCACCAACAGCAATATTCAATAACAACATCAATTAATACAAGGTTTTTATTTGCTCAGAATGTAGGTACATACAAATCACTTGTGACTATACATACATACAGAATCCTAGTACATTCTGAGCAATTCTGTTTTGCATGCAAATGCAAAACTACATACTAAGGAAACGTTAGAAATTACAGGAACTTAACATACAAGAAATCCTGCACAGTATAATTTAACATTTATTTAACAGTCATTCTGTAAAATGTTTTTTAAATTTCCCAATGTTGAGTTTTTGATATAAAGAATATTATTTAAAAAAGAAAATGGTAGGTACCTTAAATTAAAACCACTATAAAGACATACGATAGGCACAAAGTAACTCAAAGATTTAAAGCCCATGATTAAAACATACATTAAATCGCTGAAGAACTGTGTGGATCAGGCTCGAAGCAATGAGGCTTGCAACTAATTAATAAAGATGTATTGAATTTACGATCGAACAGTGTCAAACTACCCAATTCACAATCTTCACAGGTGGCGGCGCCATCGATATGGAGATCTCTAAACACCTCCGCGAATACGCGAAGGGTGTCGCCGGTAAAGAGCAGCTGTTGGTCGCTGCGGTGGCACGAGCCTTCGAAGCCGTGCCGCGGCAGTTGTGCGACAACGCAGGGTTTGACGCTACCAATCTATTGAATAAGCTGAGGAACAAACATCATAATGGTAAGATTTCCTACTCTAATGTACCTATTTATTTACAACATGGAAAACTTACCACTACGACCACCAGTCCACCATCATGTCAACCTTTAGACGCCCACTGCTGGTCTCGGGGGGTAATCGCCATGCTTGACCGATGCATGTTGGTGATCGTAGTAGGTGTTATGGTACACAGAAGGACGCTGCTGCCGTGTTTTATTTAGCTTTATTTTTGAGAAGTCGCATACTTTTACTAGTGAAATATAAACTTTAACGGCCGAACCCCATAACCTGTCTATCTCAAATTTTGGCATATTGAAGATAAAAACCTATCTATCGTTCCAATGATCTATCAGTGTTAAGGAATCTAACCGTCACGCGCTATCTGTCAATGGGAGGGTCTATGGCAGGGTCTATGGCTTACTATTAATAGTTATTATGTATGCGTCCCAATAACGTGGTTGACAGCTATTTGTTTGACAGGACGATTACTAAACATTACAGATTGGTCTATCGGCTAAATCGCAGGGATAACAAGTTTGCTTTAAAAAAAAAATACACTTTATTAAAAACCTTCTAAAACGTCCGATTCAAGTGAAAGTGGTGATTTTGAGGTCATCGATGATTGTGAGACGCCATTCAAGGATAGGTGGAAATATACTGTCTATCATCAGTAGCGATCTATCTTTCGCTGAAGATGCAGACGATTATCCATATAACACTTGCATTGTTTGTTTTAGGTGACATTTGGTACGGCATTGACATCCAGAAGGAGGACATCGGCGACAACTACGCGTCGTGTGTTTGGGAGCCCGCCGTCGTCAAGATCAACGCCATCACCGCCGCCTGTGAGGCAGCCGCTCAGGTATACCTCCAGGCACTTATACTCCATTTATAATAGTATTCGAAAAAAGAGGCATTCAAAACATGTAAATTTCAAAGGTAAAACATAACTTTTATAAATAGACTAGCGACCCGACCCGGTTTCGCATGGGCGTATAGCCTTCCTCGATAAATGGACTAAAGAAAAATATTTTTTCAATTAGAACTAGTAGATCATGAGATTACTAGAAACTCTTCAGTTTTATAATATTAGTATAGATCTAAAATAGTACTAAATATGAACGTATAATAATATAAACGAAATAAAATTCTGCTTCTTTTAGGTTTTAAGTATTGATACTGTTATTTAAAATTAGAATTAAATAATACAATGAAAGCATATTTTCATAAGAACTCTAAAAATCAAATCAAATCAAATAATTTCTTTATTTGCCAACATGGGTAAGGGGTACAGATGTTAAATACATGTTTTGATAATGTTCTCCATGCTCTGCCGTCACATGGGCATGCAAAATGTTACACATAAATTACAATCATAATGGAATTGGAAAATTATTTGAACCTTTTTATTATTTATTTATTATCTATGTCAAGGAGTATCTAATAATCTAATAGGTCAATAATTAAATAAATGTCAGTGTAAATAGTCAAACGTCATTCAATGTCATTAAAATGAATAAATGTTATTAAATATTAGTTGTACCAATAATTACTAATTATAATGTGTGTTGTTGTAGTTTCAAAATGTGATCAACATTATTGGCCGTACGGATTCCCGTCTAGATATTCCTTCACACTGTAATACACTTTATCAGTTAGAAATTCCTTTAGCTTTGACTTAAATATATGCAAGTTGTCAATGTCTGTAATACAACAGGGCAATTAATTATAAATCTTGGATGTCATGCAATATACACTGGAGCCCATAAAATAAGTGTTGTGGGGTACTGTCTGAACTTTATTTTTATATCTAGCACTTCGGAATTTTTCATACATATGCAAATTACTTTTGACAAATACTGACATCTCATAAATGAAGAGGCTAGGAAAAGTCAGGATTTTAAGTTTTTCAAAATATGGTTTACAGCTATCTGTAGTCTTAAGCCTACACATTGCACGTATACACTTTTTTTTGGGGCTTTAAAAATAGATTATAATAAATTCGGTATCTATCATAACTGTAACCATGTTTATTGTACTTTTGTTACAAAGTGTGCATTTCAGAGAACCTTTTTTTATTTATTGTAAATGAAGTATAGTTCTGCATAAACTGCCAAGTACGAGACGAACTCACGCATGAAGGGTATTCGTACCGTCGTCCAATAGTCATCATTAATTAGTCTATATAAGGTCTTAACAGTCGCATTAGGGTAAACCCTGTAATGATAGTTTAAGCTGGTACAAATGAATAAATAATATCAGCCTATTACCGTCCACTGCTGAACGTAGGCCCCCCTCAGAGATCACCAACCAACCCGGTCTGCAATAAGCATCCATCCGCTGCCAGCCACCTTCTTCAAATCGTCGGTCTATCGTCCCACACTACGCTTGCCTAAACGCATTCTCTATTCTAAAGAGTGTCTGCTCCATCTCGTCTTTCCCTTGCCGGTCTATTTCCACTTCTGTGTCTTTGTAACAACCATACTGCGAGCGCCAACCCACCTGCCAAGCGTGGCGATTATGGCAAAACCCTCCTTTGGGGAGGCCTGTGTCCAGCAGCGGACGTCTTTCGGCTGAAATGATGATGATGATGATGATGTGCTGATTCAACGCTCAATATCGGTGACTTTAGTTCTCTGGGCGAATTACTACAATATTTGATCAGGCAAAAAGCGCAGAAAAAAAAGACGTTTCTTGTATGAGACTTCGATTGAATTTTTACGAGATACAGTGACAGAGGAACCGACACACGGATGAATGGCTCCGTTTGGACCATTTGAGTCGAGCCAAAACGAGTCGACGACGACAGACAACGTCAATCCCATTCTTGGAGATAATTTTGGATATTTAACGTAGATTAATTTTAAAACGAGCCGTGTGATGCCGGCCGCGTGTGGTACCACCCCATTTCTACCTGTGGGTGTCGTAGAAGGCGACAGGGGGATATTGACTAGAGGATGTTCAGCACCTTTTGAGTACCATAACACCTACTGCAATCACCAACATGCATCGGCCAAACATGGCGATCAGTACTGAAGTAATGGATGAATTTTAACTGTATTATTTACTTACTGACTGAACATATTTTCTTTATTTTCCAGATCTTATCAGTCGACGAGACGATAAAGAACGTGAAAGGCGCCGATATGCCGACCGCGGGGGCGCCGATGGGACGCGGAATGGGGCGCCCGCGCATGGGCTGAAGACACTCACTACACAACACTAAACGCTACACTATAACGCCTTTCTGACCTCTCTCTAACATGGTTTTAACAGTTTGTAAGGTTGCTTACCTCAAAAGGCAAAATGAAACTCTTTTAGAATCGCATTTTGTTCGTCTGTCATTTATGAGCTCAACTGTTAATTAGGAGACACAATAAACAATGACAAACGACCTATATTGACATTTAAAGGGATATATGGGAGTTTAATGGCCAAATACTCAAACGCTACTCAATATTAAGATGTCGTTAAGTCTCGTGTGCTGTCACTATCACTTTATGTCAAAGTGACAGTGACAATACGAGACCTTAACCTTTTGTCCGCCACAGACAAAATAACTACTCAAGAGTGCTAACAAGATACTTTCTAGATTGCAATGTGATCTAGAAAGTGTCTTTTTAAATGACGAGCTATATAAGGTGCTATAAAAATATCTGCCACGGCTGCAATGGGAGACAGTATTGTGTTTATAGATTACAATAGTAAAGATAAATTATTGATCATTTGTCATATTTTTTTTTCATACAAAAAATTGTACGTATAAATTTGAATTGATTTATTCGCATAAAACCATCACGTAGACTTGCTATTGCCGCACCGCACCGAATAGGTACAATCGTTTCGCAAAACGCCGGCGCCGTTCATACACTGTTGCCATTCTTATCATTACGCCCCCACCCTGACCCGCACTACCCCGTTCGTCGCACGCGCCAGCCGACCGCCCGCTCGCCAGTCGCCCGGTCGCTCCCCGCCCGCTCGGAAGTTAGTTTTAATTAGCGGTTAGCGACGGGATAATCGCTCGCGCTTCCTTTAAAAATGCCTCCCAGACGACGGTATTCCAATCAAGCATATCTTGAAATGGTGTTGTGCTACCGCGAGTGTAACTCCATAACTGCGCATGCAGTAAACTTATACCAGCAGAGGTTTGGTGTGCGAGTGAGTCATCATACATTATTAGAAGTGTGGAAGAACTAAAAAGGCGCATCAAACGCGCATTTAGGCAAGTAAAAAGTGAAACGGACACATTAAATAAAGTGAAGAGACATGTACGTAAGCGTACCTACATTTGTGTGCAACGCGAAGGCGAAGGCAACGCCAAGTTACTGTAATTTATCGTTATTTGATACCTAAGTATTAATCTAAGCACCTACTGTTTAAAAATAATAAGAAAAAAATTGCGATTCTTACACTAACTTGTCAGTCCAAAGCCTGTTTTAAGTGTGATGGGAAGTTTATCATCTTATTTACCTACGTCAGTTTTTTGGAAGAATGCGGTAGCTGGTAAGTAATTGCACTTTTAAAACACTTTTCCCTGCGTATTATTGTGTACCTAGTAGGTTAGATAGTGACGAACTAATCAGCTGATTTCAGTTTTCATTCACAGAACAGATAGAAAGAGATAGCAGTTGTTTTCAATGACGAAGCGACACATCGCGCGTAATTTGTGAAACACGTTATGCAGAGTAGAGTCAATGTTTATTAAACTACTTTATTTTCTCAAATTAAATTAACTATTCTGGGGTACGAAAATTCTTCACTATTGTAATCTTTAAACACAATACTACCTCCCATTAAAGCCGTGGCAGATATTTTTATAGCACCTTATATACAGTGTATTTAAACGGTTAATAATTTATGTTGTGGCACCGAGTTGCCGCGTCTGTCATACCTGATATGATTTGTGTTGGTATGGTAACACGTTCAACAAATGATTGTATACAATGATTTTTAGCTAATAAATGATTAAAAAAATGTATAAATGTCAAAACAAAATGTCATGGCACGTCATGGTCACAACCAAGAAGCTTATAGGTAAAAGTGGAGGCAACACTATCTAAATACCTAAGTGCGCTCTCTTTCTGAATGCATGCATAAGATAAAGAAAACGCATATCACTCTCTCGCCCACAGTTGGTTTCAAGCTTTTGTTCCAAGTGTTGGCTCCATTTATGCTTATATCTTCATGGTCACAACTACATGACAGGCATGACAGAGGAATTCCTACTCTATGGTATTACGTATAGAAACATACTTCCATAGAGTAGTAATTCGTAGCTTGGCGCCGAAGGCTCGTTTTTGTTTTTTTTTGATGTGGCGGTCATTAGGTAAAAAAAGACATCTTAAAATTGAGTAGCCTTTAAATATTCGGCTGTTAGAGTTGTAACAGAAATACATACTTATTTTCGCATTTATAATATCAGTGAGGTTGACGCGTGCCCAAAGGGCAAAAAAAGGAAGCCTTTGAGGATCACTTTTTGTTTCGTCTGTCACAAAGAGAATTTTAGAGATTGATGTATCCATACATATATAGACAAACTCATTTTTGCATTTATGATATGTATAGCTTTTGCCCGCGGGAATGTCGGGTAGCGCGGATGCACACTAAGTCGCGGATTAAAAAGTAGTCTTATGTCTTTCCCCAGTCAAGCAATTTTCATACCAAATTTCATCAAAATCGTTTCAGCCGTTTTATCGTGAAAGCGTAATTTCGTATTTATAAAATTAGTATGGAATAGTAGGGCTGGGCTGACTTGGAACAAAACTAAATAAAACAGATTTTGTTGTGCATCTATATTTTTGTATGAAACAGTAGAATGGTTTTTTCTTTTTCATATTTCAGGGGTGGTCCAGTAATGAAAGTTGTTGGTATTTATGAGTACTTTCACCTCCTGAAATATGCGCACTGAATAAAAAGTTAATCTAAATATTTTCTGTTTGTTTGTTTTGAGCATGTAATACATTATGAAGTGGAACTGTTGAAACTAAAGATGGTCTCTTCACGCTAGTACTAAGTTATGATAGTATTACTTATTAATTATATTATTAATAATAACTATTAATACCACTATTTTGTTTTATTTATTATTAACTCTGCTGCTATTTAATCAGCAAAAGCGTACATTTGATGGTTTTAAAATCAGCAAAAGTGTACATTTGCGATATTTGATGATTCGGAGCGTCTTTGCGCGATAAATTCCGGAACAAGGAAATAGACCGAAGAACTAAGATCATCGATATGCAAGTTGAAGTGACAATGGGCAGGCGACATCGCTCGAAAAGTTCGTTTGTGTCGTCGGTCATTAAATCTTTATTGATTAACGGTTTCTCTGGCCTTCTTCCTTGTGGAGGAATAGATAATCCCAATGTTTTGAGGTTATACAGAATGTTTGGTAGATAAATAACTTTCCTAAAAAAAATAATTTTCTCCATCAATTTGGTTTGTAGGTCTTAATTTCAATAATTGGTGAGCTATCCGTGTAGTTGACACCTCGAAAGAAAGAACAATAACCAGACCTGTTTTTAAAAATGTTTGAACGAAAATAGCACCATCCGTGATTTTTTTTCATGCCATCTAAAAAAATGATTTCTGAAATCTTTAAAAATGTCTTTGACTTTAAGCTAAGACAAGTTCGGTTCAAATGGTTGTAAATAGTCAATACTAGCTCTGCTTTACGGCTTTGCAACGATCTACCAAACATCCTGTATGTTAAATTTTCATTTTATTATGGGGACGTCACAAAAAAAAGCAATAAAAAATCGTTTGTCTTGTCACTAAATCTTTATTCATTAACGGTTTCTCTCAGGTCCTCAGTTATGGAGATTACGTTGGTCGAACGTCCTGATGTTCCAGGAACTAAAATTAATTTTACTTTTAACCGGTGGCATTACGAGTAAGTAAAACATTGGTTGTTTGTCACCAAATCGTCACTAAATCTTTATTCAGTAACAGTTTCTCTAAGGTCCTCAGTTATGGAGATTCAGGTTGGCCGAACGTTCTGATATTAGGTCACTTTCGAACTGTTCTGTCACAAATTATTTGGCTGGCATTTATAAGCGTCACATAATCGTCACTAAAAACTGGAGTAGCAGCCAGCTCCCTATCTCAACTGGTCAAACGTTCTGGGCCTCAAGTCTGCTATTACAATAGTGTCAGAATGGTCTATCATTGATTTCATAATTGTTAATTTTGACAAGTTTGGTAATCTACTAATATAATGGCGTCATTATGACTTTCCAATGGTCAACCACTGACACGCCATTGAAAGAAATGATATAGAATGTATGGTAATCTCGTACAAAATGACAACTGAATGACTGACTTAGGCGGTAATCTGCTAAAATTTTGACAGTTTCTTTGATCAGTGACCTACCCTTAGAACGTCATTGCGCAGTCAATGATCGACCATTATGAATTTAGCAGATTACGAACTTTTAGCAAAATGACAATGGGATTGTGTTGGAATGACGAAATTATAAAAATAGCAGACTTGGCCCCCTGATGTAGGTACATGAAGAATCGATAACCGATGGGGAAGAAAGGTTCTCTCCTGGCGACCACTGCCCGGAAGACTCCCGCGTTGGTAGGCCTCCCACCAGATGGACCGACGACATCGTCAAGGCCGCGGGTAACCGGTGGATGCAAGCGGCAGGTTGCAGGACTTGTGGCGTTCTATGGGGGAGGCCTATGTTCAACAGTGGACGTCTTCCGGCTGGTGATGATGAAGACAATTTTTAGTTACGCGAAATGGGACTACCGACGACGCTATGTCTTTCCCCCAGACAAATGGGAGCAATAATAATATAGGTTTTTTGGCAATTTCAAGGTATTCATTTCTAACACCAACCCAAATCTCATTTCAGAGATAAATACTCGTGTATGATGATGAACTTTGAAGAAATTAATGCTGAAGCATTCATAGATATATGTATGTGAAAGAAGAAAGTTGTTCCGGGTCTGGCTGTTTGTGTATGTGAGTTTATATGTTTGTAAACGTACCCACGACACAGGAGAAATTCCTAGTGTGTGGTAACATAAAAAAAAAAGGATTTTTTTCACCATTACTAATAGTGTAATTTCCATCATTATTTATTTAAAACAGCCAATTGAGCAGAACCAAAACGGAGTAGGTACTTGTTTTGCAATTTCGGCGGTCTCTCTAGTCCTGTGCCCATGTCTCTAGACGGAACGCCCATACAGACCTGCTCCGACTTTCGGTACCTCGGGTCGCTGGTCCAAGGGGATGGCGATGTAGACCCCCAAGTAACACAGTCTTGGAGCTTTAAAACAAATCTGTCTATTGACAGTCTATTCATGGTTAATCTTTAGATAGCGGCTTTCTAAAGATGGTTCCAATAAAGAAAATGTATTCTTATAGAGTTTTTTTTCTCAAGCTTGATTATTTTTAGAGTATTTGTTCTATAGCACACTTATTTTAGTACGTTTATAGGTATATTGAATGTTTTAAGATAAAATGCTCTACAAATAGCCTACAGGTACCTACCTAACTTGAAGTAATTTTATAGATAAGTTGATATATTTTAAGATAAAACATTATATTTTAGCTATTGGTACTCTTAACTTTGTTTTTAAAGAGACTTAAGTCTAGATAAAATACTTTAGATATTTTACAGTTTGTCTAGAAAAATGATAGTGAAAACGTGTTTATAGTGGTTTTTTTCCTAAATATGGCATAATTAAGTGCATTTGTATTAAATATTTGAATTGGATGATTTTATGCAATGGAGACAGTGAAAAAAATTAAAAGGTCTGGTGACTTTCGTCGAAAAATCGGTAGCGCACCTTAAGTAGAGTACATGCATACCTATTCAAATAGGTACTTTCTGAAGGTAGTTTTTACGAAATATGAAACAATAAATATTAACAGCTAATATCTAATGGTATTCAATAATTATTAGAATTTCGTAGTTATAAAAATACCTTTAAAAAGTTTAGTAGTTTTCAATTACGTACCAATTTGTAACCATACATCTACTAAGTATAGGAAATTCGAAAGTGCGGTTCAATATAGGTAACTAGGTACTACCTACAAAGATTCGTTTTATAACATTTTGATTGTAGAGGATGAAATTGAATTCATTAGCAAATTTTTAACTTTCATTATGGGGCCAACTCAAAGCGCGAAAAAGTATCAGCTGTTCCATACAGAAGTGCAATAGGTACCTACTCGGCCAAAATATATGGAACAGCTGTTTTATTATCGCGCTGTTTGAGTTGGCCCGTGTCTGAGTTAAGAAAGTTGTTCAGGTTCGTGGTCTGAGTCACTCCTTAAAAATTTGCTAATGAATTCAATTTCATCCTGTATAGGTACCTACCTGAGGTCATGCAATGCTTGCATGCATGCAAGATTCGTTTTATAACATTTTGATTATATAGGTACCTGAGGTCATGCAGTATCTCGAGCGCTTTTGTTAACTATTTAGGTATCAATACGACACTATTTACTACGAATCCGTCCACTTTTGTATACCTGCCTTATGTTAACACTTTGCGTCTTTGGCACCGCGCCGCCGGCGTATATCTATACATACCTACCTACTATTATACCTACTATTTTTCACATTGTCTATAAATAAAACAGAAATATCTTTTACTTATCCTCTTGAATTAATTAATTAAATTGCTCTGTTACTGCATAAAATGGTCTTCGTTCATATCACATTAAATTACCTGTTCACTGATAAACGTCTAGAAATACTGCGAGAAGATAAAAAAGAATATAGAGATGACAGTTACTAGGTAATCTTAAACCACTCATAAATCTGTTTATTCTTTCAATAGATAGTATATTAAGTTGCAAGTGAAATTATTCTTGTCATAGAGCTAGAGCCATACTACAGAAAAATTTCTAGAGTGTTTGTTCTATTAAATTCGTTTTTCTAGTAAATTTTATCTTAACGCCATTTTTATTGCTTATTTTTGCTTCAAATGATTTTCTTTACATATTTTAATGCTTATTTTTATGTTTTTATCATTAAATTATGTCTAATTAAATATTTAATATGTTTAAAATTACTATATTTTTAATAAAATTAGTATATTAAACATTAAAATACAATTTAAAAAATTTGCTTATAATGAATAATATTCATATTTGGAAAAAAAAATATTAAATCATACATTTACAGCGGGCGCTCTTATTTTAAGAGAGTTTTACATAATATTCGACGATAGAATTTCAATCGCATAAAGAAATGCTTGTTTACCCATTTTTAACTAGCTAAAACACAAGTAATGTAAGAAATAAGAAATTTGTTACGCCATGATGCAATACAATAAATAAGTTTAAATAACTCTTGTAAGTTCTGCGCCATTATGTGTCGTTGTCTACTTATTACAAATCAAATGTAACTTAAAGTTGTTAGTCTTGAGTTAATTTTGGTTTAAAAACTTGACGAGTAAAGACTTCTTTAAAGGTCTCAACTTTATCTATAAACTATCTACTAGTAAAATTTGTGGTCTATAAACAGTTTAGTGAGACACTAGAAAAATCTCTACAGACAATTTGAAAATTTACAACTCTTATCTCTATCTATTCATGTTTTCTTAACTCATTCTTATGAGAAGGGACAAGGTTGTGCCCACTTTTACTAAACTGTGTCTACTTATTAGCGTTATTGAATATTACTTGGGAGATATTTTACTCTTATCGTAGACAATAAAATTAAATTCTATTAGATATCTAATAGTCCGTTTTTAGACGCGATTGTGTTACTTGGGCGAGACGTAACGCACCGGATCAACGCAGGATGGATGAAATGGCGACAGGTCACTGGAACAACTTGTGACCCACGGATGCCCCTCAAGTTAAAGGGGAAAATCTACAAGTCCGTGATAAGACCTGTCGTACTGTATGGATCGGAATGTTGGGTCGTGAAGAAGATGGATGAAAAAAGATTGCACGTAGCGGAGATGAGAATGTTGAGATGGATGTGTGGAGTTACCAGAATGGATAAGGTGAGAAATGAATATATTAGAGGAAGTTTGAAAGTGGCGCCAGTGATAGAAAAGTTGAAAGGGAATCGTTCGTCTTGGTATGGGCATGTGAAGAGAAGAGACGTAACTCATGTGACCAAAAGAGCTATGAATATTAGTTTGGATGGATGGAGAGGGAGAGGAAGGCCAAAGAAAAGATGGGTTGATTGTGTGAAGAATGATATGAATGAAAAGTGAGTCAGTGAAAGCATGACGTTGGACAGGACGGAATGGAAGAAGAAAACATGTTGCGCCGACCCCGAGTAACATGGGATAAGGGCAGGAAAAAGAAGAAGATTTATTTAAAACAGCCACTATTATTACAGATAATAAATTAAATTCCTTCATCGGCGCCGAATTTGTGTTCGTTCAGCTTATTTTTAGAAACTAGGTACTGTGCGACTTTTCAGCAATAGAAAGTGGAAGTCTATAAAAAGGTTATCTATATCTTCTTTAAAATAAAAATTAATCGCTGTTCGTTAGTCTCGCTAAAACTCGAGAACGTTTGGACTTATTTGGCTAGTTTTGGCCTTGAAATATTTGTGGAAGTCCAGGGAAAGGTAGGTAGGTAGATTGGTAAGGTAGGTACCCAAGTATAAATAGATAGACAGGACGTCTGTGGGTGGGGTCATCTAGTCTGCTATAATTTGTTTTCAAAAACATTTGGGATCCATAACAAGTCGGGAGCAAAACTAAGTCTTGTAGCCACCATGCATCACAGCACATAACGTTTGAGTGACATTTCTGCATAAAGAAACATTGAAGCAACCAGCTCTGAGAAGAACTATAACGTTTGACATTTCTCGTAAAAGAAACAGAGAATAGTTCTGAAAAGAACTGTTGTTATGTTTTTTGACAAACTGCGAAGAAACGAGAAGAAAGCTTCGAGTCGCGGCGTCTTCCTATCGCCGCGCCCAAACAATCACACGCAGATATTCACGCAACGGCGGCTGCGTCGAAATGGAAGCGCGCGACGACCGCGCACTTATATTTATGCATTCGGCAGCGCGGCGCGTGAGCGCGGGAAACACACACGCGCCCCCTCGCGGAATTCACGTGACAACAGTGCAGTGTGATGTGATTGGTTGTAATTACTTTGTTTCTATTGGTTATACTTTTGTAAATTTGTTGTTTAAAATTAATGTACAGTTTTTTATTGGTTAAGCGAACATAATGTAAATACTATATAAGACGCACTATTTTGAAAATAAATATATTACTTTATTATTACTTCTACACTATCAACGAGTATTTTCTTCAACCTTCTGATATCTCCAAGAGTCAATCAAGATCCTCCTAACTACCGCCTAGAACCGCCAAAGCGTTGAGATCTCCAAAGTGGTTACCCCGTGCAGAACACAGTGAAGAAATTGAAGATCGCCTCAACATCAAGATGTCGAATCCCTGCTCAACAGAACAATCAAGCTCAACATCGCACTCAAGCCCGAAGGCGGAAGCGGCCGGCATATCCCTCACCATGCGCATCCCACCTTTTTGGCGCGATCGACCACGACTCTGGTTCATCAGCTTCGAAGCAGCAACTCACGACCTCAAGAAAGGAGAAGGCCAGCTTGCTCAGATGGTCATTGCACAGCTCGAGCGACAAGACATCGAGCAGATCATGGACCTACTTTACAACCCACCAGAGACGGATCAATACAAGGCCATCAAGGAAAGACTCATATCAGCCTACGAAGAGTCCGACAGCCGTCAGTTTCAGAAACTGCTGTCCGAGATGGAACTCGGAGACCAGAGGCCGACACAACTACTTCGGCGCATGCGAAACCTTGCTACAGACAAGATACCGGAATCCACTCTGCGACTCATGTGGACCAACCATCTTCCATCACACGTCCGTTCAGTCCTCGCCGTCAGCGAAACATTCAGCACCAAGACAGCACTCGATGAACTCGCTCTACTCGCTGACAAGATAATGGAGCAGACAGCAGCAACAGAAGTCGCAGTCGTGCAGACAACAACACCACCACCACCATCCGCACCACACGCTGATACGCAGTACCTTATTAGCGAAATAAGAAAATTATCACTAGAAATAGCTGAGTTTAAATCAAGTCGATATAACAACAACTATCGCCACAGACGTTACTCATCTCGTCACCGCAGCACGTCACGACCGAGAGCATCCAGCAGTCGAGAAGCATCGCCATCACCATTCTGTTACTATCATCGACGTTTCAAAGAAGAAGCTAGGCGCTGTACATCACCTTGCTCATTCAAGAAACAGAACTCGGAAAACTAGACGGAACGTTGGCAATGGCGGACACCGGCGTTCAAGAAAAGTCCCACCGCCTATACGTCACTGACAGGAACTCGAAGTTATCATTCCTAGTCGACACTGGAGCAAACATATCCGTGCTACCGAAAACAAAGGGACAAATACCTAAACCGCTACCTTTCCAGCTATACGCAGCGAACAACACAACTATAGCTACGTATGGCGAGAAAACATTAACACTCGATTTAAATCTTCGTCGACCGTACTTGTGGAAATTCATCGTAGCTGACGTCACCAAACCCATACTGGGAGCCGATTTTCTCAATCATCACCAACTTATCGTCGATCTCAAAAACCGAAGATTAATCGACGGTGTGACTAGCCTAAAGGTCAACGCCCCGCTACGACTATCGGACGTACCTACTGTACGCAGCATAGACATGACGCAGTCATACCACGACATATTAGCACAATATCCCGGCATAACAAGACTAACATCGATGCAACTAAGCTCCGATATCAACGTGCAACATTATATCGAAACAACAGGACCACCGATATACAGCCGAGCTCGACCGATCCCACCACACCGTTTCGAAATAGTGAAGAAAGAATTCGAAAATATGATCGAACAAGGATTGTGCAGACCTAGCAAGAGCCCATGGTCATCACCTCTACACATCGTTCCCAAGAAGAATGGCGATATTAGAGTTTGTGGTGACTATCGCCGACTCAATTCCATCACTATACCAGATCGCTATCCTGTTCCACGCATCAAAGATTTCACTCATCACCTATCAGGAAAAACTATCTTCTCAACAATTGATCTCAACCGCGCCTACCAACAACTGAGCGTAAGAGAAGAAGACATCCAGAAGACAGCCATTATAACTCCAATGGGATTATTTGAATTCCCACGTATGTGCCCAGGTTTGAAAAACGCGGGACAAACGTTTCAACGTTATATCCATGAAGTTCTACGAGGATTAGATTTCGTTTTCCCTTTCATCGACGATTTGTTATTGGCATCAGAAAACGAAGACCAACACAGAAAACATCTCCATACAGTACTGAAGCGATTAGAAGAAAACGGTATCACCATCAACCCCACCAAATGTAACCTAGGCAAACCAGAAGTCCAGTTCCTTGGTTACACCGTATCGGAAGAAGGAATAAAACCACCGCAACATAAAATCCAAGCAATCACCGATTTCCCTCAGCCGACTACAATCGAAGAACTACGAAGATTTCTCGGAATGATCAATTTCTACCGTGATCATATACCTAACGCCGCAGTACTACAAGCCCCACTTAATTCATACCTACACAACGTAAAGAAGCGAGACAAAACTCCGATCACCTGGACCGATGAGGCAACGCAAGCATTCCAGCATTGTAAAGCCAGCATCATAGAAGCAGCTTTACTCGCTCACCCATCACATCATGCAACACTTGCCTTATTCTGTGACGCATCCGACAACTCAGCTGGTGCCGTTCTACAACAATACCTAAACGACACATGGCAACCGCTCGGATATTATTCCAAGAAATTCACCGACGCGCAAAAGAAGTATTCTACATACGATCGAGAATTACTCGCTATCTACATGGCAGTGAAACACTTTCGTAAAACATTTGAAGGACGCCACCTTATTATATTTACGGATCACAAACCATTAACGTTTGTAATGTCAAAAGCGCAATCAAACTCTGAAATACCAAGACGAACGAGACAACTTTTGTTTATTAGCGAATTTACCACGGACATACGTCACGTCAGCGGTAAACAAAACATCGTCGCCGACACACTCAGCCGCATCGAAACAATATCTTGCCCATCTTCAATAAACTTCAAGGACATAGCTACCGCGCAAGAAAAGGATAGCAACATTGAAAAATTATTGCAAGAAAACAACATCGATCTCAAGAAAATAATAATACCTAACACTGACATCGAGTTATTCTGCGAAACATCTACACCTTATATACGCCCGTATATACCAGAAGAACATAGACAAGAAGTTTTCAACAGTGTGCACAATATCAGTCACCCTGGTACGCGCACGACTCGTAAACTCGTCACACAAAAATTCTTTTGGCCATCAATGAACGCAGACATCAGCCGTTGGACTCGAACCTGTATACAATGTCAGAAAAGCAAGATACAACGTCACACATTCTCAAACATCTCATCTTTCCCACCATGTGATCGTTTTCAAAATCTCCATGTCGATGTGGTCGGGCCATTATCTACAACAGCTCAAGGTTATCGCTACCTAGTAACAATGATCGACCGACTAACGAAGTGGCCCGAAGCAATACCTACAGATGAAATAACAGCTGATCGAATCGCCGATATCGTCTATCAACACTGGATATCAAGATTTGGTTGCCCGACTACACTAACAAGCGACCAAGGTCGTCAGTTTGAGAGTCAGCTGTTCCAAAACCTAATGAAACAAATGGGTATCAAGAAAAATCGCACCACACCATATCATCCTCAGAGCAACGGAATGGTCGAACGATGGCATCGTTCGCTCAAAACATCTTTACGCGCGAAACTCTCCGACACAAGTTCATGGGTCAACGAACTCCCTACAGTGCTACTCGGATTACGAGCCGCTCTGCGCACCGACACCGGTGTGAGCGCCGCCGAACTTACGTACGGTTACAACCTACGTTTACCTGGTGATTTCTTTACCGTGTACTGGTAAAGAAATCACCAGTGCCTTTGTAACAACCATACTGCGATCGCCAACCCGCCTGCCAAGCGTGGCGATTATTTCAAAACCCCCCCTTGGGGAGGCCTATGTCCAGCACTGGACGTCTTTAGGCTGAAATGATGATGATGAGAATGAATGGTTGGATGTTTCATACTCTTTTCATGCTTAAATGGGTGAAAGAATTAGCTGAAATTTAGCACACATACTTGACAAGATGACATTGAATTCATTAGCAAATTTTTAACGAGTGACTCAGGCCACGAACCTGAACAACTTTCATTATGGAGCCAACTCAAACAGCGCGAAAAAAAAACAGCTGTTCCATACATTTTGGCCGAGTACCTATTGCACTTCTGTGTAGAACAGCAGGTACCCTGTAGATATTGATCATGGAATGAAAAAGAATCCGTGGAAGATCACCAACCAGATGGACTGATGTGGTGAAAGAGGTCTGCAAAGGGAATTTACAAACATCTGTCAGCTTAGCCGATACCCGTCCAGCATGGAGAGCGATGGTAGATGGTAGACAATACAAAAGGCTCATGTGATCACAACTCTCAGTTACGAGGATACGAGCAAGAAGAAGAGATATTGTCAATTTTTTTCCGGAGTGGATAATCCTCATGGAAAGTCCTCCGCCCTGGTGCGTCTTACTAACTAAAAACTACCCTGGTGTTCCATCTCACACCTACATCGGGGCACAGATGATATAATACTAAAGTAATCGGGGGTAGCGGGAACGTTCGGTCCTTTTTTTTTATCGTGGGGAAATCCTCTTGGACTGTCACCCGTCCGGGGAAGACAGGGGGGTGTGCTGGACTCGTACCGGCTAAAACCACCACGGTGTTCCTCGACTGACCTATGGGCGGGGGTACGGGATTCGCTCGCGTATGCACCGCGCCTCCACCAGGCTATGACCCGCCAATGATGTAGGCGGGTCCCGTCGACCTCGACGGTCTAATCGCCGCCGAATCCTCTAGTGTGGCGCGCGCGGAACACGGCGCGCCGCCTACACGGGCCTGCATCTGGTCGGGTGGTGGACTGCCCCTAAGTCGACCACCCGCAGGCCGGCAACTCATGGAGGCCGGAGGTCATTAGGCACCCTCCGGCGCCCGGTGCGTCTTCTTCTGGAGGGAAGCGAGGCAGTTGCTTCCCTCACCCTCTCTGCCGCCTCTTTTGCGTGCATGACTTGCTCGCAAAAAGAGGCGACAGCCTCCCACGCACTCTCGCTCCGGACCATCGAAAGAACGATGTTCGGGAGCGAGAGGTCACCTACTGCTGCGGAGAGTTCACGGCGCTGCTCTGCCCAAGCTGGGCACTCTGCCAGCGTGTGCTGCGCCGTGTCCTCCAGGCAATCTCCGCAGTAGTGCCAACCGGGCGATTGTTTGCGGCCTATGCGACACAGATACTTCCCGAAACAGCCCTCCATGTCTCCCCTCCTCTCTCACCCAAGGTGATGGTGTGTAGTGACACACCATTATCTTGGGTGCTAATGTATGGAGGAACCCATTTAGGGGGGCTGGAAGAGTGCGTTATCCGCCATCCGCCGACGGCCGGTGCGCCTGCTGCGGACTGGGTGAGAGGATGTGATCTGCCTTAACTCGTAGAAAATGTTTCATCATCCCGGTTTTGCGTTCCCGTGAGATAATCTAGGACATGGACTAAATTCCGCAAACTATGCAGACGAAGTCGTAGGCTGAAACTAATAATTAATAAAACTGCGTGGTTAAATACACAAATAGCCATGTAAAATCTATTGAAAGGTGTTTTCTCATAGGGTTTCGTTAGAAAAATCTTTGGAACAATACACAGGCACTTATTAAGCCATTGAGAATTTGAGATACCTACACCTACCTAAGTAGTTACTACTTAGTGGTAGGTAGGTATTTAGGTATATCTCAATACATTCAGCGGTCAACAATCGATGCGAAGGTATTACTCAATTCAACCTCGAACAATATATGCCGCGGGAAACTTGTAATTACAAGAAAAAATCCCATCCGTTTGTTTCTACACAGTACTTAGCCAAGTGTTAGTGAAAAACCACGTATTTTTGTTAATACTTCAAACAATTTTTATTTTTATAATCCCCAAAATAAAATGATTTTCTAAATCTAAAAACTTTTTCTTAAAAAAAAGTTAAACTGTCAAAAAAGAGGGCGGGTGAAAATGATGTTCCAAAAAAGCGCGTTCGTGAATTTTGTTATTTTAGCAATCGCGTTCACAGAGGTTGCGACATGGACGATCGATTTGCCCGAAGTGAGAAAGTTTTTGTTTGAGAGAGCGGAAAAATATAAGAAATATAGTAAAAATGAATACGAGGATTATTTGAACAGCGACCAGAAGTTTTACAGTAATATTGAGGGGAATAGTAAGCATAATTCAGAGGATTATAAACACGAACATCATGTCGATGAAAATGAGAAATATGCTCACGAATATGACTACGACCCGTCTTATATGGAGAAGAAAGTAAGTATTTATTAGATAAATTATTATCCCTCTGTATGGCAAGCGACATTGCGACAGGGCCAGGCGGAGATGGCGGGATGATCTGGGGTGTGATTTTGTAAGACCTCATTCTAAACTTCGAATCTGAATCCGCTGTGAGTTTCTTGATTGGAATTCTAAAAACTCGGTTGATAATTCGAATTGACACTAGCGCCACCCTTGCGAGCGTGTCAGCGAGTTGAACTAAATTGACAGGGAGATTTAATTGACAGATAAAGTATGAGATGACGTAAGAAGTGGCATTCTGTAAGGTAATTTCCCCGTCACTTCGACGCTCACTTGGCACTCGAACCCGATTCAATGTGTCAAATATATCAAGGTCATTTTAAACCTTATGCGAAGTGAGAGTGAATAGTGATGTGAGATGCGAGTTGTTGTTTGAATTTTACAGAATCGACCTACTGAACTCCTTCGACAAAGACTGACCCCAAATAGCCCTTAGAGAGCGTTGGAAGGAAAGTTGAAAGACCTTTGCCATGCAGAGGGCAAAATTCAGGCTGAAAATAATAATTTAAAAGGCATAGCATGAGCGCACTGGTGAATAATAAACGTTGACACCGTGTGGTTGGCGCAGTAGTTGAGTAGAAACGCGGTGGTTTCCTTCTGCGAAAGTGTCATGTCGCAGAAGGAGGCTGCGGAAAAGGAGAGGGAGATCTCAACCTCCCACCCTGCCCGCAGCAGGCGCACCGGGCGTCGGCGGAGGGCGGATAACGCCCTCTTCCGGCCCCCCTAAATGGGTCCAGGGGCGGCAGACTCGGGGACGTCTGTCGCCCCCCACATACACCAGGACCCGAGGTGGCGGCGCGTAGTGTTCCACGCGCGCCCCTCTAAGACGTCCGGGGGGGAGTCTAACACCTCACTCCCCCCCCTGACCCGAGAAGTGGCCCGCTGCCGGCACCAGCCGGGGGTTGCGGAAGTATCTCCAGTTCCCGTGACCCCCGACGTAGGTGTGAGATGGAACACCGGGGTGGTTTTTAGTCAGTAAGAGTCTGACAGATCCCTCCGCCCGCCCCAGGGCGGAGGACATCCACGAGGATTTTCCACCCCGTACCAAAAAAAAAAAAAGAAAAGTAGTTGGGTAGAAGGGCTGTTGCGCTGCGTGCCGCGGGTTCGGTTACCGCGCAGACAAAAATTGTGGCAGTTGTCTACAGAGTTGTCCTGGGTCTGACTGTTTGTGTATACGCAGGAGGCATTCTTATATGGGAAAACATTTAAAAAAATATATCGATTTTTAAATTGTAAATAACCCGTTACGCAAATAATTTAGTTTGAAGTTTTATTCAAATCAATAACTAGATGTGCTTGACGAAAATGTTACTATTTCTTCATGCCTTTTGTCATTTGACGCGTGTCTAGCTAAATGCTACCGTGTACCAACGTTACTTTTACTCTGCGCTTTGCTAGGACGGTCTACGTTTATGATCGTTGAGGACAAGTATGTAGATATAATAGAGATTTTGTTTTAGGTTCAAAACATAGTACGCGACGGTGGTTCATATTTGGAGGGACTTCGAAGATCTTTGGAGGATTATAACATGTTCCTTGAAAGCTGTAACCGAAGAAATACTAGTATGGTAAGTACAGTCGGCACGGTTGGCGCAACGGTCAAGTGATTCACAGAGGAAATATTTATATAGCCTACAGATATGAAGTTGTTCCGGGTCTGGCTGTTTGTGTATGTGAGTTTATATGTTTGTAAACGTACCCACGATACAAAGTCAAAGTCAAAGTCAAAGTCAAAGGCAAAGTTTTTTGTTAATTGGGTGTCTGTAAGGTCGGTTTACGAACGAGATTTATGTGATAACTTCATAAAGAAACATAATGGCTTTTAACATTTATAACATAGGCAAATAATGGCTTCCGTCGAGGTGGGCGGAGTTTATTGCTTGGGCCGATCGTGCCCCTTTCACTTGTTCCGCGCTCTCGCTTGCACGCTCAGGCTCAGGCGGAACGTGACACTTTTTCGTGCGTGCAGCCGGTGTTTATCGATTTATAAGACGTTATCGCGTCAAAAAACTTAGCAATGCTTGGATAGTGCTAGCAGTTAGGGCTTGCAATATCCGTTCATTTTTACTATCCGGATAATACGGATTTTAATATTTAACTATCCGGAGTATCCGGATAATGCGGATAATACGGATATTTTAAGTTTTTATTTTAAATATAACCTAATTAACTTTAGTAACACGTTTAAATCAGTCTCTCAAGCAAAATGACAAAGAAATAATAAACTATACCAATATTTCAAGTAACAATCACATGAAAACTAGTTCACTTTAAAAAAACATTAAATTTGTATCTATTCTTGTCATACTAAAAACAATTCTAATTAACAGATCTTACATTTATCACAAATCACAACATCCCAATCAAATCAACCTAAATATTTAAAACATAATAATTAAATAAAAATATCACTTTCCCAGGCAAATCAGCTCAATAAATAAAACAACTATAATAAAACAAAAATAAACAATATATCTCAAAATATTCAAATATGATATGAACGTAATTCTTAAATCGTGTTTTATTTAAATTCTGGTATTAAGATCAAAAAGCTTAAATTATCTAATGAATCTTTTTTCATGGTTTAAGTTCTTAAATGCTTCCATAAATATCCTGTAGCAAGAAACACTCTTTCTGCGTCTACGCTGGTCGGTGGTATTGATAGAAGTAGCTAGTAAACCCCATCTAAATTCTGCTTCTCTAACTATTCTCATCAAATAGTGCCATCTCTACTCGAATTGTGGTGTCTAAATAATTTGTTGAAGAAGTCGCTGCGCAGAAGATGGCAGCCTTATAAACCGGATGATTTCTTCTTGTATTTGTGATTTAATTGATACACAATATACACTATATAGCCTCTTCTTAAATTGTCACAACGTCAAAAGTCAAAATCGGTTTAACGGGCTGCAAAAAAGGTTTTTGTAAATGTCTAATCTTATGTGAACAGGGTATAGTTATATCTATTGCATAGACGTTGATCTAGCCATCAAAGACCAAAGTAAATTTATTTCTCAGGCAAGGCCGTTAATAACCAGATATAGCCTATTTGACGATTGAAAAATGCAATATTTTGCTATCTGAGTACTATCTAACTGTTTAAGAGGATTGAAAAATCAACCCTAAATTGACTTATTGTGATTTGTGAAGTGAATAAATAATTGAAAGAGTGATTAACTATATTAAAATAATACATAACGTAATAACAGTTATATACTTTACAGATGACAGCCTTTTATTTAATATTTAAAAGAGAAATACAACTATCCGTAATATCCGAAAAATCCGGATAGTGATGCAAGTAAAATCCGGATTTGTAAATCGGCGGATATCCGGATAATACGGATATCCGGATTGCAAGCCCTACTAGCAAATTATTCTGTATGTTAGTTCCAGCTGCATGCATTAATAGGCATAGCTATTATATTGTAAATCCGTAATCGGCTGTAAGAACAGTTCATATTTTAAGATAAATTGTCAAAGAGCCCTGGATTTGTGAACCGTAAATATAAGAGTGTCAAAGTTTAAAATATCGATGTACAAGTTCAATTTAGGTACATCCCATACATATGCTTACAATATCAAAAACTATCTGACCCGACAGACGTTGTCCTGTCAATTGATTCTTCAATTTTCTTACCGTTTAAACCGTCCCTGAACTTCCACAAATATTCCAAGACCAAAATTAGCCAAATCGGTCCAGCCGTTGTCGAGTTTGAGACTAACGAACAACGATTCATTTTTACCCGACTACGGCAAAGCCAAAGGAGGGTTATGATTTTGACAGGCTATGTATGTATGTATGTATGTTCATCTGTTCGCTCATAGCTCCTAAACGAACGAACGAACAAATGAGGTATCGTTAGAAGCGTCTTGATCGTCCGCTGGATATAGGCTATATGACGTGTCACGGAATCCAATGTGGCGCCCCCTGGCTGACATAAAACCAAGAAAAAAAAAATAATGAAGAGAAGCATACCGTGTTTGGTATCATTGGAAAGGGGTTCACTAGTACCTTTTATGAAATATATAATACTTAGCTGTCAATAAATGATTTAAAAAAAAACGATCGCAAGAATCGCCAACTTCTCGATCGCAGCGGTTAAATTAATTAAAAATTTGAAAAATCCACATGATAATCGATCGCTTGCAGAATTAGATAGATTAAAATCTTTCCAGATCCTCTTAATTTCTGACGGCCGTGCAGTACATTTAAGCTCCAAAATGGTTTAAATAAAAAAATAAAGTTTAAAAACTAAAACCCGACTACAACAAAAAGTGATGAATCGTACCCAGTCTACCCTATGTTTAAACAGCCGGCTGTTTAAACAGCAGGGAACCGGTGCTTTGGCCCTTAGAGTTTATAAAATTAAGTTTCAAGTTTTTAGTTTTCATTTCGTTAGTTAATTAATATTCCTCATTCCCTTTCAATACAGTATGCATTATTGTACTAGTCAACCCATTTCATTTGATATCCATACTGAGGGAGTCGTGAAAAAAAAAATGTAATTCGCCATTTTGTTGTGCCGGTCATCTTGGCTTTGAAATTTATCATAGTGTAAAGTATTCTACTAGTGAAGCCCTTTCATTTGATACCCATATTGATGGAGTTGTGAAAAAATATGTGATTAGCTATTTTGTAGCGGCGGCCATCTTGGACCGATTTTCATCAAACATAGCTAAGAACACTCCCGACTAATTCACCTTTCAAATAAAAAAAAACAAAAAAAAAATCGGTTCATCCGTTCGGGAGCTACGATGCCACAGACAGACACACACACACACACACACACACACACAGACACGTCAAACTTATAACACCCCGTCGTTTTTACGTCGGGGGTTAAAAATGGTCAAGGTAAGCCGTGGTTGCATGCCTGTATCCCATATGGGTGCGATGAACATGAATTATAATGGCATGCAACCCCGGCTTTACCTTGACCATTTTGTACCTATGTCTTGATTTCTGTGTGAAATATTTTCTTGTTTCGTACTGTTTAGATCACTTTTTGTTGTAGTCGGGTTTTAGTTTTTAAACTTTATTTTTTTTATTATATAGAATATGTACAGACGCCAGCACATCAAGCCATACCAAACTGTAAAATTTTCCTAATTTAATATGAACCCTATACGTATGTGATAAAGTTTAAAATCTATCAAAGAATTTTGACAGATTCTTGTAGGTTGATGTGCTGGGCTCTGTACAATTACAATAACCAATTTCGAAAAATGAAATGTACTACAAGTAGAATCACTATTATTTTGCCGATGGCGGCGTAACTAACCACGGTTTTAATTTCTAGCAAAACTTCACATTGACCAACTCGACATCCTGGCGACCACAATTCGACCCCCCCTCATCACCTTTCCCCTCTCCATCGAACTCATCTATGCCAATGCTGAACTTCCAAAACTATAACAACTCCACCGTTCCCATGAGGCCGAGGAACTCCTCGGAAAGCCGAAGACCAAGTTTGAGAGGCAGCAGTAACAGGAGGATGACTTGTGAAGAGGCAACGGAGGCGAGTGAGCAAGTGAGGAGGTACGCAGACTTAGCGATGTGGGCGACAATGAGGCTCCAAGATCTGGCTTATGCTAAGAAATATCAGAAGGTAAGTTTTTAGGTTTTAAAACAGGCATTAAAGACGTAGGCAAAAAGGCTGGAAATGAGGCTATACATTTTCAAAAAAAATGCGATAACGTTTTACCCGCGGAACAGATAAATAGAGTTGGAAAGGCCCTCGCTTCAATTTTGTTTTAAAACCAGTGTCGCCGTTTGACTCCCACTATTTTAATTTCTTCACATACGCAATCCTATGTCCACAAATATTTTGCACACTACCAAATCACACACACATAAATCTCAGAGCAGCTATTCGTTTGCACACTAGCTCAAGTTCCCGTAGCCACTGGACACTCAAACACGCAAAAAAGGAATAAAATTTGACATTTACGCTAGTGCTTGATAAAGCCGATATTTTTTTATCGATAACCGTTGTGTATTTTTTTTAAATGGAATCTGATGAATGTATGTGGAAAAATGAAACATGGAATAAAAAACAAAAAAAACATTTTATTTTACGTCTATTAATTACATACAAATAATCACCAACCAATCAACGAAGTTTCAGGCTAGCAAAGTAGATAAATCTTTCATGGGTTTCTGTTTAAAATGTTACAATAAAACACCTCCCCACATTTTTTAACCCCCGACGAAAAAGAGGGGTGTTATAAGTTTGACGTGTCTGTGTGTCTGTGTGTCTGTCTGTGGCACTGTAGCTCTTTAACGGGTAAACCGATTTGAATGCGGTTTTTTTTATTTGAAAGAAGATTCTCTAGCGATGGTTCTTAGACAAGTTTCATCAAAATCGGTTCAGCAGTTTTAAAGTTATCAGCTCTTTTGTTTGCTGCGGTAGGGATCTTAGACGCATACCGGATGTTTACTTTGCTTTCAAACATATTATTATAGGTGACCACACTGACCACACAAAACCAAACTAAATTACATTTAAAAAATTTTAAATTAAAATTAAATTAAAAATTTAAAAAAACCCCCAACGCAAAACATAAAAGCGATTATGTAAAAAGTAAAAAATAATACTTTTGTTGAGCCATCAAATGTTTGTTCGTTGAAATGGCGCTATAATGTCGCGGCGGGGTACCGCTAAGTTTAAAGCAATAACTAAATATCTAAAATAGCGAACTGATGGTAACTAGATTTGCAACAAGATTAACAACTAGATTAGCAACAAAAATTTGATAATATCGAAGCAAATTGGTCGGAAATGCTGGTAAATTAATAGACAGTGAATGAAATTGAGGGACTGACTTACTTAAGCGGTACCCCGCCGCGACATTATAGCGCCATTTCAACGAACAAACATTTGATGGCTCAACAAAAGTATTATTTTTTACTTTTTACATAATCGCTTTTATGTTTTGCGTTGGGGGTTTTTTAAATTTTTAATTTAATTTTTTCAACTACTTAAATGACACAAAATGTAAGTCTTATACTTACCTATAAAACGCACACTATACGGTTCTGTTCGGTTCATAAAGTAATTCAGCATTTCTAATTATTTTTGGTGCTGCCGAAGATGTAGATCTATTGCATTGTAAAAACTGAATGCATAATAGGGTATTTTACTCTTTACGAGAAAACATCTATAAATATGTTATTGAGACAGTTTAGGCATAAAGCAGTCGGAAAATGTAAGTTTTAGTCGTAAGTTTCAAATTTTTTTTAAAATGTTATTTAATTATAAGTACCTAATGAAAGACTAGGTCTGTATGTTTTTATTTTAAATAAATATTGCGTAGGTATGATATAAGTAGAAGTACCTAATTATCATCTATATTATCTAAAGGACATGTTTTATTTTTGGCCATTAGATGTACATTTATCGAAAAAGAGACAAAAATACCGAGAATTGAGGAAAAATATTCTTTCGTGAATTTAAGCCTGATTTGTTATGTACAAAAAGCAATAGTTTTTCAATAATTGCCATATTTATTCAACATGGCGTCTCATAGTTTGCATAGCCTGCTTTCGTTCTGAAATCATGTCACATCAAAAAATTATATCACGTAGACGTTACGTTCGAAAGGTATGTGTTCTTGTACTATTAACAGTTATTATTATTCTTTTGAACATTTATTCGGATAAATATAAGCGAGTGTGTCGATTTTATCGTTAAATAAATATGTATTCTACTTTTCTGAAGAGTACTTCTGAACGAAAAAATCAAAATGACATTTTATTTTCACATAAACATAACTGAGTGTCACGTCAGTGTCAGTCAAATATCAATTTGAAAGTTAGACAAACGTCATAACTGCAACCGCATTGCTGTCAAAACTCTCACGGCAAACGTCAACCGCTTTTAATTTTTTATTATGTACATATAAAACATTTGATATTATGAAAAAAATGTTACTTTATTCAATTCAGATGTTAGTTTCCTACCTTTCCTAAAAGGTACATGTTATGGCCGGAGTCTCATACAAAAATGAAACATCTCCTTTATGACTAAAACTTCCTCAGGCTTTTTTATTTTTTAAAATTAAACTATGCTGAATTACTTAAAAAGCAAAACATACAGACCAGACTGAATCTAATGAGACCAAAATTGTCTCATTTCGTGAAGGTTTAGGGGAGGGGAACGTTATCGCCCAAAACCATATTTCAAAAAGGAATTGTAGGTAAGGCCTCCGGACTAGGCTTGCAACTCTATCGCACGATACGGGTCGGGGGGCAGAGCCATATTGCACATACATATCGTCGCCTTAGAGTGAAAACCTCGGAAATGCATTTTTGCTCAAATTTATTTTATTGCGTTTAGGAAGAAAACCTCGCTACGTACATCCTGATCTGACTCATTTGTTCATTCGATACTCATAGCGCCATCTATGACAGTAAATGAGAACCTCGTAAATACTCGCATCTGTCAGTTTGGCGTGAATACCTTGCAACGAACGTGTCGTTCCTCATTCGAAAATTGATCGAACCATTCTGGATATAAAAGCGGGTTGAATCTCGATATTAATTAATAATAAAACATAAAAGACGCCGTACAAAAATTTTACAGTACGCAATTTTTCTTCCTCCTGAAAAGTTACCTCTTTTACACTTACGAGGTTTTCACTCTAAGGCGTCCATATTTGTATTGTAAATCCGGAGGGGGGCACAGACCGCTGGGCAAGAGTCAACACGCAATGGGTACCTGATGATGGACGGCGTCGCTGAGGACAGCCCAGGAAGAGGAGGCGAGATGACCTGGCCACATACTAGCAGGGTTGGTTTGAAGTGGTGTAGGATATAAGTTCTTGGAAGGACTTGGGGGAGGCCTATGCCCAGCAGACTAGATAAAAAAAACAAGTTCAAAAAAAGATTGCCGTTTATTTTTAGTACAGTAGTAATCCGGCCCCTGTCTAGTCCGGCACCCCCTGTAATCCGACATAGTCTCGCGTTTCAACAATGTTAAACAAAAAAAAATTGATGAATATTTTCATGCTTCCTAAATTGATTGATTCATAATTTTTGATACAACAAAAAAAATACAACATTTGTTTGCACACAATTATTTTGTAACGTTAAGTTATTGCATATTTTTTGTAAGTTCTTTAGCATTAATTACATTAATTTTATAATACAACGTAAGCTCTCTATTGTGTTGTTTAATTTACTAAATTTGACATACATAATGAAGTATGATTTGTACTTCAGAGTAAATATATGTATACATACGTATATAACCTAAAGAATCTTATGATTTTGTAATTTTGTAAACATTTCCGGATTATAGGGGGTCTTAGGCAGTAGGTACTCTATAATCCGACAAATCCGATAGTCCGACCGCTCCCGCCGTCTTCAAAAAATTATTACCTATACTTGCCAGACTCACTAGGGCCACAGTAAAGATATCTAACAGTATTGTCACTCGTTTAAGGTCACGCGCTTAAGTACCTACGGTTTGCTTTCGTTCGAACGTCCAAAATCCAGTCGGGTTGCCACGCGCTCGCTAAGTGTACGTATACCACAGAGAATTTTTTTCCGATACAGTTTAATTAATAGTTCTGTACGATACTGCGACCGCAGCTTTAATAATGGGTAGTCGTGCAAATTGCAGTGTAGACGGCTGTCGAAATAAAACAACCAACAAAAGTTTATCCTTTTTTACATTACCTAAGGAGGAACCGAGGAGGAAACGTAAATATTTTGTATTTATTTTTTCTTTGTTGATTCTTTTTTTTTATAATAGAGAGTTCTTTGTGTAATGTTAAGAAGAAAGTTTTATAATAGTACGTAATTATAAGTAGGTATGTTTTCCTAAGGAGTACTTGTTAAAGTTATTTGTAATATTTGCGACGAATAGATTTAATAATCGAAATTTACGGGAGGGTAAAACTAAAAAGTTAATTGACCATTATATTAAAGTTAGGCATTTGTGATTTTGAATAAATATATACTTTTTAAAATGTAAAAACTGATTTTTATTCACCTATTCTTGTGTGTAATCATTTCATAACATAGACAGCCCTAGCGTTGCGTAATTTGACGCAGGTGATCGCCCGACACCACGTCAGACAACGTAGTAGATACTCTCGAGCGTGTGCGTAAGGTACATTGTAGCGCGCACGAACGGCTGTAATATTTTTGTAGGCAGTTATAGCGTTAGGTATCTATCTTTTTCTATGGAGTGAACTATCTGTTCCAAAGGAACTATTAGTTATTCTGTGCTAGGGCTGCTACTGTAGTGACTCTGTAGGTTTTATTTGTGACAATATGAAATTTTATTGACACTGTCCGACACTACCCTGCAAAATGATTGCAGTGATTACCGGGGGTCCACTGTACTTACTCTTCTAGTGTAGGGGAGTGCAGGGCTGAAAGTGTCAGGGGTAAGTTGTTCCGGCACAAATATGTCAAAAACAGAAAGAGATAACTTTCCTAATAATATTCTCTCAACCCAATTCCGGATTAATAGTAGCACCCAAGAGATATTATACTGCAAAAGTGTTTGCGCAAACAGGGATCTCTTCACTCAGTCTCATAGTCCGGTGGGACAGTAATCCGACGATCGGGAGAGATCAGGCGCAGGACCCACACGGCGACACATGCACACCACAAATTGCACAGACAGGTATTTGGCCCTAAAAGTCGGGCGAAATCCATTCTTTTTGTTTTAGTTAGACGCCGTTTTTTATTATTCCTCGAAATACAATGGTATCTCCTCCTACAGTACGGTCAACGTAACTTGGCGCGTCTGAAGTTAGCCGATTAGCTGCGCAGTAGACAATTTCGTTCCTAAAAGTTCCATTGCGCAGCCAAACAGCTAACTTCAGACGCGCCAAGTTACGTTGACCGTATTGTACCAATAGCGTGAATCCGAAGCGCTAGAGACTTTCCCGCGCTCCATGCGCTCAGTCGGAAATTACCTTTCGCTTGCCGTGGTCGTGTAATTATTCGATGCGCTCAAATTTCATTGTTTTCAAATATTAAATTTATGGTGAAAAAGTCAATTTAGAAAAAGTCAAAAAAGAAAAAAAAAAAAAAAAAAAAAAATATTTAAATGACTGAAGATGATGAAAATTAGAAATAAAATTAGTTAAGAATAATGTATGCCTTTTTTTTACTCCATTATGCCTCAAAATAGAACGAAATACTTTAATAATACTATAAAACGCAAAAAATATTTTTGTCCGGCTTTTAGGACCAAATTATACCTGTCTGTGCATTGGGGAGAAACTTCCAAACTACGGTCTGCTACTGACAAGTGACACTTTGCCTGCTACGATCTATGGGAGCGGAGCAGTAACCTAAGACTTAACGCAGGTGAACCCGTAGGTTATATAGATAGTAGTGGCGGGACCTTCATACAAGCCGAAAAGCCCGGCTTGTACTAAGAGCGTCGCCAGGGGGGGGGGGGGGGGCAGGTAGGGGCAGTTGCCCCCCCCCTAGAGATTCCAAAAGCTTCATGTCTTTAAGAGTAATTAAAATTTATACGTTTTCTATCCACCATGTATGAACTTGCCCCCCCCTAGGCCATCAGCTGGCAAGTTCTGGCGACGCTCTTGCCAATGCATGAGCCTATCAGTAAAGAGCTGAGCAACTTGCTGATTTTTTCTTACGTACGTAAAAATCTATCGGGCTTGCCCTTACCTTGACCCCTAGGCACGCCACTGATAGATAGTAATAATAATGCCGCCGTACCCTCTCAGACAGATGAACAGGAGGAGAACGAGTTGGTCCTCAAGCTGGCGTGGTTCCTCGACCGACTGGCGTACCTCAGCGGTTACGAGCCGGAGTACAAGGAATATTACGAGCCGAGAGGAACTAAAAGTAAGTTTTCTTGTTACATTCATAGTAATCTATAGGAAAAAGTACATTAGTAAAAAACTCGCAAGTCGACTTTGGTTTTGTTTGTTGTTTTTTATTGCCACCGACTTGCGAATTTAACGTTATTTTTTACTTTTTGAAGGCGGTTTTCTGTTCTGTATAAGTTTTTTTTATGCTTTTGTAGGCACTAAAAATTAAATTGTACTCTTAAATTAATTTGTACTCTTATCATAAAAATTAATTATGAAACGATGACAGCAAAAAAATTCAGTCATCTTTTAATTTTTCTTAGTTTTTTATATTTTCATAAAATTTACCACCCATTAAATGCCTATTCCCTTACCCCAAGGTACCCCAACAACAAGCCCCACAGCTCCAACTCTGGTTCCATCATCAGACGAGCTGACCTTGGAGATGATGGACTGCCTCAAGCGGAACTCTTCAGAGCCGGCGACTATCCGGTGCCGCTACCCGATGGAAATACCTGATATGATGAGGCAGATTATAAGCGGTGGTAAGATGACTTCTGGGGATGACGCTGCCTATTACTTCTGGGTGTAAAAAGGCACTAAACGAAGCCGGAACCCATCATTGAGATATTTTTTTAATGTTTTGAAAATGGTTTCCAGACCATACATACCTGGCAACGTTCTAGTTACGGAAGGTCAAAATTCTAACAGGTTTAGATGTTACAACTAAACTTAATTAACAGTAATAATAGTGGTTTTCCAGATATAATGTTTGGTGTAGTTAAGAGCGCCCATCCTGTTCTATTTCCCATACAAACGCTCGTAGGTACGTGATTACGGCGTTATAACAAATTATTCTCCAGATATTTTTAACACACGGGTATCTTGTGGTTAATATCTAGGTTCCTATGTAACGGAAAAATAACTTTTTTGAGACACGAATTCATTAAAGACAAATTAGTTTATTTGCACAAATTTTGTTTGAGCTTTGGCCGTTCATTGTGCATACATACATTGAAAATGTAAAGAAAACATCTTCATAGAAACCTTGCACACATAATGGAAATTTAAAATTACTACCACTATTACCAAAAATAAGGCTTTTTCATAAACACGTAAGTATGTCCTGGAACAAGTTTTGTGAAATCTCCGCGCGCCAATTTTCTTGCGATGTTATCGCGTTCTCACTCAGTCGTTTGTTTTCGAACATTGCTTTGGATGAAACAAAAACATTTTCAATCACGCTCGCGTTGAAGTTAGGCCAATAGGGACGGGACCTCTTAACGGTTAAGGCGCTACCCCGACCAAAAGTGCGTTTTTCTTCGTATTCAGGGGCTATTAACTCAATAATTAAGAGAAACAAACTACATCTAAAAGCATATTATTAATGTTCAATATCCTATCATCACATTCCACGTTCTTATTTTTTTTATGTACCCTATATATACCCTGTAAAAAAATTACTAAAATAATTGAAAACATGTACCTATCTTTTGCTAAAGTTGACGTGCTATTAATTTGAGGATTACCTTCATTAACAGATAGTTAACTTAATTTTTTTTTTATAATTCACGTTTTATTTTATTTCGATTTAAGATCGGGTCTCTTTTTAAAACAATAAAAACCCAAAAATTCTGCTAATTTCGATTCTGCGGCAAAGAGGAAATGTATGGTCAAGGTTATTTGGCCAGGGAAGCGCCATAAGTGATGTGTGTTTTTGACCTCTGTATATGATATTATGTAACCAAATATCTATTGCAGGTACTACGGAACCATCGCGGCCTTCAGACACAAGCGGTGTGATACCAATGAACCGCAGAGACAATATCGCCGCTCAATCTTCAGAGCTTCTTGTCACAGGCGACAATTCTTCCCCAAACGCCTTCTCATCTCCCCGAAGAACAAAAAGATCTACTGACTACACTTATTATTACCCTGCTAAACCATTACATGAGTTGGCATACCCAGTACCATTTGTAAAACTGATAAAACATCGATTGTCGAACATAAAAACGGTTGTCAAAAATATTGTAGAAAGACGTTTAGCACATCTTGCAGAGAAGAAAGAAGAAAAACACCATTTTGAAAAACGTTCGGTAGATGAAACTAATGTTCAGACGACGAATTATATCAACCCGTTGACGACTGTCCCAAAACCGGTTATAAAGTCTGTAGAAAAACGGCCGTTGTATAGTTCTCCGTTAATACATTATCCTGTTTCTGAAGTGTCGGTAATAAACACGAAATCTTTTAGAAAACGGTCTGTTGATGAACGGGGAATAACATCTAATCATATTAAACGATTGTCGAATTTTAAATCTGTCGAAAAATTTCCATTTAACAGAAAAAAGTTTGAAAACTTTCTCTCGTCAACAAAATTAGTTAAACGCTCCTCAAAATACCCAGTTTCAGAGATAAAATCAATTAAAAAACGTTTCACAGACGATCCTTTTTCAAAACTAGCTAATTACTACATAAAATACAAAGTTTGGGACAACTCCAATCCGATATACCAAAACAAGAATTTCAATAAAAAATCTGGAATATTCGATGTCAAAAACCATTTGACAGAACCAAAAACGATACACAAACGGTCAATATTTAAGAAGAAGGTTGTACATCTGCATGTACCCAAACCTTTACAAGTAGTTCGTACATACATACACGGGCACAGACATCATCAGAAGTCGAAATTACTCTCACATCTGCAAAAACTTTACAATTTAAAGCATAATAAAAAGTTGGAAAAGAAACACAAAATTACTAAAAGATCATTGTATTACGAACGTATGTACTTACCACGTATTCCAATGGATCCCCAAGGCGATATCAGTTATTATATCAAGAATAAGGAAGGGACGAATTATAATCCTAGTTTAATACAAGCTGGTCAGGTTAGGTTAGGCCTGGAACAGGTAGGTCAGACCGGTAATATAGAAGTCGTTCGGAGATACGGATCTAATTATAATCCGTTGAATCCAGCACCGTTTTACACTGGTATTTTGGCTTCCTTGGCTGATTCTTAGCACCATTCTAAAGGATTACTTTTAAAACAATGGGACTTTCTTTTTATACGAACTTCAATTGTTTAACTAAATAGGGTAGTTGATTGTTACTAATCAATTGACATACTTTTTATGAGCTGTCAAAACACAATTCCGCCATAGATATTTTATGGCAATACCAAGAAGCTTGAAGGTAAAAGTGGAGGCAACACTCTGAACACTTATACCCTGTTCACAATAAGATTAGACATAAACACAAACCTTTTTTACAGTCGCTTTAATCGCTTTTGACTTCTATTCCGTAGGTTTAAGGATGACATTAGAGGCAAAAAAGTGGTTACAATAACAACTGTTTACTGCAGTTGCCATTTGTCATGCTACCAACGCAATATGAGTCAAAATCGGTTGAACGGACTGTAAAAATGGTTTTTGTAAATATCTAATCTTATTGTGAACAGGGTATAAGTGAAACCAACTGTGGGCAGACGCTCTCTTTCTGAATGCATACATAAGAACGAGACAGTAATATGTGTTTTCTTTATCTTATTCATTACTTTACTCTATGATCTTATTGTAGGTATGCATTCAGAAAGAGAGCGTCAGCCCACAGTTGGTTTCGTTTAGGTGTTTAGAGTGTTGCCTCCACTTTTATCTATAAGCTTCTTGGACAATACCAACCGTGATGTCATTTATTTGCGAATTCAATTGACTAACTATTTATTGATTTCAAATATGGACGGTAGAGATAACAGTCTCTGTGTATCAAAAAGTGTCCGTTAAAATGTGTTAAATAAGGGTGTAATACCCTGGGCCTACGCTAGCGCCATTTTGGCAGATTTTGAAACTGTTAATTACTGCTTAAAGCTACACCTTGCAACTTTCCCCCCATAAGAGATCTCCTTAGTTCTACCGCAAAATATAGAGGGTACAGAAGGACCGCTCCCGCCATCTTCAAAAATAATTACCTAAACTTGCCAGACTCGCTAGGGCTGCTACTGTATTGACTCTGTAGGTTTTATTTGTGACAATGTCAAATTTTATTGACACTGGTTGGAACTCTTTGCAATTTTTTATAACAATATTTTCCTGTTCGTCATGAAATGTCAATGTCTCACATTTATTCATTTAGACAACACGTGACAGCCGAGTCGTAAGTCTGCTTGAAACTGCTTGAGAATGCCTATAAACGTAATGTCAATGTGTGCGTGCTAAAAATGGCGGTTTGTTCTGAGCGGTCTCTCTGCTCGGGCGCGACGCAGCCTTACGTACATTTGTGGCTCTACCCTCAATAATTTCAAAGCAACCAAAAATGTTATTTGACTGTTATTTAAAACTAATCGGGTTATCAGAACTAAAATAAAGTTTTTTTTCAGACAAGATGCATCTTGAAATTGTTTATGGTGACAAGTTGACAACAACCCAACTGATTTATATTCGTATATTTTTTTTACATTAGTAAAGTTGTCAGCACAGATTATTAAACAAACGACAGATAGAACGGAACGCTGAGAGCCAAAAATCAAATACAAATTTAAAAGCGAATACCTGCAACGCGCTTCGTGCTGTACTGACACGTGTCAGTATAGCACGAAACGCCGCGTCGTTAAAAAAAAAAACAAATACAAATTCAAAAGCGAATACAATCACGAGATTGATATTCGCTTTTGAATTTGTGTTTGTTTATTTGGCTTCACTCCCTTGGCTTTATTTATTGGCTTTTTTTTTTTTGGCTTTATTTGGCTTTATTTTCCACGCGGTCTATCTGCCTTTTGTTTCATAATCTGAGGTTGTCAGTATAATTTTATTATTCAAAGAGTTTTCATTTGTATATTTTTCAGTTTTTTTAATACTTGTAAAATTAAAAACTTACCTCAGGTTTTTAATTTAGAAAGAATAATTTATCTTATCCCAATGCTACGGCACACGACTTCATATAGTAATTGTGAAATATGCTTTGCTTTTTTATACGAAATAAAAACGATACATTTTCATATCATAGTGATGTTTTATTATAACTTTGACAGAATAGAACAAAAAATAAGCTGTTATATCTTACATTATACTACTTATAAACTTAACAATATTAAGATGAATATTCAGCGAAAAAAACTCAAAAATGTCTATTAATATTTTAAGCTGCAGCTTAAAAAAATGCTTTAAAAATACGAAAAATTCTGTAATTTGCAATCAAAGTGAACTAATTGATTTGGTGAATGAATGAATGAATGAAGTTATTATGTAGTTAAATTATTTCGTTCTTTTATTTTGAGTTTTCGTCCACGAATATAAATGAATAATAAAATGATTCTTAAAAAGAAATATTCCTTAGACTAAAAGACTGTAAAATATTATTTAAAAGATTGCTTTTAATTATTTAAGTTCGTGATTTTAAAATGTAAACTTTTAATAATCATTGACTTAGTTTTTTTTATTATTTTTGCATTTAAATGTAATTAAATATTATTTCAATTACTTTTTTCTTTTACAAAAGATATAAAAGAACCATTTCTTTGCTTAGCCCGTAAAAGACATAGCCTGCAGTAACATCTTAAAATCACAACTTAAACTCTAAGACCATACTATTTGGTCCCAATTTGTGACGACGGCTCACGATCTTAGACTGCGTACCCATCCGATTCGCGGCCGCACCAGCGGTTGCTTAACTCCAATAGAATAACAATTATGACTTTTTAAACGTTATTCTTCGTAACGATTAACAATTGCGTAGATAACAAGTTGCTTAATGAAATATAATAAAAATATGTTTTATTCATTTTTAATTACGCCAGAATATTTATCTAATAATACTTTTTTTAAATTGGCCCCATGTATCATTATTGTCTGGAATTAAAAAATAACTTTTCTACTAAGATCGTGTGTTTAAGGAATGTTTAATAATACATAAATAATATGTATAGAAATATAATAAAAAAGAGAAGAAACTAAACTACTAGACATAAATATGTACTTATGACATAACTCTCCTACATAAACAACAACTCGTAATGATGTCACAATGGCCGCAGCTTTAGAAACTTCAAAAGAAAAAAGTCTGCCATTTTTTATTTAACGTCAAAAAGTGACAATTCAAGTCGTTGTTCAGAGGAATCTTAAGAAACGACAAACAATATGTATTTTCACATAAATTTTCGAAAAAGGCACGATTTTTAACAACTACGTATTCCAATTACACTCATTCAAAAAATATAATTTGATGTATATATTTATACTCGTTATTCTTATATACAAACTGTTAACTGTCAAATTGGTTGCTGTCAAACTACTAACATTTTAACAAAGAAGTCAATACATTAAAATATTATCAACAGATTACAAATAAAAAAGAAAACAAATAAATGTTAAAAAGTTTGCATTATTCTGTGCTCTTTATGAAGTATACTTTATATGGATTTTAAACCGTCAACAACCAACAATTAATCAATAATTTGACAGCTGTCAGACAGTGACATTACATATGACTCTGTGGTCTCTTCTTTCTACTGAATAGGCCTCCGAAGACGCCTTTTTTATCTTTCTTGTCCTTTGTGACACCGCTCACAGATAACTCAGACTCGCCTGATGACCTGTGAAATACAAAAAAAAGCAAAGATAGAATAAACTTTTTACTAAAATGTTTTTAAATTAGCCCTGTGGGTCTCACGGCCAATTTAATGATGTTTACCCTAGATGTATGGCCTACGTTCAACAGTGGACGGCAATAGGAATGATATGATGATGATAATGATGACCCTAGATGCTGACTTAGCGAGTAATGGGTTTTTATTTATCATAACGGTTACTAAAAAGACAATTGCTATATGATTTATCAAATACACTCTATTTTAGAAAATGTTATTACTCATCCCGACAATTTAATCTTTCTTACCCTTCATGTACAAGTCTGCATCTAGGGTAAAAATAATTAAATTAACCATACGGCGTCGGCGAGCAAACGTTTAAAAAGGATTTATTTATCACAACGGTTACTAAAAGAGTGTTTAGTTTAAGACAATTCGACATAATATGTAAACTATTTATGAAATAAAATAATGAATGAATCAAATTATTCTCTTGAGCAAGCGTGGTGATCAATGCTCGTGGCCTGTCTGTGTGAGAAGAGGCTTTTGCTCTGCAGTAAGACAGTAATAGGCCGGTATTTTAAAAAGAAGGCTTGCAGCATACATGGAGTACCTACAGTATTAGTTCATCAAAATAAAGAGTATTATTACCTAGAAGCGGGTCTCTGGTCCAGCGCTGGCGAGCCACCACTGCCGGCGACGGACGCAGGTCGGGTGTTGCCACCACTGCTGCCACCATATGCTAGAAAATGATACACGATTTTAGTATAAAGACGACGTTTGTGTTTGCCGAAAAGCAGCGGAAATATTACAGTGCCCGGGCGTAAATATGACACTTAGATCATTAGAATGAGACAGGTATGTGTGACAGAGACGGCGAGAGGTGATGTGTCATAATTACGGCTGAGTACTGTAAACAAGTTTCTACAAAAGGTTTATCTTTAAACCAGGTTTAAACCATCGAGCCTGTTTTTATATTAAATATCAAAAACTTATCAGAGTCAGAATGACGTTCGAAATACAAAAAATGGCTCAATAGTTTAAACCTGGCCTAATGATAAACCTTCTTTTGTAATAAGACTGGTTATGTTTTGTTAAAGACAGACAGTTTAGGTTTACTTAATTATTTGTTTAGAAATTCTACCTGCCTTACTGTGTCGTCATATTTAACAAAATATAACTTTTATTACTTGTAGATACAATAAGAGAAGCCAACACCCAAAAATATGAACAGAAGCGCACAGAAAAACAAAAGAAAAATAAGCTAAAATAAACGTAAATACTACAAACACAGAAAGAAAGCAAACATCAAAATAATTTTCAATTGAGACACTATTAAAGCAGACTTAATCAAAATTACCCTACTTTAAAGTTTAGGGTAAATTGGATTAAGTCTTATTACCCTTAGAATACTGACTATAAAATAATTTAAAGTTAGGTTATTCGGAACATATTTAGCGTACTTAAATAATAATACAATTTTAGTAATTACATAGCATAAAATATAAGGATAGCTGTTTATAATTTTCTATTTTGGACACAGTCTAAAATCGAAACTATTTAATATATAGGTAAAAATCAAATCTTTTTTTCTTTGTAATATTTTTAGTCTAATTAACCTTTTGAGCTGCAAATTGTAAATAAAACTAAGAAAATTTGAATTTCTCGGGTTACCCTAGCGCTCAGACCTTAAAAAAGTTGTATGGCATTTTATAGTATGGCAAAGTGTGGCATATATTTTTTTCGGTTATTACAATTAGTCCAACATAGATAATTATAAGAACGATTAAATATTATATCATACACTGCACACGATGCAGTATGTAGAGAAGATGGCTTGCTCCTGATTGCATGTGAAAAATATAGAACAATTGTTAGGAATAAAACAGATAATTTTGTATAAAGCTTCAATCTTGTACACAAAGACCAACTTATTAATATTATGAAGATTTAAAAAGAATAAACCGTTTTCCCCAATCAATATTAAAAAACGACATAAAATTAAGACTCGGCAAACACGGGTAAACTGCTATGATTCGTTTAATTTAACACATTCAATGCCAGTGACCCGCCTCGCGATCTCTCTAAAAATGTTCCTTATATGCCTGTGAACCGGTAAGCAGTGCTGGCTACCCGTCTAGCGAGTCCATAGAAAGTGTAAGCGGCATCCGTGTGTTGATGAATGTGTTAGGTTATCAATTAGCCAATCGGAAAACTTGAATTGCTTGCAAAAACCGCGTGTAAGTGTAGCCTCTGGTTTCTTACACGAACAATTAATAAGACTAATTGCCAAGCGCGCGTAATAACTGTGATTGGGTGTCAGAATTATCAACAACCAATCATGCTTTATGCCTTGAGTTTATGACATTAATTTTGCGTTGATTATGGTTCGTGAAATCCGGGGTAAGTTTAAAATATATATTGGTCCGTTTGTACAAGTTTTATTATAACTATATGAGTAAGTACCTATTTACATTTAAATAAAGCTAAGATACTTTTAAGCTACTATACAAGCTAAACTGAAACAGTTTACACTACAAGACTTACTGGCGAAAGGTAAACAAAAATGAAAAGGAAGAAAATGCATATTAGAATTAAAAATAATATAGTTTTGAAAAATATTGTTACAATGTAATATGTAATAGTCTGAGAACAAGTTCAGTAATATTTAGAAAGTCAAATATTTTAAAGAGATCAATATTTTCTAGTATAAACAGATTTTTCGACATAATTAATAATATCAGAAAGAAATAGCAAATATAATCTAAGAAGAGCTAAGTTCTGCCAAAACACTTTACACGAGCACGAGCAACAACAGTTCTTTGTACAACCAAAACTTACATCTACAATAGATTGAAAATTAATCAGAGATCCATTATATTTAAATACTTTCGGTTCGTGTTGGCAGAAATAAACTCTAAAAGTAACGCACGAAGCGACCCAAAGCTATAAATAAAAAATTGCTAGCAAAACTAAACAGGCATAATACAGGGAAATCAAAATTTATCAACACTAAGCCAAGACTATAGAAAATTGCTGCTACTAGCCCAAGTTTAGAAAAACCACAAATTTAATACCTCTAGCACGAAAATAGGAGAAATTCGCGGTGCTGGTAATTGGTTGATAACGGTGGGCGATGGTATTCATTATTTTCCTTAATGTTCGTGCTACAGCTATTAAGCACCTCGTATATTTTGGCATCACAATGTCGGTGCAGTTTGCAAGGCTATAAATGTTGTATATTTATACTGCGTGCCAAAATTTACTGGATTATTTAGTGACGGCTTTTGTGTGACGCGAATTTTTCCTCTCTTACATGATGGATGGGACCTCGTAATACAAACTTTTACACATAAATGATACTAGACCCTACAGTGATAACATTAATTGTCAAATATAAAAAAATCTGCTGATTCATACATTTTAAACGAAAGCTTTGCATTTTTGTTCGAAAAAGAAAGTTGGCGGTCACGAGACACCCGGCAGATGTGAATAGTCAAATTTTCTAATGAATATAAATCAATAAAAAAAATACAAAACATATGTACGAGCAGTCAACATGTCAAATACTACAGTCGGATATATATAATAAACAGCTCACACAGAAGCAACGGAGGGTATAGTATGCGCGCGCACACACAGAAGGGAGTTGACACAGGTGGCGGAGAGGGGACGTGACGTCATGAGAGCGTCATGCCGTATGCCGTGACGACAAACTGGTCGATTTTTCTGCCAAAGTGTGCCAATGGATGTTTCACATTAAAATAAGCTTTTTTTAAAAAAATCCACGCTGATGGAGTTTAGTACTATGTACTAAAAGTTTGTATAACAGCGTCTCTTTCCACCGTGTAGCGTCTCACTCTTTCGTAAAGTGCCGTAGCCAAATAATTAATGAATACAGAGCAACATTTTGCCTTAGTACAGTAAGTTAGGAGCTAAATGTTAGTAGTGTCTACCAAGCTCCACAACCCGGCTGCTTCGGTACCTCAAAGGCTATAATGGTACTTTTCAAAATTGTGGTCTTTTGGTACTTTATGTTTCGATTTTCTAGTTCATGTTACGCATATATCACTAAAGAGGCAATTCTCGTATATTTAAAATCGATCACATTCTAATTTCAGTTTCATTATGTAAAAAATTCATACATTTGCAGTGCCTAGCGCTACACTACGGCTAAACTTATGAAGTAATCTATCTACATGAATTTAAGAATCCAATGAAAATGATTTACAATAACTAATTTCTAATTATAATTAAAAGAAAAAGTCCATTTCTACACTATTACAGTACATACGAACTCCAAGATCGAGCCACTCCGTATTTCTCGTATGACTGTGATGACACCGACATGGTGATCAGAATCTCATCTTTAAAACTGCATTTTTTTTTTATTAGGAGCATCTCTTTTTTGATGTTGTAGGGCCTACGCCCACATCAGACTTTGTTGTGGAATGGTTATCGGATCGGACGATTATTTCATAGTTTCGTAGAATCGACTTTTAGTGGGACATCATTCTGGATTGAATTCCAATATGAAATTCATTTGTTCCATGTCTCTTCTACAAAAAATCTGTTACTGATTGTTTGACGTGGAAATACACAGTGATTCGATTTAGGAGTCCGTGAATGCATAAAGTACCCCTATTCAAAAAAGTACCAGTCAACCCAATTTCTCAAAGTACCATTCGACCCACAACTAAACTGACCGGTTTCACTCGACGAGTAAAAGTGTGACGTAGTTTCAACATTCTGCCAGTTATTGTTCTGCCCAGATGGATATCCTTGCCAGGTACTCCTGTTGGTGTTGGCATTCGCATCTCTTCCTGCCCAGTTACCACCCGACATTCTCTGTTGATAACTATTCACTAGGGCAGAAACGGATTGTTTCTCTCCTTGAGCGTTCGTCCTTTCGAGGTTCTGGTTCCTTTCGGGTAAATTCGGGCCGCGTTCGGGTAGGTTCGGCGCGCGATCGGTTACGTTCGGTGCTCTGTCGGGTATTGGTGGACGGTCTGGAGGACCCGAGAGCGGTAATGGTGGAGCCCCGATGTCGGCTATTAGGAATTAGTTGTTAAATTGTGAAGGGTAAATACCCTCGCTGTTGTAAGTTGGTAGGGTAAATGTGATTAATGGAGGGTAAAATTAATTAATTATGTTGTTTTTACGTGAGTTTGCTTTAATATAAGTGAGAATTTAGCGTTACAGTGTTATGTATGTGAAAATGGTAATAACTGCCATAATTGGTGCGTGTTATAGAAAATTATATTCGAGGGTAAATTGTAACAGTAAGTACACATAACCGGGCAAGATAAAGATACGAAAATTTTACTTATGTACCACTCGTTATATATGCTGCATATAAAGGACAAATACAAAACTACAAAGACAAAACATAGTGCAAGTACATCACAACATGAAGATAAAACAATACCAAACAATATTATCGATATAAACTGTCTTGACAATTTAATCAAAATTACCCTCTCATTTAAAAAACTTGATTAAATCCATTTTAAGAGGCGATTTTTGAACGTCAGAAAACTGATAACGGGCGAACCGTCATATTTATTCCTCAGATAAACGTTCTCTGACTATTGAAAAATCAATCCTCTTCTGGTTCTTTATACCGGGTGTAAAAAAACGCTCAAAGCCGTAAGTTACAAGTTGTTCCTATAATTGCGATTAGTTTTTTGTACTAGACCATATCTGCGAACCTACTATACTCCATTTACAATAGCATTAGACGGAAGTTAAAAAAGGTTCTTTTTAATGCACACTTTGTAACAAAAGTACAACAAACATGTTAAAGTTACGATAGATACCGAATTTATTATAATTTATTTTTAGCTGTCGCGTGTATTTGTAACCATTTCAATAATTTGTCTTCTAAAATTACGTGACTTTCATTTAGTTGCATATTTAATTCCAATTTAAAATTACAGTGTCAATGCTAAAAACCTAACAGAAGCATTCCAGACAAGGGCGTCGCCAGGACTCGCCAGCTGATGGCCTAGGGGGGGGCAAATTGATATTTGGTGGATAGGAAAAGTATGAATTTTAAATACAGTCAAAGGCACATGAACCTTTTGGAATCTCTAGGGGGGGGCAGCTGCCCCTACCGCCCCCCCTTGGCGACGCCCTTGATTCCAGAACGTTATTCGTTTCACTGTAATTCTACCAAATTTAAAATGTTACCTAATCTTTAAAAGACTGTTGTTCTGTTTATATTATTATGCGTCCATATTTAGTATTATCTTAGATCTATTTATCAAAATTATGTTAAAATAAGTTTAATTAAAATTGTTTTAACTTATCTTTGAAATAAAATTTTTTGCATTCCCGCTTCTATGAGGCTCTTTTTTCTAATGCTGTTAAAAATGGAGTATAGTTACGAAGATATTGTAAGTCAGAGTTCTAACAATTTTTAGATATTTTTTACGAAAACGAGTTTTAAATGTTATAACTAAACTTTAAATACGTCCACGACTAGTGTTTTACATGGAGCGACTGCCTGTATGACCTCCAGAGCACAGTTACTAGGTAACACGACACCCCTTGGTAAGACTGGTTGATAGTGTAATGTGTGAATTTGAATAAAAATATTTTGAAACCATAAATGAAACTCGTTTCCCGGTAATAATGTTCACTCAATATTACTTAATTTGATGTACAGTACGTGTAGGTAACGGCTATGTGAAGTGTCTGTTTACACCCTGTATAACTTTTGTGGCATCGTACAGAGGCTAGCAAATCAAGCAATACAACAATCTGTCAAATTTCTTTGATAGATTTTCAACTTTATAACAAAAAGATAAGGTTCATATTCAATTGATGTCCTGGCGTCTGTACAAAATGTAATCCAGTGAAAGTATTAAAAAAAAAATCCTGTCAATATTCATTGGTATCTAATAGTACTACTCACTATTTTGTTGTGATCGAATAAACTCCGCGTTGATATCGCGTCCGTTCGAGAACCGTGACCTGCCCCATGAACTGGTCCCCGAAGACTGTTCTTGACTCCTGTTGGAAAGAAAATGAAGTTTGACTCTACCGACATTTTCATCTAGACTATTTAAAAATACACATATTTGTTTACACGTTGAAAACTAAAATGCTTCCATTTTTGGCATGATTTTGACACAGATGTTCGCTGAGATGGGATTGTCTAGATTTTTAACGTTCAAGAGCCCTTTCCGGTCCGTCTGTAATCAACGCGAGAATGAGAATAACGCGCGTTAAAAAAAAAAGGTTTGTTTATCGAACGCAATGTTAGAAAACAAACGACTGAGTGAGAACGCGATAACATCGCACGAAAATTGGCGCGCGGAGATTCGACAAAATCTTGTTCTAGGAAATACGTGTTTTTGAAAAAGCCTTATAAGTTTTTGGTAAATATAGTTATAATTTAGAATCTCCATTACATGTGCAAGGTTTCTATGACAATATTTCTAAAAAGCGGAAAATAAAAAGCTTTTTACAAAAAAGACAACCGCCTTCAAGAACTAAAAAGTGAAAAATAACTTTAGCACAGAACACACATTGACTTTAGTTTCGGAAGTCGGTGGCAATACAAAACAACAAACAGAACAAAGCCACTGAATTTCGAAACTAAAATCAATGTGTGTTCTGTGCTAAAGTTATTTTTCACTTTTTAGTTCTTGAAGGCGGTTGTCTTTTTTGTAAAAAGCTTTTTATTACATAGAAACCTAGATATAGACCACAAGATACCTGTGTGTTCGAAATATCTGGAGGAACATTTGTTAAAACGCCGTAATCACGTACGAGCGTTTGTATGGGAAATAAGACGGGTTGGCCGGGCTTAATAACAAAAACTGGCCAGAGGCGAGTCTGACTCGCGCACAACATTAGATATCGAGCAAAAAATCAGCAAAAAATTCTGTTTTTAGCATTTGTTGTTACAGCGGCAACAGAAATACATCATCTGTGAAAATTTCAACTGTCTAGCTATCATGGTTCATGAGATACAGCCTGGTGACAGACAGCCAGACAGACGGACAGTGGAGTCTTAGTAATAGGGTTCCGTTTTTACCCTTTGAGTAAAAATGAGTATTTTTTATTTACCTGAGTACAACTTCAGCAGCATCTTCTTCATGTGGCGGCTGTCGCGGCGGCAGAGAGGGCAGCACCGTTGATTCTGACATTTCAAACATTTTTATTTATTTACTATCAATATTCCGCGGTTTCACCTGCGTTAAGTCTTTCGCTACTGCTACGCTCCCGTGCGTCGTAGCGTAACGTTATATAGCCTATAAGTTTCCTCGATAATCGGGCTTTAAAACGTAAAAAGATTTTATCAAAGCGGACCAGGTTTACTGAGATATGACCTTTTACAACAACAAACTCTTCAGTTTTATAATATTATCTGAGTATAAATAAAATACAAAGGTATTTGTTAAGAGTTTTTTTTTTCTAAATAATTTACTAAAACAAATATATATTAAACACCTTACGACGGTGTTTTAGAATTAAATGAACAATGTCACTGATGTAAGTCAGAAAACAATTAATTATCTGTGGTTTACTGATAAAATAACGGTAATCATTTAGAATGAATCGATCGAAATGAAGTTGGAATGTCATTCAAATGTCATTAAGATATGATTATAATTTTGAATGATTGTTAAGTGGAGAGATATTTGAGTGAGCATGACAATTCTCTCAACCACCATGCTCATTTATGTCAAACACATAATAATTTACTTAATAAATGGCACCATCGTACTCACATTTACAAAATTGAATTAAACTAGACCAAAATCTAGTGTGTGTCAAATTTTACCTAATTCTGTTCAGCCATTTAAGAGTGACAAACATCCAAACATCCTTACACTCTTACCTATAACTCTCTCTGGAGTAGTAGAAGATACTCTCTGCGACTGCTGACTATTTCTATGTTCCTGTAGGATCTCAGCCTGTGTACGCGGTCTGCGTTCAGGCTCAGGGGAAGATCCTGCTGATGATGAAGACTCCGCGTTCCTGAGGAGTTGGGGGTTGAGGTTACGGCTGTGGTAGTGTTTCAGGGTTTGGGAGTAGAAAGTGGTGGTAGAATTGTGGTAGGTCAGTTTTTGTTGAAGAGACTGTTGGTCCGTTTTGCAAAACTGTGATCAGGATGCCTTAGACCAGGAGTCTGATAGAATAGCATATAATAGTACTTTCTGGCTCCACTTACTCATGTAATCGTCTTCTGATCTCTGCTGTAGGGGATTCTCCAGGTGGAACAGCGGAGTATGGAGTCAGCTGTAGCTCTGGTGGTAGCTGGGCGTGGAAGGACAGCTTGGCTACCCATTCCTGTGAAAAGAAAAGTCATGAATGCTAAATCTATTACAATATTACCAGAAAAATTACAGTTCAATGTACAGTCAACAAAAAAAAAAGTAACCAAGGTTGGATGTAGATCAAGTTTACTTTTTTTTTCATATTCTATTATGCTTGCGTTTGGCCGCCACTCACCTGGGCCCTTAGCGAAATTACCCAAATGGACAATCTACAATCGATAACGGTAATAGAAAACTATTCAAATGTATCAGAATGACGTCATCTCAACGATAAGTCACGTGATCGAAAATAAAAAATGTATTACGACGAGGCGTTAATTATTGTAGAAAGAGATACGATACGAAACGATTGTAACTTGGTCCTAACCAAGTTATCAGTAAGCCTATTACTGATCTTAAGTGATAATGCGGCCTAAGTTGGAACACGCTTGCCTAGGATGAACCGGTTCACTCGTGCCTTGAAGATACCCAGATTATATGTATCGGGGAATAGAGAGGCGGGCAGGGAATTCCATAGTCTGGCAAATTCGCACAATAAATGTGGAAGCAAAGCGCTTGGTTCGAGACCGTGGAACTTCAACCGTATAGCTGTGACGCTTCGCCGAGCAGAAGCTCGTACGACGATGAAATGGGGTGGGGGAATTAAGTAGTGTAAATCACAAGTATATACCTGGGTTGGTCCATTTTGATCAGGGACTTGAAACGTTACTCAAAATAACGTTACGCGTAGTTCCAGTAACGATAGTTTGAAACGTTCCAATAGGATCGTAACAAAATGTAAGTACTTTGCTGTAACGGTACTAACAAACGGTACGAAAACTGGAACTATTTAATAATAACGATATCAAATATATAAAGATCCGATATCAAATATATTTCGATACTGATAACGTTTCCAGCTATCTTCGTCTTCTGAATCTCAGATATACCCCGCGCTCAGCTCATATTCCCATATATTTTTCCAAATGGTGCTATTGCCGTTCTTTTTATATAACTTCTCCATTGTTTTAAGGGCCTTGCAAGCCTTCAATCTGTAACGGTTCTTCTGTAACGTTACTAAAAGCGAAGATAAAACGTTACTGAAAAATAATGTACCTTTAAATATTGTTCTATGAAAATAATATTCTGTAACGTTATTTTTTATAACGTTATTTTTATTTTACGGGTTTAGTATCGTTACAAATTTTATATCCGATGATTTGGATTGATTTGGATGGGATTATGTGCAAACTTCCTTTCCGTTTCAAGTCCCTGATTTTGGTCGTAGTAACGAGAACGTTTAATTTACAAGGAGATGTATATCTTACCTTCATCAAGTCCTTAGAGGAGCACGCGAATAGGTACTCTGCCCCATCAGCACACGCCAGACGGAACACGTTCGCTCGCTTGGTGTAGTCTCCTGCTGGCTCGCACCGCGCCTGAGGGACACCATATTTATAATATTAGTGTTTATTAACGCAGTATGGATGGGTGACCACTCCTTTCATACCGAGTTCCCTCCGTGCCTCGGAAAGCCGTTGGTCCCGGCTGTCATTTGTAGATCTTTGGCAGTCGGTAAGGGTAGTCAGAAGCCAGAAAGTCTGACAACCAGTCTTACCAAGGGGTATCGTGTTACCTAGTAACTGGGTTGTGGAGGTCCGATAGGCAGTCGCTCCATGTAAAACACTGGTATTCAGCTGCATTCGGTTAGACTGAAAGCCGACCTCAATATAGTTGGGAAGAGGCTAGGCAGATGATGATGATTAACGCAGTATAGCGAGAAAAAATTGTCTTATCGGTTAATCGGTTTTTAAAATACCGTTGCTGCTAACTCTCCTCTAATCTAATACCTTTAAACGAGCAATTCTTGTCTAAATTTATGTAATCTGAATCTCGGAAACGGCTCCAACGATTTTCATGAAATTTAGTATGCAGGGGTTTTGGGGGCGATAAATCGACCTATACCCTGTACACAATAAGATTAGACATTTACTAAAACCTTTTTTACAGTCCCTTCAACCGATTTTGACTTCTATTGCGTTGGTAGCATGACAAATGGCAACTGCAGTAAACAGTTGTATTGTAACCACTTTTTTTGCCTCTAATGTCATCCTTAAGCCTACGGAATAGAAGTCAAAATCGGTTGAACGGACTGTAAAAAAGGTTTGTGTTTATTTCTAATCTTATTGTGAACAGGGTATAGTTAGGTTTCATTTTTTAAAATCACGAAAAAAAAAAATCTAGCACAGTTCGGTCGCCCAAGTACTGCTATTATAAATAGAGTATAGAACCCTCCGCGTACAGTTGACCCACAAACTGCCCGTGTGGACCATTATGGCAAATTTATTATATTGTGAATTGTCTAATTTGATTGTCACTAGACCTCTATTAACGTGCACAACTTGTTACATTGTTCTCACATTGTACCCCTAGATTCAGCATGAATGATGTGTAATATTCTATTGATTTTAAAAGAGTGTCCATGGAGACTCTTGCTCGTTCTTCTCCATAGAAACCTACTGTTTAGAACGAGCAACTAGCCTCAACTTTTTGACTGACTGACTCCTTGACAATTCAAAAGTGCCTGTAAATGGTTTATCTATACTAATATTATAAAGCTGAAGAGTTTGTTTGTTGGTTTGGTTGAACGCGCTAATCTCAGGATCTACAGGTTCGAATTGAAAAAATATTTTTGTGTTGGATAGTCCATTTATCGAGGAAGGCCATAGGCCCATGCGAAGCTGGGTCGGGTCGCTAGTTTGAAATAAATTATTTGAGTTTGAGTTCGAGCTGGTAGGTATACTCACGTTGAGGATGGCGACGGGAGGAGCTGCAGCCTTGGCGCTGGCGAAGTCAAGCTCGTCCCTGAAGAAGCACAGCAGCTGACCGCACAGCACGGAGTAGTACGCGCGCCACGAGCGAACTGTCGCGCGCTTGCCGCCACAGCCTGCCTCCTGCTTGCGCTCCAAGTAACCTGAGGGTGGAAGGTTGGTTACATCCTGCTTAAGAGCGCTCATCCCCATCGAGCGAACTTCGACGCAAGCGTGATTGAATTTTTTTTTGTTTCAACCAACTCAAAGCTCGAAAACAAGCGAGTGAGTGAGAACGCGATAACATCGCAGGAAAATTAGCGCGCGGAGATTTCACAAAACTTGATCCAGGAAATACGGGTTTTAGAAAAAGCCTTACAAGTTTTTAGTAATAATGTTTGTAATTTAGAATCTCCATTACATGTGCAAGGCTTCTATGAAGCTGCTTTTTTACTTTTTCAATGTATGAGTGCATTATGAACGGCCAAAGTTAAGATAAAAACTGTGCAAAAAAGCTGATTTTCAGACGTAGTTACTGAATTTGTTTCTCAAAAAAGTTTATTTTGGCTTCATACAACCCTAGATTTAAACCACAAGATACCTGTGTTAAAAATATTTGGAGAATAATTTGTTATAACGCTGTAATCACGTACGGGCGTTTGTATGGGAAATATGACGGGATGGGCGCTCTTAAAGCGACGATATACGCCGGCGACCTTGAGTGACCAGAGAATCGTATGTGCTGCGTCCAAAACTCGCAAAGTTTAATCGAAAAAATAAATAAAAGATAGTATTCTTTAACTCAAAAAAAGACGTATACTAAAAGATAGATAATAAAGTTGTCTGTAATATAGTAAAAGTTTCGTTTAAATATTCGTGGTAGATTTTGTGTGATTATCAATGTTTTGTCCGCGTCAGACACAGCTTCACGATTTAATTAAACTATTTAATAAAAACTTAATCAAAAATATTCACATACTAAATGATTAAGAGAATGTTCTTGTTTAACATATATTTTATTCAAATTATTTACACTACACATTTTGACGTGATTGTCAGTTAAAAATTTGCAAAAGTCGCTTGTTAGCGCCTAAAATCCATTTACAGTAGAACCGTCCATTCTTCTCCATACGACACTACCATTTGAAATGGGCAACTAGATTAAAATTTTCTAATATGACGTTAAAAAGTGCCTTTAATGGTCTAATTGAAACAAATCAAAATAATAAAATTGTTTACAATTCTAGGAAAAAGGCAGGGAGCTCAAAGGGCATCAAAAAACTCGTCCAAATCGCTGTCAACGGGACACGTGCCCAACAGGCTGGCAGCATTGCCACGTTGTATGGCAATGCTGTATCTTTGACCAAAGAATCAGCATTGAAACAAATGATTTGACTTTGACGATTATCGGAACGCTAACTTAGCTTATCCGAAAGTGCAATTATCCGAACGTTAGCGCGAATTTTGTTATATCGAACGTTTTTAGTCCGCCTACGAAGATACCGCGCTCAATTTTAATGTATGTATGTATCTAGATTTCTTACAGCGCGCATCTGCGCACGTTTCTATCTAGAAACGTGTTTTATGTATAAAAAGGTGTGGCTTTCTTTTGATCTTGCCCCAAAAAACCTACATTTCGATTATCCGAATTAGTGTCGGCCCCAATTAGTTCGGATAATTGAAGTTCTACTGTATTAGATTGACGACACTGTTGGCGCAGTGGCTGAGCAATTGGGTAGAGAAGAGCGTCGCAAACTGATGACTTGGAAAAAGTATGAATTTTCAATACAGTCCAAGGCAAATGTAGCTTTTGGAATGCCTTGGAGGGGTGGGTGGGGGGGGGGGGGGTTAACTGCTCCACCAATTTATAATTAATTGACATATTTTTTATGAACGGTTAACACGAGATGCCTTCATAGATTTTGTATGTAAATTTATACTTATGACGTCACTTGTAGGTCGTCATTTACCAACTAAATTGACTAACTATATATTGATGTCAAAGCAACTAAAGAATTTATATTACAGAAAAATGTATCTGGTTTTCAGGGGTTAAATAAAGTGTGTTTTTTTAGAGAAGTCCTGTCTTGGAAATATCGGCAGGAGTCTAGGATCAAACGCCCAGGGTGTTGATGGTAACAGTTTGGACATGTTAACACTGACATTGAATACCCTGCAAGCCATGATGTCATGAATGTTATCTATTAAATTACTTTTTAAAATGGAAGACATTTTGACATGGGTTAGTACGTTTCTAGCGACGGCAACTATGTGTGTGTACACATATTTAATTACTAATACTTACAAACCCCCCACATACCCCCCCCCCCCGTACAATACCTACACTCTATGTGAATAAATGATTTGATTTGGAAAAAACAAAGCTATGCAACAACGGTTATTAAAATTTAAATTATAAAACTGGCTGAATGAAAATAAGTTCTATAGCAGGAATTCTTTGAACATAACTTGTAGGTAATGTTTAAAAGGGAATGTATAGACTTTTTTGCCCATTTTCCTCCATACGGAAATAAGATAACATTTTTTGCTTGTGTCACGTTCAAAAGTGCCTATTAATGGTCTAATTGAAATACTTTAGCAAATTTTGTACGCTTATTTTAAGCAAAAGACGTATGAAGACATATTGTATTCTAACACCTTTGTATGCCGTATTTTATGCAAATAAATAAAATATTATTATTTCCTTTATTTCCATCAAAAAGTTCAAAAGACATTTAAAAATATAAAAAATAGTAGCCCACCGGTATCGGGAACAGGGTCCAAGCTACTGATGGTCAGGGCTCCTGAGAGAAGAATCTCCTGACTATACGCGCCGTGTCCAAGAGTACCGCTTTCGTTATGATTATTATGTAATGTTCACTCACACTCGCTCTCTCTCTCTCTCTCTTTCTCTCTCTCTCTCTCTCACTCACTCACTCAAATAAAAAATAATAAAAAATAATTGACTCAATTATATTAAAATAATGTGTGTGTGTGTGTGTGTATGATAATGTTAGTTTTTGATGTGCATTATGTGTAGTCATAACGGCTATGTCATGTTTTTATTACACCTTATACATATCCTACTAAGGGCTGGTTTGACAGCTTATGTATAGAAAATATGTCAAACCGCTATTTTTATTCCTCAGATAAAAGTTATCTGACTATTGAAAAATCTGCCCTAAAATCAATATCTTACCTTCTATCTCCACGGGCGGTAGTTCAGCTATATCCCCGCGGCGATGTCTTCTAAAGCTTTGCGTACGTCGCCTAGTTGTGAATGATGGAGTGCGCTTCGGAGTTTTTACAACCTGAAAACATATAAATATGATTAATATGTTTTATTACGTAGCTTATAGGCGCCCCTACCGTCATAGTTCCCATACAAACGCTCGTACGTGATTTCAGCAGACTTCAGTCCGTCACGTGTTGTCTAAATGAATAAATGAGAGACATTGACATTTCATGACGAACAGGAAAATTTTATTATAAAAAAATTGCAAAGAGTTTCAAACGTTCCAACCAGTGTCAATAAAAAAAATGTGAGCCGTCACGGGACGCCTGGCAGATGTGAAACATCGACATTATTTTGTAAAAGTAATATGCAGAAAAGAACAGATTGTGATAGGAACTAAATATGTCATAATGATAAAATAAAATATTACGATTTTTTTTCCAGATAACGATGACTATTTATTGAATAAACATTTATTTTCATTAAATACAAAAAATTACGAATTTATTTCAAATCGTGACTACTTAATTCGTTTAATCAGTGACTTCGGCAATCGCACAGTCGATAGCGCATGGCGACGCGTCGCCACACCGTACACACTACTGCATATAGACTGTATATATATACCATCATATAGCGTCGCCACGGCATGCGTCGCCACGCCAGAAATCGGTTTTACGTGCGGCTATAGATGTTTCACATCAAAATTTAATATTGTCACAAATAGAACCTACAGAGTCAATACAGTAGCAGCCCTAGTGAGTCTGGCAAGTTTAGGTAATTATTTTTGAAGATGGCGGGAGCGGTCCTTCTGTAACCTTTATATTTTGTGGTGCAGTTGTGTAATAAAGGTGTACTTACACTCATGCTCTCAGCTCGCTTGACAAGTTGCTCGTTCTTGGGCAGTCTGTCGAACTGTGGCGCAGGTGACAGATTCTCTTCCGACGACGCAGGTGCCACTGACGTTTGTAGGCGTTCCGACTAGAAATAAGACAATATGGTTACTTTGTGTAAAAAGAAACTTGGAACTTTATCGGGGATGCTCCAAGGCAGCCCTCGGAATTTAAATTTTCTTACGTTTTTTGCAATTTACAGCTCAGTATTAGGTATTGTAATAAAATAAATATTCACGGAGTTATAACTGTTGTTAAGAAAATGTGTATTTCTTAAGTTAGTTATTAGTAACAAATATGTATTTCACGTATTTGAATAATGAAAATATTCGGCGCTTTTGCCTTAACAGATATTTATTAACTTTAAAACTAGTAAATTATTATGTTGCTATTTAGTTTTGCTCTTCTTGTTGTTTTGTATTGCCACTGACTTCCGTGATTAAAGTTTTTACTTTGTACTTTTTAAAGGTTTTTCAATAAAATTTATGTGAGAAGAAGTTGGGGATCAGCCGTGCTATTCCCTAATATATATATATATAATACTATTCCCTAATATAAATATATATAATATATATGCTATTGTGGTAAAGTGAGCTGTCATCTGTCCCGATGGTAGGGATTTACAAATCACTACAATCGGATGACAACTCACTTCACCTAGGTGTTCACCGAGGGAGATTGTAATAGAATAGACGTACAGCTGACTAAGATATGGACGTACAACATACAAAAAAAAAAACAGTCGAATCGAGAATTTCCTCCTGCCATCACTCACCCACACTCATCACTTGGCACCCTTCAAAATGGTTGAGCTGAATGGTTGACTTCTCATTTCTATATACAGTACCTTCGAATAAGAACCTTATTTCAATCGACAACTGATACTAAAAATGGCAGACATGTTACGTTTTGACGGGTATTTTCTTCAGTTGAAGTTAAAGGCATCTTCTTGATTCGACATTTAAGATGTAACCAAATTTTTTTAAATGTTTTGTTTTGCTCTTTACCTGCATTGTTTTCACATAATAGAAGCAACAAGAATAATGTAACCAGTATTTTGCAAAAAAAAACTTGTAAAAGAGTTTCTTGCTCATTCTTCTCCATACAGACCTACCTACGTTTTGGAACGAGCAACTAGCTTCAACTTTCTGACTAACTGACCGACTCCTTGACAATTGGGTATTTAACTCTATACGAGAAAAAAATCTATAAAGTTATTGAGACAGTTTAGGCATAAAGCAGTCGGAAAATGTAAGTCTTGTCCATAAAATAACAAAACCAATTTTTAAATTCAATTCAAAGTTTTCAGTATTTTTAATCTGTTATAAAACACCATGAAATAGTAGCGGCCATGTTATTACGCCGTACGGCTGTGTAAACCAAAAATTGTCAACTGTCAGTCAACCGATTGGCGTAATATAGGCTTTGTACTTTTATTATTTTCGTAACTAACGTAATTTTTTCATTATCACACCTATTACAAAATATGCTTTTAAATATTTTTAAATTATATATGTACAATTATCATATTTAATAAGAGCGCATTTGATACAAAACGAACTGACGTCATTTACGCTGAGCAATATGGCGTCCAGTAAGAGGCGTTTTCGTCAAACACGCGCGACATTTGAAAATTTAAAATTAAGATGTATTTTTATGGCACTTATCGATTTAATAAAAAATTTGAGTTTTTTTTTTGGTGCCATATTAGCACTACAGAATTACATTGGGACACTTTTCAAAAATGGGTGTAATACCCTATTCAAAAGTGCCCGTCAATGGTTTAATTGAAATAAATGATTTGACTTTGATAGTATAAGTATAGATGATTTCTCCTTACCTCTCGAACCATAGGGACAGGAGCGGTCTCCCGTCTCCTCTCCTCAGTGATCCTGTCCATTTCTCTCTTCCTGTACTGCTGCAGTCTTTCTGCCTCCTGTCTCTCCGCTGACTTACGACGAGCCTGTTCTTCTTCGTCACGCTGCGTTTGGAAGGCTTGTTCCACCTGGAGAGAAGAATATATTGATATTATTGATCTCTAAGTTTTGTTCGTGAGTTCGTTTGCGTGTCAAGTCAAATCTATAATGTCTGTTTGTAATGTCGATATAACAGTTTTTTTGTAAATGCATATGATAGTATATACGGTACTGCAGTACTTTTCCCAAAAAAAAAAACAATTTTTAAAAAAATTGTCATTTGGTCTCGCTGTTTGTTCCGACTTATCTCTGAAACGGCTGGACCGATTTTGATGGGACTTTCACTGGCAGATAGCTGATGTTATAAGGAGTTACTTTTATAGGCTACTTTTAGTTTGTAAATAAATTAGGGTTACATGAAAAAAAGATCTAATTATTGTTTTCACATTTAACATTCAATAATTTATTATTTACTTAATGTACACCTCACAAAACCACAGGGTAAACATGTGCTATCTTAAGATTTTAGTTTTTTTATGCTTTGACATTCTTGATTTTATTTTTTTTAAATCAGCAACTGACAGCGTAATGTTTATATTTTTTGAAAACAATTTTTGTACGCATAACGGTAAAGCATAGAGAACCTATGTAAATGTTGTAACATCTCACACACGATGCAACTGTGTAACCCACAGATATAGATAGACCTACATAACGCAAGAGCAACTACTTCGCGTGCCTATTTTCATGCCTAACTTACGATAAAAAATCGTAAGTAAAAAAAATAAAGTAAACGTTTCCTTCCATCGGTAAGTAATTTTGTGATTAATATTATGCGTAATTAATTAAAAAAAAAAAATTATCTTTAATCTAATACCCTTAGTAATACCTGGTAATAAGGAATAATAAGGAAAAACAAAACATTCGTTTTGTTCGACATTGTGACGTCCAAAAAATGGCACGCTTGGTTTTCATACAGATCGTGATACTTGCGTTATCTAGGTCTATCTATATCTGTGGTGTAATCTATATTTATAAATAAAGATTCTGATTCATGTGTAACCTATATTTATAAATAAAGATTCTGATTCTTGTGTAACCTATATTTATAAATAAAGATTCTGATTCTTGTATAACCTATATTTATAAATAAAGATTCTGATTCTTGTGTAACCTATATTTATAAATAAAGATTCTGATTCTTGTGTAACCTATATTTATAAATAAAGATTCTGATTCTAAAAGTATATGACGAGTACTCACAAGAGTGATTCTCTTGAGCGCATTGAACTTGTCTCTCTGGGCGTCGATGGTCTCCTCCAGGTCTCGGTGTCGGTTGATCAGCTCTTCCACTTGAGCGACACTCTCGCCATACTTGCCGTCGCGGACCAGCGGTACTCTGTAAGAAAGAGACAGAATGTTTAATTTGTAGACTATCGTCGACAAAGTGACTGCCGACACGAGTAAAAACTTGACTTGGAGTAACTGTTTTTTTTTGTCATTATGACGACACGGTTGGCGCAGTGGCTGAGCGATCGACTGCTGTGCAGCGTGTTGCGGGTTCGATTCCCACCCAGGGTAAACATTTTGTGTGATGAGCACTTGTGTTTGCCTTGTGTCTGGGTGATGTATGTATTTACAAAAAAAAAATGAATTTGTGTATGTATATCAGCTGTCTGACACCCATTGTATAGGGTCTCCCTAGTTTGGGGTCAGGTGGCCGTGTGTGAAAATGTCCCCACATATTATTATTATTATTATTTTCCGTCTTCATCCAGGAACAGTTTAAGCAATTTCCGCTAAATGTCAGAATATTATTATTATTATATTTAGCCTGTACTGTCCCATTGCTAGGCAAAGGCCTCCTTCCATCGATATCGACTTTTCGCTATGTATTACCAATTCTTAAGGAAGCCAATAACCATCCAAAACGTCCTGCCATTTCTTTCGTGGTCTACCGCGGCCTCGTTTCACCATTTCATTTAAATCTGTATTCTGTTTAACATAAGATTGATATTTCCGTAACAAAGTGATTACTTCTTCCAGCTTTTTTCCCTCACAATATCGATTTGGAAAGAAGAAGCGACATACCTGTTGGTGATCCAGTTATCCAGCGCATCAGCGTCTCTCTTGAACACGAGCGCGTCAAGATGCTGCGTGTAGATCCTCTCTCTGTTGGTCCAGGCGGCGTCGAGGTGTGCGCGTCGACTGCGCAGGATTGACATCCGGTCTTCTATCTCGTTGGACATGAAGTGGCCTTCTTTCACTAGTTTTTCGCCTGACAAGAAAGAAATATATTATAAAATGTAGTATGACTGTGTCGATCTACCAGTTGATTGCAGCAAGATATGAACAATTAAATTAAAAAGGAGGAAAAAGAAAAAACTGTGTGTGCGTGTGTGTGTGGCTGGATGTACGGGGTATGTGAGTGAGTGTGTGTTGAACTGTGTGTGTATGAGTGTTTTTCTGCAAGAAGATAATAAGATATAAGATATGTTTGATTTTTTATTGGTGTTAACATTTTGAACGCCACTGTCACAAATACGTGACAAGCAAGCGCGTGCCCTGTACGCCACGGTCACGACTACATGACAGGCATGACAGACGAATTAATAATCTATGGTATTACGTTTAGAAACGTATTTCCAAAGAGAACTAATTCGTAGCTTGCCGCCGAGAGCACGTTCTATTTTTTTTTAACGTGGCGGTCCTTATCGAACTTCATTTTAATTTAAAATTCACTTTAATTGTATTCCAATTACTATATATGTTAATGATTGTTTTTTTATATTTTGATTTTATGATATTTTATTTTTTGAAATAAATTACTTACTTATTTATGAATTCTGTAACTTTTTTTTAAATTATTACTTTACAATTTTTATGATTTTATTATGGTTTTTACGGATTTTTATCTACATAATAAAAATGAATCGTTGTTCGTTAGTCTCGCTAAAACTCGAGAATATTTCTGGAAGTCCAGGAAAGGTTTATACGGTAAGAAAATTTAAAAATCAATTGACAAGGCAACGTATGTCTGGGCAGTTAGTCTGTAATGAATGTTTTGCTTGAATATACACTCACCATCGCTGTAGAGCGTGTGGAACTCGTCTTCCTTGGCTTGTATCTCTACGTTGATGTCTCGATGTCGCGCCAGCAGGCGCTCCGCCCCGGACACGTCGTGGGCCAGGTCGGGGGCCGTCACTCTAGCGAGGGTCTCGTTGGTCCACGCCCTATGGGATTCAATTAATAATAAAATAAACAGGTTAAATCTATACTTAATAGTTAGTTAGTTAGTTTGTCGGGGCCTTTTCCGCACTCGATTGGGCCATTGTACGTGAAATCTGTCTCTTCTTTTATTCCAGCCATCCTAGTTCCTCCCAGAAGCCGAGCAGCCTTTTCAGGTTGCTGCAGACTTCCGATAGTGATACTGGAGACTGGAGAATCTGTGCCCGTTGATCCGCCACGCTCCTGCACTCCATGAGCACGTGCTGTGGCGTTTCTTCCGCCTCCATGCAGCCTCTGCACAGAGGGCTATCTGTCACACCTATGGTGCACAGGTGTTTGTTTAGGGGACAGTGTCCGGTTATCGTACCTAGTACTTTACGGATTTGGTCCCTGTTTAGTCTTGTGAGGTTGCGGGCAAGCTTCTTCGAAGCTACCGGAACAGCATACCGCACTAGCATCTATACTTAATATTATAAAGCTGAAGAGTTTGTTTGTTTGTTTGTTTGTTTAGTTGAACGCGCTAATCTCAGGAGCTACTGGTTCGAATTGAAAAAATATTTTTGTGTTAGATAGTCCATTTACCAAAGAAGGCTATAGGCCCATGCGAAGCCGGGTCGGGTTGCACATAAAATTTGCAAGTACAGGGACTCATAACACCGTGTCGTAATATTTAAAATACCTATATCAAGACGCGGTTATTTTTTTTTAACATTAATTAGAAAAATGTTTCTGACGGTCCTAACCCCGTAAAAGTTTTCTTTTATTTTCTTCTCAAAAAGGGCTGGATCAATTTTGGCAAAATTTATATGGGACCGGACAATTTTGGAATAAACACCTTTCGAACAAAAAAAGAATTTTATAAATTCGTCTATATATGACAGAGTTATGCCCGAACATACATAAAAAAGAAAAAAAACAATATAAACATCCGAATTGATAACCTCCTGCTTTTTGAAATCGTTAAAAAGAAGATATTCAGAAATCTTTACTGAATTCTTTACAACTTTATAGAAGACAAAAAAGTTTATTTTTGACACAGAAACCTCTAGCTAGGTTTCTGTGTCAAATGACTCGATGAATGAATGACAGATGTCTAGGTGGCTGTGTATATATCTGTGTGTTTGAAATATAAAATAATAATATAATAAAAATGTTTATTCACCATAAAAAGAGAGATAATATACAGAAGAGAACATTATTGAACATTTTAACGAACTGTTGCAAAATCTGTACAATATTGTGTTACCCTGCCTCTCAAACTAGGGTGACCTGTATCTTGAGAGACAGTGTTCGGCCAAGTTATATAGAAATACAATTTAGTGCAACAAGTGAACGGTGTTTATGCTGCATAAACTTAATTTCATGGTGAGTAGTGTAAGTGTATACGTGTGTGGGGGTGTGTATATGTGTGAGTATGTAGTGTGTGTGGTGTAGTTGGTGTTTGTGAGTGATATGTAGTTATGTAAATGTACAAGCGCGCATTGTGTATGGTAAAACCTATAAGTGTATGAGAGGTAGTATGAATTTGTTAGACGATGAATGTGAGTAAAGACTCAGGGTACGCGTAATCCTTCTGTAGTAGCCACTCAGTTACTTTAGATTTTACGTCGTATTTGTTGAGCTTTATTATATTTAATTGCGTGTCAAATTTCCCATATAAGTGACTATTCAGTGTGTAAAACTGTCGAGTTGCAAAGGTAGCTTTGTGTTGGGCTCGTGGTAATAGATTTACCCGCTTATTTGGATTAGGCAGTGGTAGACCCACATGTGTTCTAAGTATCGATCGAAGCCAGTGAACGGAAATAAAACATGGAAGCATTACTTCAAGGAAACTAAGCGCGCATCTTGACACAATATTTCAAACAAACTGACACATCGGAATCTCGTCGCTGATTCGCCGAAAATGTATTAACATTCAGCATGCAGTGTAAAATCGACCTTATTGCCTGGTAATTTGGGTCTAATTAACCTTCTAACGTATAGACCGCTTACGACATTTCTGCGTCGTCACTGCGCCCACATGTCATCGCCCGGGATGTTCTATGTAATAAAGTGCAACGCAAATAATTAATCGTGAAAGTGCCAGGGTAGCCTGCGAAATTCAAATATGGTTACGTTTTTTGCAATTTGCAAAAAAAAAAAACTGTGTTTGCTAAATTTAAATTATATGGTAGGTTAATAAAAAATGTGTGGTATATTTTGAATTTATTATTTAGTATATTAATATTCTTAACAATAAAACAATAAAATGTTGTACAACTAAAACAATAAAAAGGGAGTCGTGAATGTAAAAAGTCTAAGTGAAACCCCGGCAACTGCCTTGCTTTAATATTGCCATTATTGAGCGCGGGTAACGCATCTACGTGTATAATATCATTGTTTTTACGTACTGTTTTGTACTGTATTGCCAAATAACATTACATTATTACTGCTTATTTATTGCTGTGGTATCATGACTTGACAATAATTATCATTAGACTGTAACCTAAATTAAGTGCCTCTGAAAATTGTTAGCTTATTTAATTTCTGCCGTGATGAGTTTAATAGAGAGTCATTTTTGGCCATATAATGCAAACGAATTTTAAGGAACTCTTGAATAATACTTTTGATAAAAGGTATGTCGTGGGGTGGGATATCGGTAGGATGCTTTTTTAAAGCGATAAATATGTCATTATAGCTGGTCATAATATATTGTAAGCATTTGTTTAATATTACTATCAGGTTATGCTTGCTGGTTAAACATTTTCCTGATTGAACTTTCATAATATTTCGTAGGACACACTCAGAACGGTAGCATACTTTAAACAAAGTTACTGAGGGGTACGCTAATCCACCAAAGTCTTTAAGACTAATTGGTGAAAATATAGTGTTTCGTTAGCAAATAAATTTTCCGTGCATTCTTCGCAATTGATTTTGGAATTGTGTCTACATTCTACAATAACTTAGTGTATTTTGCATAGTGCCATCCCCATAAAAAGAATAATGTTGTATAATGTATCTTAAATTGTAAAAAAGGGAAGAAAATTAAATTCTTTGTTTGGCATAACATCATCCCCATAGACTTCCTGTCAAAATTATTTTATAATCGAAAAGTAATTAATTGCGATGTACTTACACGTGAAAACTAATTCCAACATCCTTTTTATGTATATGTGATTTATTAATACACCACTTTACTGCACAAGAAGGCATTTTTAATGTTTTAGAGAGCAAAAACCGAAATACAATTTAGTCGACCGCCGCTGTTGTCAACTACAGACGAACTAAACACGTGCGCGGCGCAACTGATAATAAGCCCCGCCCCCTCGGGCGCAACTTGCATTGGGTCATTTTTTGAAGCTAGGAATGCTTCCATGTTTTATTTCCGTTCACTGATCGAAGCACAAAGAGTTGACGTACCGTAAGAACCTTAAAGTTAGAATACAGTACACACACACACAATATCCGGAGGCACATTTGTTAAAACGCCGTAATCACGTACGAGCGTTTGTATGGGAATTATAACGGGTTGGCCGCTCTTAACGGGTATGCATATTTCGGAAAAGGTTTTAAATACTCACAGCAACTCCTGATAGGTATCGAAGTACGCCTGCAGTTGTCCCGCCAGCTCGAGCTGATGGGTGCACCGGTCAGCTCGCTGCACCAGGGCCTGTAGGGCTTCGGTCACGTCTTCCAGTTTCACGGTGACGTGTTCCTTTGCGTCGGGGAACGCGGTGCCCAGTCTGTGGGAGAGAGTACAAGTTATTAAAGTAAGTATGGAGTTTCTTGTCCATCTCTACATAGTATAAAACGAAGTCGCTTTCTAAAGTCTGTCCCTTCAAACGCTTAGATCGTTTTTAAACTAAGCAACGGATTTGAATGCAGTTTTCATCAATAGATAGAGTGATTCAAGAGGTAGGTTTATACGTATAGTTTGATCTACATTGCACCTAGGCAACTAGATTCAATACGGCTTTCTTATAAATGAAGTTCAGCAAAAATGACAGAATATTTATGCCATATGTACGTGGTCATAGACCATAATAAACCATTGTGTACCATCTTACCACCATTGATGATTATGTTTACGGCAATTGTCTACGATTCATCATTAGATACCAACTCATCACTAACCTCTCGGCCTCCACTTGCATCGACCATGAACCACTGTGTACACGACCATGAACCACTGTGTACTCACCCATGAACCTCTGTGTACTCAGTCATGAACCACTGTGTACCCGGCCATGAACCACTGTGTACCAACTCAATACTAACCTCTCGGCCTCCACTTGTAGCTTGTCGTGCGCAGCTTGTATAGCATCCAGGTCTGCCCTGAGAGCGTGAAGACTCCTCTTCTGAGCGTGCAGCTCGTGCAGGGACCGAGGGGGGGCGGTGTCGCTGCCGAGGGCCGATTCCTTCTCCCCCACCCAGGCGGCAGTCTCCTCGGCGGAGCGGTCGAACTCGTGCACTTGTCGGGCACCGGCGAGGGCCTGGGAGGGGAAAGAATATTTGATTGGGAATGGCATCACGTAAGTCTACCTAGGAGGTTGTCGGCTGATTATTAAAGCTACCATTTACGAGGTATACCTCTCATTGACTTGAATTTGCCCTGGCGGTTGGGAGAGTCATGCTCACTTGAATGTCTCGCTGCCGGTGGCGCATGTGTTGGATCATTCCGTTCCCTTCAAAATGGTTGAGCTAAATGGTGCCGATCCATGCGTCATGTTCGTGAACGGACGCCATCAGTTGGAACTGGTCACCTCTTTTAACATGCAAGATTGGTTACATTGTTCTCACATTGTACCATTAGCTTTAACATGAATGATGTAACCTAAATTTGTAAAATATTACTGATTTTAAAAGAGTGTCCATGGAGTTTCTTGCTCGTTCTTCTCCATAGAAACCTACTGTTTGGAACGAGCAACTAGCTTCAACTTTCTGACTGACTGACTCTGACAATTCAAAAGTACATGCAAATGGTTTAATTGAAATAAATGATTTTGAGTTTTGATTAATCGGACTTTTCTGTGGTGCCTCAAAATGAATTTAAGGTCTCTGGCTAGGGCAAAAAAATCTAAGCGGCTACACGCTAAGGGCACCCCCTGTGGGGCACAGGCCTCGGCCTTGGGCGACGCCCAATGCACACCCGCGACACTCCATAGAAATAAAACGATATAATAGGGTATTTTACTCTATACGAGAAAAAATCGATAAATATGTTATTGAGACAGTTTAGGCATATAGCAATCGGAAAATGTAAGTTTTAGTTCATAAAATAACAAAACAAATTTAAAAATTCAATTTAAAGTTTTCAGTATTTTTAATCTGTTATAAAACACCGTGAAATAGTAGCGGCCATGTCATTACGCCATACGGCTGTGTAAACAAAAAAATTACAACTGTCAGTCAACCGATTGGCGTAATATAGGCTTTGTACTTTTATTATTTTCGTAACCAACGTAATTTTTTCATTATTACACCTATTACAAAATATGCTTTTAATTATTTTAAAATGATATACAATTATCATATTTAATATGAGCTCATTTGATACAAAACGAACTGACGTCATTTACGCTGAGCAATATGGCGTCCAGTAAGAGGCGTTTTCGTCAAACTACGCGCGAAATTAGAAAATTTAAAATTTAGATGCATTTTTATGGCACTTATCGATTGAATAAACATTTTGTGTTTTTTTTGGTGGCATATTAGCACTACAGAATTTCATTGAGACACTTTTCAAAAATTGGTGTAATACCCTATTCCATATTTTTTTTTGGAAGTCGATAAGCTAGAGCAAATTTCCTCGAAAATTGGGGACGATATTAGGTTGATCATGAACGTCAAATAATCATCATTATCATTCGCCGAAAGACGTCCACTGTTGAACGTCTGCCTCCCCCATAGAACGCCACAAGTCCTGCAACCTGCCGCTTGCATCCACCGGTTACCCGCGACCTTGACGATGTCGTCGGTCCATCTGGTGGGAGGCCTACCAACGCGGAGTCTTCCGGGCAGTGGTCGCCAGGAAAGAACTTTTCTTCCCCATCGTAAAATAATATGAAAACCAAATTCATTAAAAAAAAGGCTAATCTCCTCACCTCTTGCCTAGCCAAAGCCAATTCCTTCAGGTCATCCCAGAGACCCTTAATATCATCAATCCTCTGCTTCACTCTGTCTGCTTCTGGAGTGTTTTCTTCTAGAAGAACGGTACCTGCTTCACAGACGCCTTCGATTCTACCCTCATTGGCTGTGGAAAGAGAAAATAATTTAGATTTTGAAAACACCTGGAACGGCCAGAATGAATAAGTTAATACTTCATTATTTTTTAAATTATTTTTTGGACTTAAATATTAGCTCACACACTACACTAAATATAAGGTGTGGTCGTCTATAGTTTCAATATTTGTAAATATGTGAACACTATGTATCTACATAGCTAAGCTGCCATTTCTTAACTTGTAATACTTTGTACATACTCTAATTTAGAGGTTTTTATGCAAGGTACATTGTATTCACGTATTATCTATACTAATATTATAAAGCTGAAGAGTTTGTTTGTTTGTTTGGTTGGTTGAACGCGCTAATCTCAGGATCTGCTGGTTCGAATTGAAAAAATCTTTTTGTGTTGGATAGTCCATTTATCGAGGAAGGCTATTAACCCATTACAGCATAAAGTTTGATAAAGCAATTAATTTGATTTACTTTTAAAATAACGGTTAAGTTGGGTCAAATTTATAGTTTAGTTAGAAAAAAATAAACATGTTTATTATAGTATTGATTTTATAGCCCGTCCGATATATCGGACGCTATACACGGCGGCCCCTGATGCTGACTCTAGAATGGTATAGACAGAATTGAATAATACAGATATTTATTAGAAAAAAATATAATGAACTAGGAAGCATTAGTTATGATGACAAGCCCATCACATGATAGTTCAAAAAACATTTAGGGTAGAGGCCTACATCACATTAGAGGCACTTGAATTTAGCTTCTCCACATTGACTTGCACAGCGGCGTTCCGTGCATAGACGTACAATTCAATGTTTTTCGCCATCATCTAGTGGTAGACAACGGTTTAGCACTTTGAGCAGGCCTTTGGCCTTGATGCGGCTGCGATCCATGTGTGGTATATATATCTCCTGGACGCGAACAAAGATTGTTATGTCTCTTTACCACCGACACATCTGTAAAGTAGGCAAAAATTGGCCACCACCATTTTCTAATACCTACGCATTCTTGTACGAAGATTTGCAACAGCTAGATCACACTTATCTACAGCGCCCATATGCTTGTTATATAGCTAGCTCGCTAGCTATCAGTGAGGGTTAGGGTATTTTTGCCTTTTTTTTATTTGACCAGCAAGCAGCGATTGTCAAAGCCCAGTTTTCTAAGTTGGTGGCTACCATAACCACATTGTTGTCATTCCAGCGACAAACATACACGTCATCAGATACCCTGTAATCGGTGGTGCCCCATTCTTCTAGTTTGAATTTCTTCTAACAGACAAATCTCAACACGAGTTGCCGGTATTGTGCCAGTTGCATAGTACTCTAACTCTAGCAGATGTCGCATCAATGACTACAATGTGAAAAAGTTATCAAAATATATCTTGATACCAACTATGTGCTGGCAATTTTCAGGTCTCAATTAGACGGAGAACTACATCCTCACCTAATCGAAAATCTCTTTTTTCTGAACTTTTCCCTGTATTAGAACTAAATAAAAACTGTATATCAATTCTGCTGAATAGGTGCCTCAACATAAATAGGTTAGGTTCTCCCCTGTCTCATCTATATACTCGCTTTCCTACCAAAGTTAGCAAAATTTCATGCAACATCAAGCTGTAAAAAGCAAAAAAAAAACACACCTTAGAGCCCGCTGTGCATAGCGTCCGATAAAACGGACTGCATCAAAAACACATAGATAAGCAGCAAACTAACAATTTTCACTTAAAAATAAATGTTATCTCTAAATTACTATTATTATTAGAACAATTAAAACGAACTTTCAAATCATTTATCATAAAAATAAATAATAATAAACAAAATAATACTTAACGTTTTCTCGAAACAGTCCGACCGCGAGCCGCCATTTTCGAAAATGACAAATTACAGTCGATATGTCACTCAATCAATAAAAAACAGAGATAACAGTGTAATAAATATAGATTTAACTTTCGGTCAAAAACAAAAAATCTATCAAATATTATTGTTTTCTATAACATATACTCAAATTAATGCTGTCCGATTTATCGGACGTTATGCTGTAATGGGTTTAGGCCCATGCGAAGCCGGGTCGGGTTGCTAGTTTAATATAATTATATAATAGGGTGTTTTACTCTATACGAGAAAAAAACTATAAATATGTTATTGAGACAATTTAGGCATAAAGCAGTCGGAAAATGGAAGTATTAGTTCATAAAATAACAAAACAAATTTTTAAATTCAATTCAAAGTTTTCAGTATTTTTAATCTGTTATAAAACACCATGAAATAGTAGCAACCATGTTATTACGCCGTACGGCTGTGTAAACAAAAAATTGTCAACTGTCAGTCAACCGATTGGCGTAATATAGGCTTTGTAGTTTTATTATTTTCGTAACCAACGTAATTTTTTCATTATTACACCTATTACAAAATATGCTTTTAATTATTTTTAAATTATATACAATCTCGAATTTAATATGAGCGCATTTGATACAAAACGAACTGACGTCATTTACGCTGAGCAATATGGCGTCCAGTAAGAGGCGTTTTCGTCAAACTACGCGCAAAATTTGAAAATTTAAAATTTAGATGCATTTTTATGGCACTTCTCGATTGAATTAAAATTTTGTGTTTTTTTTTGTGGCATATTAGCACTACAGAATTTCATTGAGACACTTTTCAAAAATGGGTGTAATACCCTATTAAGTCACGTGAATTTATTGAGACAGGAATAGGATACCCTATTCCTGTAAATGCAAAATATCGTAAATAATTATTTTATAAGAGTAAGTATGGAGTTTCTTGACCATTCCTCTCCATCTAGACAGCTTCTTTGAAATAATGTTGTGTATTTATTACGTATTAGTATATACTTAGATAAGTATTGTATAGATTTATGTTTCCTTTTTCTACAGGCCCGTATTGCCAATTAAATTTAAGAAAAATTGGCGATCGCATTTTATTTGTTTCAACCAACGCGAAGCTCGAAAACAAACGAGTGAGTGAGAACGCGATAACATCACAGGAAAATTGGCGCGCGGAAATTTCACAAAAATTGTTCCAGGACATACGTGTTTTTGAAAAAGCCTTACTAGTTTTTGGTAAAAATGTTTGTAATTTAGAATCTCCATTACATGTGCAAGGTTTCGATGAAGCTGTTTTTTTACATTTTCAATGTATGAGTGCATTATGAACGGCCAAAGTTTAGATAAAATTGTGCAACAAAGCTGATTTTCGGACGTGTTTACTGAATTTGTTTCTCAAAAAAGTTTATTTTTGGCTTCATACAAACCTAGATTTAAACCACAAGATACTTGTGTGTTAAAAATATTTGGAAAATAATTTGATATAACGCCGTAATCGTGTACGAGCGTTTGTATGGGAAATATGACGGGTTGGGCGCTCTTAAGTTAGAAGAACGAACGAAGTTTACAGAAGTTTACACTTTAAAAATAAAACTGCACAGTGGATCTTCATCTTGAACTCACCCTGTAACTGCGCCAGGAAGTTGTCGAAGGCTTGCTGTAGCGTCTCCACGTGTTCCACATCCAGGCCGTACTCCTCGCTGGCTGCCGTGGTCATCTGCTCGCTGATCCATTCCTGAACTTCCTCACATTCCTGGACGAATCTGCAGATTTGACAAGAATACTAAATTTAATAATTGCTACAAAACTCATAATAGTCACTGTCCCATAGCTGGGACACCTGTCCCATATGTGGGAATAATGTACCATAGCTGGGAAAGCTGTGCCATTTGTGGAAATAATGTCCCATAGCTGGGCAACTTGTCCCACAGCTGGTAAAACTGTTCCATATAGGCAACTTGTTCTGCAGCTGGGAAATATGTCCTATATGTGGGAATAATATCCCATAGCTTGGTCACCTGTCCAACAACTGGGAAAACTGTTCCATAGATGGGAAAGATGTCCAACGACTGAGAAAACTGTCTCATGGATTGGAAAACCGTCCCATGGCTGGGACAATCGCCCCATAGCTGGGAAAACTCTCCCATGGCTAGGAAAACCGGTTTTTTTTTTCGTCCTCCATTGCACTGCTAAGCAAAGGTCTCCATAGTATTTCACTACGCCATAAGTGTTGCCTTCTCTAAACAATCTCCTATGACCGTCTCCTAAGTCTTCACGCCAGCGTTTCCATGGCCATCTCCCCTAGTTATGGTGTCACTTACTTGAAATACTTCAAGCTCTGCTGCAACCGTTGCTGTCTCTTCGCTGACAGTAGCTTCATCTCCTCGTACGTGGTCTTGACCTCGTCAATTCTCTTTTGTAGCTGTTCACCGTCGATGGTGGAGCGGTCCTGAAAGATAAAAATGTAAATAATGTAGCGACATCTATGTAGGAAAAAAATATTCTAAGATGTTAAAGTAGGAACGCAGCTTATTTGTAATAGTACTTGTCAAAAGGGAACATAGTGGATGAAAGAAAAGGAAGTATGTGTACGAGTGAGATGGAAGAGAAATGGCGATATGATATATTTATTTGTCAAAAACACGTATAGATTTAAATCTGTTGGTAAGATTACAAAAAAAGTTTTAACATGTTTAGCCTGGAAAGGCGTACAAATACAATATTATTACAGTAAAAAGTGCAAAAACAAAGTTTAAATGTTTAATTAATAATAATAATAATATCAATAATATAATTCAAAAAACAAAAATTATAATAATCATAAAGTCAAATAAATTTAATTTGTCAATAAAATTATATAATTACAAAAAAAAAAACATGTTACAAAATTAATAATAATGTCTAAAGTACATCCTCTAAATAAACGGCAACATTATAATAGCATTTATAGGCGATTCACGACGGAACGACGAACAACGTACGGTGTAACGCTGCATAATTTTATGTGCTCTATATAAATAGTTTAACACGACTTTAATTTGTTCATTTTGCCATACTATCCCATATCAATCGTACATGTCGTATCCCGGTTTTAAACTCTACGGTTTCACCAATGGGTTTAGTATAACTGATGCCGGTTACACCCTAATAACGAATATTTTTAACGCCTGGGAAGAATCACCAGATGCCATTGGAATCTTTTACAACCTCTCAAAGGCCTTCGATTTCGTTGACCATAAGACACTATTGTTGAAACTGGAGCACTATGGGATTTGTAAAACATCTATTGATTTACTAACATCATGCCTGAAGGATATAATGGTTAAAGTTCAGGTAAACGGCGCGTAATAATTGGAGTCTGAAATGACTTTAGGCGTTCCTCAAGGCTCGATATTGGGGCCACTTCTATTTTTAGATTTTATAAATAATTTACCCCAATATTTCATATTTTTTGTCAGAAATCACAATATCACCTGCCTAGCCTTTTCCCAACTAAGTTGGGTCGGCTTCCAGTCTAACCAGATGCAGCTGAACACCAGTGTTTTACATGGAGCAACTACCTGTTTGACCACCACAATCCATGTAATAATAAATTAATAAAATAAAAAGCCTTTTATTTCCTACTAATTACTTTACATTGTTTTTTAACATACTTAACTAATTTAGTTAATTAATTAACTTCACATAACTAGCTTTTCTTTTATTGTTTTATTTTTTACTAATTTGTAATACGCTTAACTAGTTTGTTTCCATTGCTGCTTTACCTATAAAATATTATCTAATTCCCCCATATTAGGTGAAGGCCTCCTCCAAAGATGCCCATTTGTCTCTGGGTTTTTTTGTCATTTGTCTCTACGTAGTTCAATCCCCATCTACTTCTATATAAAAATCATGTTTTACTCACCATCAAGCCAGCTGCAGTCTTCTCCAACTTGGCAACATTGGCATCGAACCCAGTCACTTCCCTCTGCAAGGCGTCCAGGCGTCTCACCAGCGCAAGTGCAGAGTCTTCGTCTCTACCCACGTCACCTGACACCAGGACTATACGACGTTCTAGCAGCCAGGCTTCCGCTTCTGAGATCTCGGAAATCAGCTGTTAAAGAAATAACAGAAGATTAAGACGGTGATAACGACTAAAGAGTGGTCACTGACTGATTGTATAGGAAAGAATGGGACGAGCGATGGCACAACAATTGTAATCTATACTAATATTATAAAGAGGAAAACTTTGTTTGTTTGATTGTAATGAATAGGCTCAAAAACTACTCGACCGATTTTAAAAATTCTTTCACCATTCGAAAGCTACGTTATCCACGAGTAACATAGGCTATATTTTATTTTGGAGAAAAATAGGGTTCCGTAAGATATTTGGGTTTTTCGGCCACAAGGTGTAAAAAAACTATCAGAAAAGTTACTTATTTTGCGTACGCTGCCTAAACTATAAAAGATAGAACCATAAAATGTTCTAATTAATTGTTGATCTTATAAATATCTACAAAAAAGTCCGCGACACACTATATCTATCAATGTCGTGTGTAAAATATGAAACAATAAAGGTGTAGACCACTAATCAATTGACATACTTTTTACGAGCTGTCATAATGCGATGCCCCATAGATTTTGTATGACAATATAGTAAAATGTGATGTAATTTATTTAACAACTCAATTCATTAACTTTTTGTGTTTGAAAAACAACAAAAAAATCCATTTTACAAGCAATGGAAAAGTTGACAAAGTCTATTTGGAATTGCGTTTTGACAGCTTATAAAAAGTAGGTCAATTGATTGATGGTGTCATCTCATCATCATTTCAGTCGAAAGACGTCCACTGCTGGACATAGGCCTCCCCAAGGGGGGGGGGGGGGTTGCCATAATCGCCACGCTTGGCAGGCGGGTTGGCGATCGCAGTATGGTTGTTACAAAGGCACAGAGAACGCTGCTGCCCATTCTCTGGTAAGTCCCTTAGTCGCCTCTTACGACACCCACGGGAAGATATGGGATGGTGCTATTCTTTACTTCCTTTACTTGGTGTCATCTACCCTATTGTATTAGCGGACTTGGGCCCCCTACAGATAAGGAATTTTGAAGGCGACTCGAAGTCGAAGACGTGCTGTAAAAGTGTACGATGAGCATAAGACGTGTTTCCTTCTGACCTGTAGCAATGCGCAGCGGTCGCGGATGAGCGCGGCCCGTGCCGCGGCAGCGTCCACCAGTGCGCGCTGCGTATGCGCCAGCTCCTGTGCTCGCGCCTCCAGGGCGGCACCCGCGAAGTGCCCGCGACGGGACAGCTGCCCCGCGCGGGATACCAGGCCTTTTATTATTGGCTCTCTGTGGGGGAAAACGGATGATGATGGTGTTATTTTAGATATATTCTACGACATTTTTTTTGTAACCTGAACAGAACATCTATTTAACTAAATGACAATGCCAGATCCTGCCCCACCCATGTACAGAAAAAGTAACCCATGTACAGAAAAGTAAATTAATGAAAATAATTGTAATTAATATAGAACCTTTATATACTAAATTGGTTTTCTTTAGAACTTGCGGATTACGAAATCCCTACCCACAAAATGCAAACTCATTTTACCTAAAATACAATTTAACCTATAATCAATGTCATTATTGTTTTTAGATTTAAATGGAAACCGCAAGTTCTACAGTCACTAAGAATAATGTTTAGTTATCAATAAATAAACAGTAAGATGCTACATATTGCACATGACTTTTATTGAGTGGGGCAAAGTTCTATAGAGTTTCTGACATTGTTCTTTGACATTTATAATTTATATGATTTCACATTTATCTTTCGTAATGTATTTCTTTTAATTTGATTTTAATTTAATCATAATAATATGTGGGGACATTTGAGGAGTGTCTTTACAAAAGGGGATTTCTACATCTTATTATATTTTTTCAGAAAATGAAGAAAACTGACAAAGACAAGACACAAAGATCCACATACAGACTGACAGAAAAAAAAGATTTTTTTTTTCTCTTAATTTTTTTTTGGGTTTTTGTCAATACTCAATACTCAATTCTTTATTGCATTCCACAATGTAGGCTTAGGTGGTAAACATTTGCCAAAAGAAACAATTATGGACCCTGTCGGGCACAGCAAAAGAAAGATATTTGGAGACGAGGACTAATCGTTCAAAAATCTTATAATTTAACTTACCTTAAACACATTTTTGTTAATTTTATACTTCTACTAATTTTAAGGATTTATCATTCAAAAAATCATTGACGCTGTAATAACATTTGCTTATTAATAGCTTTTTTAATTTGGTTGAGAATAGATGGAGTTTTTTTTCTTCCCTTATTGACTCGGGCAACATATTATATATTTTTATTGACATAACCAGAGGGCTTGTTGAATGTATTTTTAAGCGGGATGTTAATAGGTTGAGTCGTGTTTTGTAACGGAGTGTGTATCGTGTCTGTATGTCTTCTCGTTTAGTGTAAAAGTCTTGATGTTTGTGAGCGAATTTACATATTTCTAGTATATATATACAAGGAAGAGTTAGAATATTCAGATTTATAAAATGGGGTTTGCAACTATCCATCTGATGTATATTTACTAAGATACGGATAAGTTTCTTTTGAACTGTAAACAGTGTAAGCGCTACTGTACTGTATCCCCACATTACTATGCCGTAGCTAAGCCATGCATAAGCATAGGCGTAGTATGTAACCAGGGCAGTCTGCAAATTTGTGGTCTTTTTTACTTCTCGAAAAGCGTATAAAAATTTTGAAAGTTTAGATTTTATTTTTTGTACGTGTGATTTCCAATTTATATTCTTATCTATGGTTATGCCTAATAATGTGAATTCATTGACTGTTTCTATTTTATGATCATTAAAAGAAAAGGATAGATTTAGAGGATTTTTTGATGGGGGTGGAAAGTTATGAGTTTAGTCTTTGTGAAGTTAATTTCAAGGTTGTGTTCGTTCATCCAGGTAATTATTTTGCTAAATATTTCATTAAGGGTACTGTTTAGGTTTATGTTGTCATGGCATTGGGTGAGAAAGGAGATGTCGTCCGCAAACAAAACGCATGGTCCTAATTTTGCTATAAATTTTGGGAGATCATTGATGTAAATAAGAAACAAAAGACATCCAATAACACTTCCTTGTGGTATTGATGCGTAAATCGCCTTTCTGTCTGACCGAAACTTTTGAAGTTCGTTTATATTATTATTGAAGTATTCTATTTCTACTAGCTGCGCTCTATTTTCCAGATAGGATTTAAACCATTCATGTGATTTACCCCGGATCCCTAATCTATACAGTTTATTTAATAAAATATTATATTGTACTTTATCATAGGCTTTTGTCATGTCAAGCATTAATCCTACTGCGTATTTTTTATTGTTTATAATATTTAGAGCTTCTTGTATGAATTTATATACTGCTAATGCTGTTGAATGATTTTTCCGAAAGCCGTGTTGGCATTCGTCGAATATTCCATATTTTTCGCAGAAAGTGTATACGCGATTGCACATTGCTTTCTCGAAAATCTTTGAAGCTGTAGGTAGTAAAGCTATTGGACGATAATTGCTTGGCTCTGTTTTGTCATTTTTCTTATGTAGAGGTTTCACTAATGCTATTTTCAGTTGATCTGGGAATACACCTTCATCAAAAGACTGATTTAATAATTTAAAAAATGGTAGTGTAAGCTCATCGGCGCAATGTCTTAGTAAACAGGGTGGAAGTTCGTCTATGCCGTGACTTTTTTTATTTTTAAGTGTTTTTAACATAATATTTATTTCGTACGGTTCTGCTGGAGTGAGGAACATTGTATTTTCGGTATGTGAAAGCTCTGGTATACTTATCGGCTCATTGTTTGGTCGTGCCGTACTTCCCTCACCGATGGATGCAAAAAAGTTGTTGAACGTATTGGCTACTTCCTTTGGGTCTGAGGTTGTTTTGTTGTTATCAGTTCTTAGTTTTATGTTAAATTTATCTTTTTTTATTATTTTATTAGTTCGCTCGTTAATTATGTTCCACATTGTTTTGATTTTGTTATTCGATTTTTTTATTTTGTCAATATATTGCAGTTTTTTTGCTGTTGTTACTGATTTTTTTAATATTTTTTCATATTTTTTATAGTGTTGTGATAGTATTGGGTTCTTAGTTTTAATTGTAAATATTTTTAATAATCTCTTATTTTTGCAGGACGTTTTGATACCTTTGGTTAACCATTTCTTCTTAAAAGTAGATTTTAATTTAATTTTACGTAAGGGTATGCATTTGTTCAGGATAGTAGTTAGAGTGTCGTTGAATGCTTTATAGTTTTCGTTCATATTTTGGTCTTTAGATATTATTTTGTTCCAGTCTATGCCTTGTAATGCAGACTTAAACTTTGATATATTGATATCGTTAAATAGTCTCTTTTTTGCGTACCAAGTAGGTTTAGATGTGCTTTTGTATGGTATAGAGATTTGTATTGCTGTTCCGCTATGGTCTGACAAACCGAATTCATTTATGGTTGTAGATATTTTATTTGTGTTACAGTTTGAGAATATCAAGTCTAAGCATGTAGATGTATTTTGTGTAATACGAGTTGGTTTTTTTATGTGTTGTGTAAGTTTAAACTCCAACATTAGATCTATGAATTGAGTAGTTTTCCTATTGCTCTCTAAAACATTTATGTTAAAATCTCCACCTATAATGATATCAAATTTGTAATATTTATTGTCTAAACAGATATGCCAACACCATCGTGCCTCTTAAAATTATATAAACTTAACACTTTAAATATTTAACTATACTAATCAGTTGAACAATATGTGAGACACTTGGTGATAAATATGGGAGTCATAGGTCAAGGACTGTTATTAAACGGCATAATTTTTTGGCACCTTCTGAAGTGGGTCGAGATAAAATTGATTGGATTAATCCCACGTTATACTTATTTAAATCTAATTCTCTCAACAATGACTCCCTTTCGGGCCTGTTCCGGACACATTCCATCAGCAAAATATGTTGCACGTCTTCAATCTGATTACATTCACTACAATTCGGCGAGTCAGCTTTTTTCATAAGGAATGCAAACTTCGCTGATGGAACATGTCCAGAGCGAAGTCTTAAAATTAATTTAACATAAGAAAGAAAATTTATATCGCCTTTTGATTAGGATTTAAGTGACGAAATTGTGTGTTTTAGCATTAAGGACAAGACTGTATACTCAGTTAAAAAAGTATAAATATGTAAATATCCCCTTTTGTAAAGCCACTCCTCATTTCACACATGACAACTATAATTGTATGAACATTTAAGATCAACTTAAATTGACAAATCTGATTAATGTCTGTCTCTTTCTTGTTTTATTGGAGAAAAAGAGATATATATAGCTTAAAATAAGTAGGTACTTAAAATAAAGTAGCTTGTGCAAAACATAATTACCACTAATGTCAACGTATTTGTAATGTCCTCTAGTACAGATATAAGGACACTCTGGACACTGTAGTAACTAGACCATTGCCTGGTCTCCGCATTCAAACTGGGTATCGGAGGGACCTATAATCCACATCTAAATTCAACGTTAAACACACATAATTTATGTTTCATTTTTGTGTACCTGGCAGATAGCTCTGCTTCCAACGCAAGATGTTTCTTGAGCATCGCTTGTGCTTCAGCTAGCGTCGAACCCGCTTCCTCTTGCCGCACTGCCGACTCACGTTCTCGTAACCTGCGTATTAGATAAGAAGATATTTTGTATTATTTATTTCATTATCTCCACCAGAAGCCATAAAGTCTGACAACCAGTCTTACCAAGGAATATCGTGTTACCCAGTAACTGGATTGTGGAGGTCCGATAGGCAGTCGCTCCATGTAAAACACTGATATTCAGCTGCATCCGATTAGACTGGAAGCCGACCCCAATATAGTTGAGAAAAGGCTAGGCATATGGTGAAATAGTATTGCGTGTTAAAAAAAAAACCATCATTCGACGCGGTATAGTGCATCTGATGTCAACCTTTAGACGTCCACTGCTGGGCATAGGTATCCCGGTAGATTCAGTCGTAATCGTCATGCTTAACCGATGCATGTTGGCGATCGCAGTAGGTGTTATGGTACCCAGAAGGACGCTGGTGCCCATTCTCTGGTCAATATCCCTCTGTCGCCTTCTACGACACCCACGGGTAGAAATGGGGTGATGCTATTCGCAACCACACAGTTTAAAGTGCATCTAACGATTGGAATATTTGAGTTGAATAAACATTATCTTTGAACTGACCATCTGAACTCCTCATCAGCATCTCTGTCCCATCTATGCAGTAACGCAGCATCCTCCAGATTGTCGCGACGAATCTGCATCGGTTCTTGTAGCTGACGATACCTGTTGAAACGTGAAGAGATGGATGAAATATTATTACACCTAAGGGTGTCATTACACCAATCGATCGATCATCGATCGATGCCATCGGTCGACATCGATCGTCGTTGATCGATTGGTGTGGTAGCTTTGGCTGATCGACGGATACCGTTCGACTAACAAACCGATCGATTGCCGGTCGATGGCATCGGTCGACGTTGATCGATTAACTCCGGCTATAATCCATCACTAATAATAATCAAGCAGCTCGATCGACGTTGACCAATCCATTCTACCATCGATCGATTGGTCTGGTAGAAACTATCGATCGACGTCGACTAATCCATTCTACCATCGATCGATGCCGTCGATCGACAATCGATCGGTTGGTCTGGTAGCACCCTTACACGAGCGAGCTTATGTTAAAGTATTTGAGTCGATTCCAATCGACTCAAATACTTTACGACAATCCTATAAGATATTTTTTTTTATATTCCATAACTCTAAGGTAAAAATAATACAAAAAGTCCTAGAATGTGGTTCAAAAATGCATAGTTTCGAAGTTATCATCTTCAATCTCGATGTATGTAGGAATCTAAGTTTCACTGATAAATACGAGTAATTTATTTTCATTCAAACCAATCATTCATATTTAAAGCTAAGAAAACACGATGTTGTCATATTTCACGTGATATGTTTTACATAAATAATAGTGACTTTGTTAAATTACATTGTTTGAAAAAAAAAAAAAAAAAGAAATACAAGTGTGCTACGACACGACTGAAGTAAAACTTCTTTAGCTCTATCTATATGTATGTATGTATCCGTTTGCAACTGGCTATGAGAGAAAGAGAGAAAGAAAATGTGTGCTCGCACCTCTCTCTTCCCCCTATAGTAATATACGAAACGTAACTCTGTCTCTCTATCTTTACTAACTTATATCTCCCTCTCAACTTCCGTTCGCCTCGTCCGATCACACTTTTCCTATCGCTTTCGTCACGCATTCACCAGCTTACTCCCCAAGTCAAGCGTGCGTAAAGAAGTTTTACTTCAAAAAGCAATTTATCGTACCTCTTGACAGCAGCATCAGATTTGCTCAGTATTTCGTCAGCCATGAAGTGGTCACTGTCAGCGAGCTGTCTCGCGTTGTCAGCCAGCTGGGTCGCGAAGTCAGCCTTGCTCGACACTTGTTGTTCCAGCCGCGAGTGACGTTTCAGCAGAGCTGTCACTGAAGCTAAGTCTTTGCCTGTAGGAGAAAACGGGACGATGAGAATATAAATAACAAAAAAGACCACCCTTGGTCACCCTTGGTTGACTGGTAGAGAATGCCTAAGGCATTAAGTCCGCCTTTGTACCTTTGTGCATGAAGTATAAATAAATAAATAAATAAATAAAGACAATATAATCTGTTTGGTGTTAACGTTTCTGTGATAGGGACTACAAAGCGAAAAAACCTTTTCACAAAAAAGACAACTGCCTTCAAAAACTAAAAAGTAAAAGAAGGCGGTTCTCTTTTTTGTGAAAAGATTTCTTTTAGCTTTTTAGACACTACTTCTTAACATCCAAACAAACGGTAAAATCGAACAAATTAAGTCATCCCTTAATTTTTCACCAAGGCAGTCTTACATTTTTAACCGATTTTAAAAAGGAGGACGTTGTCAATACGGATGTTTTTTTTTTATGTATGTTCGGGCATAACTCCGTCATATATAGACTTTGCAAAATTTTTTGTTCGAAAGGGGTTTAATCCGAAATGGTCCCATATAAATTATATCGAAATTGATTCAGAGCTCTTTGAAAAAATCAACAATATCCCAAAAAAATTACATAGATGACGTTTTAGTTTTTTCTTCAATCTTTAGAGGACTTTAAATCTCTCTTTTAACCGTGTGTGTAAAAAGTGGTAAATAAAAACTTTTTTCAAAAAAAGACAACAGCCTTCAATAACTAAAAAGTGATAAATAACTTTAGCACAGACCACACATTAGTTTCGGAAGTCGGTGGCAATACAAAACTAACAAACAGAATAAAGCCACCGACTTCCGAAACTAAAGTAATGTGTGTTCTGTGCTAAAGTTATTTATCCGTTTTTAGTTTTTGAAGGCGGTTATTTTTTATGTTACATAATAAATTTTTGTACTAAGCACGCAAAATTGATGTGTTTTTTTGACTGCTAATTGTCGGATCGGTACTGTTACAAAAAACGATGACCATTAGTCTACATACCATGGTCTTCACTGAGGAGCTGGGCCTCTACATCATCAAGCCAGGCGGTGAAGTCATCCAGACCTCGCAGGTACACTCGCGCTTGGTACGCTTCTTGGAGGCGCTCACGACGCAGTTTGGCGGCAGCCTGGTAAGAAATTAATCGTTTATTTAGTGAACAACCTTTGAAGAAGGGGGGCTAAGTTAAAGCCTTACGAGTCGACCAAACAAGGTTAAATAACGCTAACCAAGGCCTGGTAGGAAATTAATAATATTTTTGGTCGAATCTAGGACCGGATGCACTTAAGAGCGCCAATCCCCATCGAGCGAACTTCGACGCGAGGTTGATTGAATTTTTTTTTTGTTTCAACCAACGCAAAGCTCGAAAACAAACGAGTGAGTGAGAACGCGATAACATCGCAGGGACATTGGCGTGCGGAAATTTCACAAAACTAGTTCCAGGAAAGACGTTTTTGAAAAAGACTTACGAGGTTTTGGTAATAATGTTTGTAATTTAGAATCTCCATTACATGTGCAAGGTTTCTATGAAGCTGTTTTTTGAAGTTATACTTCTTTAGGCGCGTTATGAAAAAATGATGAGAGTGAAATTTTACGATGCGCGCGCACAGCGTCACACAAAATTCTCACGGGAGTAATTGTAAACAACGCCATCTCTGACGTACATGCTGAACTACTTACTGCCTTCGTTGCTATTTTGTGACTCGAAGAAGTATAACTTCTCACGCGCGTACATAAGTACACACTGAATTTTTTTTATTTTTTCAATGTATGAGTGCATTATGAACGGCCAAAGTTCAGATAAAACTGTGCAAAAAAGCTGATTTTCAGACGTGGTTACTGAATTTGTTTCTCAAAAAAGTTTATTTTTGGCTTCATACAAACCTATATTTAAACAATAAGATGCCCGGGTGTTAAAAATATTTGGAAAATAATTTGTTATAACGCCGTAATCACGTACGAGCGTTTGTATGGGAAATATGACGTGATGGGCGCTCAAGTATTTTGTTACCTGTAGTTCCCTCCATTGGTACTCCAACTCTTCAACATGTTTCGCGATTTCCTGTGCCGCGTAATGTTTGCCCTCTGCAACAAAATAATAATTCAAAGGACAATGCCAGAAACTGTATAGAACTTTGCCCCACTCAATAAAAATCATGTGCAATAAGTAGCATCTTACTGTTTATTTATTGCTGATAACTAAACATTAGTCTTAGTGACTATAGAACTTGCGGTTTCCGTTTAAATCTAAAAACAATAATGACTTTGATTATAGGTTAAATTGTATTTTAGGTAAAATGAGTTTGTATTTTGTGGGTAGGTATTTCGTAATCCGCAAGTTCTAAAGAAAACCAATTTACTATAGAAAAGTTCTATTTTCATTGCAATTATTTTCATTAATTTACTTTTCTGTACATGGGTGGGGCAGGATCTGGCATTGTCATTTATCACAATCCTTACACCCATACATCGACTTCAACTTCAACTTGGGTTTGGATTATGCCACATAAACAAAATTCTCGGGATATGATGTCAATAGTAGATTTACGTCATTCGTCGTTTCGTTACTACAAGAACTATTGTTTAACAGAAAAGTAATGAACAGTAAGATAAGATAATTTATTTCGCAAATATGGGTACAGTACATGATGTCAGATATAATTATACAGTTCACACACACCACACAGAACAGCCACAGCCACAGTGAATAATTTTTCACCTTACACCTATATAACGATAGCGAAACGGCCAAGCTACATACATATTTTGACTTAAGTGTAGAGTTTGTGAAGTTAGGGCTAGTAAAGTAGAGATTATATGTAAGTTTTTGACAGTGCGAGCCATTTGCTCTCGTCTTGGCAGCATTTTACATGAAATTTTTTTGGTAGGATTATTACTAGATAAAACATACCTATTAGAGTTTCTCCATGGTTGGCGACGTCATCGATGCGTCCTTTGTTCGCGGCTAGTTCCGACTCAAATGCCGAGTGCTTCTGGATCTTGCTCTGCAGGTTTGATAACTCCCTGGAGATAGAACAAGGAATTAATATGGTTGAAGTCCCAGTTGGGCATATGTCTCCTCCAGGGGACGGTTCAGTCGTAATCGCCATGCTTGGCCGATGCATGTTGGCGATCGCAGTAGGTGTTATGGTACTCAGAAGGACGCTGCTGCCCATCGTCTGGTCATTACCTCGCCTATATATATCTGTCCTCGTATATATACCTACGGTTCGAAATGGGGTGGTGCTATTCGCGGCTGGCACCACACGGCTTCCGGAATTGGAAGGAATTGTTATACAGGATGGATTTGTGAGACATGACAGTAAGGGCAAGTACTTTTACCGTTATAGTTACAGAAAAACGTTCCTAGGAGACCATCTTTAACTTTTTGAGATATTTTGAAATGCATTCACAGATTTTGGAAAAAGCACAGTCAGCAAAAACAAATATGTATTCACATTTTTTTATTAATCTTGCCCTATCTGCGTGAGTATCGGTTATCGTAGATGCAAACGAAGTCGCGGATCAAAAAGTAGCGTATGTGTAATTTGGTATGAACATAACTTGAACCATACGGAAGGAAATTAAGTTCTACATATTGTAAAAAAATTGTGGTGAGAAATAAACAATTTATTATTATTTGCGAAAAATTTGCACGTTTCTTAGCTTTTGGCTAGTTTATTATTATTATTATAGGCCTTAGGGTTCAAGTTATGATCATACCAAATTTTATCAAAATCAGTTCAGCCGTTTCATCGTGAAAGCGTAGTAAAAAAGACAGACTTACTTTTGCATTTTTTATATTACTATGGACACAAGTGAGTACAACCCGTATTGTAAAATTATAAATTAACGCGAGCGAAGCCTCGGGCTAGTACATAAATAAATAATAAATACCAACTTTTACAAATATAATACTAGCCGACCAGCCAACGTCGTTTTGTTATAAAAAAAATGAATAGCTTACGACACATTCTCAGACCTACCGAATATTCACAACAAAAAAAAACATGAAACTCGGTCAAGCCGTTTTGGAGGAGTTCGATCACAAATACTATGACACGAGATTTTTATATATTACAAGATTACCTATAGTTCTGGTCGTTAGCTATCTGCATCTTCAGCGAGATCCATTCCCTCTCGTGGTACAGATTCCTTAGGAACTGGTGCAGCTGTCGCGACTGTTCTAGCGTCTCTCCACGCTGTTTGCATGACTCCTGGAGAACAAATTCATAAAATTAATGTCACACCAGGCTAGCGCCATCTATTATCAAGTAGCAGAACTACAGGTATTCTGGAACATTCGAGACCCTTCTACATTTAAGTGTGGTGTTGCAACATTCTAGACTAGACTATATTCCTGACAATCTAAGAAGTCCCATTTGACATATCATATTTGAATATAAATCAACGATTAATTCGTGTTTTTAAGAGCATTTTTTTCAATATAAAATGAAACTTGATGCTTACGAATGATACTTGTTGTTATAGTGTAACATAGTAATTAATTAGGATTATGAATTTTATTTTTCAATTTCTCACGTACTAGTACAAAAGAAGTAATGTAAAATGGGACTTCTTACGTTGCCGCGTTGTCAGGAGTTGAATAATCTACATCTGTATAATAGGGTATTACACCCATTTTTGAAAACTGTCTCAATTAAATTCTGTAGTGCTAAAATGCCACCAAAAAAAACACAACATTTTTATTAAATCGATAAGTGCCATAAAAAAGCAACTAAATTTTAAATTTTCAAATTTCGCGCGTAGTTTGACGAAAACGCCTCTTACTGGACGCCATATTGATCAGCAGAAATGACGTCAGTTTGTTTTGTATCAAATGCGCTTATATTAAATATGATTGTATATAATTTAAAAATAATTAAAAGCATATTTTGTAATAGGTGTAATAATTAAAAAAATACGTTGGTACCGAAAATAATAAAAGTACAAAGTCTATATACGCCAATCGGTTGACTGACAGTTGACAATTTTTTTTTTACACAGCCGTACGGCGTAATAACATGGCGGTTACTTTAGGCCTAAACTGTCTCGATAACATATTTATAGATTATTCCTCGTATAGAGTAAAATACCCTATTATATCAGGAAGCTTGGGTCCCTACAGACCTTCGTCTCAAGACCCAGAACCTTACCTGCAGCTTATTTCTCCTGTTAAGGATGGTCTGTAGCCTGGTCTCCACGTACTCTCTATCAAAGTGCTGTTCCTCCAGCATGCTGCGAGCGAACTTCTGCAGCTCGTCCACTCTGTTCAGTTGGCTGTGGAGAAGTTTGGAGAACTCTGCGTGCTTACGAATGAGGGTTTCCACGGCTAGAATGAAGAAGAAGAAGAATGGAAAATTCATATTGTATGAAATAAAAGAAAGAAAACTTGTTATTCACGAGAAAGTGACGCACATTCATACTTAATATTAAAAATATGAAAGTAACTCAATTGTCTGGTACGTTTAGCTGAAAATTAATATTTTCGATTAACTTTATACATAGAATATTCTGTTTTCTTTATAAAATAAAGCACTTTACTTATGAACGAAAAAATAATGACTGAGGATTTCCGCATTTTTTTTTTTTTTTTGACATTTTTACACACTGCCATCTGATCCCAAACTAGGGAGACCCTGTACTATGGGTGTCAGACAGCTGATATACATACACAAATATACACATTTTTTTGTAAATACATACATATATAGATAAACAACACCCAGACACAAGGCAAACACAAGTGCTCATCACACAAAAGCTTACCCTGGGCGGGAATCGAACCCGCAACACGCTGCGCAGCAGTTGATCTCTCAGCCACTCCGCCAACCGTGTAATTATTGCTTTTATATCAAGAAAATCACAACTACAAATACAATTTTTATATAGATATTTTACCGTCATTAACTGACACTTTCATAAAAAAATATAGAATAAACATGTAAACATGAGTATACATCAAATCACTTGAGCAAGGTCTTAAAATCACTGGTAGATCTGCATGTTTTGCCATATTATGACGTAAAAAACGACAAATTTTTTGTTTAGAATAAACCATAAGAAAAATTGAGTCTACACAACAAATTATGAATTTTAAAATTTATTCCGATATGGTTTTAAACACTGGAATCCCTTACCATCCAAATTATCTCCAAGATCATCATTGTTCAGGAACGCCTCCTTAGAGGCGAGCCAATCCTCTGTCTGTCTCGCTTGCTCCTTCAGGAGTTGCAATTGATGTGCCTGAGAGGGAATGAGATAGTTTACTAAAAGCAATAAATGTAATAGCATACAAAAAAGTGAGAAAAATCACTGTTTATGGTAGCGTGCAATGTAAAACGTGGTTTATTTCATATTGTATAGGCAAAAGAAAGAGACATTTGGCATTCTTTGGAGTAGGCTTTTACCCAATGGGGGTCCGTACATGAAAGTTTGCGAATTGATTGAGAACATCAATCAATTGAATGAGAAAGTCAAATTTATGTACTACAACCATTGTTAAATGAACGAAATTAATAAAAATGAATTAATAATATAATTAAAATGTGTGAATATAATGGATGGTTACAATCATAGTAACGTGTGTGTGTGTGTGTGTATGTGTGTGTGTGTATGTGTGTGTGTATGTGTGTGTGTGTGTGTATGTGTGTGTGTGTGTGTATGTGTGTGTGCATGTGTGCGTAGAGTGGTCACATAAAAGAATGAGGGTGTACTTGTCTTGCTAAGTTGGGGTAATTAATATTTTTTTGTAATTTTGCATAAATGGAATAAATAATTATTATTAATAATTATTATTATTATTATTACCTGTGTGAGATGCTGCTTCCTCTTCAGCCAGGCTTGGTCCAAAGTGCTGGACAGCACTTCGACCCTCTTCACTTTCTCCGGTGCCTGTTCAGCTTCCTTCTGGAGAGCCCCGATGACTTTCTGACGACCATCGATTTCGGCCTGGAAAAGAATGAGGTTTTAGTAACCTATTTTTATACTGTTTAAAATTTATATTTCTGTTATACTTTTAAAAACCCAAAATTGGTGCCCCGAAATGGCGAGACGGGACCTCGGTAGACTACGAAAGGGATGGCGGGACGACTAGAATGATTGGCAAGACATAGCGAAAAGTCGAGATCGATAGAAGGAGGCCTTTGCCCTAAAGTGGGACAGTACAGGATAAATATAATGTTACGTAGGTTGGTACGGCCAAAAACTTCATGCTAGCGCCGCCTATTATCTAGTAGCGGAACTACGCTAGATAACGACATCTATTGTCGAGTAGCAGAACTACAGTTTAGGAATATTCGAGATGGTTAAGTGTCGTGTTGCAACTTTCTCGATTAATCCCGTGTTTGCTAGAATGTTCGCGTATCTTACCTAAGCCACATATAAATAGCGGACTGCGAGAGGGGGGAGTTGGTTAATTTTTGGTAGCGAAACTGAAAATTGCGACTATTGCGTATACTGCGATCGTAGTGATTAACAAGTGATATTTGTAAGTGACTGATTACTGTGTTTGTGACTTAAATAAAGTGTTTGTGTTTTGTTTGGTGTCAATTATTTATCCCGAACCCCAGCTCGTAACAATAATAATAACCTGCCATGTTATCTCTTTATCACCGTTGGTTGACTGGTTGATGATGCCTAAGGCATTAAGTCTGCCTTTGCACCTTTGTGCATGAAGTATAAACAAATAAAGAATCATAACGAGATCCATACATTCATTTATATAAAAAAAATAAAAATAATTTAGAGAGTTTAAAATATTTTCCAATATGAAAAATACATTATTAGAAGTAGATTGATATACTTACCATATTTTTAAACCACCGCATAAATAAAATATAACGAAATGAAAGTAACACTTTTTAGTTTCATCTTGATGCCCATTTTGTGTTTTTAAAAAAAAGAAAGTGACGTTAAGGGATCTATCAAATTGGCAGACAAGTGATGTGACAAATGTGTGGAAAATAAATAATAGTTAAAAAAAACTAAAAACACGCTTTTTATAGAAAACCAAACTAAAAAACAGAAACTAAATTTTAATAAATTATTTTATTTTAAAAAAAGCGTGGGGTGCTTTTTAAGATATTATCAAAATGATAATCACTCTACTCATATCTGTCAATAAAATATTTATAACTATTGACACCATGCACCCCACGCTTTTTTTAAAATAAAATAATTTATTAAAAATTTCTTTTCTATTTTTTAGTTTGGTTTTCTATAAAAAGCGTGTTTTTAGTTTTTTTCAACTATTATTTATTTTTTACTTTTTAGTTTGGTTATGTCCATATCTATAAATATTATGTACATTTATTCTACCAGGGGCGCTTGTGCAGTACCATCCTAGTAGCTGTTTTTTCGGCAACTAATTTTGAACGATTTATGTTTTTTTTTTGTTTTTTTTTTAATAATTTTATCAAATTAGTGTATTGTCATCGGTCCTCGATAAATCTACAAAGTTTGAACGAAATCTGGCCGTTTAAAGTGGGTCAAAATCGCGCCCAAAGAAGTCGGTTACAAACACTTATGTTTTTTTTTGTTTTTTTTTAAATAATTTTATCAAATTAGTGTATTGTCATCGGTCCTCGATAAATCTACAAAGTTTGAACGAAATCCGGCCGTTTAAAGTGGGTCAAAATCGCGCCCAAAGAAGTCGGTTACAAACAAACATACAGGTGAAGCTAATAAAAAGCTGGTAAAAAAATATTTGTGATATAATTTCCCATAAAACGATGCAATTTCAAAGTAAGAACTGCGAAACGGTGGCTGTCAGTGTCATTGTTACTGTCAGCCGCCGTTTCGTTCTGAAATAATGAGGTTTTCGTTAAACTATTTACTTCTTTGCGGGTTTTAAAAATATTGTAAATGCCTGAAGATACTTTTTTGGTAGGTATCATACCATACCCAAGAATTAGAATTTCAGCTTCTCTAAACATCTTTATTTTTTTTTGTACAAATCCTGCCATGATTCTGTAAGTCGATAACCGCATAGTAGCTAGACTTACGCAATTTTTGCATGACTGAAGTTTTGAAGATGGAGGAATAATAATAATAATAATAATTGTTTATTTAATTAAATAAAAAAAAATGCACAAACACAAAATAACTTAGAATTTAAAATAGAACATAGATGCTCATTTGCCTGAACTAGGTGGAACCTGTGTTTCAGGCTAGGAAGTGCTTCTATATATTTGTAATAAATTAACACTAAATTACATTTAAGTTATACGTGTTGCAGAAAAATGGTACAATTAGATATTTGGTCAAATCATGGCAGATGCTACAATAACAAATGTGTTGGGTTATTGTCCTGAAGAAAGTAAGTGATTTGATCAAAAAGAAAACAAAATTATCTAAGTGGGCACCGAGTCGTCGGCCGGTTCGTCCTTAACCTAATTTTGTCATCGTACTGTTTTTGCATGTTTGTAATTCCTACACTGTGTTTCTGAAGCGTCTCTGAGAAAATACCTTCCTTACACTCATTTACGTTTAAGTGTAAAAATATATTGAAATATAAAAATGTATGTATTTTAATGTAAAATACTTAAATATACGTTTATGTTTTTATATACGTTTGTACGTTTTATGTTTTTAATTCAATTTTATTCTAATTGTAGGTAGCGAATTGAATTAAATTGTAATTTATTGAAATAATAATTTAACATTTCACACACGGCCATCTGACCCCAAACTAAGACATGTTAACGTTAATTAATTGATGTAGGTACTAACATAGGTAATAAGCACGACTAACAATTAATGTGGACTGTAACTGTCTGAATAAATAAATAAATATATATATATACGGTGTATTCCCGTTCGTCCCATCAACTTCGTCCCACTCGTGGGACGAAGTTGATGGGACCAAATGACCTCTTCATTTGGTATCTTGCTCACTATTTTAGGAAGAAACAGAAACATCAGAGATATGGAAGTTCTCACCTTCTTCTCATGATGCAACTCCAGAAGCGCTTCAGCATCAGACACGGTCTCTGGGGCTCCGGTCTCGTCCATCCTCTTGACTGCTTCCGATACCCACAATTCCAGTTCCTAAAACAAAACATTAACTTAATATACAACTGAAATCAAGAACCCATTTCAAGTCGGTCTCTATTCAATTCAATTTTATAAAAAAATCTTTTTTTACCAAAAAGACAACTGCCTTCAAAAACTAAAAAGTGATAAATAAAAACTGAACAAAGCCACCGACTTCCGAAGGGTGTTCTGTGCTAAACTTATTTATTACTTTTTAAGATTTTGAAGGCGGTTGTCTTCCATTAAGGCATTCCAGATTTTAAACTGACAATCACGTCAAAATGCGTAGTGTAAATGATTAAAAAAAAAAAAAAAAAAACTAGAACATTCTTTTAATCAATAGTCTGTAAATATTTTTGATCTAGTTCAAATTAAATAGTTTAATTAACTCGTGAAGTTGCGTCTGACGCGGACAAAACATTGATAACACAAAATTCACCAAGTATATTTAAACGAAACTTCCACTATCTTACAGACAATTTTATTATCTATCTTTTAGTATACGCCTTTTTTTAAGATAAAGAATACTATCTTTTATTTAATTTTTTCGACTAAACTTTGAAAGTTTTGGACGCAGCGCATACGATTCTGTGGTCGCTCAAGGTCGCTGGCGTATATCGTCGCCTTAAGAAACGGCAACACAGTTAGAAAAGAGATTAAAGTTCTCCAAAGATTGGAAAAACGAAAACGTCATAATATATAAAACAAAAAGAAGAAGTAAAGTAGTAGTAGTAGGAGTTTTAATTAATTGTTTCAAAAAGCGCTGAATCAAGTTCGATAAAATTTCCATTTGTTGTATACCAAAACCCTCTCCAGAATGTCCGAAATAATTTTCTGAAAACCGCATCAAAATCGGTAAAGTATATATAAAAATAAGGAAAAGTATGGATGTTTAAAAAATTACTTCAATTGATTGCTACTACCCTGTTGTTTAAATGTATTCTTCTCTCTTTCACACAACGCGTTTATTCCATAAGAGAGACAGAGATAGCGTACCTTGAGGCTCTCATCGAATTTATGCTCGGCAATAGCTTCGTCCAACAAGGCAGTTCGTTTAGCCGCCAACTCTTGTAAGTGTTCCCATCCTTCGCGCAGGCTCTGTAGACTTGTTTCTATCTCCTTCGCACGTTCCGGGTATCTGTAGGGGAGAGGGAGACGGATATATAGCCTGAAGGAAGATAAGGTGTAAGTACTAAATGATACAAACAACTTTTATGATAAAACTAATTTTGAAATATAAAAAAAAATACCGGTATTTCTTACATTTTGATCGTGTTAAAGTGTTGTACATTTGTATGGAACCACGGAATAAAAAAATCAAGTGAAAGTACCGACGCAACTGGGCATGCGTGTCGTGTCATAATTATGCGGAAAAAAAAACTAAAATAATAACAACCTTTGTTAGTTGTAACAAGTCTTAATTTTGTATGAACAATAAATTCAAAGGAGATGGTTCATAAGACACCAAAAAATCTAAGTGCAGTCGATACGATCGAACTGTGTGCACAATAATTCCCTAGAACTATCTGAATAAACGTGGGTGCGTTTATTCAGATAGTTCTAGGGAATTATTGTGCACACTTACAATATCCTAATCCATGGGATATCGGAGCTATAGGCAGTCAAAGTATGCAAAGAAATAATTCTTTGACTTGAATTTTTACAACTGTGGTGCCAAAATAGTCATCCTGTCGATTGTATAATGTATCAACGATGCTATAGATGCTCATAACGTTATTACACTAAGAATAATACCGATGTACAGTGGACAAAAAAAACATAATAGTAAGTACAAATTGTTGTAGTTCTCATTGAATTGCATACCGTCAATAACAATACAATACTTACCTATTGTATTATTTTGATTATTATTGATTATTTTTAATTACTACCTACTATAATTTTACAACTGTACATCGATACTATTCTTAATAACGTTATGAGCATCTATAGCATCGTTGGTACATAATACAATCGACAGCATGACTATTTTGGCACCACAACTGTGAAAATTCCAAGTCAAAAAATGAATTCTTTGCATACTTTGACAGCCTATAGCTCCGATGTCCCATGGATTAGGATATTGCAACTTGGATACGTTTATTTAGATAGTTTTATGGAATTATTGTGCACACAGTTTGACTGTATCGATTCCGTTTTGATTTTGGGTTTTTGGTACATACATTTTGAACCATGTCCTTTGATCGATTTTGAGTGAGTGTGATCAACAATCATTGCGCGACGCTCTAATCGATCTATCACCACTATGTCACGCTTACTGGCAACAATACTCCTGTCAGTGATGATAGATCGATCCCAATACAACGTCATATTGCCATTTTTAAGAACTGGGTCGGGCACATACTTGTAGTACGGTACTTTCGATTCCACGAGGTTGTATTTACTATTATTATTATCTTTATTAATGTGTTTTTCCACATAAAAGTAGTCAAAGAAACCCTTATAAAAGGATTATATTTTCCATACTATACTCCATTTACAATAGCATTAGACAGAAGTTAAAAAAGGTTCTTTTTAACACACTTTGTAACAAAAGTACAATAAACATGCTAAAGTTACGATAGACACCGAATTTATTATTATCTATTTTTACAGTAGCTGTCCGCGTATTTGTAACCATTTTAATAATTTGTCTTCTAAAATTATGTGGCTTTCATTTAGTATATTTAATTCCAATTTAAAATTACAGTGTCGATGCTAAAAACCTAACAGAAGCAGGTATGAACAATACCCGGAACGTTATTCGTTTCACTGTAATTCTGCCAAATTTAAAATGTTATCTAATCTTTAAAAGACTTTTATTCTGTTTATATTATTATAGATCCATATTTAGTACTATTTTAGATCTATTTATCAAAATATGTGAAATAAGTTTAATTGAAATTGTTTCAACTTATCTTTGAAATAAAATGTTTTGTATTGCTGCTTCTATGAGCCTCTTTTTTCTAAAATAAATGAAGTATAAATTACTATTATTTTTTTACTTGAAATCTCTCTAAACAAATATATATATTCTATCTCCTTCTACTTACTTCTGCGTCAGCGTCTTCCCTTCTCCTTCCAACTGCTGAATCTTGTCTCTGATAGCGCCAGCCTCCGCGGCCCTCGCGAGATGTTTGCGCTTCAACTCATGCGCAGCCGCGAGCTCTCGACCTCGCTCCGAGCTACTGAACAGTGTTGACTTCTTCGATATACGTTCTGCTGTATCTTCTACATCCCTGGTGAGAAGAAAAAGAGGTTTAAAACGAATGAATTGACATACTTTTTATCAGCTGACCATAGATTTTGTGTGACAATAGCAAACTGTCATCATCATCATGTCAACCTTTAGACGCCCACTGCTGGGCATAGGTCTTCCCCAAGGTGCGGGGGCGGGGGATTCAGTTGTAATCGCCATGCTTGGCCGACGCATGTTGGCGATCACAGTAGGTGTCATAGTACTCAAAAGGACACTGTTGCCCATCCTCTGGTCAATATCCCTCTGTCGCCTTCTACGACACACACGGGTAGAAATGGGGTTGGTGATATTCGCGACCGGCACCAGACGGCTAAGCAAACTGTAACGGCACTTATTTGCCAATTTAATTGACTAACTATACGTGAATAAAAACTGCTCTAGTATACAGGGTGATTTTTCAGTCACCGTCCAAATTTTTCAGGGTGATAATACCCGTAAAATTGAACAACTTTCTCCAAGGAACATGGGGTCAAAATGTGAAAAGAAAATCGGACCTTCCATACAAAATCGATCAGCTGACTATTGATTTTGCATGGGACGTCCGATTTTCAGGTTTTATAAGTCTTTTTTTTATGTGGTATCATTTGTTTATGTTTCGGTTTACCTGTACGAGGTTTCAAATAAACCATTTTTCTTTCTTTCTTTCTTTCTTTTTTTTTTCATATTTTGACACATGTTCCTTGGAGAAAGTTGTTCAATTTCACGGGTATTATCACCCTGAAAAATTTGGACGGTCACTGAAAAATCACCTTGAATTTATTGAGATCGGCCTACCACACTATTACCAAAACCACTGCAGTTCCTGTAAGCCAGAATCAACAGAGGCGACCACTAGAAAAGCGCCCAAGCAATGAACCTCGACGAGTCTCGGAAAAACTATTCAACTGTCACATTGGATGTCGCAAGTCATGGCACAGATTGACGAACAGGGCCTCAAGTCTGCTATTACAATAGTGTCAGAATAGTCTATTATTGATACCATAATTGTTGATTTTGACAAGTTTGGTAATCTACTAATATAAATTATAATGGCGTCGTTATGACTTTCCAATGGTCAACCACTGACACGCCATTGAAAGAAATGATATAGAATGGTAATCTCGTACAAAATGACAACTGAATGACTGACTTAGGAGGTAATCTGCTAAAATTTTGACAGTTCCTTTGATCAGTGACCTACCATTAGAACGTCATCGTGCAGTCATTGCTTTTAATTCAACCGACCAATGATCGACCATTATGAATTTAGCAGATTACGAACTTTTAGCAAACTGACAATGGGATCGTGTTGTAATAACGAAATTATAAAAATAGCAGACTTGGCCCCCATTTTGGTTACGTGGGATGTAGATGTAATTTATTAATTTTATTATTTTATTTATTTTTCTTTTCGAATTTATTATATTTTACATATTTATTTGTTTTATCGTTTACACTTTATTTTAATTTTTATAGAATCCGTATCTGACCGTGGCATCACTTTGGGCCCTATCAGAATATCAGCGCTCTAACGTTCTTTTTTTAATGTTACAGTACCATGCTGAGATTTTGTGTTTTTAATTATGTTATTTTAGTCCTAGGAGGCGAATAAACGCTTTTTCTTTTTTTGTTTCTCTCAACGAAATTATTCAGAAAAGAAGAGAGGAGTAGTAAGAAACTCGCTTGAGCTCTGGTGGCCGAACCGTGCGTCATGTCCGTGAACGGGCGCTTGACACTCTGATAATTCAAAAGTGGCTGCAAATTATTGATTTAAAATACATAAATTATTTGGGTTCGAGGTTCTTTGCACAGTCCCTTACCCTGTTGTGTGTCACTCACCTGTTGAAGGAGTGTATCTCTGCGGCGGCGCACAGGTTCTCCCTGTACTTGTGCAGCGCCCCCGACAGCGCGCGCCACTTGGACAGGAACGCGTCGCGGCGCTGGGAGACGGCTGCCGCCTGCTGGGTCGGACCCTGGGGGGGGATGATGAATGAATAGGGTGTTACACCCATTTTTGAAAAGTGTCTCAATGAAATTCTGTAGTGCTAATATGCCACCAAAAAAAACACAAAATTTTTATTCAATCGATAAGTGCCATAAAAATGCATCTAAATTTTAAATTTTCAAATTTCGCGCGTAGTTTGACGAAAACGCCTCTTACTGGACGCCATATTGCTCAGCGTAAATGACGTCAGTTCGTTTTGTATCAAATGAGCTCATATTAAATATGATAATTCTATATCATTTAAAAATAATTAAAAGCATATTTTGTAAAAGGTATAATAATGAAAAAATTACGTTGGTTACGAAAATAATAAAAGTACAAAGCCTATATTACGCCAATCGGTTGACTGACAGTTGACAATTTTTTGTTTACACAGCCGTATGGCGTAATAACATGGCCGCTACTATTTCACGGTGTTTTATAACAGATAAAAAATACTGAAAACTTTGAATTGAATTTAAAAAATTGTTTTGTTATTTTATGAACTAAAACTTACATTTTCCGACTGCTTTATGCCTAAACTGTCTCAATAACATATTTATAGATTTTTTCTCGCATAGAGTAAAATACCCTATTGTGCAAGAAGAAATATAAAAAGAAATTCATCTTCTAATACATATAAACCCCCGTATGATAGTGTTTGTTATCGAAATTCTCTGAAACAGCTTGACCGATTTTTATGATTTTTTTTTTAACCGACTTCCAAAAGGAGGAGGTTCATCTTCATTTTTATTTATATGGCAAAACAACGTTTGCCGGGTTAACTAGTAACAATCCATACTCCATACTTAATATTATAAATGCGAAAGTAACTCTGTCTGTTACGCTTTCAGGATGAAACGGCTGAACCGGTTTTGATGAAATTTGGTATGAGAATGGCTTGAACCCTGGGGAAGGACATAAGCTTTTTAATCCGCGACTTCGTTTGCATCCGGTCCGGGACATTCACGCGGGCAAAAGCTATTCTAATATACAAAAAATCGTGTCATAGAGTTTGTTATCGAACTCCTCTAGCTTGACTGATTTTCGTAATTTTTTTATATTTGGTAGGTCTGACAATCAATAGGTCGTAGGGTAGGTAGGATAAGTAAGTAAAGGTAGGTAGGGTAGGTAGGGTAGGTAGGGTAGGTAGGGTAGGTAGGGTAGGTAGGGTAGGTAGGGTAGGTAGGGTAGGTAGGGTAGGTAGGGCAGGTAGGGTAGGTAGGGTAGGTAGGGTAGGTAGGGTAGGTAGGGTAGGTAGGGTAGGTAGGGTAGGTAGGGTAGGTAGGGTAGGTAGGGTAGGTAGGGCAGGTAGGGTAGGTAGGGTAGGTAGGGTAGGTAGGGTAGGTAGGGTAGGTAGGGTAGGTAGGGTAGGTAGGGTAGGTAGGGTCGGTAGGGTAGGTAGGGTCGGTAGGGTAGGTAGGGTCGGTAGGGTAGGTAGGGTAGGTAGGGTAGGTAGGGTAGGTAGGGTAGGCAGGGTAGGTAGGGTAGGCAGGGTAGGTAGTGTAGGTCAGGTAGGTAGAATAGGTAGAGTAGGTAGGTCAGGTAGGTCAGGTAGGTTAGGTAAGATAGGTAGGATATGTAGGGTAGGTACATTTCAACCTCTCATACTCGGATCCTCTATAAATGAGACAACTGTCACGTTAACCTGCCTATTTGGGAAACTGGGTAAATGAAAAGCCTCTATAAGTGATAAAGAATTCTAGGTCCCTTGAGATCCTAATTAAACAGGTTTCACTGTACAGTCAACAGCAAAAGTAGATGATCAAAATCAAAAATTCTATACTTTTGAATCACTTCGACGCCACACAGTTCTGACGCGAACTCCGTTCATTAGTATTGAATTTCTGATTATGATCATTTACTTTTGCTGTCGACTGTACTATGTAGAGTTATCAATTCTTACCTGTTGCAACAGCTTATCAGCGAGCGCACAGATGCTTTTGACTCTCTTATCATCGACTTTCATGTCACTGTCCATGTCATCCAGCTTCCGCAGCAAGGCGGTGCAGTGCTCATAGTCTCTGCCCAGCTCGTGGGCTTGCACCATCATCTCCTTGTCTCTGATCCAGGCCTCGATCTTGTCTAAATGCTGGTTGAATTCTAGGATGTCTTGGGCTTCTTCTAGGCCGCGTCCTGGGTACAAAAATATTCAGTTAATTTGTTGTTTTTTTTTAAGACGTAACGCACCGGATCAACTCTGGTTGGATGAAATTACGACAGGTCACTGGAACAACTTGTGACCCACGGATGCCCCACAGGTTAAAAGGGAAAATCTACAAGTCCGTGATAAGACCTGTCGTACTGTATGGGTCGGAATGTAGCTTGGCTGTTCTATTTGTTGTTTTGTATTGCCACCGACTTCCGAAACTAAAGTCATGTGTGTTCTGTTTCAAAGTTATTTCTCACTTTTTGGTTTTTGAAGGCGATTGTCTTTTTTGTAAAAAAGCTTTTTTATTTTTCGCTTTTTAGTACTTCCATAACATCCAAATCCATTAAGAAATGGCAACACAGTCAAAACAGAGATTGAAAGTACGAGGTGAGAACATTACAACATCACCCATGCATTTTTTTGCTTTCTGTCGATTTTTTCAAAAAGTGCTGAGTGCTGAACTCAACCCTTGAGGCATACCCTATCCATCAAAAAAAGAATTTTCAAAGTCGCTTTACATTTGCCGGAGAAATCGCGTAACAAATATACAAAAAAAAAATAAAAAAAAACATACAGACGAATTGAGAACCTCCTTTTTAAGCCGGTTGAAAAAAAATAAAAATAAAAAAGCCTTTATTCTACCATAAATATATACCATAATATATTTTCCTACCAAGTATTAATTGTTATACAATTCATATTCATATTCATATTACTGTTTATTATTTGAGTTAAATTCATATTTGTGATTATAATGTTCAAAATATTTAAGTAAGTATTAAATTATTATTATTAAAATATAAAATAAAATATTAATAATGTTTGGCATGCATGTGAAATTAGTTATTTATGGAAGTCGCCTCTAGTACGCACGAAGTCGCGGAAACGCTGGGAAGATATTTTTAAAGAAAGATGTGGATGTGGAGGAGACAAGCTAGAGATAGGGAAAAAAAAAACAAAATGGAGAAGGTTGGGGGAGGCCTACGGTTGAAAAATAAACCAAACCTAAAGATATGATTTTCGGTACATTTAAAAATTTATTGGAGGTGCGTAACACTGACGGATCAAACAGAAGTAGTATAAAGATACTACCAAGTTAAAAACAAATCCCTTTCTCTCACCTCTCTGCTCAGTAGCAGTCTCCAGTTTCTGCCAGTCGTGTTGCAACTGTTGCAGCTGCTTGTCGACATCGGCGTCGGGACTGAGCTGCGTCGCCAACTCCTGAACCTCCTGCAGACGAGCCCTGTTGGCTGCCAGTTCGGCGGTGAAGGCCTGGTGCTTCTGTAGCTTCTTGATTTTATCCTCTAAGTTTGTTACTTCGCCTGGGAAGAAAGAAAAGTATTGGAAATTCTATTGCGTTCGAGCTAAACTTATTTTAAGCTATTCAATACTCTTCTGTCTAATAAAACCAGAAAAAGACAGGTATTAATAAGAGCTGTCAATTTAAATTGATCTCAAATGTTCATAGAATTATAGTTGTTATTACAGAACGTGTATATTAAAAATACGGCGAACTTAAAAAAATAACTAATTTGACATCTCTAACCTAGTTCTTATCTGTCGCCGTCTTTATCTTCAGCTGCTTGGCAGTAAGAGATGCCAAGTGTCTAATTTTAGTTTAGTTTGCTATATAAATAAACTAGCGATCAGGCCCGGCTTCGCATGGGCCTATAACCTTCCTCGATAAATGGAATATCCAACACAAAAATAAGTTTTCAATTCAAACCAGTAGATCCTGAGATTAGCGCGTTCAACCAAACAAACTCTTCAGCTTTATAATATTATTATAATTATAATATAATATTATAATATAGATAGATAAAATTGTAGTGTCTGTTTGTAATACCAAAATTAGTATAAACTGTATTACGGTGGAACAGTGTTTCTCGGTCGCGGTATAGGTAACGACGAGTACATTCTTTTTAATAACAAAGCAAAGTATAGTGCGTGCCACGAAAGATGAGACTTGACACAGACGTCATTTGACTTGCGCAGTACTCGATTTAAAGGAAAATTTCTTTAAATCGAGTACTGTGCAAGTCAAATCAAGTCTGTGTCAAGTCTCATATTTCGTGGCGCGTACTATAAGTTAAATTTATAGGGTAGACGTAACATTATTGAGTAGTTCTTTTTTTAACTTTGTAGTTGACATAGTATATGCAAAAATTTTAGTTGCTTTGTTTGTTTACAGAATGAATGGTTCCACATTTTATTTATTATTATTTTAAAATGAAAGTTAAAAGTTGAAATAAAACATAATAAACTTACCGTGTTGGTGTTCAGCCGCTAACTTGGCCAGTTTGTCAGCGACCCAACCTCGGGCTTCAGCCGCGTCACGTGCGAACTGAGCGCGGTCACGGGTCCTCACTAGCGCTGAGCGACGAGCCGACGCCTCCGCATATAGCTGTGAGAGGAAACATATAGGTACAATCAAGAAGGTTATAGATAAAAGTGGAGGCAACACTCTAAATACCTAAGTGAACCAACTGTGTGCAGACCACAGATATAGATAGACCTAGATAACGCAAGAGCAACTGCTTCGCGTGCCTAGTTTCGTGCCTAGCTTACGTACAAAAATCGTAAGTAAAAAAAATTAAGTAAACGTTTCCTTCCATCGGTAAGTCATTTTGTGATTAATATTATGCGTAATTAATTTAAAAAGCAATAGGGTATTACACCCAATTTTGAAAAGTGTCTCAATGAAATTCTGTAGTGGTAATATGCCACCAAAAAAAAAACACAACATTTTTATTCAATCGATAAGTGCCATAAAAATGCATTTAAATTTAAAATTTTCAAATTTCGCGCGTAGTTTGACGAAAACGCCTCTTACTGGACGCCATATTGCTCAGCATAAATGACGTCAGTTCGTTTTGTATCAAATGAGCTCATATTAAATATGATAATTGTATATCATTTAAAAATAATTAAAAGCCTATTTTGTAATAGGTGTAATAATGAAAAAAAATACGTTGGTTACGAAAATAATAAAAGTACAAAGCCTATATTACGCCAATCGGTTGACTGACAGTTGACAATTTTTTGTTTACACAGCCGTATGGCGTAATAACATGGCCGCTACTATTTCACGGTGTTTTATAACAGATTAAAAATACTGAAAACTTTGAATTGAATTTAAAAATTTGTTTCGTTATTTTATGAACTAAAACTTACATTTTCCGACTTCTTTATGCCTAAACTGTCTCAATAACATATTTATAGATTTTTTCTCATATAGAGTAAAATACCCTATTCTTTTTAATCTAATACCCTCAGTAATACCTGGGAATACCAAATTTAGGAAAAACAACACATTCGTATTACATTGTGACGTCCAAAAAATGGCACGCTTGGTTTTCATACAGATCGTGATATTTGCGTTATCTATACCCTGTTCACAATAAGATTAGACATTTACAAAAAGTCCCTTCAACCGATTTTGACTTATATTCCGTAGGCTTAAGGATGACATTAGAGGCAAAAAAAGTGGTTACAATAACAATTGTTTTTTGCAGCTGCCACTTATCATGCCACCAACGCAATATAAGTCCAAATCGGTTGAACGGACTGTAAAAAAGGTTTGTGTAAATGTCTAATCTTATTGTGAACAGGGTATAGATGCAATTTTTGTAGTGAAACTCAATACCCCCAATACTCCTTCTGGGGGCGGCGGCCAATACAGATATAAGGTATAAGCTGACCGGCCGTTCACGAAAATGACGCGTCATGTTCGTGAACAGATGAAACTGGTAATCTCCTAACCAATTATCTTAATCATCCTCTTTCCTTTCTCTTACCTTCTTCCTCCTCTCATTAATATGCTGTAGCTCATCAGCGATGCGCTGACTCTCAACATGGTTCTGCTGTAACAGCTTGTCGCCATGACTGTTTAGTGTTGCCAGCTTCTCGTCCTGAGGGGAGAATAAAATAAAACATTATGATCGATTTGTTTTACATGATACTTGTGAATTCTACGGTCTTCCTGCCTAGCATAATATTTGAACTTTGCAGTGTTTTCTGCAGATTTTTCTGCAAAGTAGGTATCAACCTAACCTAACGGCGAAAACTGTCTTCTTCAATACAAAGTGTGTTCTGAAAGATAACTTACAGTCTCATTCTAGGCTAAAATCACAATAAAAAATAAAAGAATACCCGCCTTTCTCGTCCTGGTGCACATAAGATATTACTAGTATTGTCTCAGGATGAATTATTTCAAACAAGAATGAAGTTTTTGGTGTCATTATTTAGGGTAACTTAACATCTGTTAGAAAGGGAATGCCCAGCGGCGTTTTTGGCAATAACCTTGAAAAATTGTAAAGCAAATGTTAATTTAAACATACAATTTACTTTTCAGCATCTATTTTATTTTGTTACTGCATTTTTATGTCATTTTATTCATTGAATCGATGGTCAGTACTCCTTTGTTTAATTTTTTTTTAAGACTAGTTTATGCCCGCGGTTTCTTCCGAGTGAATGTCAATTATCTGCTTCTTTTTGCGAAGCTGGGACGGGTCAATAGTGTAATGTATAATTCAAAAATATATTAAAAGGAAATTATTTTTTTACCTGTGTGGCGAGTAGTTTCTCGAAGGCCTCATGTTTCTTGAGCTGGTTTTCCACCTCCTCGACGCTGCTCGTCTGTGATATCTCAGTACCTTTACAATGAAACATAAAATAAGTTTAAAAATACAGAGAGTTATTTTTCGATCGCAAACACTCTATTTTAACAGCGTTGCTGTGTTCCGGTTTAACCCTCTAACCGCTTACGTCGGATGAATCAGACAAATATTTTTATACCATAACGCCAGCGTCGTATATGTCTGACCAAATACCACAGCTCAATAAGCCTGTTTTTTTATTTAATTACGCTGTATTCTATCAAGAAGATGTTGGTTAGGTAAATAGTTAATTAAATAATCATTAACAATTTCATACACTTTTGTCTCTTAATTAGAAGTCCTAAAAATAATGTCCGAAGTTAGATGAATTACTAATATTATTCTCTGTGCCGGGCGCTGAAGGCACGACAACTGATATGAAGTGGGGCGGTTAAAAGGTTGAAGGGTATGTGTGTCGGTGTATTTAAGAGCGCCCATCCCCATCGAACGAACTTCACCGCGAGCGTGATTGAAAAATTTTTTGTTTCAACTAACGCAAACCTCGAAAACAAACGAGTGAGTGAGAACGCGATAACATCACAGGAAAATTAGCACGCGGAAATTTCACAAAACTTGTTCCAGGACATACGTGTTTTTGAAAAAGCCTTACATGATTTTGGTAAAAATGTTTATAATTGGGTAGTATTTAAACGCAAATCAAAAAATATATTTTTTCTATGCAATAAGATTCCGAATTCCCATCAAAATTACTGATTGCACAGCAAAATATGCAACTCAAAATATCACTAAACACACTACAATTTATTTTCGCAGCGTACAGCGAATTTTCCTAAAGCAAAAGCTTTTTCATCAATGCACAGCTAATAATCTTAATGCACATTATACATGTTAACTCTTTTTCTTTTAAATATAGCTTCTATTTTTATATTATTTACAGCAGTTTTTCTAAATAAAACAGCCATTTTATTAGTCACAGTCGTCTTATTATTTGTTAATTACCACATAATGAGATCAGCATAAAAAATATAAAATTAGATACAAAATTGTAATTTATTGAATTATTAAAGCGGGTCTTGCAAAGCAAGACGACGAAACCAACGTGACAGAAACATGCACAAGCATTGTTTCTGTCACGGCTCCGGCGCTGCGGGGTCTGAGCGGCCCCACGCGAGCTTATCGTCGCAGATGGTTTTAACGCTCACCACCGCAGCTTCGGCGGCAAGCCTTCAAACCGCCTGCTCCTCAGCTCGCGGGCCGCCCCACCCCTCCGCGCCTACGCGTTCTTAAATTACACTCTAGGCGTAGGGCAGACAAGACTACGTGAAGTCGGTTTTGCAGCGATTCGTTTCTAATTTTTCAGTTAATTTGTTCTGCTTTTAGAAATAATGCAATGTGACAGGATTTTTTTGTTATAATAATCATTGAATTTGCCGAGCATGGCTTCTTGAAAATTAAGACAAATATAATGAACAGGTTTTGTTGTACTTACTGGTTAATATGCGACTGGGAAATTTGCTGTGCAGTCAGTCATTTATGCTATGTATGTAGTATTTTTGTACAAAAATAAATTTAACTGTATTGCATTATGAGGAAAAAAGTAATGTCATATTGATGTATAATTTCGAATTATCTGCAGTTTGAGTTTTGTTAAACATTTAGTTTATTTGTAGTGAAGTAAGTTATTTGATGTAAAAAAAGAATATAAATGATGAGTATGTATTGATAGGCGATTATTTATTTGATAAGAAATTTATAATATCGCTTTATAATTTAGAATCTCCATTACATGTGCAAGGTTTGTATAAAGCTGTTTTTTGACTTTTTCAATGTATGAGTGCATTATGACCGGCCAAAGTTCAGATAAAATTGTGCAAAAAAACTGTTTTTCGGACGTGTTTACTGAATTTGTTTCTCAAAAAAGATTATTTTTGGCTTCATACAAACCTAGATTTAAACCACAAGATACCTGTGTGTTAAAAATATTTGGAAAATAATTTGTTATAACGCCGTAATCGCGTACGAGCGTTTGTATGGGAAATATGACGGGTTGGGCGCTCTTAACCATGTTTAATGGTTGCTGGTTTAACTTAGGCAAGTAAAACAAATATATGGATGTACTTACTGAGGGCAGCCTCTTGAGCAGCACACAAGTCGTGCAGCAGCTTGGCGTCTCTCAAGAAGCAGTGCAGGTCTATCAGCTGGTCTAGGGCCACCTGTCGGGCTGCCCACGCTCCGTGTAAGCGGTTACGCTCTTCTAGTAAGGCTTCACATTTCTCTTCTACTTCCTGTAATTGCCATAAAATAATCAAAATCAATCAAATTAACTAACTGGCCCGACAGACGTTGTCCAGTCAATAGATTTTTAAATCACCGTATAAACCTTCCCTGGACTTCCACAAATATTTCAAGACCAAAATTATCCAAATCGGTCTAGCCGTTCTCGAGTTTTAGCGAGACTAACGAACAACGATTATTTTTTTATATAGAAGATAAGCGGTTTATTCCAGAAATCCCCACCGACAAATCCCCACCAGTGGGGATTGTTATTTTTTTTCCAGAAATCCCCGCTAGTTAAATAAACTCAGCCTAGTGGGGATTTTTGGAAAAATCAGTTACAATCCCCACCAGGTGTTGTTGTTTCAAAATTATTCAATAAAAATGCGTTAATCAATCTATAGTCTATATCTAATAAATAAAATTCTCGTGTCACAGTTTTCGTTCCCGTACTCCTCCGAAACGGCTTGATCGATTCTGATGAAATTTTGTGTGCATATTGGGTAGGTCTGAGAATCGGCCAACATCTATTTTTCATCCCCATTTTTCACCCCCTTTTCATCCCCCGTAGATCGGGACAGGACAACGTCTGTCGGGTCAGCTAGTACTAATATATAAAAATCTTCTGTACGTGTGTATGAAAGTGAACTCCTCCTAAACGGCTGGACCCATTTTGCTGAATTTGTTAGTGTGTGTTCCAATAGATTCGAGAATGGTTTAGATTCACAATTGGACCCGGCAGGTGGCGCTATAGTCGGGTTGCAGGACAACGTCTGCCAGGCCCGCTAGTACTAATATAAAGCTGAAGAGTTTGTTTGGTTGAACGCGCTAATCTCAGGATCTACTGGTTCGAATTGAAAAATTTTAGTTGTGTTGGATAGTCCATTTATCGAGGAAGGCTATAGGCTATAGGCAAGCGAAGCCGGGTCGGTAGTGTAATTATAAAATGGTTTGTACTGTAAATATTGCAAAATTTCAGTCACCGGAAATTTGGTTTATCTTACACCAGAGATGAACAATATACACCACTAAAAAGAAGGAGTAATAGATTTTAATGCAAGGCGAGCAAACGGAGCAAATTTGACGAGGTGGCGAGCAAACGGAGCAAATTTGACGAGGTAGATACCTCGTCAAATTTGCTCCGTTTGCTCGCCTTGCATTAAAATCTATTACTCCTTCTTTTTAGTAGTGTACATTGTTCATCTCTCATCCCCAGATGCAAAAAAAATACAATCGTCACTGGTGGGGATTTCTAGAATAAGCCAAAAACGCCACCTATGCCGCGATAACTGTGGCTACCTACAAGACCCAAGTAGTTTAACACAAAAAAAATTAAGTCATCGATTCGAAGAGATCTTTAACATTTTAGCCTTGCTAAAATAGTCTCGGCTACTCTGATCAGAATTTACAACTTTTAATTACACAAATAGAACTAATACTCACAGCGGCGTTAGGATGCTGCGTCGCCAATTCTCGTCCCATCTGCAGAGCGTCTCTGAACGAGGAGTCTCTCGCGTCAAGTTCCGCGCGTACGGCGTCGTGTTCTGCGCGAGCAGACTGCGCGGATACCGCGTCCCGCACGCGAACCGCGCGGGACATGGACGTACGCAGAGACACTGACCAGGATGTCAGATCGCGGACCTGGAGGGAAAGAGAAAGAGACAATAATAATATGGGGACATTTCACACACGGCCATCTGACCCCAAACTATAGGGATGACGGAAGGACAAAATATGGAAAAAGAGATCATAGAAGATACCATCATCTGGCAACCCAAGCCTGATCACGGAGGGCGATATGTTAGCGCGCTAAAACCCTTTGATGTACCGTCACCCGCGCGATACCCGACGAATATTCGCCAAAATATGTATGTGTCACATTTCGCAGGTGATTTTAGCCATCGTCTCCCGGCAGTAGTGTATTTTTATTATTAAAACTTTATGCACAAAATTTAAATAAACATTGTACAAAGGCGGACTTAATGCCTTGGGCATTTTCTACCAGTCTACCTTAGGGCGATGCAGAGACAAAATGTGGCAGGTGCAAAGGAAAAGAAAAATTACAAGAATAAAATATACTAATAAATACATATATAAATACATACAAACAAAATATAAAAAGTAGAGAGAGCTAAAAATACTTCGATGGAGAAATACAATAAACCAATTGTAGGATGAGTCTGGCCAACTTCGTGTGCAAGTGTTCGCGAGCTTTTACCTTAAATGTGAACCGACTGGTGGCCGGTGGCCGTCCTGATATTCTGAGGAAGCGCATTCCAAAGGAAAACCGCCTGGACAAGAAAAGAAGATTTGAGAAAACCAGAGCGGTGAGAAGGACATCGCAGAATACGATTATTGGAGGAACGAAGATTTTTGCTGTGCGCAGAGCATAAATATTAAAAGTGAGAAGTCAGGTAGGAAGGAGAACTGGGTTTGTTTAAAAGAGAAAACAAGGTTGTCAAAGCCCTTAACGCTCTGCGCTCTCTGATGGGTAACCATTTTAAAAGCGACCGATGTGCGGACACATGGTCATACTTGCGGAGATTAAAAACGAATCGAATGCAGTTATTAAGAAGTCGGTCAAGTTTATTGAGGAGATCCGCATTCAGGTCATAGTAACACACATCACCATAATCAAGTATGGGGAAGATAAGGGACTGAACAAGCATTGCCTTTACGTGTGATGGGAGAACATTTTTCAATCTGTAAAGCGACCGCAACGTCCCAGTGACTTTTTTGCTCACACTCGCGACCTGTTTACGCCAATTCAGGCAAGTGTCAACGTACAAACCCAGATCCTTGACGTCGGAGCTAAACGGAATGACTGTGCCATCGAAGGTAACCGGCGGAACCGCTAGACCATTAAGCCTTCGTAGACTATGGGTGCTCCCTATAATAATAGCCTGACACTTGGATAGGTTAGGCTGCCTGACTGTAGAGCTGTAAGTCATCAGCGTAAAGATGATACGTTTGTTTGTTTTTATTTTGTAATAATATTAAACCTTGTTGTTATTTGTGTGTTTCGTCCTGTGCGGGCTAATAAATGCTTTTTCTTTCTTTCTTTCTATACGCACACTGAAGCTCGGCAGTTAGAAGATCTTTAAAAATAGAGAACAAAAGTGGAGATAAAATACCGCCTTGAGGGACGCCAGCATCAAGATCACACCAACTAGAAGAAGAGTCTCCCGCAAGAACTGTCTGCTGACGCCCCCGAAGATAGGAAGAAAACCAATCCAAAACCTCAGGAGAGACCATTAGATAGGAGAGGATGGATAAAAGGACTTCGTGACTGACGGTATTGAAAGCATTGGAAGAATCGACCAACACTAGAACGGAAACTTTTGTGTCTTCCATTCCCCGCTTTATATCGTCAGTCACTTTAAGGAGAGCTGAAACGGTACTGTGGCCGGGCCTGAAACCGGACTGGAATGAACTTATGAGGGAGTTTTGGTAAATGAAGTGGGAGAATTGCTTATGGACACAAGCCTCGAGTACTTTAGATAAAAGGGAAGGATGGTAATTGGTCGAAAGTGACTAGGAAGAGTAGGATTAGGGATTTTAGGTAGAGGTCGGACATGGGCTTACCGCCATAGCGAAGGGAATTCAACGGAATAAAGGGAGAAGTTAATGATATGGGTGATAGCTGGAAGAAGCTGGTCAAGAGCCGTCACGATCATGTGACGACTAATGTTATCACAACCCACGGCATTAGATTTAATGGAGAGGATAATCTTCTTGATCTCTCCTGATTCAGGCTATTTTCAAACGCAGGTGTAGTTTACACGCGTCGTTTGATATAAAAAAAAACCGGACAAGTGCGAGTCGGACCGAGGATTCCATACATATTTGTAGGTACACATCTATACTTAATTCTTTACTAATCCATACCTACTATCCATACTTTAATCTACTTAATATTAAAAATGCGTTTTTTGCGACATAAACGGCCGTATCTTTTTTCACGTTAACATAGAGGGTTGATTTTTTTACAGCATCAAGGGACCGTAGACTTGAGTATATGGTTTTAATTTCAACTGGATACTTCCACGCGTTCCCGAGATAAAGGGTCTTGACAGACAGACAGACTGACGGACAACAAAGTGATCCTATAAGGGTTCCGTTTTTCTTTTTGAGGTACGGAACCCTAATTACTGAAAAAATGTTTCCATTCATCACAATTTCCCACTTCCAGCTTCCAGCTTTTAAGTAGTAAAGTAGTGTCCCACCGGAATTAGTCTTTACGGCGAAAACGAGAAAGTTTCGGCCGAAATCGAAACTTCTAAGTAAGGTCATGTTTCTACGTAACGTCATGTTTCTATGTAAGGTCATGTTTTCGTGGGAAAAATAATGGTAAACATTATCAAAATCAGTCTTTATTTTTTAAATCACGCATTTATCAGTCACTCTTTGATATTTTAAGTAATTATCAATAACGACTGTGACGCGAAAAAATTACACTTCGCATCTCGCAGCTCAGTGCACCGAACAAGTCTGATCGCAGCGCAAAACCTATCGAATGTAGTAGTAAGCCGAAACACGTATTTTTGCCGAAACTAGGCCGGTACCGAAAGTTCGATCGGCCTCTATTAAAGTGATCATTTGTAATCAAATTAATAATAAATAAAAATAATAAAAAATCTGTTTATTTCAGAAAAAAAATATTACATACATTTTAAACCCACTCCCCCACCCCCTTCAGACTCACCCTCTTTTTAATCAACTATAATCTTAAATGGAATTCAAGATTTTACTGTTAAGCAGTTGCTACCTTGCTTGGGAAATGTTTCTTTAGTACATATTAAAAAAAATAACATACAAAACACACACACACACACACACACACACACACACACACACACACACACACACACACACACACACACACACACATACATATGTAATAAATTTTTGATAATAATTGTGTGATGATGTTTATGTAATTGTGGGTTTTTTTTTGGCCGAATACAACGCAACATTCGGACATTCACAGACTATTTTAAAAAGTAGCCCACCATCGACATTTTTAGTTTATCTTGGATATCACTAACATTGGTGAAGGGAAACATTTTTGATAAATATAAGTTTGAAATCACCAATCCGTCTTGAGCAAGCTTGTTGATCAATACTCGTGTCATTTCTATAATAATAATAATAATAAACCCGCAGGGCAGCTTGTGGCGAGCTGTTGGGCAGTAGCGACCCCACGGACCTGATCTCCCGAAAGAAGTCTTGTTCCTCATCTCTGGCTTGCCTTTCAATAAGGGCAAGCCAGAGATGAGGAACGGAGCTCCCACCTCTATCTTGCCTTAATTGGCCGGTTAGAGTGGAAACTCGCGAGAGCATTCGTGCTCGGGGTAAGGAAGTATTCCAGTAAGACGCTGGTAGGGATCTTGACCGTACTTCCGGGATTGTCCTGATAGCCGTGGAATACCTCTCCACTCCTCTAGCACCTCAAGATATGTTGCCCCCTTGTCGCTACGTCACTTCGTGCTAGCGACTGTTTCAGGGGGCCCATTTAGTGAGTGTGCAAGTCACCCCCTGCTATTTTATCCTTGTATACAAACATTGATTCGGCAGGGGCCATAGTCACTTCATAGTTTCAGGTAACGAAGTCACTTTAGCAACCTATACTCATAGTCCAGTACTGTTAGTTTCCATGTCCTTTAATAGTCCTGCACCAACCGGGGGTTGTCCTTGGGTGCACTTGCATAGTGCATACAGGGATAATCGTCGGTTGATGTCTTATTTCATATAAAGCTACCTAAGGGGCCTCTGCGAGTTGGCTTCGGCTCCTCGTACGCCTTACAAAGGCCCGGGACCTCTGGGTCCCGAGATACATAAAGTATATAAAATATAATAATAATAATAATAAATACACATAATCTTCAAAAACCGATAAGTGAGAAAATAAATAAGTATGCAGAACTAAAAGAAGAAGTGACCAGAATTTGGAGGCAAGAAAAAGTATACGTAGTACCCATAGTTGTCTCCACTACAGGTGTCATACCCAATCATCTCCACCATAGCCTCAAATTAATAGACCTGAAAGACTCAATCTACATTACACTCCAAAAAGCCGCAATTTTGAAAACCTGCAGAATCGTACGAAAGGTCATGCAAAATGACGAAAACGACGTAGCTTTACATCACCCATCTCCATCTTTAACGTAAAAATCACCACACGCTACATTGACTTGGCTTGGGCCCGTTGATGTAGCTTAAAACTAGCCAAAAGCTAAGAAACATGCAAGTTTTCGCAAATAATAATAATAATAACATTTAAGGAGGCTCTCGTTAGGCGGCTGGATCAAGGACCGCCGGCTGTTCTCGATACCGGTGGGCTACTATTTTTTTTTATTTTTAAATATTTTTATTTTCTTTTATTAATATTAAAAAATGTAAATTATATGTATATAGGAATAATAAATGGAAATAATAATATGTGGGGACATTTCACATTTCAATAATGATCTCTATTACTTACTTGTGTCAAGAACTGGTGTAGCTGCAGATACTGCTGTAGGGTGTGTCTTCTTTCATCTGAAGCTTGTTTCAGCATCGCCCAGGCTTCTTCTAGAGCCTTCTGCTGCAGTTCTATCTGTTGCACGTTGCCGCCAGGGTACAACTTCTGGAGACGGTTGCCTTCTTCTTGTAGGACCTGGGGAGGTGGTTTTTTTGTTAAAATCGTTATATCTATATATATAAATGAATTCCTATATCCCTTGGTCACGGCATCACGCGTGAAAGGCTGGACCTATTTCGCAACTTTTTTTTTGTTGCGTCGCGTTTGTAACATTGTAAGTAGAAGGTTCGAAAGAAAAAATTAAGAAAGTTGCGCAGAACATTCAAAAAATAACAAGTTCAAAAAACTATACATAGAATGATGACGTATTAGTTTCTTCAATTTTTGAAGGATTGGCGCTCTTAGGGTAGGTGGGGCAGGTAGGGTAGGTTCTAGATAGAATCCAGTTTCCTTCCAAAGGATTATTTCTGTAATTTTTCTATAACATGCGAAAAATACAGAAAAGAAACCATAATTTGTTTTTACACGCTTTTTATTAGCTTCACCTGTATGTTTGTATGTTTGTTTGTAACCGACTTCTTTGGGCGCGATTTTGACCCACTTTAAACGGCCAGATTTCGTTCAAACTTTGTAGATTTATCGAGGACCGATGACAATACACTAATTTGACAAAATTATTAAAAAAAAAAAACAAAAGTCGTTCAAAATTAGTTGCCAAAAAAACAGCTATTATATACTAGGAAGGTACTGCACAAGCGCCCCTGATTTCTATCAGGGGCGCTTTATTCTTAAATGTACATAATATTTATATATAGGTATATTGATTTTCTATAAAAAGCGTGTTTTTAGTTTTTTTAAACTATTATTTTTTTCGGCATTTTAAACGGTAGTCCTATGGAGGGTACAGGCAGTACAGGTAAGGAGTACTATCTCGTATGCGGGGAAAGTTGAAAAAAAGTCCAGCTCTAAGCAGTAAATAACAGTTCCAAAACCCGCCAAAATGTCGCTAGCGCGTAGCGTAGATACATGGTATTGTATGAATGTAGCAGTTGTTGATTCCACTTTTATCTATAAGCTTCTTGGTAATACTAAATCGTACACAGATACCAAAAAAATATTCCCATCAAAAACAAAAAAGATTTTTTGAAATGTCGTACAAAATCGCACACGTAAAAAGGCTCTAAAAGACTCCGTACATTTTTAGATTTCATTTAATAATAATAATAATAATAATAATAATAATATGTGGGGACATTTTCACACACGGCCATCTGACCCCAAACTAGGGAGACCCTGTACTATGGGTGTCAGACAGCTGATATACATACACAAATACATTTAGGTACTTATACTGATTTTTTTATCTATGCCAATATTATAAAGAGGAAAGATTTGTATTTTTGTATGTAACTAATAAACTCAAAACCTTTCTCCGATTTCAAAAATTCTTTCACCAATCGAAAGCTACATTATCCCTAAGTAACATAGGCTATTTTGCATTAATAAAAAAAATAGGGGTCCTTGGGAAAATACAAGCGAAAGAAGTCGCGGGCAATCTGCTCTCCTGGTAAATAAGTGGTCCAATTACCAGGACACCAGAAAACAAGAGGTGTAGGGTAGGTGTAGGTGTAGGGTAGGTGTAGGGTAGGTGTAGGGTAGGTGTAGGGTAGGTGTAGGGTAGGTGTAGGGTAGGTGTAGGGTAGGGTAGGTGTAGGGTAGGTGTAGGGTAGGTGTAGGGTAGGTGTAGGGTAGGTGTAGGGTAGGTGTAGGGTAGGTGTAGGGTAGGTAAATAATAATAATAATAATAATAATAAATATCTTGGGACAACTCACACACGGTCATCTGGTCCCAAGCTAAGCAGAGCTTGTGTTATGGTAACCAGACAACTGATATACATACTTATATAATTTATAAATACATACATATTATAGATAAACACCCAGACACAGAACAAACAATCATGCTCATCACACAAAGTTTGTCCTGGGTGGGAATCGAACCCACGACCTCCGGCTTAGCAGTCAGGGTCAGTGACCACTAGACCAACAGGCCGGGTGTAGGGTAGGTGTAGGGTAGGTGTAGGGTAAGTGTAGGGTAGGTGTAGGGTAGGTGTAGGGTAGGTGTAGGGTAGGTGTAGGGTAGGTGTAGGGTAGGTGTAGGGTAGGTGTAGGGTAGGTGTAGGGTAGGTGTAGGGTAGGTAGGTAGTGTAGGGTAGGTAGGTAGTTTGGTAGTGTAGATAGCTAGGGACAGGACAACGTCTGTCGGGTCAGCTAGTATATATATATTTTCTTTTTAACCTATACTCTCCATAGGACCAGTGCATCATCAGGTCGTGTTCTCACCTGCATCTGCGCGTCGATAGCGAGCAGGTCGTTCTGCTGCGTGTCGTGCGCGCGTCTCGCGGCGGTGGCGGCGCGCAGGTCGCGCGGGGGCAGGGGCGCGTGCAGGGCGGCGCGGGCGTCGTGAGCTCGCGACAGGAGCTCGCCCACGTCGCGGTGGAAGCGGTGGATCTCACCCGCGGCGTGCAAGCGAGACGCGCGAGACTCCATTTGTTCTACTAGGCGTTGCCACCATTCGCTGTACACAAAAACAAAATTAGAAACTTTAACTTCAAATAACTCTTTTTAATCGACTTCAAAAAAAACCGGGTTCCCTCCGTGCCTCGGAAAGCACGTAAAGCCGTTGGTCCCGGCTGTCATTTGTAGATCTTTGGCAATCGTTATGGGTAGACAGAAGCCAGAAAGTCTGACAACCAGTCTTACCAAGGGGTATCGTGTTACCTAGTAACTGGGTTGTGGAGGTCCGATAGACAGTCGCTCCATGTAAAACACTGGTATTCAGCTGCATCCGGTTAGACTGGAAGCCGACCACAATATAGTTGGGAAAAGGCTAGGCAGATGATGATGAATCGACTTCAAAAAAAAAGGAGGTTCTCAGTTCGAGCCCTATGTTTGTATGTATGTACGTTTGTCCGCGATTATCTCCCGTTTGGCAGAACCGATTTTGATGCGGTTTTCAGGAAAGTGTTTGTTACATTCTGGAGAAGGTTTTAGTAAAATGTCAACTAGAAATTTATTTAGCGCTTTTTGAAAAAAACAACAAAAACCATAAAAAAAATACATAGAAGACGCTTTCGTAGCACTTTGTGTCGATGCATCCATAGGTCGCTGGTTCAGATCCGGCTCGAAGGACCATGTAGAAAGTTAGCGTTATTCGGTGCTACGACGCTACTTTCTGGGTTGGTTGTATATGGTTAGTTGGACTTGATATCGCAACAGAAGAGTTATTGGTTTACTTATACGAATTTATATGGTTCAGAAAGCTATATTGACACTACAGCTACAAATGGTCAGTACTTAATTTAGCACTATAAAGATGATTTGATTTGGTAATTAGATTTGGTTATTGGTTTGAGTTACGCGATTGCTGAATACGTACTAACTCGTAGCACTTTGTGTCGATGCATTTATTTAATTGAGTAAAGACAAAAGTGCTGAGCTGTTCAGTTACAAGTATTGTTCCGAACAATGTTCAATCTCTGTTTTAACTGTGTTGCCGTTTCTTAATGGGTTTAGGTGATAAGGAGGCAAAATAATAACTTTTTACAAAAAAGAGAACCACCTTCAAAAACTAAAAAGTGATAAATAACTTTAGGACAGAACACACATAATTTTTTACTGCCTCCTTATCACCTAACTCCATTAAGAAACGGCAACACAGTTAAAACAGAGAGTAAAAGTGTATATTTTTTTGTTTTTTTTTTTTAACCTTTGGACTATCTTCAGACAAAAGGTCGTTAATGCTCTTCGAGTGAAATACAATAATGTATTCAGGATGCTGTTGGGGCTACCACGTTTCTGTAGTGTCTCAGGGATGATGTGGACTCCCAGACTGAGAGCTTGAAGTTCAAGGAAAAAAGAGATGCCAATTGTCTAATTTTTGTTTAGTTTTTAAAATTAAAATAAAACAATAGGCATCTCTTACTACCAGGCAACTGAAGAAAAGGACAGCGACAGATAAGAACTAAGTTAGAGATGTCAAATTAGTATTTTCCTTGAACTTGGCTGTGTTTTTAATCAATACGTTTTGAAATGACAACTATAATTGTATGAACAGTTTAGATTAATTTAAATTGACAGCTCTTATTAATATCTGTCTCTTTCTTGATTTATTGGAGAGAAAGAGATATAGATAGCTTAAAATAAGTTTAGCACGTGCACAACAGAATTGACACCAATACCCGTCGGAACGTGGCATGTCCGCCATTATAAGTGAAAGTTGTCGATTGAAATAGGGTTCGTATTTGACCTACATTTTCGAGTAAGCGTAATGTTGAGTACTTACCCAAGAGCCTCCTGCCTCTTCTCGATGTCTCCTATGTAAGGACTCTCTGTAGCCAGCAGCTTCTTCGCAAGCTCCTCACATTGGTTAAAACGTTCAGCGCCGCTCTCTACGCGATGACGAAGCTCGTCGAATTTTGAACGCAAGATCTAAGGGATAAAGATAATCTTTTTATACAAAAATCTTCTGTGCGTGTGTATGAAAGTAAACTCCTCCTGAACGGCTGGACTAATTTTGAAGCAAATTTTTATGTGTTTTCCAGTGTATTCGAGAATAGTTTAGATTCACAATTGGACCAGGTAGGTGGCGTTGGAGTCGAGTTGTAGCTTAGTATTGAAATTTTTAACACTTTTTTTAATAATATAAAATATTTTTTTTTATTCACTATTATTAATTTATATTTATTGAAATTTTTAACACTTTTCTTAATTTAAATTTATTAAAATTTATTTTCTACTTTTTAGTTTGGTTCTCTATAAAAAGCGTGTTTTTAGTTTTTTTTAACTTTTATTTTTATTTTAATGGCAGGACAACGTCTACCCGGCCCCGTAATTAATTAATAAGTACTTTATTTGCTACTTTAAAGGTACATATGATGGCTTCCTCACGAATTGGCGGGATGAGGCACAACATTGAGAGAAATGGAGGGAATGGGGGAAGCCTTTGCCCAGGAGTGGGAGAGCAACGGTTAGCAAAAAAAAAGGTACATAATATAATTATGGTAAACTTTATTTATATAAGGTTTCATTATATTCGAAATCATACAAACAAACCATTTTTACTTCTTTCAATTATTAGAATAGATTAAGGTTCCACATTTTGAATTTACGGGTACAATGTGACAACAATGTAACAAGTCATGCACGTTAAAAGAGATCTTAGATGAGGAACTTTCCACCTTATTTTCATTCCTCTAAAGCATAATATACATACCAACAGATGTTCGTAGTCTTGACCATAGTCTTCGCTGGAAGCTGCAGCGTACTGTTCTTGTATCCAGCTCTCTAGTTCTGCGCTCTCTGCTAGGTATTCATGTCTACGGACAAGTTTTATTTTACAGAAAAAAAACTAAATCAAAATTGGATCAGTCGTTTGGGTGCTACGGTGCCACTTTGAAGGGTAATGGGAACTATCTCTTAAGGGGGGTCAGTTCGGTTTAAAGAACTTTATTTCTCATTAAGACAATCGTCACTTACATGAGAACAATAAATCTTATTAGTAATTTTATAATAGTGCAGGTAGAAGAACAAAAAAGTAAGTATGATTATTGTCAACAAAATTTGAAGCGAGTTCACTGCCTTCCTAAGATAAGGCGGTGGCACAAGTTAAAAGATGTTGCAGTTTTAAGCGAAAATAACGACGATATAATAGGGTATTACACCCATTTTTGAAAAGTGTCTCAATGAAATGCTGTAGTGCTAATACGCCACCAAAAAAAAAACACAAAATTTTTATTCAATCGATAAGTGCCATAAAAATGCAGCTAAATTTTAAATTTTCAAATTTCGCGCGTAGTTTGACGAAAACACCTCTTACTGGACGCCATATTGCTCAGCGTAAATGACGTCAGTTCGTTTTGTATCAAATGAGCTCATATTAAATATGATAATTGTATATCAATAAAAATAATTAAAAGCATATTTTGTAATAGGTGTACTAATGAAAAAATTACGTTGGTTACGAAAATAATAAAAGTACAAAGCCTATATTACGCCAATCGGTTGACTGACAGTTGACAATTTTTTGTTTACACAGCCGTACGGCGTAATAACATGGCCACTACTATTTCACTGTTTTATAACAGGTTAAAAATACTGAAAACTTTGAATTGAATTAAAAAAATTGTTTTGTTATTTTATGAACTAAAACTTAAATTTTCCGACTTCTTTATGCCTAAACTGTCTCAATAACATATTTATTGATTTTTTCTCGTATCGAGTATAATACCCTATTAATATAATGTTTCGTCATTACAAATATGTCAATAATTTCTTTTTAAATATTTTCAGTGACAAAGTGTTGACAAAGTGTGAAGTTGAAAAAGTGTCCAGTTCTAAGCAGTAAATAACAGTTCCAAAACCCGCCACAATAGCGCTAGCGTAGGCACAGGGTATGGTATGAATGTAGCAGTTATTGACGGAGTGAAGTATGCCGAGTTAGAACATGTTTACCCGGTCGCAATTGTAGCGCCACCCTTTATCATCATCTACCTTCTTTTTTCCTACTATATTAGGGTCGGCTTCCAGTCTAACCGGATGCAGCTGAATACCAGTGCTTTACATGGAGCGACTGCCTATCGGACCTCCACAACCCAGTTACTGGGTAACACGATACCCCTTGGTAAGACTGGTTGTCTGACTTTCTGGCTTTTAACCACCCATAACGACTGTCAAAGATCTACGAATGACAGCCGGGACCAACGGCTTTACGTGCTTTCCGAGGCACGGAGGGAACTCGGTATGAAATGGATGGTCACCCATCCACAGACCGACCGCGACAAGCGTACCTTAAGCTTTGACCAATCGTAGTCTCGCTAAAACTCGAGAACGGCTGGCCCAATTTGGCTAGTTTTGGTCTTGAAATATTTGTGGGAGTCCAGGGAAGGTTTAAGCGGTTGACCACACATGTTACATATAAAAACACAGAATTAAAAGATTTAATAGGTGACATTCTGTGTTAGTACTTCGTTCTAACGTATTCTTCCAGGGCTTTTTTATATGTATACCATATTTTCCTGTTAAACATATCATCAGTTATTTTAAAACTTTCGCTAGAATTAATAAAAAAAAATGCATGTTTTAATTACCTGCATACACTCTCCACGAGAGCCTTCTGTCGCTGTGCCGCCAGTCTCTGCAGCCGCGCAAGGCTGTCGGCTAGTAGTGCGTGTCGCGCGAGCAGGGCTTCGCCCTCCGGATGCCCACCGTTGGCCATCGACGTGGCCACGTGGCCCATCTCGGCTATTATGGCCGCGTATGTGTCCAGTTCTAGCTCTACAGCCTGTAAAAAAAAGCCATAAACATAAGTCATAAAAAGTGGTTGGTGCAGTGGCTGAGCTATTTACTACGCTGCGTGTCGCGGGTTCGATTCCAGCACGGAATAAATGTTTGTATGGCCTATAGACAGTTGTTCCGGGTCTGGCTGTGTGTGTGCGTGAGTTTATACGTTTGTAAACACACCCACGACACAGGAGAGCTTTTTAGGGTGGGACCACGTTTAAACAAAATGAATGTATGTAGGTAATGTATTATTTTTTTAGATTACATATTTAAACTTTTGAGTACCTGGGCGACCGAGCTACGCTCGTATTTTTTATTCATGTTTTTTTTTTAAATGAAGCCTAGCTAGATCAATTTATCGCCCCCGAAACCCCCTGCAAAGAAAATTTCATGAAAATCGTTGGAGCCGTTTCCGAAATTCAGATATTAATTATATTGATTTATTACATATATATCCCACCAAAATCATTTTCATGTAAAATGTTGCCAAGACGCGAAACAAATGGCTCGCACTGTGAAAAAGTTATCAGTACGTCTATTCTGTTACAATCTCCCTCAGTGAACACCTAGGTGAAGTGAGCCGTCATCCGTCCGTCTGTATGTGGCTTGGCTGTTTCGCTACCGTTACATGAGCGCAAAGTGAAAAATGTATTCACTGTTCATTACTTTTCTGTTAAACAATAGTTCTTGTAGTAACGAAACAGCCAAGCCACATACATATTTTGACCAAGGTGTTGAGTTTGTGAAGTAAGGCTAGTTAAGTAGAGATTATAGGTAGAGATCTGATAACTTATTGACACTGCGAGCCATTTGCTCTCGTCTTGGCAACATTTTACATGAAAATGTTTTTGGTGGGATTTCAATGCTTTTTGTAAGTTGCCTTAGACAATATTTTTTTATTATGTTAATTTTTTCAAGTTATGGAACTTTTTTGTTGTTTGTGTACTAATACTAGCTTGCATACCAAATTTCAGCTTTCTAGGACTGCAGGAAGTACCCCAGAATTTTGATGATCATCAGTGAGTCAGTGACGAAATCGGGCTTTTATAGATATCAATAAATTCTAATGTATAAGAGCTATGCAATTGAAACTTTATAAATTTACTAAGTCTACTATTGACATCATATCCCGAGAATTTTGTTTATCTGGCATAATCCAAACCCAAGTTATGAGGGTTCAAAACAACGACGAAGTGCTTCGAGAAAAGGTAGGTAGTGCCCTTGCGGTTCGCTAGGCTATCGAATTGCACGTTTGAAGGTATTAGATTCTAATCTATTCTTACCTTATGCCTCGTCAACAAATGCGTAGCTCTATGTCTATCCTTCGCCAGATCAGCGTGTGCAAGCGCCGCCGCTTTATCATTAAGCCAGGCGTCGACTTCAAGCGCGTCGTGCATGAACTGTTGCGCTTTAAGCGCTGCCTCCAGCTTAGCACCGCGACTGTCAGCGGCTTCCGACACTGACGTGTAGCCGGCTTCTAGTTCCTCGCAGAGAGCTTCGATCTGAGGAGAAAGGGGTAATATGAACCTTTTGTAGTGATGAGCAGGTTGTGGGTTTGCAACCGGGCATGGCTAATTACTAATGTGACATTTTCTACTTTCTTTCTATATCCCATCGTACCCATCAACATGATTCATCATCATCATCATCATTTATCATTATCATTCATCTTCATTAAATTTAGTCATCATCATTCAACATGAATCATAATCGTGAATCATTTATCATCATCATTCAAAATCCATTCGTTCATCTTTATTCATTACCACCATCATTAATCATCATCATCGTCATTCATCATTACCTTAATTTATCATCACACATCATAATTTCAACATCATCATCAGCATTTTCATTCATTCATCTTCATCATCATCATTTAAAATCCATCATCTTCATTAATCACTACGATTATCAATCATCACCCATCATTGTCAATCATCATCCATCATTGTCAATCATCAACATCATTGTTATTGCTCATCACCATCCCTTATCATTATGGTCATGAATCACCCATCATCATTATCGTCAATCATTCATCATCATTCAATTCATCAAAATTCATTATTATCATCGTCCTCCATCATCATATTTAAAAATACAACATCTCCATTCAATATCACCATCAGCATCGTCATCAATCATCATCATCACCATCATCATATTCACCAATTAATTATTACCTTCCCTTTTTCATCATTCATCTTCATCATCATCATTCAAAATTCATTATTCTCAATCATCACCACCATCATCAATCATCATCATCATCACTATCATCAATCATCCATCATCTATCATTCCCTCAAACCCTTACCTTCTCCCTCTGTGGATGTCCATCTTCAACGAGAGAGTTTCCATGCGCGATCACTCTCTCTATGAGCGGTCTTCTGCCCACCAGCTCAGCCTTCAGCTTGCCATGTTTCTTCTGGGCTGACTGCGCCGCGTGGAGGTCTGTAGGCATCACCTCGGAGGCTGCGGCTGCAGATCGCTCTGATAACCAGTCCAGCTCTCCTGCCACTTCTGCTGCGAATTTGTGGAGTCTGAAATACAAGGAAATGAATAAAGACCGCTGCACACTTGTAACGCCCGACGACACCACACGCGCGCTTATTGGCCAAATGAAGACTAGCAGCTTCACGAGATGTAATGTAGCCAAGAAGCTTATAGGTAAAAGTGGAGGCAACACTCTGAACAAATAAGTGAAACCAACTGTGGGCAGACGAACGAAGAACGAGACAGTGATATGTGTTTTCTTTATCTTATGTATGCATTCAGAAAGAGAGCGTCTGCCCACAGTTGGCTTCACTTAGGTATTTGGAGTGTTGCCTCCACTTTTATCTACAAGCTTCTTGAATGTAGCCAATGAATTCGTGTTTTAAGTGTGTTTCCACCTTTAAGTAGGTGACACCACCAATCAATTGACATACTTTTTATTGACTGTAAAAACGCAATTCCCCCATAGATTCTGTATGATAATTTATACTTATGACGTCACTTGTAGGTTGTCATTTGCAAACTTTATTGACTAACTATTTATTGTTTTTATAGCAAATGTAAAGTGCTGTACAGTGTGTTGTAACTTGTAGTGTAGCGATTGTATAATAGAATACATAAACTTATGCCTATTTACTCTCTGACTAAACATGAAGTTAAAATCAAACTAACAAGTTGGTTGCAGAAGTTGACGTATGAAGAAACCGAAAATCTTATTGCAATAGGGTATTTTACTCTAAACGAGAAAAAATCAATAAATATGTTATTGAGACAGTTTAGGCATAAAGCAGTCGGAAAATGTAAGTTTTAGTTCATAAAATAACAAAACCAATTTTTAAATTCAATTCAAAGATTTCAGTATTTTTAATCTGTTCTAAAACACCGTGAAATAGTAGCGGCCATGTTATTACGCCATAAGGCTGTGTAAACAAAAAAATTGACAATTGTCAGTCAACCGATTGGCGTAATATACGCTATGTACTTTTATTATTTCCGTAACCAACGTAATTTTTTCATTATTACACCTAGTACAAAATATGCTTTTAATTATTTTTAAATGATATACAATTATCATATTTAATATGAGCTCATTTGATACAAAACGAACTGACGTCATTTACGCTGAGCAATATGGCGTCCAGTAAGAGGCGTTTTCGTCAAACAACGCGCGAAATTTGAAAATTTAAAATTTCGATGCATTTTTATGGCACTTATCGATTGAATAAAAATTTTGTGTTTTTTTTGGTGGCATATTAGCACTACAGAATTTCATTGAGACACTTTTCAAAAATGGGTGTAATACCCTATTGTATCATAGTCTAACTAAATGTCTAACTGTATTTAATTTAAGGCTTTTTTGTTTAATTTACGATGTTGTTTAAATAAGTTCTTGCATGACGCTTAATTTGTATGCCAATATACCTGGAGGAACTTTGACTCCTAAAACACAGGCTTTTGGCCTAGTTTAGGAGTAATTCGTTTACCCTTTAATGAGACCCTATTGTACAATCTTATTTTAAAATCCTTGGATTACAAGGATTTAGGATAGGTTGTTTTTCTGTGTACAAATAAACATTTATTATATTATTAACTAAACATCTAATTTTACAGTAAATTGAAAATTAGTCAGAATTTCAGGGCTATTATTACGTGCTTTTTTAAAGGAGTTTTATTGTAAAATAAAAGTATAGCATAAGTTACTCCATATAACATTAGCTATGTGCCAGTGAAAGTCCCGTCAAAATCGGTCACGCCGTTTCAAAGATTATTCAAAACAAACAGACAGGCAAACAAAAAAATTGAAAATTTACTTTCTTAAGCATTTAGTAATAAAAAGCTTATTTTGACATTACAAACAGACACTTTTTATTTATTTGTATAGATACTTACTGCAAGCTACTTTCAAGCGCCTGCCTCCTCTTAGCTGCTGGCGGCTGCAGAGCCCTCACAGCCTGCAGTAAGGCTGCAGAGTCCCTCTCAATGGCCGCCGCGTCGAAGTGCCCTCCAGACACCAGGTCTGCGCCCTGGTCTGAGAGGGAAGTCGCTTTGGTTTCCCAGAGAGACAACTCTTGTTCTAACGCCTGGTGGGAAAGAAATATTGTTTTAGATTTAGGTTTTTTAACTGACTTAAAAAAAAAGGATGTATTTTTTTATGTATGTTCACCGATTTCTCCGCCAATTGTAGATGGATTTTGAAAATTCTTTTTTTGATGGATAGGGTATGCTTCTGAAGTAATCCCATATAAATTGTATCGAAATTGATACAACACTTTTTGGACAAATCAACAAAAAGCAAAAAATTCAACATAGATGAAGTTTTGGTTTGTGGTTCAGCAAAAGTTTTGATAACGACTTTCAATCTTTGTTTTAATTGTGTTACCGTTTCGTATGGATGAAGGAAGAAGGTACTAGAAAGCGGAAAATAAAAGCACTCTTTACAAAAAAGAGAACCGCCTTCAAAAACTGAGAGATACATTTTTTCTTTTATGACGTTCATGATTTTAATTTTGGACTTAAAACAATGTATAGTTCTTTAATACTACTTTCAAATACTATTACTTACTTGATGTTGGTTTAATAATCTCTTGCAGCTTCTCAGATCTGTACCAATCTCCTCACTCTTGAGCTGTCTCTCCAAATCAATGAGACGGGCCTTTGCATCTTCAACAGATCTGCACAAAATGGAAGAGTAATTTAAGATATAGTCAAATTCAAATTAGATAGAAATAGATCGGATTGGTTGGCGATCTCTAGGGGACGGCAATAGGCCGATATAATGATGATGATGATGAATCTGGGGGGGTTATTTTGATTGTACGGTCATTTTAATGAATGGGGATATTTTTATTGCACAGGAATTCTATGAAATGACAATATTTCGATTGTGAGGAGTAATTCAATCTTATGTAGAATATTCCAACTGTGGAGTAATTCTATCGAATTGGAATATTTCCACTGTGGGGTAATGCTAATAAATGAGCATACCTCAAATGTGGGGTAATTCTATCAAATGAGTATATTTCAACTATAGGGTAATTTTATCAAATGAGCATACCTACCTCAAATGTGGGGCAATTCTATCAAATGAGAGTATTTCAACTGTGAGGTCATTTTATCAAATGAGAGTATGTCAACTGTGAGGTCATTCTATCAAATGAAAATATTTCAACTGTGAGGTGATTCTTTCAAATGAGAATATTTCAACTGTGCGGTCATTCTATCAAATGAGAGTATTTCAACTGTGAGGTCATTCTATTTAATGAGAATATTTCAACAGTGAGGTCATTCTTTCAAATGAGAATATTTCAACTGTGAGGAAATTCTTTCAAACGAGAGTATTTCAACTGTGAGGTAATTCTTTCAAACGAGAGTATTTCAACTGTGGGGTAATTCTATCAAATGAGAATATTTCAACTGTGAGGTAATTTTATCAAATGAGAAATGTCAACTGTGAGGTAATTCTATCAAATGAGAATATTTCAACTGTGAGGGAAATCTATCAAATCCAAACAAATTATATCTCTTTAAAACATTAATAAAAGAACGCATCATCTTCGTCCCTCACCTTCTATGTTTCCTCTGTTGCGCCGCTTGCCTCAGCTTGCTGCCCTTGTCTCTGGAGGCGGCTACCAGCTCCTCCCAGGCTGTCTGAAGCCCTGACAGGTGTTCCGACACCTCAGCAGAACGAGACGGGTCTGACTTCTGGAGGGATTGGCCGATCTGACGGGGAAAATTGTAACCGTAAGTATTTGGAGTTGTACACTCAATGTGTGATATATTATTTTTAACCAACTTCATAAACGGAGGTTTTCAATGCGACTGTATTTTATGTATGTATGTTAAGCAATTTCTCCGATATTTGTGGTTTTATTTTTAATGGATAATATTTGCCTCAGGGTCGTGGCCAATATGTATTTCATGAAAATATTTGACCTCTGAGTGTAGAAAATTAGGGGATGTCTTAATTTTATAGATGTTCACCGACTTTATGAACATTTGATAAAATAATTGATGTGAGCATATGAGCACATGAGCTCCAGTACCACTCTCACGCACACATGAACAACAAGTCTTACGGTGACGTCATCTGACGCTTACGCGTCTTACACATCACAAATTGTATATGTTGAGCTAAATCCAGTATCTCTATGTGTGATATATGTCAGCTGAATCCGTTCAGCTGTTAAACCGTGAAACATCAATCACTCACTCTCACTCACACTCACACACACACACACACAAACGCGGGCGCGGCGACGTGGTTGGCGCAGTGGTTGAGCAATCGACTGCTGCGCTGCGTGTCGCGGGTTCGATTCCCGCACGAATCAAATATTTGTACGGCCTACAGATAGTTGTTCCGAGTCTGGCTGTTTATGTATGTGAGTTTATATGTTTGTAAACGCACCCACGGTACAGGAGGAATTCCGAGTGTGGAGCAACGTTTTTTTTAAAATAAAATGATGATAGATGTGTTAATACATGAGTAATTTCCCTAAAGACGAGTTAGTGATTTGATTAAATCCCTATAGTGTTTTAGTGAAATAAACAAGTCAGGACTTGTAATAGCTCTATGTTTCGCTTGTTACCACTCCCCTTCACCACACTGCTTCCAATTGCATCATTTCCTGCATGCACACTCACCAATTGTACTATCAGTCTAAATAGGGTATTACATCCATTTTTGAAAAGTGTCTCAATGAAATTCAGTAGGGCTAATATGCCACCAAAAAAAAACACAAAATTTTTATTCAATCGATAAGTGCCATAAAAATGCATCTAAATTTTAAATTTTCAAATTTCGCGCGTAGTTTGACGAAAACGCCTCTTACTGGACGCCATATTGCTCAGCGAAAATGACGTCAGTTCGTTTTGTATCAAATGAGCTCATATTAAATATGATAATTGTATATCATTTAAAAATAATTAAAAGCATATTTTGTAATAGGTGTAATAATGAAAAAATTACGTTGGTTACGAAAAGAATAAAAGTACAAAGCCTATATTACGCCAATCGGTTGACTGACAGTTGACAATTTTTTGTTTACACAGCTGTATGGCGTATTATCATGGCCGCTACTATTTCACGGTGTTTTATAACAGATTAAAAATACTGAAAACTTTGAATTGAATTTAAAAATTGGTTTTGTTATTTTACGAACTAAAACTTACATTTTCCGACTACTTTATGCCTAAACTGTCTCAATAACGTATTTATAGATTTTTCTCGTATAGAGTAAAATACCCTATTATATCTCACATACATCCATTCACCCATCCTTACTGTCGCGTTTATAATAGTAGTAAAAAAACTTACACTTTCAACGTTACGCAGTTGTTTCTCGTTAGCTTGCAGTTCCCTCTCAAACGCTTCATGCTTCTGAAGTTTACGTTCCAAGTTGGCTAGGTCCCTGTTCGAAACACATAAAAAAGTAAAGTTAACTAAAGGAAATAAATAGTAGTTACGAGATTATTGATTAATTGAAAACTTAATTTTAGATAATTGAAGGAAAAAGAGTTCTGTTGACGCTACATTTGTCACCCATACTACACTGTCTGACACCCATAGTACAGGGTCTCCCTAGTTTGGGGTCAGATGGCCGTGTGTGAAATGTCCCCACATATTATTATATTATTATTATTTGTTTTGGTGACTAGTAAATAATTTATCTTCTTCCACAAGTTATGTACTAAATCTAGTGGGTGAAGTGACCTTTTAGACAAAAATTGCCTGTTTTAAAACACTTCGCTTTTCCGAAGCTTAAAGTTACGTGGTGTACTACAATTATGAATCTTATTATCTACATAAAGAAAAATACGCCACATTTTGAATTTACATAATTAAGAAAAAAAAACCGGACAAGTGCGAGTCGGACTCGCCTACCGAGGGTTCCGTACATATTTGTAGGTAGATATTCATACTTCTATACTAATCCATACCTACTACCCATACTTTAATCTACTTAATATTATAAATGCGTTTTTTGCGACATAAACGGCCGTATCTTTTTTTCACGTTAACATAGAGGGTTGATTTTTTTTACAGCATCAAGGGACCGTAGACTTGAGTATATGGTTTAAATTTCAACTTGATACCTCCACGCGTTCCCGAGATAAAGGGTCTTGACAGACAGACAGACAGACGGACAACAAAGTGATCCTATAAGGGTTCATTTCTTTTGAGGTCCGGAACCCTAAAAATGTCAAAAACCACTCTTTTCAATCAAGTTTTTACAAAATCCTGATTACTTTATTCATATTGCTTCTATATGTGATAACAATGTAGTGAAAGGCATTACAAAACAATAAATATAAGCCATGGCAGTCTAGAGATCAGTCAGTTCTTTCAGTCTCAACTAGAAGTTGGAAAAAGATACCTATTCTCTTAGAAGTATTTTGTACTGTACCTGTAACTCTGGTCCTTAGCTGTCCTAGTCTTGTCCTGAATCCAATTCTGTAACTCTTCGGTTGCGGCAACGAACTGAAAGAAAAAAATACTTTTAGTTTTTTTTACACTCGTATAACCGTAACGTATTATATTAGTCTGAAATCGCCAATCCGTGTTGAGTAAGCGTGGTAATCACTAATAATATATGGGGACATTCACACACGGCCATCTGATCCCAAACTAGGGAGACCCTGTACTATGGGTGTCAGACAGCTGATATACATACACAAAAAAAAACCTACTTCCTTGACTATAATATGTATAATTTATGTGTGTGTGTTTAATATAAAATGCAGGTATCCTATAGAATTTTTAACTTTGTACACATTGTGTATACATTTTTATTTGTATAGACTTGCATGCCAACACCAAAGGGCGAAATGTGTTTAAGCACTTTAAATATTTATGTACCATCTCTGTACCTACCACATTTTAAGCAAATAAATGATTTTGATATCTTTGATCTTCAACAAAGATTTTCTTTGACATTTCAATACAATCATGCTCGTGTCTTCTCTGTATGAGAAGAGAATGTAGTCCTGCAGTGGGTCAGGCTAGCATTATTATTACAAAGTCAAAGTCAAATCATTTATTTCAATTAAACCATTAAAAGGCACTATTGAACGTCATAAAAAAAAAGTTGATCCTAGTTGCCCATTCAACTTCAACAAATGTGTACAATATTTTGCATTTACAGTTTATAGATACATAACTATACGTGAATACGATGGACCTTGCCGAAACACTATATTGAACAATGTACGGTCACCAAAAGAGATAAGTATCCATGTCGTCGGAAATAGTTGAAGTTTACTTAGAAACCGATGGATGTGTATGAATAAAATAAAATACAATTAATAGAGAATAAACAGTTCAATGATTTAATTAAATTTCATTTGAAAGCCTCCATTGGTTTCTAAGAAATCTTCAACTATTTCCGACGACAAGGAATCTCTTTTGGTGACTGTATACCAGATAAAGAATAATAATAATAATATGTGGGGACATTTTCACACACGGCCATCTGACCCCAAACTAGGGAGACCCTGTACTATGGGTGTCAGACAGCTGATATACATATACAAATACATTTTTTTTTTGTTGTAAATACATACATATATAGATAAACAACACCCAGACACAAAGCAAACACAAGTGCTCATCACACCAATGTTTACCCTGGGCGGGAATCGAACCCGCAACACGCTGCGCAGCAGTCGATCGCTCAGCTACTGCGCCAACCGTGTCGTCCGAATGACAGCTAAGTTGTATAAATAGACACATTTGAAAAAGTAGATAACAACTCCTTACATTTCAACAAACTATGAATTAGTGTGTGAACCAGAGCAAGAACACAAGAAGTACACTTCTATCACAGTAAAAAATAATTGTGGTTAAAGAATCTTTATTTTCTCAAAAGAAATTTACTAAAAACTTCGCTTAATGAGAAATGTTTAAACTACTTACTTATAAGTATAATAATTGGTGAGCAGAGCTAGAATGACATGCACAGTATCAAATAAAAGAAGACAACATCATTTAACGTACATACATAACAGGTCATTGAAGGTAGCAGTAAAAGATTCATGCGAAACAAAAATCAATTTTTGTGGGTAAATTAAAAACATAAACCAGGGCCGGACTTAAATTTTGTCAATAATATAAGATTTCAACTGAGTTTTAAATGTTTGGAAACTTTTAGAAGTTTTTATTTCTTTTAGTAGTTTATTGAACATCTGTGCCCCTTCGTAGGTAATATTTTTCTTTCCATAATTCGTACGTGTTCTCGCGAGACAGATATCATTTGCGCTACGAAGAGGTCTTAACCCTTCTTCGGTGTTAGTTTTCAAAATTAGCTCCGAGTGTATTTTTTTATCTTTAATTTTTTTGATTAGGATTTTTGTGGAGAATTCCTTGCTTCGTACCTGTTGATGTGCCAGACTAGCGAGTAGCGCGCGGCGTCGCTCGGCGGCCGCGTGTCGCACGTTGTCACGACGCTGTAGCACCGCGGTGCGGCGGGCTGCGATACTAATGACAAAAAAAAACACTAGGTAAATCACATCAAATAGATGAAAAAAAAATGTTAATGCTCAAAATATAAAAAATGTTAACCTACGGTAAAAAATATAACGTTTAAACACCATTACCCCATGGAAAAATAAAAAAAAACTCTAAATGGAATAACTAAAAAAACTCTAAATGGAAAAACTAAAAAAAACTCGAAACGGAAAAACTAAAAAATCTCGAAATGTAAAAGTAAACTTTAATTACAAAAAAGACAACCGCCTTCAAAAACCAAAAAGTGAAAAATAACTTTAAAACAGAACACACATGACTTTAGTTTTGGAAGTCGGTGGCTTGGCTGTTCTATTTGTTGTTTTGTATTGCCACCGACTTCCAAAACTAAAGTCATGTGTGTTCTGTTTTAAAGTTATTTTTCACTTTTTGGTTTTTGAAGGCGGTTGTCTTTTTTGTAAAAAAGCTTTTTTGTGTTTCGCTTTTAAGTACTTCCTTATCATCCAAATCCATTAAGAAAGGGCAACACAGTCAAAACAGAGATCGTAAGTACAAGGTGAGAACATTACAACATCATCCATGTATATTTTTTATGTTACAGTCGATTTTTTCAAAAAGTGCTGAATTAATTTCGATAAAATTTATATGGGACCACCCTTAAGGCATACCCTATCCATCAAAAAAAGATTTTTTAAAATAGCTTTACATTTGCTGGAGAAATCGCGTAACAAATATACAAAAAATAAAAAACATACAGACGATTTGAGAACCTCCTTCTTTTTAAAGTCGGGTTGAAAAGGAGGCCCATACTATGGTCAAAAAAAAAAATGAATACTAACTGTTCAGCAGCATAATGCGGTATCTTCTCTAGGGCCTCCGCCCTCTGCACGAACGCAACCAGGCGCTCGTCCTGCGCCGCCAGGCGAGCTTCCAGCTCCTCGTGACGCTTCACTAGGGCTTCAGCCTCGTCCACTGATGACTGTAGGTAAAAATAACATCGTTTATTTAGTAAAAAAAAAGTGGTCATAAAGAAACATAATGGCTAACATATATAACATAAGCAAATAATGGCTTCCGTCGAGGTGGGCGGAGCTTATTGCTTGGGCCGAGCGTGCCTCTCTATTGCTTGTTCCGCGCTCTCGCTTACACGCTCAGGCACAAATATATTGCTGTGACCTATCAGGGTTCTTATCAGGAAACTTATGTTTCTTATGTAAGTATCATCTTTTAAGAGCGCCCATCCCCATCGAACGAACTTCAGCGCGAGCGTGATTGAATTTTTTTTTGTTTCAACCAACGCAAAGATCGAAAACAAACGAGTGAGTGAGAACGCGATAACATCACAGGAAAATTAACGCGCGGAAATTTTACAAAACTTGTTCCAGGACATACGTGTTTTTGAAAAAGCCTTACGAATTTTAGATAAAAGTGTTTGCAATTTAGAATCTCCATTACATGTGCCAGGTTTCTATGAAGCTGTTTTTTTTACTTTTTCAATGTATGAGTGCATTATGAACGGCCAAAGTTCAGATAAAATTGTGCAAAAAAGCTGATTTTCGGACGTGTTTACTGAATTTATTTCTCAAAAAAGTTTACTTTTGGCTTCATACAAACCTAGATTTAAACCACAAGATACCTGTGTGTTAAATTTTTTTGGGAAATAATGGGCTATAACGTCGTAATCGCGTACGAGCGTTTGTATGGGAAATATGACGGGATGGGCGCTCTTAACAAAAAACAAATCAATAGAACAACAAATAAATTAATAGACGTTGTAAGCTAGTGTTCTTACCCCGAACTGCTTGTATTCCAAGTAAGCCTCATGCGCGCCGCTGGACGCATCAATCTGATCACATTCACGATTGAAGCTCTGCAGTTGTACCAACTGTTTCAAATACGCGTCTTTCTCCTGCCATTCTGTGAAGAAAAGTATATCTAAATAAGCATAAAAATATCATTTATTTACTTTTTTTTTTATTTGTTTATTACTCATCAACATCATGTCAACCTTTACACTCCCACTGCTTAGCAAAGGTCTCCCCCAAGGGAGGGGGGGAAGAGAGGGGTTCTTTTTTTTGGGACAAGCCCGCCACGTTATGCCTACTGTAAATCCTGTAAGCCAGAATCAACAGTAGTGAACAACAAAAAAGCGACGAAGCAATGAGCTCGACGAGTCCCAGAAAAACCATTCAACTGTATTGGATCATCATCATGTCAACCTTTAGACGCCCACTGCTGGGCATAGGTATTCCCTGAGGGGGAGGGGGCCGTAATCGCCATGCTTGGCCGATGCATGTTGGCGATCGCAGTAGGTGTTATGGTACTCAGAAGGCCGCTGCTGCCCATCCTCTGGTCAATATCCCTCTGTCGCCTTCTACGACACCCACGGGTAGCTACGCACGGTGCTATTGGCGACCGGCACCACACGACACAGTTAGTATGGAAGTCTGGATTATTAATGTGTACAGTACCTTTAGCGACAGCTTGGTGGTCATTCTCCAAGCTCTTGATCTTGTCTGCGACGTCTGTTAGCGCTGGGTTGTTGGCCAGCAGCTGTTTACCAAGACCTATGACTTCCTTGTACCTTGGGTAGAAAGAACATTAATAATTAATTATGTATGACTTATTTTTAAATGCACATTAAAAAACTTATCACCCTTCAATTTATTTACATCAATTAAATATTTTAAACATCAAAATAATAATTGAAATGCAAACAAACCAAATCTTTAGCAAAACTAGTAAGTCTAAAAATTGATTTACTATTTATTTATTACATTTTATCTGAACAAAAAAAAGAAAAAAAAAACAATTAAACAAATATTAAAAATAAAAATAATTATTTTATGTACAATTCCAATAAAAAGGAAGGGGGACTTATAGGGCATCAAAACTCGTCCACATCGCTGTCAACGGGGCATATTCCCAACACGTTGTATGGTAATGCATCCGAAGATATGCATCAATTCTATATTATAATATTTTTTCCTCTGGCAATGGGGGCTTTTGCCCAGGATTGGGTCAAAAATACAGTAGAACCTCGATTATCCGAATTAATTAAAACCGAGACTGGTTCGGATAACCAAACTTCGAATAATCGAACTTTTGATGTGGGATTTTTGAGACAACAATGTAAGAAATATGTACATTCATACATTAAAATTGCGCGCGGAATCTCCGTAAGTAGACTAAAAACGTTTGATGAAACAAAACGCTCGATACCTACTTATGCGCACTGGCAGCGAGCAACAAATTCGCGCTAACGTTCGGATTGAACGATCGCATAAACTAAGTCAGCGGATAATTTCGGAATTCGGATAATTGAGGTTCGAATAATCGCGGTTCTACTGTAACTAGAAAAAAAAAACAAAACGTTATGTAAAGTTAGAAACTTATACTCACTCGTCATCATGAGCCTTGATGTCGTCCATCAGTTCTTGATGTTGTTTGTGAAGAGCTTCGGCAGTCGCTACATCTTTAGCGCTCGCTTCTTGAGCCAACTGCTCGCGCACTTTCTGTTGATAAGAGATAACGGATTTATATTATTCTTAGTTGAAGGAATTGCATGGCTTCTAGTTTTCCATAGGTGACTACAGCCGACTCCTTTCCTCTCCCTCTAATTCTATCTCTCTTCCTCTCACCTGTATCCATTGCGTTAATGTGGTGGTACTACTGCCAAAGATCAGATGTTCCATAGCGAACTCCATCTCTCTAACTCTATCTATCTCTTACCTACATCTAATGCTTTAACGTGGTGGAAATCCTGCCAAAGATCTGATGTCCCACAGCCGACTCTTTTTCTCTGACTCTATCTCTATGTATCTCTATATATTGATCTCGCTCTATCTCTTACCCGCATCCAGTGCGTTAACGTGGTGGAACTCCTGCTAAAAATCTGGTGTGTCACAGTCGACTCTTCCTCTCTAACTCTATGTCTATCTATCTCACTCTATCTTTTACCTGCAGCCAGTGCGTTAACATGGTGCAACTACTGCCAAAGATCTGGTGTCCCACAGCCGACTCCTTCTCTCTGACTCCATCTCTATTTATCTCGCTGTATCTCTTACCTGCATCCAGTGCGTTAGCGTGGTGGAACTCCTGCCAAAGATCTGGTGTCCCACAGCAGACTCTAGCCGACTCCTTCTCTCTGCTGCTTGAGCCTGACATCTCTCCCACATCTGCTGTATCTCCTTCTGGCGACCTTCCACGTTGCCTCGCTCGTTCGGGTATTGAGATTTCACCCTGGGAAGGACAGTTAAAAATAAATTCTAAAGTACTTAAAGTTCATTTATTTCGCTTTTATGGGACTATTTGAGTGATTCGGAATCGTTGTTATTATCTTTCGCGTGGTATAACTTTGGTTTGTAAATATTGTAAGTGTTTCACGCCAGTACCACACTGGCGTGAAATACTTACCATTAAAAGTTATGTATGTTAAAAATAGGTGATGAGGCCTTAAAGTGATGTTGCAAAAGCAAAAAATAGGGATTATAGCTGTCTTTCGAAAGGTCTAAAGTGATGTTGCAAAAGTAAAAAATGGGGATTATAGCTAGGTCTTTCGAAAGGTCTAAGGCCGATACTTTCCGGGACCTTAGAATAATGTTACCATAGTAACAAATTAAGCTTTAACTTGGCCTTTCGAAAAGTATAAATAATTTTATCTGAACTAGCAAAAATAAAAGTATTATGTACAGTCATGAGCAAAAACATGCAAACAGTTGGTCTCATTCTAAACTGATTTTCTCCTAAACTAATGATTGAAATGTTATGGGGTTACGAATAGGGTATTTTTGATCCCAAACTACTATGAAATAGGTTTTATCTATAAGTTGAAATAGTTATTTCACGGGAATATTGCTTTTAAATTTTGCAATCTGTATACATATTTATACTCGTGACTGTACAACTCCAAGAAACAAAGAAGGGGGGAGCGTAACGGGCACTAAAAATCTCGTCCACATCGCTGTCAACGGGACACGTGCCCAACAGGCTGGCAGCATTGCCACGTTGTATGGCAATGCTGATTCTTTGACCCAAGAATAGACCAGCCTTCGGGTCACGTGAAGAGTCGACCAGCCGCTTGGTACCGTGCGAAAAACAATAGGGTATTTTACTCTATACGAGAAAAAGCTATAAATATGTTATTGAGACAGTTTAGGCATAAAGCAGTCGAAAAATGTAAGTTTTAGTTCATAAAATAACAAAACAAAAATTTAAATAGTAGCGGCCATGTTATTACGCCGTACGGCTGTGTAAACAAAAAATTGTCAACTGTCAGTCAACCGATTGGCGTAATATAGGCTTTGTATTTTTATTATTTTCGTAACCAACGTAATTTTGTCATTATAACCCCTATTACAAAATATACTTTTAATTATTTTTAAATGATATACAATTATCATATTTAATATGAGCTCATTTGATACAAAACGAACTGACGTCATTTACGCTGAGCAATATGGCGTACAGTAAGAGGCGTTTTCGTCAAACTACGCGGCGAAATTCGAAAATTTAAAATTTAGATGCATTTTATGGCATTTATCGATTGAATAAAATGTTGTGTTTTTTTGGGTGGCACATTTTTTTTTTTTATTTGCTTTTTGCGGCTGTGATATCACTGCGACCAGAGTTGGTCTATTGTGATCGCCGCTTGTGTTGGTAAGAGATCACCGACAAACCCTGCAGCTGTTATGAACTGCAGGATCTGCTTTGGGGCGATCTCCATTAGTTCATCCGGGCTTAACAGGTATTTGCCCAGATGATTGTTGCGCTTGTGCATTAGTGCTCCGCATTCCCCCAGAAGGTGAAGTGGCGTTTCATCAGCCTCATTACAGCGTCTCGTAATACCCTATTTTAGCACACAACATCAGCGCATTATTGTAAGACTTTTATTGGTTTTGCAACTACATGACCTACTTTTTATCTACAACTGGTTTAAGCAAGCTTATATTTCAAAAACTATTCTTACTTTTCCATTTCATATCGTTTGATAAGGCTGCGTGGAAAGATAAAAGAAATTAAATCCACTGAAACTCATCGGTGTTCTGTGGTTCGCCATAGGACAGCATCATGCTTATGGAGTGTAGATGTAATGAGAACTATCTCTGTGTGTCAAAATGTGTCACATAACGGTAGCTGTTAAAAAAAAATCTATCTCGGCATACTTCAATCCGTCAACAGCTGCTACATTCATACCATACCCTGTGCCTACGCTGCGCTAGTGCCATTTTGGCCGGTTTTGGAACCGTTACTTCACGACGTTCAAAGACGTCCACTGTTGAACGTCTGCCTCCCCCATAGAACGCCACAAGTCCTGCAACCTGCCGCTTGCATCCACCGGTTACCCGCGACCTTGACGATGTCGTCGGTCCATCTGGTGGGAGGCCTACCAACGCGGAGTCTTCCGTCTTCAATAATTCAATCATTCATTTCATTCATTCACTCATTGAATACTTACGAGTCCGCCAGCAAGCTGATGGTGTTGACTTTCTCTCTGACTGGTTCCAGTTCCCTCTCCAGTTGCGCATGTCTCCTCTGCAACGCTCTGACGGTCCGAAGGTCTGATGCTGGAGCGGAGCTGGCAGCCAACTGGTTCTCCTTCTCTGCCATCCAGTCGAGGGCCTCGTCGCAGGTGCGGCTGAAGAGTTCCACGCTGTGGGAGAGAGAAGGAATATATTATTAACAGGGAACAGAAAAAACTATAGTGAAAGAAAAAGAAAGAAAGAAAAAGCATTTATTCGCACCCCAGGACAAAAACACGCAAAAAAAACATAATTAAAAAAAAAAGAAACGAAAATTGGTCCTGTACGATGCCAAAAGGCCCCTATCTCAGCATGGTGCTGTAACATTAAAAAAACGTCACAGCGCTGATTTTTTTATTATTAGTGGAAGCGCCCATGTATGCGTGTCGCAATTATGCGGAAAATATGTAAAATAATAACAACCTTTCGTCAGTTGTATTAAGTGTTAATTTTGTATGAAAAACAAATTCAACTTTGACGAAAAGCTTATTTGTTACCGCGCAAACAGGGTGTTTCAAACTACGACACCCGTTATTCTTATTGAATACATTTATTCATAGTTGTCATTTTTCAACTAACTCAAAAAAAAGGAGGTTCTCATTTCGGCACGTATATTTTATTTTATGTTTGACCAAGTATAATTTTTTTTCGGTGGTCGTACTTTTTTTAATTTCATGAATATGTTTCACCCAAGGGTAGAAAATTAATGATGACTGGATTTTTTTGGTGTTACCATTTCATAATTAATTTGTATGATAAGAAGTAGGCACTAAAAGTTTTTTACAAATGGCGGGATCTAATAGGGTATTTTACTGTATATGAGAAAAAATCTGTAAATATGTTATTGAGACAGTTTAGGCATAAAGCAGTCGGAAAATGTAAGTTTTTGTTCATAAAATAACAAAACAATTTTTTAAATTCAATTCAAAGTTTTCAGTATTTTTAATCTGTTATAAAACACCGTGAAATAGTAGCGGCCATGTTATTACGCCATACGGCTGTGTAAACAAAAAATTGTCAACTGTCAGTCAACCGATTGGCGTAATATAGGCTTTGTACTTTTATTATTTTCGTAACCAACGTAATTTTTTCATTATTAAAAATAATTAAACGCATATTTTGTAATAGGTGTACTATTACAAAATATGCTTTTAATTATTTTTAATGATATGCAATTATCATATTTAATATGAGCTCATTTGATACAAAACGAACTGACGTCATTTACGCAGAGCAATATGGCGTCCAGTAAGAGGCGTTTTCGTCAAACTACGCGCAAAATTTGAAAATTTAAAATTTAAATGCATTTTTATGGCACGTATCGATTGAATAAAATTTTTTTGTTTTTTTTTGGTATCATATTAGCACTACAGAATTTCATTGAAACACTTTTCAAAAATGTGTGTAATACCCTATTCGCGTTGGTGGCAATACAAAACAACAAACAAAACCAAAGCTGCCGACTTGCGAATTTAAAGTTATTTTTTACTTTTTGCGGGCGGTTGCCTTTTTTGTAAATAAGTTTTTTAAATTAATGATCTTTAGTCATAGGATACATGAAGTGGGCTGCCGCTTCAAGACGATTAAAAAAGCCACGGTGTTTATATCAGAGCTTCTCATAAATCCAGGGTTTCTTACCTCGAAGCGCCTTCCAAGCTCTTCTCTTTCTGCTGCTTCAGACGCAGCAGGCGGTCCCACTGCTGTCGTAACTGTTGCCGCCTGGCAGTGGCCTTAGCAGCCTGGCTGTGCTTGGCTGCCACTAGCTCTTCAGCTGCAGCGTCAATGTGCTCCAAGCGTTTAGAAGCCGCTGATAAGTCGGTAACAAATTTCTGGGGGAAGAATTAAATGTTTGTTTGTTATTTGATAAGTAATACTTTCAGTATAATTTAATCCCATCAAAAACATTTTCTTGTAAAATGTTGCCAAGACGCGAAATAAATGGCTCGCACTGTCGAAAAGTTATCAATCTCTACTTTACTTGCCCTAACTTCACAAACTCTATTCCTTAGTCAAAAAAATATTTATATGTAGCAAGGCCGTTTCGCTACCGTTACATGGGCGTAAGGTGAAAAATGTATTCACTGTTCACTGTTCTTGTAGTAACGAAACAGCCAAGCCACAAACATATTTTGACTAAGGTGTAGAGTTTATGTTAGCCACTTCCAGTCGGATCCGAAAAACCACAAAACAGCGTTATCAAAATAGCCCTACCTCATACTTCCTCTTAGCATTCTCAACGCTATCATCAGCATCTTCAGATCGCAGCATCTTCTCCTTATCCTTGATCCACTTGTCGAAGTCGTCGCACTCTGCGAAGAAGCTGTACAACTTGATGGCGTCTTCCAGTTGAGCCCGTCTGGCTGCTGAGAGGGTTAGGAGTTCATCTGCGAGAGAAAAAAACAAATGAGTGCCATGGTACTGACAAGAATTGGGTAGTGGGTAGGGTAGTGTTCGGGGTTGGGGTGAGATTAAGATAAACTAGGGTTAAAGATTATAAAGATAATATTTCAGTGACAAATTGGAAAACGATTAAAACTAATGAGGTGAATAAGATGAGATTGAGTCGCGCCCGATATGCTATCCGATCACGTATTGGCTATTTTACTTAGGTAATTCATAAAATATACAGTGCATAGAGCGCGGTGTCGCAATTACGCTGACAAGTTTATAATAGGGTATTACACTTATTTTTGAAAAGTGTCTCAATGAAATTCTGTAGTGCTAATATGCCACCAAAAAAAACACAAAATTTTTATTCAATCGATAAGTGCCATAAAAATTCATCAAAATTTTCAATTTTCAAATTTCGCGCGTAGTTTGACGAAAACGCCTCTTACTGGACGCCATATTGCTCAGCGTAAATGACGTCAGTTCGTTTTGTATCAAATGAGCTCATATTAAATATGAAAATTGTATACCTTTTAAAAATAATTAAAAGCATATTTTAAAATAGGTGTAATAATGAAAAAATTACGTTGTTACGAAAATAATAAAAGTACAAAGCCTATATTACGCCAATCGGTTGACTGACAGTTTACAATTTTTTGTTTACACAGCCTTAAGGCGCAATAACATGGCCGCTACTATTTCACGGTGTTTTAAAACAGATTAAAAATACTAAAAACTTTGAATTGAATAAAAAAATTGGTTTTGTTATTTTATGAACTAAAACTTACATTTTCCGACTGCTTTATGCCTAAACTGTCTCAATAACATATTTATAGATTTTTTCTCGTATAGAGTAAAATACCCTATTACGCTGACAAGTTTGTAATTGTTCGGTGATTGACCCGAACAGGTAGTGACCTCATCATCGGCCGAAAGACGTCCACTGTTTGAGGGAGGGGGCATGATATCAATAGGAGGAATTTTATTATAATTAACGGTTTAATGCAAGTTTGACGAGTTTGTTAATGTCTCATTGACTCTTAAAGTGCGACTATTAGAACCCTTCTAAATACCGCATGAGTATGAACTAGGTACTCCAGTGAGTTAAGTGACGAAAACATAGTTAATGACTCATTAACTTTTAGTTTAACACCATAAATTGGTACAGAAGAAGACTTTCCATTAAATGATGGCTAAATACTTGATGATTAATGAGTAAATGACTTATTAACTTTTAGTTTAACACCACAAACTGGTACAGAAGAGTTTCCTTTAAATGATGGTTAAATAACTGAAGATCCATGAGTTAATGACTCATTAACTTTTAGTTTCACACCACAAACTGGTACAAAAGAAGACTTTCATTTAGATGATGGTTAAATAACTAAAGATCCATGAGTTAATGACTCATTAACTTTTAGTTTAACACCACAAACTGATACAAACAAATACTTCTGGCTAATTAATGGTTAATTAATTGAAAATTCATGAGTTAACGATACATTAACTTTCATCATGAAACTCACCATAATCTTTCTGAATCTCAGCCATCCTGGTCTCAACGCTGGCAGTTCTCTGCTGGGGTAATGTAGCTCGGCTTGCTCTCCTCGCAGCTGGCTTGTTCCTTTTGACGGGAACTACCTGCTTTACGAGAACCGTCTTCTTCACGCGTTGAACTGTACGAACTTTCTCGGGGCGACGGACTTGTACCTGGGTGGTTAATGGAAGATTAAGGCCAAAAATTAAGGTATTTTTTTTTGATGTAGCTCACAAAATTCAATGTTTCTTACGATTTATGCAAATTGCTGCACTGTTTTACACGGGAATCATGATGATAATGTTTATTAAATTGTCATCAATTTAGATCTCGATCTATTTGATGAAAATAAGACGATTTCCGGTCAAAGCATATATTTTAAACCATTTTCAACAAGCACATTTCAAGTGTTATATAGTCAGTTAGAAAATCGAAGCTAGTTGCTTGTTCCAAAACGTAGGGTAGGTCTCTATGGAGAAGAACGAGGAAGAAACTCGTCGGACACTCTTTTTAATAAAGTTTTTGCAAAATCCTGGTTATATTATTCTTCTTGCCTTTTATATGTGAAAATCAATGTAAGTCCAAAACACTCACTAATTAAAAATAAATAAATATAAAAGCCATGGCAGTTAAGAGATGACCTATCTCAACTGACAACGCCCGTTCACGAACATGACGCGCGAATCAGCACGATTTAGCTCAACCATTTTGTAGGGAACCGAATGATCTAACCCACACGCCACCATCAGCAAGATTTGATTTGAGCGAGCATCGCTGTCTCTATAGCACGCTAAGCAACCTTGAATTTAATAAAAGAAATATATTATTAATACTCACGGGCACAACTCTCGGTTCAATTTCCCTGACATAGTTGGCAGGTACGAAGCCATCGACCCGGTCAGCTTTACGCACTGACCACCAGTCCGGGTTCGTCTTGTTGATCAAGAACATGATCTCCCCTTTCTGCATAGAGATGCCTTGGCCGGTGAAGGCGTATAGAGCTTTGACCTGTGGAAGAGAAGTGGATTAATTGTGGTAAAATCTGTACTATACACTAATACTAATACAGTATATTAATTAATGAAAGGCGATCCCTTTAACTATAGAGGACCTATTGACCGGCACGTCCAAAAAGCAAAAACGTGCCTTCGGCGCCGAGCTACGAATTACTGCTCTATGGAATTACGTTTCTATACGTAATTAAACTTTAATCTTTTAACAAATTAATAAATAATTAACAATGAACTAATTGACAATTTAACAATTTAACAAATTAATTATTAATTAACAATTAATTAATTAATTATTAAATTTTAAGCTATCTCTCTAGATATATAAAATAAGTTAAGTACACAACAGCATTGGCACCAGTGTATAAGATTTTAAACTTACTTGCGGCACACTCCTCTCCTCTGTAACAGTCCTGTGTTCCAGTCGCTCCACGGGTTCTTCCTCCCACACCTCAGTGGGCACGAGGCGAGATTCATTCACCCACTCCTCTTCCTCAATGGCTGGGGTTGATTCTACCTCTGTCGGTAGCTGGTGAGCGAAAATAAGAAAAATATATTAATAATATGTTAATGTATTTGTGTATGTATATCAGCTGTCTGACACCCATAGTACAGGATCGCCCTAGTTTGGGGTCAGATGGCCGTGTGTGAAATGTCCCCACATATTATTTATTATTATTATTTATTAATATACTCCCGACTGCATTTTGGTCACGGCGCCCAATCTCACTACGGACAATTTATTGATACACTTTTGTAGAGCTGTCAAAACGAGATTCCTAATAGATTTTTTTTTTTAGAAATAAATGAATTAAATTTAAAACTACTTTGAGTAAACTTTGATATGATAATTCTCTATATTTTAAAGTAAATTTCATTGACTACCTCTTAAGCGTTACGCCGTGATATCGAAAAAAGTAAAATAATAGATATAACTGTGCAATTTTTAATTTCGAGAAAAATTCATTGAATCGTGTATTCCTTTTATATCAAAAATTCAAAAAACATTTACCAAAATGTTAAATCCGTATTCCACATACTTAACAAGTTACACTAAATAGAAAAACCACGTGTTAGTCTGTCTATTATAATTTGAGTTTGTGTAAAATTGTGGTTTTAATAAACACCGTGTATTATCCCAGTGTGTTTGCATTGCACGAAACCCAACTTTTGCCCACATGATGACCGAATCTAACAGACTAAATCCTGACGATCCGACATATTGAAATGTCCCCACATAATAATATTATTATATTATATTATACAAAGTTGATACGACAGAGGGGCTTTCCTTTGAACTGCCTATACTAGGTACCATTTTCAAACTTTGTACCAAAAATCAATAGGGTATTTTACTCTATACGAGAAAAAATCTATAAATATGTTATTGAGACAGTTTAGGCATAAAGCAGTCGGAAAATGTATGTTTTAGTTCATAAAATAACAAAATAAATTTTTAAATTCAATTCAAAGTTTTCAGTATTTTTAATCTGTTATAAAACACCATGAAATAGTAGCGGCCATGTTATTACGCCGTACGGCTGTGTAAACAAGAAATTGTGAACTGTCAGTCAACCGATTGGCGTAATATAGGCTTTGTACTTTCATTATTTTCGTAACCAACGTAATTTTTTAATTATTACACCTGTTACAAAATATGCTTTTAATTATTTTTAAATTATTTACAATTATCTTAATAGGAGCGCATTTGATACTAAACGAACTGACGTCATTTTCGCTGAGCAATATGGCGTCCAGTAAGAGGCGTTCTCGTCAAACTACGCGCGAAATTTGAAAATTTTAAATTTAAATGCATTTTTATGGCACTTATCGATTGAATAAAAATTTTGTAATTTTTTTTTGGTGGCATATTAGCACTACAGAATTTCATTAAGACACTTTTCAAAAATGGGTGTAATACCCTATTAAATAGGAGCAGTAGTTTTAAGTTTTGCCCCGTTTGAACACGATGTATCTTTAACCTACGATGCGTTGTTGCCGCTGTGACGCAAATCACAAATAACACACGCCGCGCTTCGGCGCGCGCGACGTTGCCGTTGTTACCTAGGTATCTAAGGTCAGTTTTTATTTACAAAGGGTGGTTGCGTTTTACTCTGATTTGTAAGCTATTTAGTTTGTTTGAAAAAAAAAAAAAAACTAATTTTTGATGCTTTTTTTTGACGTGACAACGTCTTATAATTCGATAGCCGGCTGCACGAACGAAAAAACATGACGTCATGCGGCGTGACGGCGTTACATGACATCATGCGGCGTTACCTCGCTCTGCGTAGTTACCTCGCTCTGGGGCGTTCCAAGTGAAAAGTGAATGTGGTGTCAATTGTTTATAGCAACGATAATTACAGCGATAAAGGTAATGATTCTTTCGCGTTGTCACGTTCAACTATCGTCAGTAAACCGACTTTACAGACAACCAATTTTATTTACAAAGGGTGGTTGCGTATTACTCTGATTTGTAAGCTATTTCGTTTGTTTGAAAAAAAAAACTAATTTTTGATGCTTTTTATTTTTAAACTGTATCGAATACTAAACACGTATAGTTTAAGTAGTGTAATTTAATGCCCCTCTGTCATATCAACTCTGTATACATGTTTACCTGCAGACAAGTGATCCCTGCAGCATGTAGCCTGGCGGCATGCGCGCTGAGAGTCTGCAGTTCAGCGCTGTAGGCCTTGATCTCTTCGTGCGTGGCGCGGTGTCGTGCCAGCAGGGCTCCGGCGGAGGGAGCGTCTCGGCCGCAGTCGTCTGTCGCTACTAGAGGGCGCTTCTCTTTCATCCAAGACTCTGATTCGTTTGCGTCGCCGTAAAACTGTGGAGGGAGAAGAGAGAATGAGATTTAGTTTTGAAGTGAAAACTTCTGTAGCCGTGGTAAGCGATTTTCGGTAGGGGCTAAACATTTTGCATTTACTATAGTGACATCTAGGGGCGGGTAGCAGAACTTGTTTATTAAACTGGAGGATGAGCAATAGTAATAATAAAAAAGTAGTAGGTAATTCCAGTTTTAAATTTTTAGGTTAGTTAGGTAGTGATGGAGCTATCTGATAAGCTACCCGTTCACGAACATGACGCGTGGATCAAAAGAAGAAAGATGAAGCTAACTTTCTGAGCTTTAGCAGCGTCGGCGAGCTATTTTTCGGCACCTGTTCACGAACATGACGCGTGGATCAAAATCAGAAAGATGGAGCTATCTACCTGGTGAGCTTTAGCAGCGTCAGCGAGCCGTTTCTCAGCACCCGTTCCCAAACATGACACGAGGACCAAACTCACAAAGATGGAGTTATCTACCTGATGAACTTCAGCAGCGTCGGCAAGCTGCTTCTCAGAACCCGTTCCCGAACATGACGCGAGGATCAAAAGCAGAAAGATGGAGCTGTCTACCTGATGAGCTTCAGCAACGTCGGCTAGCCGTTTCTCAGCACCCGTTCCCGAACATGACGCGAGGATCAAAAGCAGAAAGATTGAGCTATTTACCTGATGAGCTTCAGCAGCGTCTGCAAGCTGCTTCTCCCTAGCAGCTGCTAGTTCACGCAGTATCTGCCACTGCTTGTTGAGAGACGTGAGACGACGTTCGATCTCTGCTGACTTCGGGTGCTTGGCGTCGATTAGACTGGGAATAAAAAAAAATTGTCAGTAGGCTGTTTTTTTTTTCACTGCGAGGTACGACGAGACTAAAATAAAAATTCAAGGGGGGCACCCACACAACAAACATGATTTTCAAGTTATTCTTTTTTTTATTCTGTTTGTTTTTAGTTTTTGTTGTTAAAACGGCAACAGAAACACATCATCTGTGAATTTCAACTGTCTAGCTATCACGGTTCATGAGATACAGCCAGACCGACTGACAGTGGAGTCTTAGTAAAAGGGTCCCGTTTTTACCCTTTGGGTACGGAACCTTAAAAACACCGGGAACATACTCGCGGGCAGTAGCTAGTACTCTAATATAGCGGTTATTTTAGTTCTGTATATATATGTCACGGGTAAAACCCGAAGCGGCTACACCTAGAACTAGTTTAAGCCGGCTAGAACTAGTTTAAACCGGCTAGAACTAGTTGTAGCCGGCAGCAGTTGGTTAAACTTAGTTTATTTATTTATACTTCATGCACAAAGGTACAAAGGCGGACTAAATGCCTTAGGCATTCTCTACCAGTCAACCAAGGGTGGTAAAGAGATAATATGGCGGGAGCATAACAAAAAGTAATAATTAAAAAGATGTAAACTCATATACTTACATAATTATATATCTGGTTACCATATACCTATTTAAACATATACATACATACATACATATATATATATATTATATATAAAAGAAAAGGGGGTTTATGAGATGACTCTGCTTACATTGTTCTGAAAATAAATTCTTGATTTCCGTTTAAATGCTTACCGACTGGTGGCCATCCTGATATCCAGAGGAAGTGCATTCCAGAGAAGAAAGGCTTGAATATGAAAGGAAGAATGACCGCAATCAGAAGTATGAGAAGGGCAAAGTAAAAGAAGGAGGCTGCGAGTTCGGGATTTCACCAAACCATTGAGCAGAAGAAGTCGGTCAACGTCAGGTCGACGGAGCCCCGTGAGTAGGGTTCCCTGTCTGCAGGGTTTAAAGGAACCTAACCAAATCGAACCTCGGGGTGCCCATGACGTCAGTGTGCGGCTGCACCTAGTTCTAGCCGCTACCTAGTTCTAACCGAAGATAAGTAGGATACATCTAAGTTTAACCAACTGCTACCGGCTACTACTAGTTCTAACCGGTTAAAACCAGGTGTAGCCGCACTTCGGGTATTAGCCGTAACCACAGATATAGATAGACCCTAGATAACGCAAGTATCACGATCTGTATGAAAACCAAGCGTGCCATTTTTTGACTACCCATTATGACGTCACAATGTTTTGTTTTTCTTAAATTTGGTATTACCAGGTATAACTGAGGGTATTAGATTAAAAATAATTGCTTTTTAAATTAATTACGCATAATATTAATCACAAAATGACTTACCGATGAAAGGAAACATTTACTTTATTTTTTTTACTTACGATTTTTGTACGTAAGCTAGGCACGAAACTAGGCACGCGAAGTAGTTGCTCTTGCGTTATCTAGGTCTATCTATATCTGTGGCCGTAACATAGACAAATACCTCTGTCCTTTAGCCCTGTGTCTCTGCGACACATGGTCCCTGGCTCTTAGCTCGTGGAGCAAGGCCGTGTGCTTCTGCCTCAGCGCTATCACTGCGCGGAGCTCCTTAGCAGCGACGTCGGTGCGACATATCCGCTGCTTCTCCGTTACCCAACCTGCAATGGAGAGTTATGATTAATAATGTAATTGAGTTATATTTTTAACGAGCTCCTCACCCTCCACGCCCTAGGAGCTAATCTTCCAAAAACACTGAAACATGTGGTTTTTTTATTTTTAACCAGAATGATAAACACCAATTTTCATGGTTTAAACTACAAAAATTACGATTTTCCATTCAAACTTTCATTCGCTATTTAACTCCCTTAGGGGTTGAATTTCGAAAACTCCTTCCTTATTCCTTGTCTACATTATAAAGGCAAACTCTGTGCAAAATTTCAGCTTCCTAGGTCCAAGGGTTTGGGCTGGGCGTTGATGAGTCAGTCAGTCAGGACTTTTCTTTTTATTTATTATAGATTTTATGTAATATTGTGTATTTTAGTGTTTGTGTTTAATTTTAGAAATAATAATGGGTAGGTCTTTCATGTGGGATGCAAATTGTCTATACCCTTGCGCCATCCCATTTTCCTAGCACGTCGTGTTGGGCTGGGGCGGCTGCTGCAGGTGCCGAAAACCTCAAATGGCGCAAATATAACAACATTCTTGGAAGTTATATGTTTGAGCCGTTGGGGTTGAAACACTAGGGTCATGGGGCCCGAGTGCTCACCTTGTTTTTAGGGACATTGCTAAGCGGCTGGTCGACTCTTCACGTGACCTTGGCTGGCCTTTTCTTGGGACAAAGAATCAGCATTGCCATACAACGTGGCAGTTATGCAATTTTCAACTTAATTTCAAGATCATTTTAGTTGATAATCAATTAACAGCGTTAGCTTCTATTACCTTCTTCCTCATCATGGTCTTCTAGGAACTGGTACAGGTTCCTCGCGTCTTCGAGCCGCGCCTTGCGGTCTTTAGCCGCGGCTACCAGGCTGCAAAAGAAATTCAAAATTAAGTCTAACTTCATAAATTCCTGTAATTTTTAAAAGTTTGGAGTTTCTTGCCTACCTTTAGGAAAGGGGGCAACTAGATTTAATATTTTTTATATGACGTTCAAAAGTACCTTTTAATGGTCTTATTGAAACAAATGATTTGACTTTGACTTTTGAATTTCTAAGTCAAAGTCGAATAATTTATTTTCTTGACTTCAATGCCAATAAACGCATTTTTTCTTTCTTTCTTTTCATAGCAAACCAACCCTAATACCTTCAGACTTGCGACAGTTGGTTTTGGTGTTCGAATCCCTCGGTAGAGCTTTTGCTATAGAAAAATCAACCCTAACTCCTCTATATACCTATCATAATCCTGCGACGACTGGTTCAGTCCTGTTGTGACCTATTCCATGGATGACTCTGCACCCCTGGCGTTGGCTGCGTGGCTCACTGGACTTGGAATGCTCTTATCAACCTCAACGACCAACTAAGTAGAGCTTTTGCTATAGAAAAATCAACCCTAACACCTCTACATACCTATAATAATCCTGCGACAGTTAATTCAGTAGCAACTTGAGTCTTCCGACCTACCTGGCTTTGTGCCGTACAAATGCTTTTGCCACGGAAAAATAAACCCTAACTCCACTACATAAAAATCCTGCAACCACTGCGCCAATGAAGAACAAGTTGCTACCCAATAATAAACCATATGGATCCTTCGACATACCTATCATAATCCTGCGACAGCTGGTTCAGTTGCGTGGTCAGCTGTTGTTTGGGTCCCTCGGCCCCCTCGGCGCTGGCTCCGTGTCTCACAAGTCTTCGGATGCTCTCGTCCAGGGCTCCAAGCTGCAACTCCTGGAGCGCGTGTGCTTGCAGCAGGCGTTCTACGTCCACGAGGTGACGGCCTACTTCTTCGGATTGGAATTGAGCCTGTGGGGAGACAAGAGTACTTAATAAATTAACATTAAGTTTCAATTCGATGAAGGGCCGATTTTTTATCGATACTAAAAAATCGGTAATATTCACTGACACAATTTTTAATCGTAGTTATAAAATCGATAGTATTCAGTTCGAGTCGATTTTTTAACAGAATTCGAAAGTCGGTATTATTTACTTGCAGATTTTTGCATCGAATTAAAAATCGGTAGCATTTTGTTTCAATCGATTTTATATCGAGTTAAAAATCGATAGTAGTTCACATTAAGTCGATTTTCGATTTGGAAATACGACTATATAATAGCAGTTTGGTTTCATTTTATAGTATGGTCTAGACACTTGATCGTGGTTTAGACATGCTTTATTCATAAGTTTTGTATACTTAAGGGCGCGTATTCGATTTAGCGCAACTCAAAATCTAAACGATTGCTACAATGGCGTAGCAGCATTGACACACACTAGTACAATACAATGGTCTGTTAGTGTGCATCAGAAAAAAAATTATGCACAAAATAAGCACGAATCATTGAAATTAATCGGCAAACGACAGCGCGCGATGTTATACAGTGCTTTTTAAAATAATTGTCTAAAATAAATCAGCTCGTGTAACGGTCTGAAAAATATTCTGTATATTAAGCATAACATTTACTTTCATAAAATAAATATATCAGTTATGTTTTTATTCAAATACTGGTGAAAAAAAATTGTCAAAGTGAACCGATTTTCTACTTTTTCATAATTGTTTTTTAATTCATAATAGTAATATTTTCGTAATTTTTGCTCTGTAGCTGTCTTTATGACTGTATATACTGTTGGAAAAACGCATAAAACAAAATATTTTGGCATATAGTAATGGTTGTATTCGTCCTGAAAGTTAACTCTGACGTCTATTTTCGTAAAACGATATGAAAGAATTTATTGTCTTCGCTTTAAAAAACCATAATTAAAAATTATACTTTTACTCTGTAGCTGTCTAAATCATGACTTAACCTTTCTAAAACTGTAAATTGTCTTTAAATAATCTGCTCATATAATTACGATACTGCTCTGGGCAAAACGCAAAAACATGAAGTTTTCGTCACGAATCGAATACGCGCTCTTAATACATATATTTTCATTATGGATTTAGGTTAAATTAAGTATTTATTTGTTCTCAGTATTATTTTTTTGTTTGTATATTACTTTTTCTTTTTAATTAAAAAAAAGATAGATCGCTCCCTATGAGTCGAGAATTTCAATCCCAACCGGCTCAAAAATATAGTCACCTACAAGGTACCTCTACTATTACTTTAACTCTTTAAATTATAATAATAATAATACTTTTATTAGAGGAAAATAACTTTTCACGTAGCTGTATAGGGGCGGAAAATCGACTCTACACAATTAGAGGGCCTTGTACGAAATCGGTTGATTACATTTCGTTCATTGTTTGTGTGAAAGAGAACACACATACATAAACAGGCAGACCTGGAAGACCTGGAGGTCATACAAATATTTGAACCCACCTTCATCTCAGACAGTGTGTGTCCCACGGTATCAGCTTCCCTCAGCAGCGCCATGAGATGTGCCAGCTTGCCGAGCGAGCTCCTGTGCCTCTCCAGCAGTTCCAGCAGCTCGTTCCAGCGAGTCAGCACAGCGTGTTCCGTGCGCGACACAGCTTCAGCACCGTGGTAGTTCTCACGGACCAGTTCCGCTGCCATTGCTGACAGGTCCTCGAAGCGTTCGGTTCTGTAAAGAAGTTAAGATAGTAAATAGGAGTTTTTTAGGGTCCATAGTTCGATAGGAAAAAACCGGCTGTTTCCGTCAATGATATATTATACACTTAGATGCGTTACCCGCGCTCAATAATGGCAATATTAAAGCAAGGCAATTGCCGGAGTTTCACCTAGTTACGTACCACCCAGTGTCACGGATATACGTCAGTATCGCTCGTAATTCACACATAACTGACGTAACTAATTATGTATGTTTATCTTTTTCTAATAGGTATACGCTGTATGCTTCTGTTATTTTCTTCGCACTGTATAATTGTATGTGCCTACTGGTATGTAGATATAAAAGTTTGCGCCGTTTTAAAGTGCACTAATGTTCGTGTATGACGCGTCTATTTATAATACGTCATTAGGTTCCGTAGCAATATTTGTAACGTAACCCTTAAAAAGCACATATTTCCCATACAAACGCTCGTACGTGATAACGGCGTTATAACAAGTTATTCTCTTAATATTTTTAACACACAGGTATCTTGTGGTTTAAATCTACGTTTGTATGAATAATAAATCTCTAATATATATAAATCTCCTGTCACGATGTTTGTCCGCGATGGACTCCTAAACTACTGAACCGATTTTAATGAAATTTGTACACCGTGTGCAGTTTGATCCAACTCGAAAGATAGGGTAGGTGTAGGGTAGGTGTAGGGTAGGCGTAGAGTAGGCGTAGGGTAGGGGTAGGGTAGGTGTAGGGTAGGTGTAGGGTAGGTGTAGGGTAGGTGTAGGGTAGGAGTAGGGTAGGCGTAGGGTAGGCGTAGGGTAGGCGTAGGGTAGGGGTAGGGTAGGGGTAGGGTAGGTGTAGGGTAGGTGTAGGGTAGGTGTAGGGTAGTTGTAGGGTAGGTATAGGTAAATAGGCAGGTAAGTAGGTAGATAGGGACAGGACAACGTCTCTCGGGTCAGCTAGTATTATAATAATGATTTGTTGTTATAGTAGCCATAGTAATGCAGACTGTGTTTAAGTACGTACTTGTGCTTATTAGGGTTCAAAAGATATCGCCGTGTGATAGAGAGACAGACCGACAGCGGAACACTTGGTTGGTTTAGGTAGTTAACTAAAGGTAAACAATCATGATATACTTATGCCTTTTTAGTGATATCTGCATGTTAAAATTCTCAAACATGTAGTATGTACTGCTTGTTTACAAATGCAAAACAAATGATGTACCTACGTTTGCAGGAAATATCACAATTTTTACAAGCTTTTATTTAACTTGCACTGTTCGTATGTAAGAAAAAATCTATAAATATGTTATTGAGACAGTTTAGGCATAAAGCAGTCGGAAAATGTAAGTTTTAGTTCATAAAATAACAAAACAATTTTTTTAATTCAATTCAAAGTTTGCAGTATTTTTAATCTGTTATAAAACATCGTGAAATAGTAGCGGCCATGTTATTACGCCGTACGGCTGTGTAAACAAAAAATTGTCAACTGTCAGTCAACTGATTGGCGTAATATAGGCTTTGTACTTTTATTATTTTCGTAACAAACGTAATTTTTTCATTATTCTACCTATTACAAAATATGCTTTTAATTATTTTTAAATGATATACAATTATCATATTTAATATGAGCTCATTTGATACAAAACGAACTGACGTCATTTACGCTGAGCAATATGGCGACCAGTAAGAGGCGTTTTCGTCAAACTACGCGCGAAATTTGAAAATTTAAAATATAGACGCATTTTTATGGCACTTATCGATTGAATAATGGTGGCATATTAGCACTACAGAATTTCATTGAGACACTTTTCAAAAATGGGTGTAATACCCTGTTGCCTCCTATTATGGAAGTACATTTAAAGACGTACCTGGCCAGTATATCAGCAGAGATGGCCTCGTGTTTCTTGACCGTGGCATCTACTTGGGCCAGGTTGGAGCCATAGCGAGGGTCCGATAACACCTGGATCATTTCCTTCAAGTATCCCTTACGAAGAACAGACTGTGGATAGAAGAATAGTGTGTTAGCAGTCAGAGTAGATAAAACAGCAGTATCTTAAGTTTCTTCTCAGAGCATTCGGCCAGGTCACTAGATAATATCACTGACTTCCGCGAAAGAAAATATCGAAGTCTGAAATTGTCAATCCACCTTGAGCGCACGTGGTAATCAATGCTCGTGCCTTCTCTGTAAAAGAAGATGCCTTTCCCTGCAGTGGGACTATTATAGACTCATAATTACAATTTATGCAATAGTCAACTATATTTCTCATGTGTTTAAGTACATTATCAATTAATAAAATTATGTGAGAGAGAGTTGATGTATTAGTGTAAGTATGTGAGCTCGTATCAGTACCAGTCTCGCACACACATGAACAACAAGTCTTACGATGACGTCATCTGATGCTTACGCGGCTCAACTAGTGTACCTAACGAGTACCGAGCTCTAAGGTGTTTACACTATACATATAAAAGTTACGTGGTCCTTAACTGTTAGCCTCCTACAGAAGCTCAGAGTCATGCAGCGAGCCATGAAGAAAGATATGCTCGGAGTTTCTTTGCGTGACAAAATCCAGAAGGAGAAAATTCGCCAAAGAACTAAGGTCAGCGACATAGCTCTCAGAATATGCAAGTTGAAGTGACAATGGGCAGGCCACATCGCTCAAAGAACTGATAACCGATGGGGAAGAAAGGTTCTCTCCTGGCGACCACTGCCCGGAAGACTCCGCGTTGGTAGGCCTCCCACCAGATGGACCGACGACATCGTCAAGGTCGCGGGTAACCGGTGGATGCAAGCGGCAGGTTGCAGGACTTGTGGCGTTCTATGGGGGAGGCCTATGTTCAACAGTGGACGTCTGCAGGCTGATGATGAGTGGAAGTACTTACTTTAGTATTAAACTTGTAGTTCAGTTGTTCCAGTCTCTGTTGTCTCAGCAACTCTGTTCTCAACGCGATCTCACGTGCGTGCTCCGCCTGTTGGCAAATAATACACAATTCATTAATTTATACATTAAAAAATAATACCTACATATTCAATTTGTTAGCTTAGCAAGTGGCTGCAAAACGCTGAGTGCAGTGGGTTCGATTACCTCACGGAGCAAATATTTGTATGATCTACAGGTTTCGGGTCTAGCTGTTTGTGTATGTGAGTTTATATGTTTGTAAACGCACTCACGATACAGGACAAAATCCTAGAGTAGGAAGTCATAAAAAAAAGTCGTAAAGACAATACACATCAAATTTATAAAGAAAGAGTGCACCACTATGAGAGTGTGGGAAGAGGGAGTGACCCACTATGAGAGTGTGGGAAGAGGGAGTGCACCACTATGAGAGTGTGGGAAGAGGGAGTGACCCACTATGATAGTGTGGGAAGAGGGAGTGACCCACTATGAGAGTGAGGGAAGAGGGAGTGACCCACTATGATAGTGTGGGAAGAGGGAGTGACCCACTATGAGAGTGAGGGAAGAGGGAGTGACCCACTATGAGAGTGAGGGAAGAGGGAGTGACCCACTATGAGAGTGAGGGAAGAGGGAGTGACCCACTATGAGAGTGAGGGAAGAGGGAGTGCACCACTATGATAGTGTGGGAAGAGGGAGTGACCCACTATGATAGTGTGGGAAGAGGGAGTGACCCACTATGAGAGTGAGGGAAGAGGGAGTGACCCACTATGAGAGTGAGGGAAGAGGGAGTGCACCACTATGAGAGTGAGGGAAGAGGGAGTGGTTCACTATGAGAGTTATGGAAGAGAGAGTAGACCACTATGAGAGTGAGGAAAGAGGGAGTGCACCACTATGAGAGTGGGGGAAGAGGGAGTGCATCACTATGAGAGTGAGAGAAGATGGAGTGACCCACTATTAGAGTGAGGAAAGAGGGAGTGTACCTAGGCTGTGTTTGCGCACACACTTATTGTTATTATTATGTAGTCACCTGTTCCAGCTGCTGCCATGCTCTCTCCAGGTCCTGAGGCAGCTGGCCTTCCAGCGGTGCCCACGCTTCACCTGTAAGACTCTTCTGCATGGTGTTGATGTCGAAGTACAGAGCTTCGATCTCTGAGCGTTCCTTGTATCTAGAAAGGGGTGAAGATATGAGATTCAACAGTTGTTTTTGTAAAAAAAACCAGCGCGGTTAAGTTTACGAAGCTAAATGTTGTATATTCTTCTTGGCTTAGTTTTAGGGTTCCGTAATTCCGTAGCTCAAATGGAAAAGCGGAACCTTTTAGAAACACTTCATTGTCCGTCTGGCTAAAATTGAAATCAAATAATCATCAGCAGGTAACCTTTACACTAATTATTCCGATCTGTCACCCTGCTTTGTCCCCTCGGGGAGACAGATCGAAAAAATGTTATGATCCGTGATGCCTTATCACTGATAGGAGTTATACGGGAACTGATAGCAGTGAATTAAGTTCGAATTGCCCCCTCATTGATAACAGGGGGACAAAGCAGGTTGACAGATTGGAATAATTCCTTTAGACAACCACTGCTGCGTCATAGGTCTCCACGGAGGGTCATGGTTGGCCGATGCATGTTGGCGATCGCAGTAGGTGTTATAGTACTCAGAAGGACGCTGCTGCCCATCCTCTGGTCAATATCCCTCTGTCGCCTTCTACGACACCCACGGTTAGAAATGGGGTGGTGCTATTCGCGGACGACATCACACCGCTAAAATCAAATACTAAGGCTGAAATTAATACCAAATACTACGAACTGCAATACTTTGAAGCAGTGAAAAAATCAAACTTCTACGTCAAGGCAATCAAAAGATACGACCGTTTATACCGCATATTTTAACACTCAAAAGGGAATCAAAAATCGATACTAATATTATAAAGCTGAAGAGTTTGTTTGTTTATTTGGTTGAACGCGCTAATCTCAGTATCTACTGGTTCGAATTGAAAAATTATTTTTGTGTTGGATAGTCTATTTATCGAGGAAGGCTATAGGCCCATGCGAAGCCGGGTCGGGTTGCTAGTACATGATAAACATCATTTTACATCCCCACTATCAAATAACATTACTTACTTGGGCGGTTTCTCAACAGTTCTATACTGCTTGAAGGAGAGCAGTAATCGTTGTATGCCGTCCAGAGAGTTGGGGAACTCTCTGCCGTTCAGCTCCTGAATCTTGAGGAGTATCCATTCGAGGAGTACGCTGAACAGCTTGCTGTATTCCCCTTTGCGATCGTCACAGTCCATCATTTGGCCGATAATCTGTGGAAGGGAGATATTTTTAACCGACTTCAAAAGGAGGAGAAAAAAAAAAGAAAACCGCCTTCAAAAACTAAAAAGTGATAAATAACTTTAGCACAGAACACACATTACTTTACTTTCGCAAGTCGGTGGCAATACAAAACAACAAACTCAAAGTCACCGCCACCGTCTTCCGAAAGTAAAGTAATGTGTGTTCTGTGCTAAAGTTATTTAACACTTTTTAGTTTTTGAAGGCGGTTTTCTTATTTTTGAAATAACTTTTTTATAGATAAAATTGTTAGTAAAATTATTATTGTGATTTACTGTTTCGATTTTTTTGTTTTTGCATTATACAACGTGTAATATTTATTAAATTTTATCTGAACTATACTCCATTTACATAGCAGCAGCATTGGACAGAAGTTGAAAAAAGTTATTTTTAATGCACACTTTGTTACAAAAGTACCATAAAATGTTACAGTTACAATAGACGCCGAATTTATTATAATCCATTTTAACAGCAGCTGTCGCACTTTGTTGTTACCATTTTAATAATTTACCTTATGAAAATTATGTGGTTTTCATTTAGTTAGCTGGTATATTTCATTACAATTTAAAATTACAGTGTCACTTATAAAAACCTAAAAGAAGCAGGGATTAACAATACCGGGAATGCTATTCGATTCACTATCATTCCATCAAAATTAAAATATTACCTAAGCTTTTATTTGGTTTATATTATTATATGTCCATAAGTACTATCTTAGATCTATGTATCAAAGTGATGATAAAACATTTTTTTTTTTTTTTTGACGTAATAACGTCTTAAAAATCGACGAACACCGGCTGCACACACGAAAAAGTGTCACGTTCCGCCTGAGCATGAGCGTGCAAGCGAGACCGCGGAACAATTGATAGAGAGGCACGATCGGCCCAAGCAATAAGCTCAGCCCACCTCGACGGAAGCCATTATTTTCTAAAGTTATATATGTTAGCCATTATGTTTCTTTATGACGTTATCACGTAAAACTATCGTCCGTAAACCGACTTTACAGACAACCAATTTTTTTTGAACTTATCTTTGTAACAAAATGATTTGCAGTCCTACTTCTACGAGCCTTTTTTTCTAATGTAATGTTTCTAATGTAATAAATGGAGTGTACAAGTATATACAGTCATAGAGCCACTATGACTGTTGTCTCCACATTAAAACGATTTTTGTATAGTAAATATTATAATGTATGTACTTACGTTAGCAATTCTACGACCACTCTTTTGTTCGTTCTTCATCCTCGCGAAGGTATGGTAGTAGGAAGCCACATACGTCATCACCGATTTCTCATCAGGACGACTGGTGTCGACATCTGGTGGAAAATGGGGACGTTAGTTATAGAGCAAAGAGGATCACAGAGTAGATTTTTGTTGACATTGGTGTCAATTCTAGACTTATTTTAAGATATTTTTATCTCTTTCTCTCTAATAAAACAAGAAAGAGACAGATATGAATCATCTTAAACTTGTAAACTCCATCACACATCTAGGTCATACTTGAGCTAATAATATATAAGTCCAACTATAAGAATTGGGGGGCCTGGTGACCCGTAACACAGGTATTCATTACCTTTTTCGGGCTTTTGAACAAAGGCCTCCCCATAAGGGGGGGGGGGGAGATTATGAATAAGAGCTCTAAGGTGCAGGTGTAGGGACACTTAGGGCACTGTAGTAAGTGGACCATTCTCTGGTCAGTAGCACCGCACCAACACTATATTTCGGAGGAATCTACACGGTGAAATTGAATTCATGTGAAAAGAGTGACTCAGAACAACTTTCATTAAGGGGCCAACTCAAACATCGCGAAAAAAAACAATTCCATACATTTTGGCCGAGTACCTATTGCACTTCTGTTTAGAACAGCTGTTTTTTTTTCGCGCTGTTTGTGTTGGCCCCATAATGAAAGTTGTTCAGGTTCGTGCTCTGAGTCGATCGACAATCGATCGATTGGTCTGGTAGACACTATCGATCAACGTCGACTAATAAGAGAAGATAATAAGACACCTACTGCGATCGCCAACACGCATCGGCCAAGCATGGCGATTACGGCTGACCCCCCCCCCCCCTTGGGGGAGACCTATGCCCAGCAGTGGGCGTCTAAAGGTTGGCATGATGGTGATGAATAGAGAAATCCAATAATACTTTTTGCCCCAGTACCCAGCTATACAAAATCTCTGTACCTTCAGCATCCAGTAGGCGTGGGATGCCCAGGTGCTTATGTGCCACGTCGAAGGCATGGTTAAGTGTCTCCAGATGCTCGGTGGTAGGCAGCTCCGACCAGCGGAACAGGTCTGGCCTAGAAACAAAGCAATGTGGTTAGTATAGTTACCAGGTTTTTTGGCAAATTCAGCGCAGGGCTTTGATAAAGTGAAAGTATTTCAATACAATCATTTACAGGCACTTTTGAATTGGCAACGAGTCAGTTAGTCTAGATTAAGACAACGCCCTCTTTCAGCCCCCCTAAATGGGTCCAATGACGACAGATTCGGGGACGTATATCGCCCCCCACACACACCAGGACCCGAGGTGGCAGCGCGTAGTGTTTTACGCGCGCCCCTCTTAGACGTCGCGAGGGGAGGCCAGCACCTCACTCCTCCCTGACCTGAGGAGGTTCACACCAGTCGGGGGTTGCGGAAGTATCTCCAGTTCCCGCGATCCCCAACATAGATGTGATGGAACACTGGGGTAGTTTTTAGTCAGTAGGTGTCTGACAAACCCCTTCGCAACTTTTCGTGCGTTCAAGCGTTTTTGCCATACCTATTATTGGAAACAAATGTAACAACTCATATTTTAGGACCCATTAAATAATGTTAATAGTAATCCTGGTGGTGCTTAACAACTGGGCCTCCTCCAGTTGTAAACGTCTCTTTGTGCCTATCGGCCTAGTCCTGTTCTGTCTCCTGCTTGATTAGGAGGGAAGTGGAAAAGATGTTTTTCTTACTCCCCCCTGGTCTTTTCTGATTAATTTCGTTGCGGGATCCAAGACAGTTGTAATGATTCTCCGGGACTCTTCGAGCTTCATTGCCTCGACGCTTTCCTTGTGGTCGCCACTGTTGATCGGGTATGTCCCAATTAAGAAAAAGACCCCTTTGCCTACCCCATGGCGGAGGACATCCATGAGAATTTTCCACACCGGATAAAAAGTTGTGATGGGTAGACTTACCTATGAGCGTGTATAAGCGCGTTGAAGCCGAGTCCAGACCTCCAGGAGTCGGTAAAGTTGTGTATGTGTACTCCATGGTAACCGCTAGTCTTACGTTGACACCACAACAATAAGGCGTCTTTGGCCGATTTCTTTTCAGATGATACGTTTTCTTCGTCCTGGAAAAGAGGGAGAATTAAATGTTACTCATTTAAAGCGTTTGGCTGAAGTTAGGGTCTTCGGTAAGTCTGGTCATAATGTAAGTTGGCTCTTAACAACACTAGGTTGTCCCAAGAATAAATACAATATCTTTTTTCTCGTCTTGAAATTTACGGATAATTTCAATATTGGCCTCCTATGTGTAGTTCTTGTTTTAAATATTTTTGAATAGCGAGCGACCAAGAAACCGAGCCGTGCTATATAGGGTCCGTGGCATTCTTTTCACGAAGATAACGCGCCTGCTCACATAGCTGCTAGAACTATAGACTATTTAAATACTTGGGGAGTACAAAAATGTTATCCAGTCCTCCGTACAGTCCAGATTTAGCTCCATGCGAAATTTTGACGTCTCACGGTAAGAAACGGTCGAAAATTTAACCTGCAGACGATGCCGTCGAAGCATTTTACCGGTTATTTTTCGACCTCCCCGCAAGATTTACAATTTTTTTATGTTTTGAAAGCTGGTTCACCCGACTAAGGTAAGACTGGTTGTCAGACTTTTTCAGTCGCGGGCAAAGTGCTAGTACCTATATAAAATAATATTAAGTACTTACAACATCGATTTCAATCTCCTGGATCTGGAACCTCAAGATGATGGTCCAGATGAGACCAAGGATCAGACGAGGGTTTCCGTCTACTATGTCTTCTGCGCCTATCGACTCCAGGCGGACCTGCAAGAAGGAAAGAAGTTAGTACTTAATCAGTAATGTTCGTCAATTTTAACGGCATCCAAGGAGAGTTTAATAGCATCCTGGTTCCCAAACAGCTGAACCGATTTTGACTTGTTTTATTTAACTTTCTTATTACGTTATTTATGTACAACTAGCGACCCGACCGTCGATAATATCGCATTGCGATAATGCGTCTCGATTCCTTGCACAGAGCTGCGTTTTTATCGTCCGATAATTCTATTTAGTATTCGTGTTTTGAATTGAATATTAACCTTATTCTTTTGTATTAAAGTTGAAAATCTATCAAAGAAATTTGACAGATTCTCAGAATCTGTCATTTCATCCTTGACGTACAAACGATCTCGCAGCCGTGTGTGGCATCGCATGCGTCCCAGTATAAACGTTCTAAGAACTTTTATCGGAATATCGCAGGACGGAGGAACGCAAGCGTTCTACTCTATTTCGTCGTTACTATTGCAGCAGTGTGTAACTTCGTAGCCGTCCTAGTACAAAATGTAAATACTGAAAACAAATATCGCAAAAACGCATGCGATATTATCGGCGGTAATAACGCACCAGGGGTGTGATTCTGTAAGACCTCATTCTAAACTTCGAATCTGAATCCGCTGTGAGTTTCTTGATTAGCATTCTAAAAACTCGGTTGATAATTCGAATTTACACTAGCGCCACCCTTGCGAACGTGTCAGCGAGTTGAACTAAATTGACAGGGAGATTATGACAGATAAAGTATGAGATGACGTAAGAAGTGGCATTCTGCAAGGTAATTTCCCCGTCACTTCGACGTTTACTTCGCACTCGAACCCGCTTCAAAGTGTCAAATATATCAAGGTCATTTTGAACCTTATGTGAAGTGAGAGTGAATAGTGATGTGAGATGCCAGTTGTTGTTTGAATTTTACAGAATCGACCTACTGTGTGGGGGAACCTTAAACCTTCCTCTTGAATCACTCTATCTATTGATGATAACCGATAATCCGTTGCGTTGTTTAAAAGATCTTAGCGTACAAAGCGACTTTGTTTTATACCCATGTAAAGATATATTTACACGGGTAATAAAAAAGGAAACCTCATCATCATTATCATGTCAACCTTTAGACGCCCAGACTGCGGGGCATAGGTCTCTCCCAAGGGAACCCTCACTCCTCAGCCGTAATCACCATGCTTGGCCGATGCATGTTGGCGATCGCAGTAGGTGTTTTGGTACTCAGAAGGACGCTGCTGCCCATCCTCTGGTCAATATCCCGCTGTCGCTTTCTACGACACCCACGGGTAGAAATGGGGTGGAGCTATTCGCGACCGGCACTACACGGCCACTATTTTCTAAACATACAATATTTTGTAATCGTCTTACAATTCTTCCGATATTTTTCAATTATCGTACGTAATAATTCTGTAAGGAAGTCTTGTAAGTGTCGTGTAATCCGCAGGCTTCAGAGATTATGCAATAATACTCCACAAACACACATTGAAATAACCAGGTAGCCAAGACTTTGTGAAAATTTGGTCGAAAAGAGTGTCCGTGGAGTTTCTTGCTCGTTCTTCTCCATAGAGACCTACCTACGTTTTGGAACGAGCAACCAGCTTCAACTTTCTGACTAACTAACCGGCTTCTTGACAATTGGTGCCCTGAAATGGCCAGATGGGGCCGCGGTAGACCACGAAAGAGATGGCGGGACGACTTAGCTGACTTCCTTAAGAATTGGCAAGACATAGCGAAAAGTCGAGACCAATGAAAGGAATTGAGGGAGACCATTGCCTTGCAGTGGGACAGTACAGGCTAAATAAAATAATTATTAGCCGTGTGGTGCCGGTCGCGAATAGCACCACTCCATTTCTACCCGTGGGTGTCGTAGAAAGCGACAGAGGGATATTGACCAGAGGATGGGCAGCAGCGTTCTTCTGAGTAACATAACACCTACTGTGATCGCCAACATGCATCGGCCAACCATCCAGTTTACGGCTGAACCTTCCTTGGGGAGACCTATGCCCAGCAGTGGGCGCCTAAAGGTTCACATGATCTTCACGACCTATTCTGTCGGCTATTTGTTCCTGACAAATACATCGGACATCGCCAAAGCCGTCGACACAATCTATTTGCGCCGCCGTCATCTAAAACTGTCGCCAGAGCTAAGTCCCCAGTGTGTCGTACTTTAAGAATGCTTAACGCTCTCCTGACCATCAATCCTGAATGTGATCTGTTTGCCGATGAATGGAGTAGAATTATGCGTATATGAGATATCTATACTAATATTATAAAGCTGAAAAGTTCGTTTGTTTGTTTGGTTGAACGCGCTAATCTCAGGATCTACTGGACCGAATTGAAAAATTCTTTTTGTGTTGGATAGTTCATTTATCGAGGAAGGCTATAGGCCCATGCGAAGCCGGGTCGCGTTGCTAGTATGAGACATGTATAAGAGAAAGTATGCTATTTTTGTTGTTGTTGTACTTATACCGTAACTGTGTTAATTTATGTAAATGGTGTTACCGTTTTAATTATCAATAAACAATAAAGAATGATGATGATGAAAATAATAATAACAAAATTGGCGCAGACGAGTTGCTTATATTATTTTGACCGTCCGTCCGAGAATCAAATAAGTAGTGATACATAGAAATTGTCACCACGTTTATCTTTCGATAAGATAACTGTGTGATACATCTATTGATAACTTATGTAATACATTATCCTTTTTGTGGCTAATTTACTGAATACTAGCTACTGCCCATGACTTCGATCGCATGAAACTCAAATATATCATAAAACATAATTATCTTATGACACCCGGCAATAGTATAGCTATAAATCAGTGAAATATTTTTTAAGGACTACACTCGACTAGCTTCAGACTCGTCTAGATTCGGGCTGGTTTCGTTCTAGTCTCGATTAGCTTGAGACTAGTCGAAACTAGTATTTTCAGAGTAAAGTGTCAGCGTCCAGTGTCAGCGTCCAGTGTCAGCGTCCAGTGTCAGGGTCCAGTGTCAGAGTCCAGTGTCAGAGTCCAGTGTCAGAATCCAGTGCCAGAGTCCAGTGTCGGAGTCCAGTGTGAGGGTTCAGTGTCAGAGACCAGTGTCGGAGTCCAGTGTACGTGCCACGTGTAAGAGTCCAGTGTTAGAAACCAGTGTCAGCGTCTAGTGTCAGAGACCAGTGTTGGAGTCCAGTGTCAGTGCAGACTCAGTTTCCAGTGTCAGAGTCCAGTGTCAGATACCAGTGTTAAAATCCAATGTCAGAGTCCAGTATCAGTGTCCAGTGTTAGAATCCAATGTCAGAGACCAGTGCTAGAGTAAAACTGTCAGAGTCCAGTGACAGAATCAAGTATTGCGAAAATTTCAGATTTAAATGTAATTTCTGATTACATAGACCTTCAAGCGGTGTTATTTAATTTTAAATGTAGATGATAGCTACGAGTACAATACCTAACTGTCTCCCCCGATTTTGTTATCACCAGTATTCTAAATTGCCCCCCACTATAGAAATAAATTTAGACCTATCACGTCAAAAATACATAAGACTTACCTTTGTATGTAAAAAGCTCAAACTCTTATTAACGTTCTCAATCTTGTGGACTCTCATGCGTCCATTGTTTGCTCTAGGCAGCCGCTCGCCGCTGATGATTTCCAGCAGTTTCAGCAGCCGCCGTCCGTCTGCAAGGTCCACGAAAAGATCGTCTACTTCCATCCGCGCCTGGAAAGGGAGAGATGAAGTTAGTTTTACTTTAGAGGTATAGGAACAGAACTTTGAAAATACGCGCTGAGACGTGGAGTTGCAGTACTATACTAATTATTTTTCTAAAATAAGTAATTTAAGCTACTTTTTATAATGTCAGTTAAAGTCCTGTCAAAATCGGATCAACCACTTCTGAAATTAGCTGGAACGGACTGACACACAAAATTTAAAAAATAGGCTTTTTGGTATTAGAAATACCGTGATATATTAATGATACTCGTATTAAAATATAAATAGAGGTTTGACAGAGCTAAACAATTATCATTTACCATGATAGATTAGAAATAGCCATAAAAACATTGAATCTGTGTTCGATAAGTAAATTACAGTAATTATAATACTAAAACATAATTAGAATCAACTTGTCGGTTTTGTTCTTTGTGTTTATAAATAATGTGATTATTGATAAATGAGAATGACCTCATCTTTAGTTAATCATTAATAACGAATGCAATCAATAATAAAACTGTCTGTTCGTTTGTAGAAGGTAATACTAATCTGATTTAATTTTTTAGCAGCTATAGGTACTATTGCTATTGCCACACTTACGACACTCCATACAAACGAAACGATTTAATTACCTACACTACTATCAAAATAATAGACTGTACAAATTTACAAATACGTGCGTGTGTGCGTGTCTACGCGCCGCGAAAACTAAAAGCAGTTCCGAGAGCACGTTCGACGCGGGACGAGGTGAGGTACAGTGTTTCGGAGGGAGGCGGAGCGTGTCGCTACTGTACGGTAATACTAATATTAATATACAGTGCTATTGCCGAGCGTCACCTTTGACTAGCTGTACACGTTCTTAAATCTTTTTCAAAGTGTATATATTACTATGGTCGCGATAAGAACAAAAAATAAAAGTAGGTTTTTAAATGTAAAAACGTCAGAAATTCGCATAATATACTCAAGTTTTTTGCAATTGTCAGTTCAGTATCTAGTTGTATCTAAGTAATAAACAAGATATTCGTGGGAGTAACAATTATGAAAACATACAGACACACACACACACACACGGACTCGGATACATTGAGAATACATATTTGTAAACTTACAAACATTACCTTTGTTTAATATGTAGGAAAAGCTATTTTAAAAAGATAATAAATAGACAAAACGTGGGCGAACAATAACAGCAAAATCAATAAATTAAATGACAGATAACAGATACATTGAGAAAACAACGCAATCAGTTATGACGAAGCATTAACACATTTGTTTAAAATAGAACATTGTGTCATGCATGTATCTTTGTGTAATATGTTTATTATTTACTTAGAATCAGTCACGTTTTCGTTATGAGGATAGGTAATATTGTTATATGCTAAGAGGAAACAATAAATTTTCATACAAAAAACTATAACGTTTTACCCCCCCTAAACTAAGTCCAATTAACATAATTTTCAACCAACTTCAAAAAAGGAGGAGGTTATCAACTCGACAGTATTTTTTTTTTGGAACGAAGTTCCTTATCGCGCGTTGTGAAAGGGGGCTAGACGGAAAAAATTCTTACGAAAAGTTGTCACGACATGCTATAATAAGCTAAATTGAATCGTTGGAACTGTCAAATAGAGTTCATTATTAGTTTAATGGCGGCTTTTCTATGAAAATATTGGAGCGAATTAAAACCTTATTTTTGCTATTTTTATTACTTCACAAACGCAGACAATTCGAACAGAAAAATTGAATCGTTGGAACTGTCAAATAGAGTTCATTATTAGTTGAATGGCGGCTTTTCTATGAAAATATTGGAGCGAATTAAAACCTTATTTTTACACATTAACCGTGAAATTCGGTTGCACATAGCTCCTATTGTCCGGTCGGGCACCAGCCTATACGTTTCTCAGAATAATTTTATCATACCTAGTTTGGTAAAATTTCAATTTTTAACCGTTTACGTTTACAAAATAAAGTCCGAATTCGCTTTTCGTAGAATATGTTTATGTATTTAAAGGCGGCGCGGCGAACTCTTTGAACTAGGTACCTACGGCGATATGTTTAGTACCTAAGTTTATTCGCTCAAATAGACTGATTAAGTTTATATAACATTATATTTGATAATAATAATAAAAAATATTATTATAACTTCAAAAAAATAAAATTTTATTACAATTCCAACACTAATTAATCGAAAGGAACTTCGTTCCATCCGGGTGTCCCTTGACACCTCTCAAGTTTATTTTTTCTTTTTATGTTTGTCACCTGATTTCTTGGGACTGGGTGAACCGATTTTGATGATTATTTTTTTGTTTGAAAGCTAGTGCTTCCCGTGTGGTCCCATTTTAATTTGGTCCAGTTCTGACCATGGCATCCATGAGAAAACCGTATAAGTCTAAAATTTGCATTAAGTATGTGCGCGATTTGTTACGCGATTTCTCCGGCAAACGTAAACCGATTTTGAAAATTCTTTTTTTTTATGGATAGGGCATGCTTCAGGGGTGGTTCCATATAAATTTTATCGAAATTGATTCAGCACTTTTTGAAAAATCAACAAATACCCAAAAATTTTACATAGACGACGTTTTAGTTTCATCAATCTTTGTAGTAATTAACTTTCAATCTCTTCTTAATAGATTTGGATGAGAAGGAGGTACTAAAAAGCGGAAAATAAAAAGCTTTTTACAAAAAAGACAACCGCCTTCAAAAAGTGAAAAATAACTTTAGCACAGAACACACATTGACTTTAGTTTCGGAAGTCGGCGGCAATACAAAACAACAAACAGAACAAAGCCACTGAATTTCGAAACTACGTCAATGGGTGTTCTGTGCTAAAGTTATTTTTCACTTTTTGAAGGCGGTTGTCTTTTTTGTAAAAAGCTTTTTTGGAAATGTTATAGATATGATGAAAAACTAGGTCTGTACATTTTAATTTTAAAGAAATAATGCGTATGATAAGTCACTAGCATCGATAACAACTGTCAAAGATCTACGAATGACAGCCAGGGGTGTGATTTTATAAGACCTCATTCTAAACTTCGAATCTGAATCCGCTGTGAGTTTCTTGATTGGCATTCTAAAAACTCGGTTGTTAATTCGAATTTACACTAGCGCCACCCTTGCCGTATCAGCCAGTTGAACTAAATTGACAGGGAGATTTTGACAGAAACAGTATGAGATGACGTAAGAAGTGGCATTATTTCCCCGTCACTTCGAAGCTCACTTGGCACCCGAACCCGATTCAAAGTGTCAAACATATCAAGGTCATTTTGAACCTTATGCGAAGTGAGAGTGAATAGCGATCGATGTGAGATGAGAGTTGTTGTTTGAATTTTACAGAATCGACCTACAGGACCAAGAGGTTTGCGTGCTTTCCGAGGCACGGAGGGATCTCGATATGAAATGTATACTTGTATAGTCACCCATTCACAGGTCGGCCGCGACAAGCGTAGATTAATCATAATAGGGTATTACACCCATTTTTGAAAAGTATCTCAATGAAATTCTGTAGTGCTAATATGCCACCAAAAAAAACACAAAATTTTTATTCAATCGATAAGTGCCATAAAAATGCATCTAAATTTTAAATTTTCAAATTTCGCGCGTAGTTTGACGAAAACGCCTCTTACTGGACGCCATATTCCTCAGCGTAAATGACGTCAGTTCGTTTTGTATCAAATGAGCTCATATTAAATATGATAATTGTATATCATTTAAAAATAATTAAAAGCATATTTTGGAATAGGTGTAATAATGAAAAAATTACGTTGGTTACGAAAATAATAAAAATACAAAGCCTATATTACGCCAATCGGTTGACTGACAGTTGACAATTTTTTGTTTACACAGCCTTAAGGCGTAATAACATGGCCGCTACTATTTCACGGTGTTTTAAAACAGATTAAAAATACTGGAAACTTTGAATTGAATTTAAAAATTTGTTTTGTTATTTTATGAACTAAAACTTACATTTTCCGACTGCTTTATGCCTAAACTGTCTCAATAACATACTTATAGATTTTTTCTCGTATAGAGTAAAATACCCTATTATACGGACTCACCATACTACGGGCCATACCCCTGGTGGTATGGTGAGTCTAAAACCATACCACTGAGAAAATCGTTTGGGTTAGGTTAGAAACTGTGACCATTAAATCGCGAAGGCAAGTGAGCGAAGCGAGCAGTGCCGCGGTAGCGGCCGCCGAGCGCCAGATCCCCTCTATTGTTGGCGAATCATTTGGATTAGGTTAGGTGAGTGGTATAGTACCTACCTCAGATTATGAAACAAAAGGCAGATAGACCGCGCGGAACATTGAGAGTGAAGCCAAAAAAGCCAATACAAATTCAAAACCGAATAAGTACCTACAACGCGCTTTGTGCTGTACTGACACGAGTCAGTAACGAAACGTCGCATCCTTAAAAAAAAACACATAAAAATACAAATACAAATTCAAAAGCGAATACAATCACGAGATCGTAGGTTTTGATTTTGTATTTGCTTTTTTGGCTTCACTCTTAGTGTTCCGCGCAGTCTATCTGCCTTTTGTTTCATAATCTGAGGTACCTACCATACAGTGGCGGTACCTTCATACAAGCCGAAAAGCCGGGCTTACATATCAGCATAACATTAGTTAATTAATAACTGAGCAAATTTCTGATTTTTTCTTACTTAATCATAAAAAAAAAACTGTTGGGCTTGTCCTAACGTTGATCCCTAGGCACGCCACTGCTACCATACCACCAGGGAAATGGCAGGTGGGTCCGCTATGGTAATATATAATACCTTCTGTAAGAACGAGTTGATCCATTTCGTGAACGTTTTCTTCTGGATGTGCAACCGTTCCTCTTGGAGTGCCTTGATCCGGCCCTGCTCGAACTTCAGGGCGTCTTCCCTCTGTGTCATGTTTGTTCGCTGTTGTACTGCCGTGGCGTAGCCCCCCGGCTCATACTGCTGCCCTGGTAGAAGAGAATAAGTTGATTAGAATAATAGTAAAAGAAATATGATGGACGAATGATGTTGATGATGAGATGATGTGGCGCAGAATTTAAGGGGCTATTAAACGACTTTTACAGATTTTAAACTGACAATCACGTCAAAATGTGCAGTGTAAATGATTTGAAAAAAATATATGTTAAACTAGAAAACTCCCTTAATCATTTAGTGTTTGATTATTTTTTATTATATTCATATTAAATAGTTTAATTAAATCGTGAAGTTGTGTCTGACGCGGACAAAACATGACAATCACACAAAATCTACCAGGTATAATTAAACGAAACTGACACCATCTTACAGACAATTTTATTATCTATCTTTTAGTATACGCCTTTTTTTTTAAGTTAAAAAATACTACTGTTATTTAATTTTTTCGACTAAACTTTGAGAGTTTTGGACGCAGAGAATCGTATGCGCTGCGTCCAAAACTCTCCAAGTCGTTAAATAGCCCCTTAATACAGCACCATTTCGTACAATTTGTCGAAGCTTAGAGTTCCACTGTCCAGTCACGAGCAAAAACATGTAAACAGTTGGTCTCATTCTAAACAGATTTTTTTCTAAACTATTGATTGAAATATTATGGGGTTACGAATAGGGTCTTTTTGGTCCCAAACTAAGTTATATAAAATAGGTTTTATCTATAAGTTTAAATAGTTGTCACGAGATAATTGCTTTTGAATTTTGCAATCTGTATAAGCATATATTTATGCTCGTACGTACAACAACGATTTAAAGGGAACAAGTTGGCGCAGCTACCCTGGTAGCTGTAACGTTCAACCAGTAAAAATATCAGGCATCTGCCCATCTCGTCTCCGCTCCAGTGGACTTAACGTCTCTAAATCTTTGACGTGTTTTCTCGACATAGTATTAAAATGCATCTTAGTAATACTACGTGAAGTATAAGCCATTCTTTTTTATTCTATGGCGATCTATCTTTTTGGTTCAGCTGGGTTCAGCAGTGCTATTCTGTTACAATCTTCCTCGGTGAACACCTGGGTGAAGTGAGCTGGCGTCCGTCCGTCTGCTTTGTCAATACCTAGCATCGGGGCGGATGACAGCTCACTTCACCTAGGTGTTCACCGGGGGGATTGTAACAGAATAGCTCCACCGGAGCGAGAGCTTTACACCGAAGCACCCTGAAATTCAGATCTTTCCATCGTGTTTATTTCATGCCGGCCATATTTTTGCCGGTTATATTTACAATACGTGATTACCAAAATCACGACTCAAAATTTCAGCTTATATTCATCATATCAATCTTTAGATGCCCAATGCTGGGTATATGTCTCCCTCAAGGGGGGTTTAGCAGTGCTAAATTAGCACCACACGGCAGATTTCAGCTAACATTTCAAAATTGACTCCAACACTTATTTAATTTTGTAAACGCAAAAGTTTTGCCTGTCTCTTTGTCACCTCGTCACTGCAAAACTACTGAACCAATCGTAATGAAATATGACAAAGAGGTAGTTTAGAATCTGAATAAAGAAACAGGCATTTTTTTTAATTTAGTCACGGGCAAAATCTATCTTTCTAAAACTTACCATATTTTCTGGAAGGTTGATAATCCTGGTAGGAATAAACACTGACGTTACTCAGTTGCCGCTGCATTTTGTTACGCGGCAACACTCAGCACAAAGTTCTCATTAGGTTGGCAACTCTGTTCGCCACAGATTAATTACACTTTCTGTTTCTCTTTCTAATGTTGCCTAGCCTATAATAGATTTATTTACTGTTGTTAATTATTTTAAATAAATAATTGGATATTTTTGGCCTTCTTCGTTTTAATACATATTCGTGAACTAACGCTTTTGTTAATTAGACGATCAAAAGTTAAAGTAACTTCAGTCTATGTAAAAGATAATGTAATCAGAATTTTGTAAAAACTTGTTTGATAAGAGTGTCCGTGAAGTTTTTTGCTCGTTCTTCTCCATAGAGACCTAACCGACTTCTTGACAATTCAAAAGCATATTTAAGTTGGATTCATAATATTTCCATAATCAAGCAAATTGATAAAAGGTAAAAATATGATGTCATATGTAAGTACCTGTTAGAGAAATTAAGTTTTAGGAGAGAAAACATGAATCCTTGCTGAGTTCATCATATGCCTAGCTTTCCCAACTTGAAGGGATAGGCTTCCAGTCTAACCGGATGTATTTTACATAGAGCGATTGCCTTTCTGAACTCCACAACCCAGTTAGTGGGTATCATCATACCCCTTGGTTAGACAGAGTTAGACTCGTTGTCAGACTTTCTGGTTTTCGAATATATACCTGGTATACGACAGCTGCGACAGCTGGTACCGACGGCTTACCATGCTTTCCGAGGCACAAAGGTGTCTCAGCATGAACTAAATGGTCACCCACCCATCGATCCATCTGTACACTTTTACTTAGCTACGAGCACCTCAATTATAATTAATTGCTGAGTAGAGTGAAGATATTAATAATAGGGTATTTTACTCTATACGAGAAAAAATCTATAAATATGCTTTGAACGGAAATAAAACATTTGCGTTCACTGTAAATATGTTATTGAGACAGTTTAGGCGTAGGTATAGCAGTCGGAAAATGTAAGTTTTAGTTTATAAAATTACAAAACAATTTTTTAAATTCAATTCAAAGTTTTCAGTATTTTTAATCTGTTACAAAACACCGTAAAATAGTAGCGGCCATATTATTACGCCGTACGGCTGTGTAAACAAAAAATTGTCAACTGTCAGTCAACCGATTGGCGTAATATATATAGGCTTTGTACTTTTATTATTTTCGTAACCAACGTAATTTTTTCATTATTACACCTATTACAAAATATGCTTTTAATTATTTTTAAATGATATACAATTATCATATTTAATATGAGCTCATTTGATACAAAACGAACTGACGTCATTTACGCTGAGCAAAATGGCGTCCAGTAAGAGGCGTTTACGTCAAACTACGCGCGAAATTTGAAAATTTAAAATTTAGATGCATTTTTATGGCACTTATCGATTGAATAAAAATTTTGTGTTTTTTTGGTGGCATATTAGCACTACAGAATTTCATTGAGACACTTTTCAAAAATGGGTGTAATACCCTATTAAAAATTGCATTCTCTGAGTTGTGCCATTCTTGTCGCAAATAAGCAACAAGTATAATAACCACACAAAGACATCGTTCCAGCCAACGCAATCATTAATAGAACGTTAATTGTCATAACCATTGATTTCCGCTCGAGACCGCATCGGACAAAAGCACCACGGTAGCCCTGCACAGTGTTGTGCGCAAGCGCATGACCGTGAACTAGTAACGGTGCAGAGGGCTAATTCACGTAATTTTATGACGCGCCGATGAAGTTGTAGTGCAGTTGAAGTTAAGTTCAAGTTTGAGTGATTAACGGTATTCTTGTAATCTTTAAACTGCGCGTAAGCTGCGCGTGAACTGCACGTCAACTGTACGACAACCAAACTTACTTATGGTGCACCCACATAAGAAAAAATATCGATCGATTACATTTCAATGAATATGACGTTATTATAATATTAAAATAATACCCCGGTACAGATTTAATTACATTTTAACTGTCATTTTAAGACGTCTAACGAATAGTAGAATACCGATCATGATGCGTTCCGAAGCACGCACCAAACACGCGCAACAGTGTAGAATGCCTTTTTGCGCTCGCGTGACGCGAACTTGACGCGGGCGTGTCTGACAGCGGTAGAGAATACGAAAAGCGTTGCTTTCATCGAAACTTAACTGCAACTGCACTGCACCAGCACTTTTTTAGTTACGTGAATTAGCCCACAGGTCGCGTGCCATTGACCACTACATTACATCACGCTGATAATTAGAAAAGGTAATCACAGGTAATATGGATGAGGAAATGTATTACCAACACTGTAATTGGCTTGTTATATAATAATGCTATGCACCTGCCATGTTATCTCTTCACCACCCTTGGTTGACAGGTAGAGAATGCCTAAGGCATTAAGTCCGCCTTTGTACCTTTGTGCATGAAGTATAAATAAATGAATAAATGCTAGTCTATTATTGTCCCACGGCTGGGCAAAGGCCTTTTCTCATAAAGAGAAGGCACGAGCATTGAACACCGCGGTTGCAAGGCGGATTGGTGATTTCAGATCAGACAAGTTTAAGTTCCCTGACGATGCTTTTTTAACCGACTTCAAAAAGGAGGAGGTTATCAATTCGAATGTTTATATTTTTTTTTTATGTATGTTCGGGCATAACGCTGTCTAAACGGATTTGCAAAATTCCTTTTTTGTTCGAAAGGGGTTTATTCCATTTCGGAAAAAACCCCTTTCCCATATAAATTTTACCGAAATTTATTTAGCCCTTTTTGAGAAAATCAACAAATTCCCAAAAAAATACTTAGACGACGTTTTAGTTTCTTCAATCTTTGGGGATTTACAATCTATTTTAAGTGTGCTGCCGTTTCTTAATGGATTTTTATGTTAAAACAACACTAAAAAGCGAAAAATAAAAAGTTTTTTCAAAAAAAAAAGAAAACCGCCTTCAAAAACTAAAAAGTGATAAATTACTTTAGCACAGAACACACGTTACTTTACTTTCGGAAGTCGGTGGCAAAACAAAACAACAAACTCAAAGGCGGCGCCACCGACTTCCCAAAAGTAAAGTAATGTGTGTTCTGTGCTAAAGTTATTTTTCACTTTTTAGTTTTTGAAGGCGGTTGTCTTTTTTGTAAAAAGCTTTTTATTTTCCGTTTTTTAGTACCTCCTTCTCATCCAAATCTATTAAGAAGAGATTGAAAGATACTACAAAGATTGATGAAACTAAAACGTCGTCTACGTAAAATTTTTGGGTATTTGTTGATTTTTCAAAAAGTGCTGAATCAATTTCGATAAAATTTATATAGGACCGCCCCTGAAGCATTTTTTGAAGAAGAGGAAGAATTTTCAAAATCGGTTTACGTTTGCCGGAGAAATCGCGTAACAAATCGCGCACATAGTTAATGCAAATTTAAGACTTATACGGTTTTCTCATGGATGTCATTGTCAGAACTGGACCAAATTAAAATGGGACCACACGGGAAGCACTAGCTTTCAAATAAAAGAATCAACAAAATCGGTTCACCCAGTCCAAAGAAATCAGGTAACAAACATACAAAAAATAAAAAATAAATTACAGACGAATTGATAACCTCCTCCTTTTTTGAAGTCGGTTGAAAATAAAATAAATATTTAAGGGGGGTTCCCATACAAAAAACGCTATTTTTTTGCCCTTTTTTGCTCGATGTCTTATGTTGTATAGGTACGGAACCCTTCGTGCGCGAATCCGACTCGCACTTGGCCAGTTTTTTTTATTTAGTAAATAGTATGTTATTTAAGCTGTGTATGGAACACTAAACTTAGTTTAACGACTCTACATGCGTAGCAAAGGTCTTAAAACTAACTGCCATAAACCGTATGAAGTCATTTTGAAGTTAGTGCTATTTTTTATGATACCCGCGCACGCGACGGTTCGTTGTCGGTTGCATGGTCTGTGGTGTATAGTAGTGATGTTATGTAGTGTCAACTATTGTACGGTGGTTGACAGAAAGGTTAATAACGAAAATAAATGAAATTATATTATTATTATTTCATTTATTCATTGAATATACATATGATATTATATTATTAAATATTGATAAAAAAATTAATAAAAACATATAAAAAATAGTAGCCCACCGGTATCGGGAACAGGCTCCAAGCTACCGGCGGTCAGGGCTCCTGAGAGAGGAATCTCCTAACAATACGCGCCGTGTCCAGGAGTACCGCTTTCTGTTCAAACCCTTGATCCAGCTGCCCAACGAGAGCCTCCTCAGATGTTGGTCGAGGCTCTTGGAAATTATTCCATTAGCCGTAACGACTATCGGCACAATGACTGCTGTATTCACATCCCACATGTCAACAACCTCGCGAGCCAAGTCAAGATACTTTATTTGTCTATCTTTCTCAGTTTTCACGAGGTTCTCGTCATGCGGAACCGCTATATCAACAATCATTGCGCGACGGTCTAATCGATCTATCACCACTATGTCACGCTTATTGGCAACTATAGTCCTGTCAGTGATGAAAGATCGATTATTATTATTATATTACGGTTATACGGAACCCTGCGTGTCCGAGTTTTTTCTTTTTAATTTGGATATCGCACAAGCACGCGCTGTTACAGTTCGCTGTCGGTCGCATCGCATGGTCAGTGGGCACGCGATACGGCTCGCTTGTTATGTATGAATACGTTTAGTTTTATTAGTGTTCACCTTATCGCATGGACCGTGTTCTATTTTTAATTTGCTTTTTTTTCTTTGTTGTTGTTCGTTTTTTTTAATTTGTCGTTAGGATAGTTTTATGTTAGACTCTTAACTCTCTCTCTCTAATGTATGTTTATGTGAATAAAGAATTAATAAAGATGCAGTTCTATTTAAAATGCAGACTAAATTCATTCCAGATAAGTACTTAAATATTTTTATTGAGTTCTTGTCAAAATACCGACCAGTCGATTCGTAATAAAATATTTTTGACATGTTTAGTACAATAATAGGATCATATTGTTACGAAGTATATTTTTATCACGCCCAGACCGTTACCCATAGCAGTGGAAAACTATATTCTCTTTTCAAATGCTTTTTATATATTTTTTAATGTTAAATAGCTTACTTTCATACATGTATAATTACCGGCACGTAAGTTGGCAAGAGATTTGGTAGTGGGGAAAGATCGCGCACGTACAAGTATCTAAAGAATTAATCTATTTTTTTTAAACTTAGATCATGCGCTTTTCGCGGCCTCTCGAACGTTTTTTTCCAAATCACTAAAATACTGGGCACACTATACATAATGTTCCAAATTCAAAAAACCCGGGACCCGCTCGCTCTAACCATTTCTACTTCCAAAGCAAATGGCATGATTTATATACCAACATGCAAAAACACGACACTTTACAGTTACCTAGATCTCTCATACTTCATTTTATTACATTTACAACTTGCAATAGTCGCGTTATCGGAGGTCACTGACCGCGTTGTCAGCAAATATAAATTATGTGGAACGGATGACCTGCCGATATCATTATGTTGTGAAAATGCAGTTTTTTGCGTCAATAGAATACAATGATGCAAGTTTAAAAGCGTTTGAAGGCCTTTACACTCTTTAGAGGAGTGGTTCTTAACCTTTTAATGTTGAGGGAATATTTTTGTCATGCATGGACCACCAACTGTTGGTAATCCATACTTCTATACTTCTATCTATACTAATATTATAAATGCGACAGTAATTCTGTCTGTTACGTTTTCATGAGGAACCGGCTGAACCGATTTTGATGTTTTTTAATGAAAATAGCTTGAACCCTGGGGAAAGACCTAGGCTACTTTTTAATCCGCGACTTCGTCTGCATCCACGATAAGTGATACCCGACCCGACATTCACGCGTCGCGGGGAAAAGCTTGTAGTTATTCTGCTTTTTTTTTAAATTTATAACAAACGCAAAACACGTCTTCGATGAATTCTCACGCATTCCGGAGAATCGATTCCGAAAAAAATATGCTAATTAGCGCGCAACTATGCTTTCGTTCCGCGGGGGTTTGAAAGAAGCCCTTATAATTAATACCTCTGAAATTTTTCTCAAAATTCTTAGACCAAAGATATTTTCTCAAAAAAGTCTATCAGCCAAGAACATTTTTGACAACCCTAATGCACGCAGGGAAGTCAAAAGGAAGATGTTTTTTTTTTTTGTTATGTTGGCAGTACTTTTCGTAAAATCAATCTTTTCCTTTACGCGTTTACAATATTAGTAAAGTATTTCATATTGTTATCACTATCAGTTTCAAGTAAATAATGATAAGGAGTAAAGAGGGCGCTCCTCGAACGATACCTTGAGTAAACATACATAACATACTTCTTCAATGGCTGACGTTTCTATCTTTGAGTGTTTTTATTATAGAGAATTTCCTAGTTTCTAGTTGTTGAGGTTTGTAAAAACCCGATTACTAAAAAATCACGCTCTAAAACTAATGAATCAAGAAAATATTTCTGCCTAGTCTTTTCCCAACTATACTGGGGTCGGCTTCCAGTCTAACCGGATGCAGCTGAATACCAGTGTTTTACATGGAGCGACTGCATATCTGACCTTTACAACCCAGTTGTTGGGTAACACGATTTTGAAGACATTTAATATGGCGCCAAAAATCAGCCATTTTAATTTTGATATACCCAGCGTTACTTTCACAAGACAAATCTAACGACACCTCTCAAGCTAAAATACATTAAGCCGTTTAGGTTACAGAGCGTGTCAAGGAAATATACATAAATACGAACACTCGAAAATCATAACCCTCTTTCATTCTAGCGTAGTCAGGTCAAATTCAAAACAACTCTATTTTACCTAACTTTATGAATTCTGGCGTAGGTCAAAACCACTCTATTTTACCTAACTTTATGACAAGATTTTGACATTGATTCTTGCTTTTTAATTTATTAACAAATAACTTTCCTTGTAAGCGGTAACACCACGGAATATAAAAAACAAGTGGAAATTCCACGCAGCTATTCCACGTGTCACAATTATGCGGAAAATATGTAAAATAATAACAACCTTCGTCAGTTGGAATAAGTCTTAATTTTGTTTGAATAACAAATGAGCTTTAAAAATTGATTTTTTTGTTTGAACAAACTTGTTGTTATTACTTTACATATTCTTCCGCATAATTGTGACACGCACGGTTTACTGTATGGGCATTTCCACTTGTTTTTTCTATTCCATGACAGATGCTAAAAAAATATTCCCATCAAAAATAAGAACGTTTTTTTATACAAAATCGGATACGTAAAAGACATACTAAGTACTTTTTTGGATTATTTTATACTATATTTTTTTATGCGGATATATATTTTTAAATCTATTATTTACATACTATAGGTTATAAGAATCAGCATTCTGACTGCGCAGAACCTAATGCAAAATTAACACTGAAATGCTAATGGTACAAGCGCCTAACACTTAGTAAGCAAATAAGCATAGGAAAGTCAAGATAGACTTGTAAAGTGCTACGTAGTCAGAATGTGTTAGTAATAAATGTATTTATGTAAACAGGAGAAAGTAATGTGAATGGATTGCGAGAACAGCATTGTTGGTTTGTCAAGTTGAAAACTAGGTGTTAAAGTGTTGTCGACCATTTATTTACAATGCAACCTTTTATCAAATATAAGGATATTCCTCGAAGCGCACCAATTTTGAAACGCACCATAAATATTCCTTGAAACGCACCAAATGGTCAAGGTATCGATAGTGATGGGTGTTATTAACTAACGGAAAAAAAGGCCGTAAAAATTATGAGTTTAGATGGGTTTTAAAAAAATGCTTTACAAGGGGGCGTGTACTTCAACCATTATGAGCTAAGTAGTATTGTTGCCACTACTTCCAGTTCATTTCTGCTTTCCTGGTACTTTTGTTAAATAAACAATTAGGACAGTTGAATTTTCAAACGTCTATCGATATCATTAATTACGAATCCTTTATGCTCTCTTCTGTTTTATCGTTGGTGCGTTTTGAGGAATACCCCACTGTAAGTACCCAATCTTTATCTTTGTACATAAAAATATTCTATGCTTGTGTATGTCACTGAACTCCTCCTAAACGAATAAACCGATTTGAATGAAATATTTTGTGTGTATTCCAGTGGATTCGAGAAAGGTTTAGATTCACAACTGGACCCGGTAGGTGGCGCTGTAGTCGGGTTCTAGGACATTTTTTATTTTCAGGGCAGGACAACGTCTGCCGGGCCCGCTAGAAATATTATAAAATTGGTCGGATTTGTACAAAAAATAAAGATGTTTAGAGAAGTTGAAATTCTAATTCTTATACTCTTGGGTACCTAAAAAGTATCTTCAGGCATTTACAATATTTTTAAACCCCCGCAATCAAAATGGGTGTCAAAAGTGAATAGTTTAACGAAAAGCACCCGCCGACGCTGTCGCTGTCGCTGTCGGCGGGTGACAGTAACAGTGACACGGACAGCCATCGTTTCACAGTTCTTACACAATACACTGAAATTGCATCGTTTTATGGGAAATAATGTCACAAATAATTATTATTTTTTTGTACACACTTGTCACATCACTTACCTGCCAATTTTATTTTTTTTATAAACTCAAAATGGGCAACGAGATGAAACGAAAGTGTTATTTTCATCTCGAAATATTTTAATTATGCGGAGGTTTTAGAAATATGGTTAGTATATCAATCTACTCCTGGTAATGTATTCTTCACATTGGAAAATATTTTAAACCCTCAAAAATTTTTTTTTTTCATACAAATGAGTGCATGGATCTCGCCATGATTCTTTGTAACTTCGGATGTAGCAGGTAATCTTCGAAACGTCTCATGCAATTTGTCATCCGTCTGAAGTGGTGCCGGTGCCGGTGTATTTACAATCACATGACACATTTCCAACTTTGTCTCTGGGACCCATCTGCGAAGTCTCTGGTAGTACAGATGTTTAGAAACCATCGGCCTTGTTTGCCATTCAATGCCATAAAAAAACATCAGTACTTACGTGTCATTTTATGATCTCACAGTGAACGCATCCATAATATGAATTGCAAATTATCTCGACTGACCGGTGCAGCGAGTCGATCGATTTTCATAAATGTCAGACTAAGATTGGTTTGGGCATTTTACTCATTATTACTCTAGGAACACATTTAAAACGTGTGTTTTTTTTTTCTTTTGGCGGGACGGTTTTTTTCTGTTGTCTATGGTGGTATTTCTTTTTTTGTAACATGTGTTGTCCGTGTGGCGTTGGTCGTAAATGGATTTCATCATTGCTTTGAGTCAACGATGATGGAAAAACTAAGTTTAGGAATAACGACCAATGTGGTTAAAATGTATTTACATTTTTGAATAACAAATCGCAGTAGGTATTATTTTTTTTGTATTTTTATTATACCTATGTGTAATATTTGTACAAATGTAATTAATAGCAAAACACAGCGTAAGACCAAATTAAGCTTAACGAACAAATAATTCTAGTATATGACAAGGGGGGGGTCGGTCATTTAAGTACCTATGTCTACCGTAGTCCGTAAGCACCAAAGTGGGTGGGGTCGCGTCCAAATGTATCGTCAGTTTTTATTAAAAAAGCAAAAGAGACAACCGCATTCAAAAACCAAAAGTAAAAAAAAAACTTTAAATTCGCAAGGTTTGGTTTCGTTTGTTAGTATTGTCACCGACTTGCGAATTTAAAGTTATTTTTTGCCCGACTACGGCAAAGCCAAAGGAGGGTTATGATTTTGACAGGCTATGTATGTATGTATGTATGTATGTATGTATGTATGTATGTATGTTCATCTGTACGCTCATAGCTCCTAAACTACTAATCAGAACTGAACAAATGAGGTATCGTTAGAAGCGTCTTGATCGTCCGCTGGTTATAGGCTATATGACGTATCACCGAATCCAATGTGGCGCCCGACAAAAAAACCAATATAAAAAAAAAATGAAGACAAGCATACCGTGTTTGGTATCATTGGAAAGGGGTTCACTAGTACATTTCAAATATATATAATATTTAGTGGTGATTTGTCACAAATTATTGTAAAAAAAGGAAAGATTACCAAATAAAGTAAGATACGCATACCGTGTTTAGTATCATTGGAAAGGGGTTCACTAGTACCTATTAAATATATAATACTTAGCTATGACTCCAAAATGGTTTAAATAAAAAAATAAAGTTTAAAAACTAAAACCCGACCACAACAAAAAGCGATCTAAAAAGTACAAAACAAGAAAATATTTCACACAGAAATCAAGACATAGGTAGGTACAAAATGATCAAGGTAAGCCGTGGTTGCATGCCTGTATCCCATATGAGTGCGATGAACATGAATATAATGGCATGCAACCACGGCTTACCTTGACCATTTTGTACCTATGTCTTGATTTCTGTGTGAAATATTTTCTTGTTTTGTACTTTTTAGATCGCTTTTTGTTGTGGTCGGGTTTTAGTTTTTAAACTTTTCACTTATTAGTTTTTGAACCGGTTGTCTTTTTTGTAAAAAAGTTTTCTTTTAAGTACCCTTTTTAGTGCCTACTTCTTATCACACAAATTACATAATTACGAAACGCTGACACCAAAAAAATTCAGTCAGCCGTTAATTTTCCATTTTTAGGAATTCCTCCTTTTTTAAACAAAAGTGGGTTGAAAAAGATTTTTACTACAACACTGCAAAATTATACGTGACAGTAAAAAAAAAATATGTGTGTAAAAAAAAAAATATATATGAGTCGTATTGAGAATCTCCTCTTCTTTTGAAGTCGGTTAATAAATACCCATTCGCGCGGACAAGGTCGCGGGCAAAAGCTATTAACTCATAATTTTATAAGTCTAGTTAAAGATCTATTTGCCTAGTACATTCTGGGAAAAACTACATCGTGACGAATAATTTCTGTTATTTCTTTTAGTCACCACTTCATAATGTTGATTACGTCATCGCACCAAAGGTCAGTCGTCAATGAGAGTCGTTGTAACTCGATAATAGCCGTTTAGAGATCCGTAGTGTGAATAGTCGATAGCCTATCATTATTTTGTCGGAATTTGTCTATGGAAAGAGAACTAAAAAGTATGAATACGTAGACGAGTACCTACAATAATAGGGTAGTAGAGACCACAAATCAATTGACATATTTTTTATGAACTGTCAAAAAGACCTTTGCTCGTGCCAGCCCGCGCCGCTGAGCCTGTAGCTTTAAATTCGTCCCTAAATAATGGAAATCTGATTCAGCCTAGCCTGTCCTCTTGCTGTCCTCCCCCAGCGACGCCCTATACTCCACAGGAGGTGCCCTTAGCGTGTAGTCGCTTAGTTTGTAAGTTTTTTGCCCTAGCTGGAGGCCCTAAAAATATTTTTTTTTAAGGCACCACAGGAGAGTCCAGTTAAACAGCCGACCACCTCCTAACTTGAACTGCGAGGGCTAAGGCCTCTTCTCTATATGAGAAGAGGCCTTAGCCCTGGGAGACAGTATGACTGGTACTACTAAACAACTTTTGCTCTGAGCGCTTTTAAAAATCAGTGTAAAAACCACATATTTGGCGCAAAAATTCGTCTATCTCCTTTGGGGATTATGTTCCGGTATGCAAAATGATAAAGAAGATTTACTGTTATCAGTATTACGTAATCTAGTAGAAAATGTTTCTTTTGCGCGCGTAAAGAATGATAAGAAACATTTCCGGTTGCAATAATACGTATTTTTTACAACTTGGCGCCAGTCAGTAAAAAAGGTTTACGAAAGCGATGAGTCAAGCTTGGCGTTACTAAGAAATGGAAAGGATTCTCTATCTCTTCGACTTTTTTTTACAAACCGCTTGCTTTGTTATCTCTTCACAACCTTTGCTTGACTGGTAGAGAATGCCTGAGGTATTGTACCTTTGTCTTCAAGTTTACATAGATAAAAATAACTAAAACCAAATTAGGTTCTGTGTTTGCCAAATCCATAAACAAATTTATTTTTAATCTTCAAAGGAGTCCGGAATACTACAGTAGGTATATTAATCAACCACAGAGCAAAACAACTGCCTTCAAAAAGTAAAAAAAAACTTTAAATTCGCAAGTCGGCGGATTTGGTTTTGTTTGTTGTTTTTAACCCCCGACGTAAAAACGACGGGGTGTTATAAGTTTGACGTGTCTGTGTGTGTGTGTGTGTGTGTGTGTGTGTGTCTGTCTGTGGCATCGTAGCTCCCGAACGGATGAACCGATTTTGTTTTTGTTTTTTTTATTTGAAAGGTTTATTAGTCGGGAGTGTTCTTAGCTATGTTTGATGAAAATCGGTCCAAGATGGCCGCCGCTACAAAATAGCTAATCACATATTTTATCACAACTCCATCACTATGGGTATCAAATGAAAGGGCTTCACTAGTAGAATACTTTACACTATGATAAATTTCAAGGCCAAGATGACCGGCACCACAAAATGGCGAATTATGTATAGGTATACCAAACGCATTCTCAGGGTGATATCTTTAATATCAAAAAAGATCCATGTGACGAAATACAACTTTAGACGTATCTACAACTTCTCAAAACCAGACTAAATTACATTTAAAAACTTTCAAATAAAAATTAAATTAAAAATTTAAAAAACCCCCAACGCAATTATTTAAAAAGTAAAAAATAATATCTTTTGTTGAGCCATCAAATGTTTGTTCGTTGAAATGGCGCTATAATGTCGCGGCGGGGTACCGCTAAGTCAGCAATAGCTAAATAGGTAAAATAGCGAACTTATGGATTTGCAATGAGATTTGACTTACGCGATACCCCGCCGCGACATTATAGCGCCATTTCAACGAACAAACATTTGATGGCTCAACAAAAGATATTATTTTTTACTTTTTAAATAATTGCGTTGGGGGTTTTTTAAATTTTTAATTTATGTATAGCGAACTTGTATTTTTGTAAAAAAAAGTTATTTTCCTTTTTATTGCCTACTTCTTAACATACAAATTAATTACGAAGTAGTAGTAGTAGTAGCATAACGGGCTGGTGTCCGCAATTCCACGTCACAGCACGTATTTTGCGTAGGTACAGATTAATAAATTACGAAACAGTGACACCAAAAAAATTCAGTCATTCCTTAATTTTCTACCCTCAGAGATATAATTACAATAGGGCCAACTGTGAGATATACACTATCAATTAAAAAAATAATCATCGAAATCGGACCACACTAATAAAACAAGTATTGCGTGGGCAAATATAAAAAAAAATATATAAACATTAAATATACGTGTCGAAATGAGTGTGTGTTTTTTTGAAGTCGGTTGAAGAACACTTTGACGGTACTTACCAAGAAGCTTATAGGTAAAAGTGGAGGCAACACTCTGAACACCCAAGTGAAACCAACTGTGGGCAGACGCTATCTTTCTGAATGCCTTTGCTTTGACATTTGTCAGGCGCGACTCAATTCTTGAAACTTTAGGTAAGGTGGCGCAGAACCACCAAATTGGATAGATGACACCACCAACTATTTGACATACTATTAATGAGCTGTCAAAACGTGATTCCCCCATAGATTCTGTACGGCAATAGTACAAAATATAAAGCAGAAGGACCGCTCCCGCCATCTTCAAAAATAATTACCTAAACTTGCCAGACTCACTAGGGCTGCTACTGTATTGACTCTGTAGGTTTTATTTGTGACAATATGAAATTTTATTGACACTGGTTGAAACTCTTTGTAATTTTTTATAGCAAAATTTTCCCGGTCCTCATGAAATGTCAATAACATAACTTATTCTTTTAGACAACACGTGACAGTCGTGACTGAAGTCTGCTTGAAACTGCTTGAGAATGCCTATAAACGTAATGTCAATGTGTGCGGGCGAAAAATGGCGGTTTGTTCTGAGTGGTCTTTCTGCTCGGGCGCGACGCGGCCTTACGTACTTTGTGGCAATAGCCAACTGTGACGTCACTTATTTGCCTACTCAATCGACTAACTACACAAGAAGAAGAAGAAGTGATGAAGTACAATGAAATCTTCTTAATCTTGTTTACATAGTATAAAACAAAGTCACTCCCGCTGTTTGTACGTTTAGATCTTTTAAACTACGCAACGGATTTTAATGCAGTTTTCAGCAATAGATAGAGTGATTCAAAAGGAAGGTTTTTGAAGTAAAACTTTTTTACGCACGCTTTACTTGGGGAGTAAGCTGGTGAATGCGTGACGAGAGCGTTAGGAAAAGTGTGATCGGGCGAAGCGAACGGAAGTTGAGAGGGAGATATAAGATAGTGAAGATAGAAAGAGAGTGAGTTACGTTTCGTATATTACAGTAGGGGCAAGCAAGAGAGTGAGGTGCGAGCACAATTTTTTTTTCTCTGTTTCTCTCATAGCCAGTTACAAACTGATACATACATATAGATGAAGCTGAAGAAGTTTTACTAAAGCACACTCGTATTTCTTTATCTATAGTTTGATTCACATTGCACCCGTGCCACAGATTAACTAATAGTTCCTTTGGCCCGTGCGAAGCTGGGGCGGGTCGCGTCGCGAGTGAATAATAAAAATCTAATTTTACAGTTCATTGAAAATTAATCAAGTTTTCAGAGCTAATTAATGTTTTTAACTTGTCTTAGAATTATTGGTGTCAAATTCCCTAATTCTCAAACTTATTCAACCGTGAAATATATAATAATAACACCAAATTAGGTTACAATACTTCCAAGAATGGCTTACAATAGGAGCGTTTACGTTTCAAGGTCACGCCGTGTTCGGATTTAAAATTCAACGCCAAAATGTAAAATTGTCACAGAAGGTTGACTTTTAAAGATTTTGTTTTAAACAAGCTACTTTTCGCAACTTCATCCGCGAAGATGTCAAAACGGTCTTGACGCAGAATGTCACTTACGCAAAATGTAATCTTGAAACATTTGGTCACATTTGCAAAACGTCATTTTCTCAATGTCAGTTTAGCCAAACGTCATTTTCGCAGAATGTAATTCAAGGGTTTTTTTCAGGCTAGACCTAATACCTACTCATACTGCAGAATCGGGTAAGTAATTTATTAAAAATATACAAAAATGACGACAATGATGTTTGGCGAAAGTGACATTGTGAGAAAAGGACGTTTTGAGAAAATTACGGTTTGCGAAAGTAACTTTATGCGAAAATGACGTTCTGCGTGAAGACCGTCAAAACGTGTGAAAACATAGCATTGGCAATAGTGTAGTTTATTGTCAGTGAATGAATTTTAATAATATCGGACCAGTACTTACAAAGATTAATAAATTAAATTGTACGGTATTAGAAGGTATTCCTTTGGATATTGCAACTTGGGTACGTTTATTTAGATAGTTCTAGGGAATTCGTGTGCACACAGTTTGACCGTATCGATTACGTTCCGATTTTGGGTTTTTCCTCTATAAATTTTGGACCATGTCCAAATTGACCATGCTTAACACAGGATAATATTGTTACCGTTTTTATAATAATAATAATAATTTATTAATTTAACTTGACAACAATGGTCCACTGGTTAGTAAAAAACTTATGAACTAAGGGTTAGTATTTAATAATAATTAGACAAAATTTACATTCACCCCTGCCGCACGAGCAACCGGAAAGCGTGTTTTAATATAAGTGCATCATGTTGCTCGGCTATGGTTTACAAAATGCTGTTGCTGCTCGCCCTCATTCCACTTATTAAGGATGCGGTTTTTTCCTTAAAATGGCGTAAAAGTCGTCTGTTAATGTATGTTCCCGTGGGACATTTTAGGGATTTGTTTTAATTTTGAAGTCTACACAAATGAAGACTTAGGCAAGTGCTCTAGTTGAGTTATAATTGAGATTTGATCTTCTGTATATTTTTTTATGACCACTCCATTGTCGTTAGACAGCCGGTGTTTTAAAAATGGCGGACTCATAGAATTAAACTCGTTTGTATGGTTTGTTTTTTTTCACTACATATTTGCATGGCGAGAATAAGTTGTAGACGTAATATTATTACTGTTGTAAAGTTAAAGAGAGAAAGAGATGACGCTACATTTATAAGTCTTTGAAAAGCATTTGTATTCAATTTGCTTATCTGACGAAGGTTTTTTTGGATGCGGATACAAAAAAAAACTCGTAAAAGGCAATTGGTGGCCAGATGTGTTCATAAATTGTTAAAAAACATTACTGTTGAATTACCCATAGTTCACATGGCTGCCAACTTTCTGGGATGACCTGGGTTGGTTGGAATAAGAAGGTAAGATGACATACGCTCAATGGTACAACCAAGAGGCTAAGAGCGGAAACAATTCAGGTAAACTGTTTCTTCTTTCGGGAAAATAACTTATTGTCAAAAAAATTGGGGGTTCGTTAAAAAGTTTTACGCAAACGGATTCGCGCGTAAAAGTTCCTTATTTCTAGACACTGCAAATCCAAAACTATGCAAATTCTTCTTATGTAATTCTTGAATGGCTCCTTACAATCATTTTGAAAGACGTTATGTTACAGTACTTATACTTCTTTGAACTAGGAATCTCTACATAGCATTAAACAAAGTCGCTTCGAAACGGATTTTAATGCGGTTTCATCAATAGGTAGAGTGATTCCAGAGGAAGGTTCATACGTATAGCTTGATATTATTTTGTTGAAATATATGACGATAGCACCACATTACAATGTACCCATGCGAAGCCGGGGCGAGTAGCTAATTACAACTAAATTCAAAAACAGAACATCTTGTATTCCTTTTAATCCGCGCAAACAATGCAATTTTACGCCACTTTATGGCGGGAACTCGACTCTAACCGTAAACAAAACATTGTTTTTTTTTTAATTTATAATCTGGGTATCAAGAAGTTTATAGTGTTGCGATTAAGGTCGGTGTTTCCCACGATAGTTAACGTCAATTGATTTAATAGGTCAATTTGGAGTACAGAAACTATTATTAAGCATAGACAGAATCATTTATATTGGTATAAATAGTTATTTTTGATTATTTTGCGTACACCTATTCTATTTATAACTTTTGTTGTGGTAAGAATAACAAGAATTTACATGGTTTTTTTTTTCAATGTTCTAATTTAGTAAAATTAATGTTTTTTTTCGTAACATTAATGGCCTCCACCGACAACGCAGTCATAGTAGCCAAGTTTTGGGCCTCGACAAAAGAAGACCAAAACAAGGTATTTTTGTTAGACATATTGTTTGAAATAGGTCGGCATTTCAGTGTTTTTTAAAAGTTAATGGATAAGTTGGTTTTGCCTTGTATTTATCGTAAAATAACAAATCTTATTACATGCTTACATTGAAATAACGATACTTTTATATCGATATTTTTCTAACGTTATTAATTTATTATGAATGGGTATAGTTTCTCATCAAAACGCTCAGACGAAATAAAATGATGCAGAAAAAGCAAACAGCAAGCTATGAAGCAAATAAATGACTTCACTAAAAACATTGTTACCTAAACATACACGTTTAGCACGAAGCATGGCCTAGGTACGTGATTTGTTTGAATACAATCTAGAGTACCTACTTACTTACACGCCTAGTCAAATGAGTGGCATTTGTTTGTAATGTCGATAAGGTTTAAATTCACACTTCTACGATACAAGTATTTATGGGGAAAACCTCTTTTTCACGTAGGACTTGTCTTGCACGAGAAGCTATCATAAAGGTGGGGAGATCACCTGTAAGTGTTTAGTAAAAGTTGTTTTGGAGTCCTTGCGTGCTTTTCTTTCGCGCCAAGTACCTAATGCTGTTACCAAAAAAAGAGAGGCACGGTTTCAGGGTCTCCAAAACAGCTGTCAGACTCTTCTAAACGTTCACTAAATTCTTTGAAGTACTCTTTCTACTTTTCACTTCTGGCTTTAAAAGACAATAACTGACATTTCGCAAATCCTAGTGATAAGACTATTATCAGTAATACCGTTTCAATATCGATAAAAGTAAAACAGCGATCGTGCCAGCATCTTTTAATATTGTGTCATTTGTGTAATGTGTATAAAAATCTGAGAGGTACATACAATGTGTGTTTTTACAACAAACGTAAGAAAAGATGATGATGTAGTGTTGTAAACCAAAAAACAAATATGTGACTCAATTATGACTGACAGTCCAATTGAGTCCAAAACAAACCAAAAAAGGACAAATTAATAACATTTTTCGTTTTTAACAGACTTCAAAAAGGAGGAGGTTATTAATTCGATCGGTTTTTTATGTATGTACGGTCACCAAAAGAGATAAGTATCCATGTCGCCGGGAATAGTTGAAGTTTACTTAGAAACCGATGGGTGTTTATGAATAAAATAAAGTACAATTAATAGAGAATAAACAGTTCAATGATTTAATTAAATTTCATTTGAAAGCCTCCATTGGTTTCCAAGTAAAGTAACCTTCAACTATTCGCGGCGACATGGATACTTATCTCTTTTGGTGACTGTACATCGATTACGCTGAGATTTATGATCCGATTTACGTGATTCTTCTTTAGTTTGATGCGGAATAGTAGCCATTTGGTTCCATAAAAAATTAACATACAGTTATACAGTTTGGCCAAGTAGTTTTAATTTTATGAACATTTTTTTTTTTTTGGTTCGACCAAATTAATTAGACGTAATTAACTTTATTTTAGACCCCGTTTTGTTAACACTTCAAGTCAAGTTCAATTGAGTTCTAAAACCATTAACCAAGATAAAAACTCTTCTTTTTTTCAAAAACTTGCTAACAGAAATATTTTAACTGTCACTTTAGCTGACCTAGAATCAAAACGGGACAGCCGGATTTGCGAGCAAACTACAGACAGTAGAAGCCATAGAATGTGGCTAATGGTCTTAAAATGGCGATACGTAGAGCTAAGGTATTACGCAGTCATCTATAGTTAAGCAAGAAATGCTGATGCATGCATGCAATGTGCTAGCTGACCGAGATACTAGAGAAGATACTTTAGAATCAATGATTTTATTAGTAATAAAAACTTTTTTACCAAAAAGACAACCGCCTTCAAAAACAAAAAAGTAAAAACTACCTTTAATTTCGCAAGGCTTTGGATCTGTTTGTAGTTTTGTGTTGCCACCGACTTCCGAAATTTTAGTTATACTTTCTTGTTTTTTAGTGTTTACTTCTTATCTTGGCGATTGCCTTGGCTTTTCTGTATAAGTAGCGGCCTTTGTTGGCCTGAAGTAGAACAATAATAGGTTGGTTATAATTATTATAAGTAACAAGTGAAGATTCATGGAATTCGTAACTCGGTTTTAGCCAGGTGATCGACGCATGTAAAGTTATTAAAAGGGCACAACGCCAGGTGATTCTAAGAATGTTATCAATGGTGTTTTTGACCCCACAAGAACACCCGTGTTTGTGTAATGAATTTGAAATATATCGAAGGGGTATTATTTTATTTATACTTTATGCACAAAGGTACAAAGGCGGACTTAATGCCTTAGTATTATCTATTGGGGGCCGACCCCACAAGTTTTCTTAAATAATAATAGTATTCAGTTGTGTGGAGATGGTTAACATATTTATGGACGTTTAAGGTTAGGCTAAGAATATGCAAAAAGGTGCTAATGCCAAAAATTTATATTCCAACTAAGAATTCGTGTTGAGAGTCACCATAACAATTTACAGGAAAACACAATCAAGGACTGCTTAAAATAAACGAGCTCCAAGTTCAAAACGGAATACACTTAGCGTAACATCAAAAAGCGATACGCAGCGGTTGCCCAAAATAAATTGAGTGCAAACTTCTTAATTCCCGTCTAAATTAGGAGTAATTAAGTGAGGAGTTTCTTACTCGTTCCTCTCCATAGACACCTACCTACGTTTTGAAACGAGCAACTAGCTTCAACTTTTTGACTAACTAATCGACTCCTTGACAATTCAAAAGTACTTGTAAATGGTTTAATTGAAATAAATGCTTTAACTTTGACTTAGTACTGGCAAACCGAGTGAACCCACATTTTCTCGTAATATGGTTAACGTATTCATTATGTCAAATGTGTTACATTACTATTCAACAATTATAGTTAAATGTACGGCCTACATTTATTCTTAGAATTTTAAAATTAATGAGCGTTAAATATACACAATAATTACAATTTCTTCTAAAAATGGGAGATTCTTTTGCGTTTGTTGGTAGGATGAACCGGTTCACTCGTGCCTTGAAGATACCCAGATTATACTTATCGGGGAACAGAGATGCGGCGGTGAATTCCACATACTGGCACTTCGCACAATAAATGTGGTAGCAAATTAGCAAAGCGCCTGGTTCGGAACCGTGGAACTTCAACCATATAGCGGTTTCTAGAATTAGTCTGTTCTTAAGGCGACGATATACGCCGGCGGCCATGAGCGACCAGAGAATCGTATGCGCTGCGTCCAAAACTCTCAAAGTTTAGTCGAAAAAATTAAATAAAAGATAGTATACTTTAACTTAAAAAAAGGCGTATACTAAAAGATAGATAATAAAATTGTCTGTAAGATAGTAAAAGTTTCGTTAAAATGTTTTGTCCGCGTCAGACACAACTTCACTATTTAATTAACTTTATAAAATAAACTATGTAATATGAACTTAATCAAAAATATTCACATCCTAAATGATTAAGAGAATGTTCTAGTTTTACCTTTTTTTTCAAATCATTTACACTACACATTTTGACGTGATTGTCAGTTTAAAATCTGCAAAAGTCGCTTGTTAGCGCCTTAAATGACAAATAGTGTACGTGATGCCATAAGCAATTTTACATTAGTAGGTACCTATTTTTAGTGCACAGATAAGTGGATGACGTCATCCAATGAGTTGGATAACTTATTATCTACATGAAGGTATTTCTTATCTACAAGATAAAATGCTACTTAATTTAATACATGTGTTGAAATATTATGTAAGAAACTAGTGAAATAGAATCTAAAATGCTACTTGTATTTAGCCAAAACTATTTCTGTTACACATTGAAGAATCTAATCAAAGTCTATATTAATCATAAAGTTAAAGGCTTAAGTATTTATTTGTTTGTTTGATCGCGCCGATCTGCAAAATTATTGGTCCGAATCAGATTTTTTTTTTCAATATTTGGAATCTAAATTAAACTAAAATTAAATATAAGTTTGTTTTAAATACACTTTCACGGCTTAACTACGAAACAGATTTTGATGAAAGAATCATGGCGAGATTTGTACAAAAAAAATTAAGATGTTTAGAGAAGTTGAAATTCTAATTCTTATACTCTTGGGTACCTAAAGAGTATCTTCAGGCATTTACAAAATTTTTAAAACCCCGCAAAAAAAAGTTAATAGTTTAACGAAAAACTCATTATTTCAGAACAAAACAGCGACTGACAGTAACTGACACCAACAGCTGCCGTTTCGCAGTTCTTACATTGAAATTGCATCGTTTTATGAGAAAAAATATCACAAAATAATGATTATTTTTTTCCACACACTTGTCACATAACTTGTCTGACAATTTTATAGATCCGTTAACATCGCTTGTCACTTTCTTTTTTTTTATAAACACAAAATGGGCATTGAGATGAAACGAAAAAGTGTTATTTTCATTTCGTAATATTTTAATTATGCGGGGTTTTAAAAATATGCTAAGAATATCAATCTACTCCTAGTAATGTATTCTTCACATTGGAAAATATTTTAAACCCTCTAAATTACTTTTTTTTTCATCCAAATGAATGTATGAATCTCGCCATGATTCTTTGGCACAGACAGCCTGAAAAACAAGAAAAGAAGGAAGGCCACTTTTTAGTCAGCGACTTTGTCTACATTCGCGATAACCAACATTCACGCGGACGAAGTCGCGGGCAAAAGCTAGTAGGCTATATTTTAGAGAAAATCCATTAATTAAGAAAAAAGCTGGTATCAAATATCAAATAATATGTACTTAATTAAAAGTTCGATTTTTAATTTTTATCGATATATGTTTAATTTTCGGATAACAGTAGCCACATCACTACTTCCATCTACGAAATCGTGGGTAAGACCTAGTTAAAAATAAAATTAAAAAATGTCTACATCAATTGCACCAGAATTCCACTATAATGACTAAACATACAATTAATTGAAACTTGACAGTTCCAAGTAAACATCTGTTTCAGAGCTATATAAATCTAACTGATTCATAACTTTGTATGCACATTACAATTTATAAAACGAAGTAGGTAACTGGAAAAAAACTAAAGCTAAACTAATTTCTTTAGCCAAGCTGCCTATTTTCAAAAAAAAAGAAGAGGTTCGTTTTCAATATGACACGTACATATTTATCGATAATTCTTAATTGATAGTGCATAGGTGTATCTCGAAGTCGGTCCCATATAAATTTCAAGAAAATATTCCACCCCTAAGGGTAGAAAATTAAGGGATGACTAAAATTTTTTGGTGTCACCGTTTTGTGAAGTAAGCACTAATAGCGAAAATAAAATCATTTTTTTAAAAAGACAACCGCAAGGCGTCAAGGCGCGTTTAAAGGCGGCTGTCTTTTTGTAAAAATGTTTTTTAATTTTATTGACACGAATCACAAACAGCTGCATGTTACTTTTTAATTTTATTTTTCTTTAGTCCACGTGCGCGAAGTGTTTTGTTTTGATAACGGACACCCTTGAAACTTGAGCTATGCTTATAATATGAGCTAAATGATTAGAAGTAGAGTGTTGTACGTGATTAAAACTACAATAATGATTTATTGTTTCATAAGTCAAAGCCAAATCATTTGTTTCAATTACACCATTAAAAGGCACTTTTGAACGTCATATGAACGTCAGAAGAATGGGCGGGAAACTCCATAGAGACTCCATAGACGTCCTTGAGGGATTCGTAGTTACATAAAAGTACAGATTGATCGATTCTCTGAGTGCCATAGGCTATATTTAATTATCAAAAAGTTTGGGATCTGTATTCACGTTGAGGGCAAAAGCTAATTATAATTATTTAATCAATACGGACTATTTTAAACTTTTCTTTAAAAATAATATTAGGTCTTTACATATGAAATTGCCGCTCGGTATCAAAAAATTAAAAATCGAAGTATGCACCATTGTTATCGATACACTTTCGCCATTTTATCGGGAGCTCATTGATCCCTTTGGTAAAAAAATCCTGGGAGCGAGAATCGATGAACTGCTTGAAGGCTGTTTAAACTGCCTCATCAGAATTGATTTTTTTTCCTTGTAAAAAGTTGTCCAAATTTCGGAATAAATGGTAATCGTTTGGGGCAAGATCTGGAGAGTATGGTGGGTGACGCAGAGTTTCCAGTCGCAGCTCCTCTAACTTGGCGACCGTCTGATGTGCAGTATGTGGTCGAGCGTTATCCTGAAGGAGCAATGGGCTAGAGCAATTGACCAATCTCGGTTGTTTAATGGTGAGCTTTTCCATCATTGTTTGCAACTGTTGACAATACATGTCTGCAGTAATCGTTTGGCCTGATCTCATGCAGCTGTAGTGGATGACACCAGCACAGGACCACCAAACACTAATTAGAATCTTCTTTTTGGTCAGTTTTCGCTTGGGGCAAGGTTTTGCCGGTTTTCCAGGGTTAAGCCATTGTGATGATCGCTTGCGATTATCGTACACGATCCACTTCTCATCACAAGTGACAATACGATTTAAAATTCCCTGATTATTGTGACGATTGAGCAAGGAAGCGCAGCAACCGACGCGTGTTTGTTGGTGTGCTTCAGTCAATTCGTACGGTACCCACTTTTCGAGCTTTTTTACTTTTCCAATTTGACGCAAATGGATAATGATTGTTTTGTCACTTACTCCAAAGGCTGCTGCTAATTCAGAAGTGGTTTGAGATGGATCCGCTTCAACTATCGCCTTTAATTCTTCATTATTCACTTGAGTATCCGGTCGTCCACGAGGCTCATTTTGTAAATCAAAATTTCCAGAACGGAAACGTTGAAACCAAAAACGCACCGTTCGTTCGTTAGCGGTGCTTGGCCTGTACACGTCGTTAATCCTTCGAGCCGTTTCTGCTGCACTGGTGCCACGGTGGAACTCATATTCGTAAATATCGCGAATTTTTAATTTCTCCATTGTTGTTGCAATAGCAATTTTCAAGCCCAAACAAATGACGATAAAACAAATGAAACACGAATTTTAAAACAATATTCTTTAGTCTTTATTTTGAAATAATTTTGAATTTGGAATTCCTAATCAAACACAAAATATTTGATTTCAAAGTTGCCAGTATTAAGTATCGGCAATTTCATATGTAAGGACCTAATATTTATGAAATTCTTGCCCATTCTTCTTTATACGAAACTACTTTTTGAAAGAAGCAAAATATGTAGATTCATGTCTTTTTCCTGTAAAATTAAATGACATTCAAAAGTGTCCTTTTGAAATTGGAATAAATGATGTCACTTTGACAATCACTCTTCCAAAAGGGGTGAGGCTAAATTGAAATTTGTTTTAACAGCTGCTAAGTCTAAATTTGGACCGCGCCCTACACTAATGAACGCCTCGCCGGATCTCCTCGGTTTCTTGCAAAAAAAACTGACTCATTTTGTCTTCGCAAATAATAATTCTGAGATTCCTCTACATTAACGGCTGCCTCTAATGTTTTTTTTAAAGATATGGCAGAGGATGGGTCTGTCGGAAACAATTCCGTCGAAAAAAAAAATGACGCCAATGTAGGCGCGTAAGGAAAAAAATTAATTGCTTATTGATTATTAGAAAAATAGCCAGCCAGAGGGCCTAGCTGACGTAAAAAATCGATTCACTTCGAATCGATTTTTAATTTAGCAATACGATTATCTTAAAGCATTTTGGTATACGACCATATACGACACTCGCTTTTTCCCGCGACTTCGCCCGCCCGATTTTTTTTACAGATCCACTCATTTATGTATAAAGCCCTTAATAAAATAGGTAATGTTATGTGTGACACGGATATCTACTTACAATTTAAAAATCGAACGAATTTACGTCCGCGCGCTCGTGCTAAGGCCTCGAGTTTCAATGGTAAAACCTCAGGAATTTCGAACTTATTGTCCTTGTATTAATTATCTATACTAATATTACAAAGCTGAAGAGTTTGTTTCCTTGTTTTAAATAATCTGTGACTCTACTAGTCTGATACTGAAAATTCTTTTGCTAATAGGAAATGATGTCCCTAGTCCTGATTGCTAATTTTTTTTATAAAAAATAGGGGATCCTTTAGAAAATTCACAGACGAAGTCACGGACAAAGCTAGTAATATTAAATTACAAATGGTAATCCTTGTACGAAATAACAGTTGCCGCGATTATATTAGCGTATGTAACTTCTTAAAATTGGCCTTGAAACAAAAGGCAACGACTCCTTTGTAACTACAGACGCGCTAATCAGAACAAACTCTGTTTCAAATTTCGAACAGCCAACTGTCAAAATTATATTTTTTTAAATTCGGATTGTAGATAGGTGCGTTCAGTGCATTGATTTTCTTTGTATTTTGACAAAGGAGGCTGTTCAAAGATTTTGCCTATCGTTTGAACATTGGATGAATAAACTATTGATAAGATTAGGTAAAACTTGAGTCATTCTACTCAAGTCAGGACTGGATGACCTTATCATTCGACCTTTTATCCAATTATTTCTTATTTTTTCAACGAAAATAGGTACGTTAAATAATGACGTCAGACGCATATGTAAGTAATGTTTTTATTTGACCATATTCGGAACGCCAAAGATTCGCTGTGTAGAGGAAAAAATCTAGGCAAGTAAACTAATGAATACGTTGTTATTTCTGAGAATGATGTAATTAATTATGTAGGTATGTGGTTTTAATTATGTTATTCATTCTTCGTTGGTCAATGTTTCAAGTTTTATCTTCATTAATAGTATAAAGGGGTTAAGTTTGTAATTTTAGAAGTAGCAGGAAATCTACGAAACTACATATCCAATTTCAAAAATTGTTTTATTTTTAATACGAAGCTGTTATACGTTATTATAAAATTAGGAATCTGAAAGAGCAAAGCTAGCTAAAACCTCACCATGTTATAATCAAATTTCTAGAATTTTAACGATATAATTGGTGTTTCAATTTCGTCTCACTTTCTAATAACGATTAAATATTCAAAAGCGCATCACTATCACGAATATGACATAAAAAAAAGAAAATGGCCAAAAGTATCCAAAAAAGAAATTAGCAAGTGCACTGCACTAATCCAATGTATGTGGTGAAAGCACTGCTTGCAAAAATGCGCGCCAACACGCACGTAATGCAACACGCCAAAAAACTGTTTATAAACACAATATTTCACTCCGAAACTGCACTTCTCTCGTAAAAATTAAATTACACACACCGAGAATATCAGTTGCGAAATTAAAAATGTAATTTAAAAAAATCACTGCTTCCGTCACCTTGCACCAGAGATAAGATAGACGCGTTATGGCGTCCACGCGCGGCAAATGACAGCCGTTGACTGGTGTGTTTCCGCCAGACGAAAGATAATCGCATATGTTTTTAGGGGTCCGTCACGTCTGCTGTGGAATTTTTTTACTCCATTTTTTTGTATTAACATGAATTTATAATGTTATTTTGTCGCTGAATAACAATGTTGTTTACATAAACTGGTTGTTCTTTTCTCAAAAAAGACAAGATTTGTTCAGTTCTCCAACTTTGCAAACTTTTTGTAAATAGTCATTAATTAATTAGCTATTTATTAAAGAAATTACTTATTAAATCAGTCTTTGTTGTTGGCTTTACAAACTAAAAATCTCCCATGAAATCCACTCAGTGGAACCATATCCATGCTTCCATGCTGAATATTATAAATTCGAAAGTAACTCTGTCTGTTGCGTTTTTACGGCGAAACGGTTAAACCGATTTTGATGAAATTAAGTGTGAAGATAGCTTTAACCCTGGGGTAGGACATAGGCTACTTTTTAATCTGCGACTTCATCTGCACACGCGATAACCGAGATTCACGCGGACGAAGTCGCGGGGAAAAGCTAGTACTTAATATAAGTCTGAAATCACCAATACTCCTTGAGCGCACGTGGTGATCAATGCTCGTGCCTGCTCTGTATGAGAAGAGGACTTTGCCCAGCAGTGGACCAACAATAGGCTAGTATTATTAATTTTGTATGGGGCGCCGCGCTGTCGTATGATCACGGGCAGGACACATTGTCATTTATTTTCTTTATTTTACTAGAACTGGTTCTTGAATACGGGTTCTTTATGTCATAGAAATACCAGTTTTGGAATTAATAATTATGGTCAGATGTTACCTACATACAAGCTTTACGAAAACTGTTAATAGACAAGTAGTTTTCTTTTTTTTTATTTCGGGATGTGACATTTTACATAATAATATAACACAACCTATCTTGGTCTAGCTGATAGAAAAAAATACAGAGTGAGAGTGGTGAATAAAGAAAATCTTGATGGAAATCGCGTCTTCATTTCGTCCTCTTCAAAATACTTACGAGAAAATCTAGTTATCAATTTTATCTAGTTACCAAAATTACAGTGTCAATGCTAAAAACCTAACAGAAGCAGGGATGAATAATACCCGGAACGTTGTTCGTTTCACTGTAATTCTATCAAATTTAAAATGTTACCTAATCTTTAAAAGACTTATTATGTTTATAATATTATACGTCTATATTTAGTACTATCTTAGATCTACTTATAAAAATTATGTTAAAATAAGTTTAATTAAAATTGTTTTCATCCCACCATCTCGGAAAGAGTATTTTTAATCTTCAATATCTGAGTGGAAAAGCCGTTTTTATTCTCTAGAGGATAAAGTAAATTTATCTTCAATATCTGAGTGGAAAAGCCGTTTTTATTCTCTAGAGGATAAAGTAAATTGAATTTAGAACATCGTGTGCACTAAGTTTGTGAATTAAAAAAAAACATTAAACCTATTTACTGCTACCTCTATGGTGCCGAATATATCATACAACTTTTTTTTAATTTGTTAAAAACTCAGACTTTGTAAACGTTTTTTTTTTGCATTTAGTCATTTCCTCGCTGAGGTGGAATGAAAAGTTACGTGTTGCACTCGAGTGCAAAGATTTTTCCCTCGCTAACGCTCAGGATTCTAATTTTGAATCACTCGCTGCGCTCGTGATTCAATTTTAGAATCCTTCGCTTGCTCGGTCATCAAAATTGAACACGCGGTTAAAAAGCAACTTTGCACTCTTGTATAACAAATAACTATTTAACTTATCTTCGAAATAAAATATTTTGCATTCCTGCTTCTATGAGCCTCTTTTTTCTAATGCTATTATAAATGGAGTATAGAGAACTTAAGCCCGAAGTTAATTATGACAACGTATCTCAATTCTCAATCCCAATCTTGATCTTGATCTTAATCTTTGCCTGTAAGCAATCATTGGTATTGGTCGAGTTTGACATCTGTCACCTTAATCAGGATCGGTGATTATAGTAATTTCTCGGATTACGTGGTAAAATTGGAGTCAATCTCAAAGTTGCATGTCAGCACCAATTGGCGAAATGTGTCTTTACTCCTAATATTATTTCGCGTTATCGTCTTCTGTCAGAAGTATAGAGGTTAGTAGAGGTAAGGAAAACCGTCTCAGTGTATGAGAAAATGTCCGTTAAATTGTGTTAAATTAGGGTGGCGCTACAATAGCGACCGGGTCCTAACTCTACATACTTCAATCCGTCAACAACTGCTACATTCATACCATACCCTGTGCCTACGCTACCGCCATTTTGGCGGGTTTTGGAACTGTTATTTACTGCTTATAGCTGCGACACTTTCAAATTTCTCCCCATCTTCTTCTTCTTCTTTTTCCTGCCCTTATCCCATGTTACTTGGGGTCGGCGCAACATGTTTTCTTCTTCCATTCCGTCCTGTACAACGTCATGCTTTCACTAACTCCCTTTTCATTCATATCATTCTTCACACAATCCACCCATCTTTTCTTTGGCCTTCCTCTCCCTCGAATCTCCATCCATCCAAATTAATATTCATAGCTCTTTTGGTCACATGAGTTTCGTCTCTTCTCTTCACATGCCCATACCAAGACAAACGATTCCTTTTCAACTTTTCTATCACTGGCGCCACTTTCAAACTTCCTCTAATATATTCATTTCTCACCTTATCCGTTCTGGTAACTCCACACATCCATCTCAACATTCTCATCTCTGCTACATGCAATCTTTTTTCATCCATCTTCTTCACGGCCCAACATTCCGATCCATACAGTACGACAGGTCTTATCACGGACTTCTAGATTTTCCCCTTTAACTTGAGGGGCATCCGTGGGTCACAAGTTGTTCCAGTGACCTGTCGCCATTTCACCCATCCTGCGTTGTATAGGATAGTTTTCCTTACTTCTACCCTCCATAGTCTGAAGCAGACATTACGGTTTCGAAGTCAGTCACATTATAAGTCTAAAATCGACAATCTATAACTTGAACAAGTGGTGTGATCAATGGTCATGCCTTCTTAGTATGAGAAGAGGCCAGTGGAATAATAATAGGCTGGTATTATTATTATCATCTCTGCATCTACCACATTTAGGGAAGGTACAGACGCTAGCACCCCGCTAGCGAGTGATGCCCTATCTCCCCAAGTTTCAAGTTCCCCAAACCCGATATTAATTGCGGAAGTGAAACCTTGTTTCACTTCCGCGTCCTGGATTTCTGTTTTTTATCTATCAGGCAGTTGCTTCTTGTGCATTTTGCAACATAAGTAACCTAAATTCTTCAGTTACACTACATTTTTCCCCAGAACAATTTGGATACATTCCTAACTCACCCTGGATATACCTCGAAACAATCTCAAAACACATAGTACAAAATATACATAGAGAAAATTCATCTTCCAAACAAAATAAGGTTAATTTTAACTAGGTACTGATTTTATTTTCAACCGACTTCAAAAAAGGAGGAGGTTATCAATTCGTCTGTATTTTTTGTTACCTGATTTCTTTGGACTGGGTGAACCGATTTTGATGATTCTTTTTTTGTTTGAAAGCTAGTGCTTCCCATTTTAATTTGGTCCGGTTCTGACAATGGCATCCATGAGAAAATCGTATAAGTCTTAAATTTATATTAAGGATGTGCGCGATTTGTTACGCGATTACTCCGGCAAACGTAAACCGATTTTGAAAATTTTTAAACAGAACACACATTGACTTTAGTTTCGGAAGTCGGTGGCAATACAAAACAACAAACAGAACAAAGCCACTGAATTTCGAAACTAAAGTCAATGTGTGTTCTGTGTTAAAGTTATTTTTCACTTTTTAGTTTTTGAAGGCGGTTGTCTTTTTTGTAAAAAGCTTTTTATTCTAATACTTTTGGAGACGACATTACAAGCAATGGTCAAGTGTGAACTTTACAAATAAATTAAGTTAACATTTTGGGGCCGTTGGGAACAAATGTATAAAAATCATTTTGGGGAACTTGGAACTTGGGGAGATAGGGCATCACCCACGCCAGGTGTACGCCAGCACATCAAGGATATACCAAACTGTCAAATCCAATCCAATTGAAAATTAACCTTATTGTTTTGTAACAAAAAAAAATTGAACATTGAGGTTGCTTGATATGCTAGCGTCTGGACATGATTTTGATTTTGGTTCGAATGATAAGTTTTTTTCGGAGAAATCTCGGATCAAGCAAAACTTATTTTCTCGTGATAAAGGGACGACTTTAATTTTTTAACCGACGTATAATTTCAATATAGTTGCAGAGCGATACAAAACATCTTGTAATAAAATAAATTAAGATAAAGAGATGATATATTGATAGGATATACTGAAAGAACGATTCGTACCATAATTGATTTCAAGATCGTGTTGTTGTTTCCATCTATTTGGTAATATTTTCCTCATCTGAATAACTGACATCGGAAACATAACGTCTGCTTCTAACAGACGCGCGATCGTGCGACTTTCTTCAATGTCGCATCGTACCCTCAGTGAAACTGTCCCACTTTACATCGTATCACATGTCATTGTTCTACGTTACACTTTTTGCCTTTTTTGTATTCTATGCTGGTCTGATCAATTGTAATGGCAGTTTAGAAATTTATTTTTTAACCGACTTCAAAAAACCAAGGTCGTTCTCAATTCGACAAGTATATATTTTTTATGTTTCCACGCATATGCGTGGTCAAATCCAATCCGATTTTGATGATTCTTTTTTATTGGAAAGTATAAACCTCTCAAATATAAACATGAAAATATCCCACCTCTAAGGGTGGAAAATTAAGATGTTTTGTGGCACCGTTTCGTAATTAATTTGTGTGATAAGTAGGCACTAAAAAGCGAAAAAAAAAAGCTTTTTTACAAAAAAGACAACCGCCTTCAAAAACTAAAAAGTAAAAAATAACTTTAAATTCGCAAGTCGGTGGCAATACACAACAACAAACAACACCAAAGCCAGAGGTTGTCTTTTTTGTTTATAAAAAAGATTATTAAACGTGCATTATTAGTGTAGAGAACTAAAATATTTTTAATAAAATCATAGTCTAGAGCATGGTTTCTTAAGGTTGGGTCCACGGACCCCTTAGGGGTCCCGTAGCATGTGTATAAGGGGTCCGCTAGGAAATTGTATAGTAAACACGGCATTTCTCGGCCAAGTCACAAACACGAAATAACGCTTTTTTTTTTCCAAAATATTCTTTGACAAGGGTTCGTGGAATTGTTTAAATTTTGAAAGTGGTCCACGACTACAAAAAGTTCAATAGTGACTGTCTTCTAAAGAACACCAGTCTAACCACCCACTCCTTGTAAAAATATTTTCCTCTTCAAAATCATGACAAACACTGTCAGTACTTGATACAGAGTAAGTATACCTATCTACCTACACTCAAGGACTGCACTGACGCAATGCAAACGATGACTGCACTAAACATTGTTGAAAGCGATAGATTGATGCAAATTAATTCCCTTTGTTACAGCAGTGAAGTCACTCCCTATTCTCTAATAGGGACTGAATTCATCGGCGTAAAGAGGGCAGTATGCTTCTGCCCGCGACGTTGTCTGCAGGACTTCAGGATTTAAGAAGGTGAAAGCGTCTGGGTATCCCGATTATTTGCAACTTTCTTTTATTTAACATTCTATTGGTCAAATACTCAAACGCTAATCATTTTTATGATGCCATTAAGGGCGGGTTGCTTCAACTACTTTACTGACGGGTAATAGTTAAAAATAGCGCTAAATATCGTCAAATCAGAAAAATGGGTTGTTTCACAAAATCGTACGTCAAAAAGTTACTATTACCATAACCGACCAGTCAACGTAATTTTGTGTTGTTTCCGCCTGCCAAGCGTGGCGATTAAGGCAACCCCCCCCCCTCTTTGGGGGAGGCCTATGTCCAGCAGTGGACGTCTTTCGGCTGAAATGGTGATGACGATGATGAGGCTTGCTTTTAGCCGCAATTCGCCTGATCTTCAGTGATGATGCGGCCTAAGGTGAAGCACGCTTGCCTAGGATAAACCGGTTCACTCGTGCCTTGAAGACACCCAGATTATACTTATCAGGGAACAGAGAGGCGGGCAGTGAATTCCACAGTTTGGCATTTCGCGCAATAAATGTGGAAGCAAAGCACTTGGGTCGAGACTGTGGAACTTCAACCATAATAATTATTAGTAAGTAAGTATAGAAGTATAGAGTAATCATGTCTACAAATATAAAATTCAATTTAGTAGTTGGTTAGGTTATAACAATTGACCGATCACTGCAGAGGTTAATTGGAGGCCATTTGTATTTAAAAGAAACAATGGATTTACGAGTTGCAGTTTGTTGTCTGATCTACAAAATCTATGCGCTTTTTACAACACTAGCTCTTTCCCGTGACATAATCTGCGTGTTATTTTTTTTAACCTATGCTGTTTCAGTGCTGGGCAAAGAATTGTCCTTCCACCACCTTGAACCAACAACAAACAACAACACACAACAATCTTCTTTTACTTTGCCCTTCTCATACTTCTGATTTCGTTCATTCTTCCTTTCATATTCAAGCCATTCTTCTCTGGAATGCACTTCCTCTCGATATCAGGATGGCCACCACTCGGTATGCATTTAAGCGGAAATTGAGATTTTATTTTCAGAACAAGTAAGCAGAGTCATCTCAAAACCCCCTTTTCTTTTACATATTATATATATGTAGGTATGTATGTATGTATATGTTTATGTAGGTATATGGTATCCAGATATATAATTATGTATATGAGTTTATATCTTTTTAACTTTTTAATTATTACTTTTTGTTATGCACCCGCCATATTATCTCTTCATCACCCTTGGTTGACTGGTAGAGAATGCCTAAGGCATTAAGTCCGCCTTTGTACCTTTGTGCATGAAGTTTAAATAAATAAATAAATAAACCAGTCAGCGATTTTTGTTACGGATTACAATTTAAAAAAAAGACAACTGCTTTCAAAAAGTAAAAAATAACTTTAAATTCGTAAGTCGGCGGCTTCGGTTTTGTTTGTAGTTTTGTATTGCCACCGACTTACGAATTGAATGTAGTTTTTACTTTTTTAAGGCGGTTGTCTTTTTTGTAAAAAAAGCTTTTTGTTCGCTTTTTAGTGCCTACTTCTTATCATACAAATTAATTACGAAACGTTGACACCATAAAATTTCAGTCGTCCTTTATTTTTCTGCCTGGGTGGAATATTTTCATGAAATTTATATGGGACCAACTTGAGTTACACTATTAACTAAAAAAAAAAGAATCATCGAAATAGGACTACACTGAAAAAAGTTGTGTGGTCAAAGGTCAAACATTAAAAAAGTAAAAAATAAATAATAGTTAAAAAAAACTAAAAACACGCTTTTTATAGAAAACCAAACTAAAAAATAGAAAATCAATTTTAATAAATGTAAATTAAGAAAAGTGTTAAAAATTTCCATAAATATAAATTAATAATAGTGTGAATAAAAAAATATATTTTATTTTAAAAAAAGCGTGGGGTGCATGGTGTCAATAGTTATAAATATTTTATTGACAGATATGAGTAGAGTGATTATAATTTTGATAATATCTTAAAAAGCACCCCGCGCCCAAAGAAGTCGGTTACAAACAAACATACAAACATACAGGTGAAGCTAATAAAAAGCTGGTGAAAAAAGAAATAATTTATGTGTTAAATAGAGAACCTCCTTTTTTTGAAGTCGGTTGAAAATAGGCTAGTAGCTTCCAATATGAGAAATAATGTTTCAGAATCGGGGCCAGTAGATTCCGAAGCCAATAAGGCAGGTAAGGCGTTCGAACAACAAGCGCACTAACTGCTTAATTTTATTACCCGACTACGGCAAAGCCAAAGGAGGGTTATGAGTTTGACAGGCTATGTATGTATGTATGTATGTATGTATGTATGTATGTATGTATGTATGTATGTATGTATGTTCATCTGTACGCTCATAGCTCCTAAACTACTTATCAGAACTGAACAAATGAGGTATCGTTAGAAGCGTCTTGATCGTCCGCTGGTTATAGGCTATATGACGTATCACCGAATCCAATGTGGCGCCCTCTGGCGGACAAAAAAAGCAATATTAAAAAAAAAAATAAAGACAAGCATACCGTGTTTGGTATCATTGGAAAGGGGTTCACTAGTACATTTCAAATTTATATAATATTTAGTGGTAATTTGTCACAAATTATTGTAAAAAAAGGAAAGATTACCAAATAAAGTAAGATACGCATACCGTTTTTAGTATCATTGGAAAGGGGTTCTGAGTACCTATTAAATATATAATACTTAGCTGTGACTCCAAAATGGTTTAAATAAAAATATAAAGTTTAAAAACTAAAACCCGACCACAACAAAAAGTAATCTAAAAAGTACAAAACAAGAAAATATTTCACACAGAAATCAAGACATAGGTACAAAATGGTCAAGGTAAGCCGTGGTTGCATGCCATTATATTCATGTTCATCGCACTCATATGGGATACAGGCATGCAACCACGGCTTACCTTGACCATTTTGTACCTATGTCTTGATTTCTGTGTGAAATATTTTCTTGTTTTAATACCATTCAAGATAAATTCAATTTGCTTTTAAACAAGACAGAGGTCGAATAAATCATCAATTCAGTTCAAGAAGTTTAAAAACCTGCACTGCTATTCTGTGAAAATTGCTCTGCGAATTAATGTGAAGTGAGCTTCAGGAGAACTGTCAATTTCAAATGTCAAAATTGTCAATGGATGATAATAATATATGACATTAGCGGTTCTCTTTTTGTAATAAAATATTATATTTTCTGTATTTTAGTAACTTCTTATTACAATCCAAATCCAATAACAAACATGTAGGTATAGTGCGTGCCACGAAAGATGAGACTTGTCACAGTCTTGATTTGACTCGCGCAGTACTCGATTTAAAGGTGTCGATTTAAAGGCGAAAGTCAAATCAAGTCCGTGTCAAGTCTCATCTTTCGTGGCACGGACTGTAACTATTTCATTTTCCAGACGAAGACGCGGGCAAAAGCTAGTTCCTTCATAATTTCGTGAATTAGCGAATACGGTCAAAACTCGTGTACTCAATTCAGATTGTGATAAGAGCTCAATTTTTATGACTCCTTCGACCTTGGCGTGGAATCCCGTTTGCTAATGCTGTTACACAACCAGTTTACAATTTGTGTATGAATTTAGATAGAATGAAAAGAAACACCGGTTTTTTTTTAAATTGGATTCGAAGCAGGTTCAATACAATATTATGTTTGTCTGTATTTTTTATAGTATTCATTTTGGTTTAATTTTCAATCGATTTCAAACAAAACTTTTTTATTAGAAAACAACCGCCTTCAAAAAGTCAAATAACTTTAAAATTCGCAAGTCGGTGGCCATACAAAACAACAAACAAAACCAAAGCCGCCGACTTGCGAATTTAAAGTTATTTTTGACTTTTTGAAGGCGGTTGTCTTTTTCAAAAAGGTTTTTTTAGCAAACATGCACATTATAGATGCTATGTAGGGATTCAAGTATAAATAGTATCACTCTACTTATCTATTCCGTGGTATCACCCATTGATTTGAATAAATCCGGAAACTTACGTTTGCCCTCTGACCAAATCGTCTACTTACGGTGTTATAATAATATTATTTTTAGATAAACGCGTTTTAGAATACAATTATTTTCAATATGGCCGACAGAATTATACGTATGTCTTAGTGGAACTACCAGTAGTACGACGACGAGCCTAAGCTATTTTTACCGTATTTAGTGTATTTTAAAAGCAGCTAAATAATTATACAAATATTTGTCTTATTGCGGTTTGTGTGGCCTTCGAAATAACACATTATTATTTCATAGACCAATATATTTAAATAATAGAAGATGTTTCCTTCCTCGTCGTGATGTAATTTTAACATAAGGATATAAAATGACCGTACAGACGTGTAGCAACTAACAAGATCCAATCCAGCCTCTTTACTTTGTTGCCCTCCCCCAGCGTCGCTCTAAGGCCCGTACCCCACATGGTGTGCCCTTAGCGTGTAGTCGCTTAGTTTATAAGATTTTGCTCTGACTGGAGGCCTGTTTTTAAAGCACCACGGGCAGTCCGGACATTCGAATTCTAAACCTTCTAGGTAGTGTGCGAGACGCAATATCGAAGAAAAAAAGATAAAGGAACAGTAGAATATGCTATAGTTTATTCTCATTAGTTACAAACACCTGACAGTCGAAGAAATAGTCCCCATCTTTGACATCTTTGACAGCTCATAACTCGGAAACGTGACGCTTTACGAGATTTTGCCTTTCTAACTTAATGATTGTAATGATGTGATCTATCGATTAAGAAGGTTTTGTGCGTGGCCGCCATTTTGAAAACTGGGACACTCCATACAAAAATACTCAATTCCATTTTTAACCCCCGACGAAAAAACGACGGGGTGTTATAAGTTTTTACGGCTACTGCCCTAAATAAATATCAATTACAATGACTCATAAAGCAACCGTTAGACAATTAAGTAGTTATTTAATAATGATAAAATCAGATAAAATATATCAAATAATAATTTAAATAGAAGATAAGCCGTTGTTAATCTGCTATAATCCTTGATAAAGAAGTTTTATTTATTAAGTTATAAAATACTAGCTTGCGCCCGCGATTTCGTCCGCGTGAACTTCTTCTTTTTCTTCGTCGGTGTCACTCTTGACAGAGTGGTCGTGGTCGTCACATCAGGGGACCAAGTCTGCTATTTTTATAATTTCCTTATTCCAACACGATCCCATTGTCATTTTAAGTTCGTAAGCTGCTAAATTCATAATGGTCGATCATTGGTCGGTCGAATTAAAAGCAATGACTGCACAATGACGTTCTAATGGTAGGTCACTAATCAAAGGAACTGTCAAAATTTTTGCAGATTACCGGCTAAGTCAGTCATTCAGTTTTCATTTTGTACGAGATTACCATTCTATATCATTTCTTCACGGATATCTATAGATGCATTTCTTTCAATGGCGTGTCAGTGGTTGACCATTGGAAAGTCATAATGACGCCATTACATTAATAGATTACCAAACTTGTCAAAATCAACAAATATGAAATCAATAATAGACCATTCTGACACTATTGTAATAGCAGACTTGAGGCCCAGGTGTTGGTGGCACGCTTTACGACACGTCGCCATTCCTCCCTTACAGCTGCCTTCCCCGTGCATTCGTGCAAGGTGCATTAACGACAGCCCTGACCTGATCAGTCCATCTCATAGGCGATCTACCTCGTGGCCTGGTACCTTCAACTTTCCCTTGAACTACAAGACGTTCGATAGATACATCTCCCCGACGACATACGTGGCCGAAAAAAGGATGGAAATGATGCGGGATTGTACAACAGCGGACAGACTTATCTAACGGATTCCTTTTTTTTTTTAATTAGCCTGTTTTTGTGCCCCACTGCTGGGCAAAGGCTTCCCCTTTCTCCTTCCAAACTAAGCCTAAGCCCACGTTTGCCCCGCAAATATGATCAGAGGGCTAATTCACATAATTTTATGACGCGCCGATGAAGTTGTAGTGCAGTTGCAGTTAAGTTCAAGTTTGAGTGATAAACGCTATTCTTTGTTGTTTGATCGAAACTTAAGTGCAACTGCACTTCTTTAGTTACATGAATTAGCCCACAGATCGTCACATCACATTCGTTTCGGTTGACCTTGGCGGCGATGTCCTCCTTCAGGTGTCCAGAGAGTGGCCATATTTGCCCCTTCCAAATTTTTTGAAAATAAAATAACCTATAGCTCTCAGTGATTACGTAGCTACGCATCGGACGAGTTTTTAAATCGGTTGAGTAGTTTAAGGGAATACCTAAAAAAAACTCATACGATTTCAAAATTTCGATTTTTAGGGAATTATCTGAGGATCTCGTGGCTAAGTAAAAACCGTACGAATCGATCGGTCAAAGGTTAAACTACGCTTGCCGCGGTCGGGCTAATGATGGGTGACCACCCATTTAATACTGAGTTCCCTCCGTGCCTCGAAAAGCACGTAAAGCCGTTGATCCCGGCTGTCATTCGTAGATCTTTGGCGGTCAGAAGCCAGAAAGTCTGACAACCAATCTTACCAAAAGGTATCGTGTTACTCAGTTACTGGGTTGTGGAGGTCCGATAGGCAGTCGCTCCATGTAAAACACTGGTATTCAGCTGCATCCGGTTAGACTGGAAGCCGACCCCAATGTAGTTGGGAAAAGGCTAGGCAGATGATGAGTTTTGGGGATTACAACATACAAACTTACAAAATTTACCTCTAATATGTAAGTATTACTGTAGATATTATTATAGATTAAAATTTATTATCTACAATTTCTGGGTAAGAGTGTAACTCCTGCACAAACAGATAGTAAATATGAATCAATCTTGATTAATATAATATCGACTTCGGCTTTCAATAAGCTGTTTCATCTTACGTCCTTAAGAACGAATTAGGAAGTAGGCGGATTTAAAAAATAATTAGCGGCTGGCTGGATTTTGAAAAAACTTGAGAGGTGTCAAGGGACACCCGGATGGAACGAAGTTCCTTTCGATTAATTAGTGAAGGAATTCTAATAAAATTTTATTACAATTCCTTCACTAATTAATGTGATGCGTTAAAGTGAATTTAAGTGGCTTTAAGCCAGGGCAAAAAAAAAGCGAGGAATGAAAAGTTATTATGGCTGCTTACATTGTAAGTAACCTCTGTCATGTTTAGCGAAACGCAATTGATCGATTTGCAAAACTCGGCCATGCTTTTGGAAACGCGCGTGCCATTTTTTTTTTTTCTGTTAATCGGCTCTAAACTCTATTCTAAGGGCATTAGAGTCCTACCAAACGTGTTAAAACTATTGAGAATTAGATTATCTATCGTTTAGACGCAAGTTTGCAACATCACGGAACCAATTTTTATTTTCAATCGACATCCAAAGTTTGACGAAGCCATTTTGTATTATTTTGTAATTTGCTGTGGTCGTGTTGATTTGTGCTCGAAAGCAAAATGCCTTAAAGTATTGTAATTTATTGGTTTTTACTAATGTGATGGTTCTAAATTAATCTAGAAAACCTGTTCTGTGATAAATCAACGTTTTATTTACTGATACTATAAGTGAAATGTGCTAAAATCGAAATAGTCGAACGCGTGTTTGTTGTCGTTGTGTTTTTACGTATTACAAAGTGGTAATTTAACTTAATTACATGAAATCGCGGGAAACTATGTGTGACATGATAAAGTTTAGACATAATTCTAACCACAAAACGTAAAAAGTTCCATAATATCTTGAAGATGTGCTGGATTACATGAATTTTGGCGCCAAGTGAGTACTTTGTAACGATTTTTTTTGTTTTTTTTTGTTTTGGTCTCGCTAGTTTCCAGCTAGACACGGTTCACTTTCAGGGTTGCGGCTTTTTTTCACGTTTGGTATTCGTTTGATTGTGATGCACAATATGCGTATATTTGTAGTGTTGGTTTATGTCTTGGTTGTGATTTTTTTATTTATATTATTAAAAAAAAAACATACCAAATTTCATCAAAATCGGTTTAGCCGTTGCGTCGTGAAAACGTAACAGACAGACATAGTTACTTTCGCATTTATAATATTAGTATGGATAAGGAAAAAAAATTAATTTGGGATTATTTAAAATATATACATATATGTATTATAATTTTTTTATTATTGTTTTATTTTTTTTTACTTTACTTTTTTTCATAATATACATATTTTTTTAATCTTATTAAATAATGACTTATTTACAAATATTTTTTTTACGTATTTACGAATATTAAAAAATAAAAATAATGTGATTTAGGAAATAAAGGTAATTATTTCTAACCCTTTGTAAAAAAAAATAATAATTAATAAGATTTAAAAAAAAATAACGGGATAAATTACATATTTTAAATATTAATATTTTTTTTTTTTTTTTAATTTTTTTATGTTTATTATGTATTATATACGTTATTTTATTAAAATATTTATTTTACATTTTTTATTTGAAGTTTTATTCGAACCCGATATTTTGTTTTAAATATCGGGTTAATTAAAATTACTTGGTCAGATGCAACCCTAGCTTCTACAGCCGCCATCTTGCGAGACTTGGGGTTCATTCAAGGTCGTTGCGTGTAGTTGCGTGTGTTTTTAGACAGAAAGTCGTTGTAAGTATTTGTTGTTATTTTATTAAAAATGTAATTAACTGTGGTAGTTTTATACCATAAATATAAACTATAGGATTTGATCTATTCGTCACATGAATGAAACAGGTTAGTTGAGAGCATAGTGTCATCGTAATTTTAGTTTGAAGTCGCTATGCTTTTGTTTTATAAAAAATCTTCCTTTGTGTTTTCTGTCCATTATCTAAGCAGTTTATAGACTTATGGGAAACTTTTTATATTACTATTAGAGCTAATGAAGTGACCTTTCTAAACATAGCTATATTTTTGTTCTAGGTTGTGTAGTTTTTGTGTAAATCGGCTATGATTGTCCGTCTAGTTTTATTGGTGAATGCGGTGGTGTTCCGCGTGGTGCGTGTAGATTCGATTATTATTTTTATGTAGATTATCTACCCAATTATTACTGTTTCTTATTAAATAGTACAAATAACTATTCTAGTATTTAAAAATGATGGAAACTATATACTTAGAGCCGTATTTTTTTCACAATTCAACGTTATTTGACTGAAACCGGCAAAATATGCTCGACCTTGACTTTAGTCTCGTATAAAATATTCTACACATAATTTCAGTCAAAACAAAATACGTTATTTTGTTCTTTATCTAATTGTCAACACAGAACAGTAAACACGCTTACGCTAGGCCACTTGGTTCGGTTTTAAACAAAGTTTTAATGAGGGCGGCCGCGCTGAGCGTTAAGGGTCAAATTTCAATGGTAGGGTTCAACGTTTTTTGGGCGGCAAAAGCTTCAGAGCGGGTAAGTAATTTTAAAGATTAACATTTTCTAACATGTTAGTACAATGCGTAGTTATTTAGATAGAAAGACCAATAAATTATTTCTGCGCCATCTATTGGCCGTTCGTAATTCGATCTCGAAGAGCACAGTTGGGCCAATAACGTTAATAGATGGCTCTTAAATCAAATATACAAAAGTGTCATGACAACTTTTCGTAAGAATTTTTTCCGTCTAGCCCCCTTTCACAACGCGCGATAAGGAACTTCGTTCCAATTATTTAAAACTATGTAGCTATTGCCCGCGACTTTGTCCGCGTGTATGTCAGTTATCGCGGATGCAGAAGAATTAGCAGATTAAAAAGCAGCCTATGTCCTTCAAGCTATCTTCATACCAAATTTCATGAAAATCGGTTTCTAGTCGTTTCATCGTGAAAACATAACAGAGAGATTTAGATTTTATTTATGGATATGGAGTAGCGACCTGACTCTGCTTCACGCCGGTAAAACTTTGAAAGGGTTGTCAATTCGACTCGTATATATTTTTTTTGTATGTTTGACCACGCATATCTTTTTATAGTGTAGTCCGATTTCAAAGGCTCTTATAGTGGATACTGTATACCTCAAAGTTGGTCCCATAGAAATTTTATGAAAATATTCTACATCTAATATAAAGACGCTAAAGGTGTTAATGTTTGTTAATTAATTTGGATGATAAGAAATGTGCACAAAAAGCGAAAAGTAACTTTTTTAGAAAAGTCCGAAAATAATTGTAATGTATTGTTTTACCATTAAATATGCAACCGTTAAACTAGCAATGTCAAGTTTAAATATTGTATCCATGCGGAACCATGCCGTCGCTAACACATGTGCATTCAAGACAACACGTGCGCTCCACCCGTTGCTATGTTTAGACTAAGTTTACAAGCCAATATGGCGGCTATTTTTACCGCTTTTTTTTGTTATTTCAGCCGGAAGGACCTCCCCTGCGGAGATTTCTGTGACTGGCAATGTGATGCAAGGACAACGATGATAAATGAATGTGTCAAATGTATTTAGTTTTGTCAAATCGAATTATCAAACTACGGCCTGGTTTTAAAAAGGCAATTAATTAGGTAGATTAACAATTAACTAATATTACATCATCATAATGTCAACCTTTAAGGGAGGGGTTAAAACGTAATCGCCATGCTTGGCCAATGCGTACTAGTGATCGCAGTAGGTGTTATGGTACTCAGATTAAGGACGCTTCTACCCATCCTTTGGTCAATATCCCTCTGTCGCCTTCTACGACACCCACGGGTAGAAAAGGGTGGTACCTACTATTTGCGGCCGGCACCTCACGGCTCAGATTTTTAGTTGCTTTTAAATCTATAAACAGTCAAGTCAACTGAGTTGGTAAATGACTAACTGCCAAGTGACAGTGATGAAAAAAATCTATGGTGGAATCACATTTTGACAACTCATAAAACTATGTCAATTGTAAGTGTCATCACACTTACAAAAATCTATTTCTTAAATTTCTTAGGGTTCCGTAGCCAAATGGCAAAAAACGGAACCCTTAAGGATTCGTCATGTCTGTCTGTCTGTCCGTCCGTATGTCACAGCCACTTTTCCCGAAACTATAAGAACTTTAATGTTGAAACCTGGTAAGTAGATGTGTTCTGTGAACCGCATTAAGATTTTCACACAAAAATAGAAAAAAATAAGTACAATAAATTTAGGGGGTTCCCATACTTAGAACTGAAATTAAAAAAAAAAATCGGTAGACCCGATCGTATGGGGTATCTATGGATAGGTCTTCAAAAATGATATTAAGGTTTCTAATATCATTATTTTCTAAACTGAATAGTTTGCGCGTTAGACACTTCCAAAGTGGTAAAATGTGTCCCCCTCCTGTAACTTCTAAAATATGAGAATGATAAAACTAAAAAAATATATGATGTACATTACCATGTAAACTTCCACCGAAAATTGGTTTGAATGAGATCTAGTAAGTAGTTTTTTTTAATACGTAATAAATCGTAAACCGCAATTTACCTTTCATTCAACCAACTCAAATATAAAAATAAAAAAACTTTTATATTATGTTACTTGCTGCTACGGAACCCTTCATGGGCGAATCCGACTCGCACTTGGCCGCTTTTTTTTTAATAGTTATCTTGCTCGTTCTTCTCTCTTAAAGACCTACCTACGTTTTAGAACGAGCAACAAGCTTCAACACTGACGGACTCCCTGCCAATTCAAAAGTAGAATCTGTATGTCTATTCTGTTACAATCTCCCTCGGTGTACACCTATACCCTATAAAAGATAGCTTGATCTCTGCGACATATGTCAAACTGACATTCCTAAGGTTGTCAGGATATCAAAAATTGTCGACAGAAATTATCGACGTTTCTTACTATTATCAATGCTAATGTAACATATAATTGGGTTTATTTGAATTACAAACGTTACTAAATTAAACGAATATTTTAATCTATCATACATTTATTCTCTTAAAGGAGTACACCCCAAATCCATATCTGAAGCAGTTTCTGAATCACTAAAACAATCTTGTAAATTTATTATAAAATCTTGTTCGCAAATATTATCAAATCAGACGTCCCGTAATCTTCTTCCATTAGTAATTAATTTTAAATTAAGTTTTATTTAAAATATCGATAGTTCATAGTCTGTGGTCGCGATGAATCATCGCCCATCACTAATTAGGTCGGCATGCCCATAAATTATGACATTGGTAGGTACTGTCTGTACTATTATGAAATTCAGTACTTCATAGGCGTGATTTAACTGACAGCTGTCGCAGAGATCAAGCTATCTTTTATAGGGTATAGATGAAGTGAACTGTCATTTGTCCCGATGCTAGGGATTGACAAAGCACTACAATTGGATGACAGCTCACTTCACCTAGGCGTTCACCGAGGGGATTGTAACAGAATAGCACTGCTGGTAAAAGGTTTAATTGAAATGACTTTTCATTTCAAGGTTAACACAACGTCTTATTGTAAACACAATCTTGTTGTATTCTCAGAATGTGATCTGCACCTGACTCAAAGTAAACAAAAAATATTTATTTAAATCTTCACACAAGACTTCACTAAATCAATATTATTGCACCGTTTTCCTGCGGCTAACAAACTTGTTTTCCGCACTACCAATTGATGGGGTATTCCTCGAAGCGCACCAAAAGTATTCCTCGAAACGCACCCAAGTGGTCAAGGTGTGAATAGAAATGGGTATTAGCTAACGAAAAATATCGATAACAAATACTTAATGCATTTTTTTCAAAGAGTCCGTAAAAATTACATATTACTTGAGCTTAGATGGGCTTCAACCATTAGCGAGCTAAGTATAGTATCGCATAGGCAACTACTTTCAGTTCATTTCGGTTTTCCTGATATTTGTATACTTATTATTAATCGTTTATAGCAGTCATGTTCTAAACCTATATAGGACATGACAGTTTTAAGATAGGACGGTTAAAAAGACTTCTACCGATATAGTGAATAATAACGAATACTTTATATTCCTCTTTGTGTTTAATCGTTGGTGCACAACTTAGTGAGATCGTTTAGGCGCCTATTTTTGTTCATTTCTGTCACTCTGATACATTTCAAAATAATAAATGATTTAATTTCAAATCCTGTATTTTTACTTTATTAAGCTTTATTAAGTAATAAGTCACTTAAGCACCTAGTTCCAGTTCATTTCTGCTTTCCTGGAAGTTTTAATAAACAAACAATTAGAATAGTTGAATTTTAAAACGTCTATCGATCCTCCTTCCATGCTCTTGTATGTGTCATCATTGGTACGTTTCGAGGAATACTTTTGGTGCACTTCGTTTGGTGCGTTTCAAAGTCGGTGCGCTTCGAGGAATACCCCAAATTGATGACTGACTGAGAGCACAGATAATATCTGAATACAGCTTATTATAACAATCCTATGGGTTAGTCATAAATCATCAGCATCTGTTTTGCCTTTTCCCAACTATATTGGGGTCGGCTATCAGTCTAGCCGGATGCTGCTGAATACCAGTGTTTTACAAGGAGCGACTGCCTATCAGACCTCTACAACCCAGTTATTGGGTAACACTATACCCCTTGGTAAGACTCATCATGACCATCTCAGCCGAAAGACGTCCACTACTGGACATACGCCTCCCCAAGGGGGGGTTTTGCCATAATCGCCACGCTTGGCAAGCGGATTGGCGATCACAGTATGGTTGTTACAAAGGCACAGAGAACGCTGCTGCCCATTCTCTAGTGAGTCCCTTACTCGTCTCTTACGACACCCACGGGAAGATATGAAATGGTGCTATTTTATACGTCCGACACCACACGGACATTGGTAAGACTGGTTGTCAGATTTACAAATGACAGATCTTATTTATCTTTTTTGAGTCATAAATAAATCAACAAAATAATATTATACGGCAGTTAATAGTAATCATTATTCGATTGGTATAAACGTTAACCTCAATAGTTATCGATACTCCGCAGTTCTGCGGTTAAACAGATTAACGTAATCTTAAGTTAATTACTCATTAAACTGAGCTCAGTAACCAATTATGAAGGAATGTGGCTGTTTGAATAGGACCAAAGAAACGATGGAAGGGTCGTGCGAAAGATGATGTGGCTCCAACTCACAACTTCTACCTCCTTCAAAGGACTCTTCTTCTTTCCTTTTTCAATTCATAATATGTGTTGGGTGTGTTAACCAAACATTAAAGTCTGTCAATGCAAATGTAAAATGTAATATGCAGAAAATGTCAATTAAATGCAAGGATTGTCAATGAATGCTCCTCGGGTAAGAATCTAAATAAAAATGCAAGTGTATAGCAGCAAGAATAATGTAACCAGTATTATGTAAAACTTGATTTAAAAGAGTGTCCGTGGAGTTTCTTGCTCGTTCTTCTCCATAGAGACATACCCTACGTTTTGGAACGATCAACTAGCTTCAACTTTCTGACTAACTGACCGACGCCTTGACAAGTCAAAAGTACCTGTAAATGGTTTAATTAAAATAAATGCGTCAATGAATGCTCAACGGGTAAGAATCTAAATAAAAATGCAAGTTGTCCGACCCAAACCACGTCTAATTGAACACTAATTAAATTATATACAATAATGTATCATCTAGCTTCCGCCGTATGTCAATGCACTCCCAAATGTAGGTCGTGATCAAAGTGCAAATACGCGAACCTACTGCATCAAAAATATACATTATAATTATTTTAAAACCATGTACCTACACCGTACAACATGTATGTGTGGGCATCATTGACATTGCATCGGTGAAGGAAAAGATCGTTAGGTTGGAAGGTACAAATTAGATGCAGGCTGCTAAAATGCTGCGACGTATTCACTCACCGGCTTAGGTTGACATAATCGCTGGCATGCCTGCTATTTGTCGCGCTAATGGTACAAACTAGCACGACAGACTATTTTTCGTCTAAAATTGACCTGCTACTAAAGTTCATGGTAAGGGCCCTGGGCTTAGGCTGATATAATATATATTTTGACGAGATAACGTCTTATAAATCGATGAACACCGGCTGCACGCACGAAAAAGTGTCACGTTCCGCCTGAGCCTGAGCGTGCAAGCGAGAGCGCGGAACCAGCAGTAGAGAGGCACGATCGGCCCAAGCGTCTACAATAAGCTCCGCCTACCTCGACGGAAGCCATTATTTGCTTATGTTACATATATGTTAGCAATTATGTTTCTCTAAGACGTTATCACGTAAAACTATCATCCGTAAAACTTAACAGACAACCAATTTTTATTTTGTAGAAAGTAATAATCTTTAATCAGACAAGTGCCAAGCGTCGCAGCATTGCCACGTTGTATGGCACTGCTGATTCTGTGGCCCAAGAATAGGCTAGCCCCCCCTGAGATTAAAATGCGATTATTCCGGAAAGTTACGGGAATTGCCCCCAGTTGTTGGGCCCGTTGGGTCACGTGAACCACCAGTCGCTTAGGCGATGTCTCTAAAAACGAGATTAGCAGTCGGGCCCATGGCCTAGGGCGGGTTGTTTCAAACAGTCGGTTATCGTTACATACGAACGGTTAAAAGTTACTATGACGTGAGATGTTTAATGTACACGTTAAATGTAACGGGTTATTTCATGACATAAAAATCCGTCAGTCAAAGTTATTCAAAAAGAGATTCCATAGTATTTTGATGTTTGACAACACAAAATTACGTTGACTGGTCGGTTATCGTAATAGTAACTGTTTGACGTACGATTTTGTGAAACAACTAATTTTATTGATTTGACGATAGTTAGCGCCATTTTTGACTAAGGTAGTGTCGCCGAAGATGGCCCGGCTCCTAGGGTAGCCCACATTTAAAAAAATACAGTTATGATTATTCGAAACATTTGAAATTTCGTGGGTGTATGCTATTGGTACTATAGACAATAGTGCAAGTGTGTTTCATTACCGGCGCGTCGCCATTTTGGAGACTGATGGCAGTTTACGTGTTCATGTCAAGACGATACACTTTTTATTACCTGCATTATCTAAATCCTTTTGAAAATTAACGAATTTAAAACAAATCTCTTTGCTCTAAAATGTGAAAATTCATATTCAATCTATTTATAAGCGAATTACAGGTGAGTGTTATTATTTTATTTCCTTTTTTTGTATTTTTACGAGATTATACTCAACCCGGGTGTAATTTCCTATCATGGCCCATAGTATAATTCCCTCAATGAATGACATCAAAAAAATAAATTTTAGAAAAAAAATCAGATTTATTTTTATTTTTGATAAGTTACTTTCAATATTGATCTCGAATTTAAATTTTATTTTATTTAGTGGTTTGTTTTTATTGTATAGTTGATTTTCATTTTGATAGATTTAAGATAGCCCACATTTAAATTTTTGGTTGATTTTTTTACCTTTTATGAATAATGTTATGGGAAGTATGTGTTTTTATTTCGATGTTTTATGTTAAAAGTGTTTAAACATTTATAATGCATATACTTTCATTAATATTTTTCGGGCCATCTTCAGCGACCAGCTTCCCAAGATAGCCCAATAACAAGTTTCTAAAAAGTGTTTACATTTGTGTTAAAATGCCAAAAACTGTACTACTTTTTTAGATATCTTGTTTCTCAAATAAATATATTACAACTTCCATTATCTTTTTTCTTTACTATACTTATCGGCAAGATTTTACGAGGTTTTGAAATTAAGCGGGCCTTCATTGGCGCCTGTACCTTATTACCCGTCAGTAATGTATAGTTGATGCAACCCGCCCCTAGTCCACCATTTTGTATCGTACGTACTTAATTACCTATGTTATGATTATTTGTAAGATTTGCATTAGTATTTTTATTAATTACGGACTTGGATGTAATAAATTATAATGTACATGCAATTTGCTGCTAATTAGTAACACAACAATTCAATTTCGTAAAAAATATTTTGAGAATTCTATCGTTGAGAATTCCTTACTTTTCGAAAGCAGAACTTCGCAACTTCGTTTCGTCAATTATAATGTTGCCAGCATTCGTAAAAGTATTACCGCGCTATTAGGATTAAAGGAAATTAAAAATAAAATATTTATGTTTCATAATTATTATTTCAATTACTAGCGATTAAAAGCCGATATGTAGAAGATTTTAATTTAAAATACGGGGTATTTCCACAACCATATTATTTAATTTTAGTTATTAAAATTCAATCTATAAACGTATAAAGGTTTTTTTTTTTTAACCTAAAGAGTTTGTTTGTTTTTAACTATTAGTTAGATTTAAAAAAAAATTGGTTGTCTGTAATGTCGGTTTCCGGACGATAGTTTTACGTGATAACGTCATAAAGAAACATAATGGCTAACATATATAACATAAGCAAATAATGGTTTCCGTCGAGGTGGGCGGAGCTTATTGTAGACGCTTGGGCCCATCTTCCCTCTCTATCGCTTGTTCCGCGCTCTCGCTTGGACGCTCAGGCTCAAGCGGAACGTGACACTTTTTCGTGCGTGCAGCCGGTGTTCATCGATTTATAAGACGTTATCACGTCAAAAATTCTTCCGCTAATAGAAAGTTACGTTATCCCTCAAAGAGAAATAGTATAATCTTTGTTATCTATCTATGTGTGCTATCATTATCACTACCTACTTAAAAAAAGTCTCCCGCCACGCCTGTCTATTTCACTTCAAGCACAAAGTACAAAGGCAGACTTAATGCCATAGGCATTTTCTACCAGTCCACCTTTACCTGTCTGTTTGCGATAAACTCAAAAACTACTGACCGGATTTTCATGCGGTTGTTACCAATAGACAGAATGATTCATGCGGAAGATTTAGGTGTATAATATGTTAAGATTTTTTGTAAATTGGGTAAAATAATGAAGATGACATAGCTCGCAGAATCAGCAAGCTGAAGTGGCATTGAGCTGGCCACGTCTGTCGCAGGACCGATGGCCGAAGGTTACACTTGTCCTAGAGTGGAAACCACGACTGGGTAGACGCAGCGTGCCGCCCTCAGGACCGATGTTTTGAAGAAGGTAGCCGGTGGTGGCTGGACGCGGAAGGCAGAAGAGGTGTCGAGCAGTCGACCCACGGATATCGAGTGGCCCCACGGATATTGAGTGGCCCCACGGATATCGTGGACCAATAGTAAGCTGAAGTGATGACGAATGACGATGATTGTTGAAAGTGGCGGTAAAAAACATGGCCACTGAGAGCTATGTAGATGGGTGTGCTCTTCTACTCGTGAGAAACCGGGGCGCGTCGCTAGTCTATACTAATTTTATAAAGAGGAAAGATTTGGTTGTTTGTTACGATTTAACTCAAAAACTACTGGTCCGATTTCAAAAATTCTTTCATCAATCAAAGCTACATTATCCATGAGTAACACAGGCTATATTGCATTATTAAAATATCAGGAGTCCTTAAGAAAATTCTATATGGTATATTTCACTATCAAACAAATTAGAGATCCGTAGTTTTACGCGGACAGAGTCGCGGGATCAAGCTAGTTCCAAGGATAAAAATAACGTGAATCATCTCGGATAATAATGCCTTAATTAAAGTTTTGTATTAATGTTATTTTAATGGCAAAAGTAATTATTCTAATAAATGCAAGGATTGTCAATGAATGCTCCTCGGGTAAGAATCTAAATAAAAATGCAAGTGTATAGCAGCAAGAATAATGTAACCAGTATTATGTAAAACTTGATTTAAAAGAGTGTCCGTGGAGTTTCTTGCTCGTTCTTCTCCATAGAGACATACCCTACGTTTTGGAACGATCAACTAGCTTCAACTTTCTGACTAACTGACCGACGCCTTGACAAGTCAAAAGTACCTGTAAATGGTTTAATTAAAATAAATGCGTCAATGAATGCTCAACGGGTAAGAATCTAAATAAAAATGCAAGTTGTCCGACCCAAACCACGTCTAATTGAACACTAATTAAATTATATACAATAATGTATCATCTAGCTTCCGCCGTATGTCAATGCACTCCCAAATGTAGGTCGTGATCAAAGTGCAAATACGCGAACCTACTGCATCAAAAATATACATTATAATTATTTTAAAACCATGTACCTACACCGTACAACATGTATGTGTGGGCATCATTGACATTGCATCGGTGAAGGAAAAGATCGTTAGGTTGGAAGGTACAAATTAGATGCAGGCTGCTAAAATGCTGCGACGTATTCACTCACCGGCTTAGGTTGACATAATCGCTGGCATGCCTGCTATTTGTCGCGCTAATGGTACAAACTAGCACGACAGACTATTTTTCGTCTAAAATTGACCTGCTACTAAAGTTCATGGTAAGGGCCCTGGGCTTAGGCTGATATAATATATATTTTGACGAGATAACGTCTTATAAATCGATGAACACCGGCTGCACGCACGAAAAAGTGTCACGTTCCGCCTGAGCCTGAGCGTGCAAGCGAGAGCGCGGAACCAGCAGTAGAGAGGCACGATCGGCCCAAGCGTCTACAATAAGCTCCGCCTACCTCGACGGAAGCCATTATTTGCTTATGTTACATATATGTTAGCAATTATGTTTCTCTAAGACGTTATCACGTAAAACTATCATCCGTAAAACTTAACAGACAACCAATTTTTATTTTGTAGAAAGTAATAATCTTTAATCAGACAAGTGCCAAGCGTCGCAGCATTGCCACGTTGTATGGCACTGCTGATTCTGTGGCCCAAGAATAGGCTAGCCCCCCCTGAGATTAAAATGCGATTATTCCGGAAAGTTACGGGAATTGCCCCCAGTTGTTGGGCCCGTTGGGTCACGTGAACCACCAGTCGCTTAGGCGATGTCTCTAAAAACGAGATTAGCAGTCGGGCCCATGGCCTAGGGCGGGTTGTTTCAAACAGTCGGTTATCGTTACATACGAACGGTTAAAAGTTACTATGACGTGAGATGTTTAATGTACACGTTAAATGTAACGGGTTATTTCATGACATAAAAATCCGTCAGTCAAAGTTATTCAAAAAGAGATTCCATAGTATTTTGATGTTTGACAACACAAAATTACGTTGACTGGTCGGTTATCGTAATAGTAACTGTTTGACGTACGATTTTGTGAAACAACTAATTTTATTGATTTGACGATAGTTAGCGCCATTTTTGACTAAGTATTACCCGTCAGTAATGTATAGTTGATGCAACCCGCCCCTAGTCCACCATTTTGTATCGTACGTACTTAATTACCTATGTTATGATTATTTGTAAGATTTGCATTAGTATTTTTATTAATTACGGACTTGGATGTAATAAATTATAATGTACATGCAATTTGCTGCTAATTAGTAACACAACAATTCAATTTCGTAAAAAATATTTTGAGAATTCTATCGTTGAGAATTCCTTACTTTTCGAAAGCAGAACTTCGCAACTTCGTTTCGTCAATTATAATGTTGCCAGCATTCGTAAAAGTATTACCGCGCTATTAGGATTAAAGGAAATTAAAAATAAAATATTTATGTTTCATAATTATTATTTCAATTACTAGCGATTAAAAGCCGATATGTAGAAGATTTTAATTTAAAATACGGGGTATTTCCACAACCATATTATTTAATTTTAGTTATTAAAATTCAATCTATAAACGTATAAAGGTTTTTTTTTTTTTAACCTAAAGAGTTTGTTTGTTTTTAACTATTAGTTAGATTTAAAAAAAAATTGGTTGTCTGTAATGTCGGTTTCCGGACGATAGTTTTACGTGATAACGTCATAAAGAAACATAATGGCTAACATATATAACATAAGCAAATAATGGTTTCCGTCGAGGTGGGCGGAGCTTATTGTAGACGCTTGGGCCCATCTTCCCTCTCTATCGCTTGTTCCGCGCTCTCGCTTGGGCGCTCAGGCTCAAGCGGAACGTGACACTTTTTCGTGCGTGCAGCCGGTGTTCATCGATTTATAAGACGTTATCACGTCAAAAATTCTTCCGCTAATAGAAAGTTACGTTATCCCTCAAAGAGAAATAGTATAATCTTTGTTATCTATCTATGTGTGCTATCATTATCACTACCTACTTAAAAAAAGTCTCCCGCCACGCCTGTCTATTTCACTTCAAGCACAAAGTACAAAGGCAGACTTAATGCCATAGGCATTTTCTACCAGTCCACCTTTACCTGTCTGTTTGCGATAAACTCAAAAACTACTGACCGGATTTTCATGCGGTTGTTACCAATAGACAGAATGATTCATGCGGAAGATTTAGGTGTATAATATGTTAAGATTTTTTGTAAATTGGGTAAAATAATGAAGATGACATAGCTCGCAGAATCAGCAAGCTGAAGTGGCATTGAGCTGGCCACGTCTGTCGCAGGACCGATGGCCGAAGGTTACACTTGTCCTAGAGTGGAAACCACGACTGGGTAGACGCAGCGTGCCGCCCTCAGGACCGATGTTTTGAAGAAGGTAGCCGGTGGTGGCTGGACGCGGAAGGCAGAAGAGGTGTCGAGCAGTCGACCCACGGATATCGAGTGGCCCCACGGATATTGAGTGGCCCCACGGATATCGTGGACCAATAGTAAGCTGAAGTGATGACGAATGACGATGATTGTTGAAAGTGGCGGTAAAAAACATGGCCACTGAGAGCTATGTAGATGGGTGTGCTCTTCTACTCGTGAGAAACCGGGGCGCGTCGCTAGTCTATACTAATTTTATAAAGAGGAAAGATTTGGTTGTTTGTTACGATTTAACTCAAAAACTACTGGTCCGATTTCAAAAATTCTTTCATCAATCAAAGCTACATTATCCATGAGTAACACAGGCTATATTGCATTATTAAAATATCAGGAGTCCTTAAGAAAATTCTATATGGTATATTTCACTATCAAACAAATTAGAGATCCGTAGTTTTACGCGGACAGAGTCGCGGGATCAAGCTAGTTCCAAGGATAAAAATAACGTGAATCATCTCGGATAATAATGCCTTAATTAAAGTTTTGTATTAATGTTATTTTAATGGCAAAAGTAATTATTCAATCAATGAACTCCGTCTATCTCAATACATTGCCGAACATAGGCCTTTGGCATTGAGGCTGTAATTAAGACCTGCTTAATTGCCCGTCGTGATGGCCTAGTGGTCATGACGGCTCTCATACGTGAGCTTAGTTTCGACGACGACATCGGCGAAAAAAAACATTTTGTGAGGAAATCGCAGAGGGAGGATGTCACAGATGCAGACGAAGTTGCAGCTTCAAAAAAGCTTTTTACAAAAAAGACAACCGCCTTCAAAAAGTGAAAAATAACTTTAGCACAGAACACACATTGACTTTAGTTTCGAAATTCAGTGGCTTTGTTCTGTTTGTTGTTTTGTATTGCCACCGACTTCCGAAACTAAAGTCAATGTGTGTTCTGTGCTAAAGTTATTTATCACTTTTTGAAGGCGGTTGTCTTTTTTGTAAAAAGCTTTTTATTTTCCGCTTTTTAGTACCTCCTTCTCATCCAAATCTATTAAGAAGAGATTGAAAGTTAACTACTACAAAGATTGATGAAACTAAAACGTCGTCTATGTAAAATTTTTGGGTATTTGTTGATTTTTCAAAAAGTGCTGAATCAATTTCGATAAAATTTATATGGAACCACCCCTGAAGCATACCCTATCCATAAAAAAAAGAATTTTCAAAATCGGTTTATGTTTGCCGGAGAAATCGCGTAACAAATCGCGCACATACTTAATGCAAATTTAAGACTTATACGGTTTTCTCATGGATGCCATGGTCAGAACTGGACCAAAATAAAATGGGACCACACGGGAAGCACTAGCTTTCAAATAAAAAAGAATCATCAAAATCGGTTCACCCAGTCCAAAGAAATCAGGTAACAAATATAAAATATAAAAAAAATAAAAAATAAAAATAAATACAGACGAATTGATAACCTCCTCCTTTTTTGAAGTCGGTTGAAAAGTAATCTATGTCCTTCCTCAGGGTTAAAGCTACTTTCATACCAAATTTCATGAAAATCTGTTCAGCCGTTTCGTCGTGAAAACGTAACAGACAGAGTTATTTTCGCTTTTATAATATTAAAGTCTGGGTAAGTATGGAAGGTATAGATAGCTTATTTAAGGTACGACACACAGGCGATTGAGCTCTGGCGATCGTTCTTCAAGGCAGTTGTGCGAACAGATTGTGTCGGCGACTTTGGCGGTGACCGATGTATTTGTCGGGTACAAATAGTCGACAGAAAAGGTCATAGAGCTCAGAGCAGTCAATACGACCGTGAAGGATTCTACAGGCTACCGTGAGCTGATCAAGGCCTCTTCTTACCTCCAACGAGTTGAGACACAAAGTCCCTAGGATACAGTTGGTCTGATGTTAACTTGTCACCGCTCCTTATATAGACGCTGCAATACCACAGGCCTTGCAGATGCGCTGCCATTTGCCATTCCAGAGACAAAGATGAAAAGTGGCATCATCATATCAGCCTATTGCCGTCCACTGCTGAACGTAGGCCTCCCCCAGAGATCGGCAACCAACCCGGTCTTGGGCAGCCCGCATCCATCCGCTGCCAGCCACCTTCTTACGCGGTCGCCACTCTAGAGCGGGTCTGCTCCATTTACCATCGTCCGTGGCCGGCCCAGATTTTAGTTCTCTGGCGAATGACTTAAGGGCGCGTATTCGATTTAGTGCAACTCAAATTCTAAACGATTGCTAGAACGGCGTAGCACCATTGACACACACTAGTACAATACAATGGTCTGTTTGTGTGCATCAGAAAAAAAAATATGCACGAAATAAGCACGAATCATTGAAATTGATCGGCAAACGACAGCGCGCGATGTTTTACAGTACTTTTTAAAATAATTGTCTAAAATAAATGAGCTCGTATAACGGACTGAAAAATATTCTGTATATTAAGCATAACATTTACTTTCTTATAATATATATATATCAGTTATGTTTTCATTCAAATACTGGTGAAAAAAATTTATCAAAGTGAATCGATTTTCTACTTTTTCAACATTGTTTTTTAATACATAGTAGTAATATTTTCGTAGTTTTGGCTCTGTAGCTGTCTTTATGACTGTATATACTGTTGGAAAACGCATAAAACCAAATATTTTGGCATATTGTAATGGTTGTATTCGTTCTGAAAGTAAACTCTGACGTCTATTTTCGTAAAACGATATGAAAGAATTATCTTCGCTTTAAAAAACCATAATTAAAAATTATACTTTTACTCTGTAGCTGTCCAAATCAAGACTTAATCTTTCTAAAACTGTAAATTGTCTTCAAATAATCTGCTCACATAATTACGATATTGCTCTGGGCAAAACGCAAAAACATGAAGTTTTCGTCACGAATCGAATACGCGCTCTTAATTGCGCATTCTATCCACCAGAGAAACCCCGAGCACCGCTCTCTCCATGGCACGCTGAGCAACCTTTAATTCGTGAACCAGGCCCACGGTGGCCGGAGGTGAAAAAAGTGTCATGTGCTGTAATAACACCGACACCCTTACCATTTAAACCGGAACACAACTATGCTGATTAGCGGCAGAAATTCGTTAGGAGGTAGTAATTTCCTGGACGACCACTATCACAAAGAACTCTTCTACTGCTAAAGGAACACTTATAAACGTATCTACCTAATAGTGTTGCCATAAAAGAACATAAATAAGTAGTTCCGTTTCGAGGTTATTTGTCCAAGCTACACTTACCACCCCGGGGTATTTTTTCCAACAATAGGGGTAATCGATCTAAACGTGCTAAGTCATTGTATGTAGTTACTAGCTTTTGCCCGTGATATCGTTTGCATGAATTTGCTTACGACTTTTATTCTTTTTGACATTAAAATATAGGGTAAAAGCCGGATAGTTACCATACTTTTTGAAATTGCTTCATATATCTTTCAGTACAAAAAGCAAAATAATAACTTATTTGTAAAACGGGTGGGTACCTACTTTGGTGACAGTAAAAAAAAGGGAATTACCTAATAAAAATTGGTTGCCTGTAAAGTCGGTTTACGGACGATAGTTTTACGTGATAACGTAAGAAAGTCATAAAGAAACATAATGGCTATTATAACATATACAACAAATAATGGCTTCCGTCGACGTGGGCGGAGATTATTGCTTGGGCCGATCGTGCCTCTCTATCGCTTGTTCCGCGCTCTCGTTTGCACGCTCAGGCTCAGGCGGAACGTGACACTTTTTCGTGCGTGCAGCCGGTGTTCATCGATTTATAAGATTTAAAAAAAACAAAAAAAAAATAACAACCGCCTTCTAAAACTTAAAAGTGATGTTGTTGTGTTGTGTTGTTTTTTTTTTCCGCTTTTTAGTATCGTTATAACATTCACATCCGTTTAAAAACGGCAACACAGGTTAATCAGAGATTGAAAGTCCTCTAAAGATTGAAGAAAGTAAAACGTCACCTGGTCCAGAAATAGCCTACGACCACAGATATGTCTATCTATATCTGTGCCTACGACCTACTCAGACCTCCCAAATATACACAAAAAAAAAATCATACGACGATTTTTATATATTAGAAGATAGATTATGTTATCCCAGAAATGACGAAGCTAACAAGTAAATAACAACACTCAATTCCATACAATAGTCTGACGGTATAAAATGATTGGTCGTTGAACTATTTCCTGTATGACATCATACATAACTCATACACATGAGATTATTTCCTCTAGTCGTTAGCGACTGTTGGTTTAACGTTTAATCTGACGGTTATTTTTAACTGAGCACAAAAACTAGGGTTCTTGTACAGGAAAATTTTAACTATAATAACAATCTTGCCTTATTCTAAATCAATGTTCTATTTGAGTCGAAACTAGAATTAAATCAATCATCTTGGCATTTTTTTTTCTCTCATGAGCAATCACCTATGTGACTTTTTAACCGACTTCAAAAAGGAGGAGGTTATCAATTCGGATGTTTGTATTTTTTTTATGTATCATCATCATCATCATTTCAGCCGAAAGACGTCCACTGCTGGACATAGGCCTCCCCCAAGTGGCGCCACATTGACCGGTCCCGTGCGACTCGCATCCAGCGGATCCCCGCAACCTTTACCAGGTCATCGGTCCACCTAGTGGGAGGCCTTCCAACGCAACGTCTTCCGGTTCGCGGTCGCCACTCTAGAACTTTTCGACCCCATCGGCCATCTGTTCTGCGAGCAATGTGCCCTGCCCACTGCCACTTAAGTTCGGCAATTCTTCGGGCTACGTCGGTAACCTTGGTTCTCTTGCGGATATCCTTATTTCTGATTTTATCACGCAAGGAAACTCCGGAAGGGAACTTTTTATGTATGTTCGGGCGTAACTCCCGGCATACATAAGACGGATTTTTTAAATTCTTGTTTTGTTCAAAAGAGGTTTATTCCGAAATGGTCCCATTTATTTATCGAAATAGATTCAGCGCTTTTTGAAACAAAAAAACAACTTAATCCCAAAAAAAATACATAGATGACATTGTTTCTTCAATCTTTGGAGGACTTTCAATCTCTGATTTAACTGTGTCGCCATTTCTTAATGTATTTGGATGTTAAGGCGATACTAAAAACGCGGAAAATAAAAACTTTTTTCGACGCTGGCTTTGTTTTGTTTGTTGTTTTGTATTGCCACCGACTTCCGAAACTAAAGTAATGTGTGTTCTGTGCTAAAGTTATTTATCACTTTTTAGTTTTGATGCGGTTGTTTTTTTTTTTGGAAAAAGGTTTTATTCAATTCATGTGTAATTTTTAACCGCCTTCAAAAAAGAAGGAGATTCTCAATTTTTTTTGTTTGTTACCTCAGAACTTTGGACTGGGTGAACCGATTTTGATGATTCTTTTTTATTTGAAAGCTGGTGCTTCCCGTGTGGTCTTATTTCTGACAATGGCATCTATGAGAAAACCATATAAAGGCGGGTTGCTCCAACTATACATTACTGACCGGTAATAGTCAAATATGGCGCTAACTATCGTCAAATAAAAAAAAACCGGTCAAGTGCGAGTCGGACTCGCTCACCGAGGGTTCCGTACAAGTTTGTAGGTACAGACGCCAGCACATCAAGCCATACCTAACTGTCAAATTTTACCAATTAAATATGAACCTTATGCTTTTGTAATAAAGCTGAATATCTATCGATTGTAGTAGCTTGGTTTGCTGGCCTCTGTACATAATACATTTCCATACTTCCATACTAATATTATAAATTAGAAAGTAACTCTGTCTGTTACGCTTCCACGATGAAACGGCTGAACGGAAAAGACTAGGCAGCCTTTTCCCAACCGTGTTAAGGATTCCAGTCTAAACGGATGCAGCTGAATACCAGTGTTTTATATGGAGTGACTGCCTATCTGACCTCCACAACCCAGTTGCTGGGTAACACGATATCCTTAGTAAGACTGGTTATCAGATTTTCTAGCTTCTGCTAGAAACCTATAATAACTGTTAAAGATCTACAAATTACATTCCAAGGCGCTTCGTATTTCGTGACTGCAATTTGTTATCATTACAGATTTATGTGACAGGACTCCTACGTCCTGGACTTCAAGTCTGCTATTACAATAGTGTCAGAATGGTCTATCATTGATTTCTTCATTGTTGATTTTGACAAGTTTGGTAATCTATTAATATAATGGCGTCATTATGACTTTCCAGTGGTCAATCAACCACTGACACGCCATTGAAAAAAATTATACAGAATGGTAATCTCGTACAAAATGACAAATGAATGACTGACTTAGGCGGTAATCTGCTAAAATTTTGACGGTTCCTTTGATCAGTGACCTACCATTAGAACGTCATTGTGCAGTCATTGCTTTTAATTCGACCGACCAATGATCGACCATTATGAATTTAGCAGATTACGAACTTTTAGCAAAATGACAATGGGATCGTGTTGGAATGACGAAATTATAAAAAAAGCAGACTTGGCCCCCTTATCTACTATCACCGATCTTATCAGGAATTATCAGGTGGGGTCGAAGATGTTACAAAACAAACAAAAAAGGGATGAGCAAATAATTCGGGATGAAAAAGAATGAGATTGCAAGGAAGGCCTTTGTCGTGCAGTAGGAGACAACAGGCTCATAATTATAACAAAGTAATTATAAGTTTTCTAACACGGAAAATAAAAACAATGCATCTTGTCATACAATTGTGGTTATTTAGAAAGCGATGAAATGATAACTTTGTGTTAAAAACTCTTTGTGTTACGTGATACCATAGAGTACGATTGTCACGGCCCTTCCATTGTTGCCGGGTGAAAAATGAATTAAAATTTCGGGTAAATTTAACTACTGTTGTGGTTGCCTTGTGATGGCCCTTTTTCTAATTTCATATTGACGGTGATGGCGATTTTCTCTTTCCGTTTCGTATAGATACGGATTTTTTAAATGTTTTTACTAAAATATAATTGACAATATGCAAGCGTTACTGTGTTCCCGTTAGACAGGCAAATGGGACATTTCACTTTTGTCTCTGGAATTGAAAAGCATTTGGCGAGATCTCTGGTATTGTAGATGTCAACGGATAGACCGTCAGTTTGCTTGTCATCCAAAGAAATAAAAAAGAACATTTTTTGGAGTAAATAGTCCTTTCATCCTAACGCGATTTTGTTGATCATTTAAACTATCTATATTCTGAATCTAAAAACTAGCAATAAAAATGTACAAATCAAATCTGCAACTTTAAATCACTCGCGATCCCAAGGCACCAAAATGGTTAATAGAATGCAAAATAATGTCTGTAAGCGCTTGGCACTAGGCACACAGACTTACACTACAAGTAGGGTGACCAGTTCGGAAATTTGAAAAGTCTTGACCAAAGGCCAGAAATTTGACATATTGATTCTTCTTTTTTTCAGTTTTGTTGAAAATATGCCCCAAGTTACAACACGTACAAAAAACCACTTTGGACATTAGCCGGAAAAGTCCGGAGAATCTACTTTTTTATTTCCTTTTTTCAGAAGGTAGGTAACTGTAACCAACTCAATTATTTTTGTTAACGTATACCCAATGTCGAAAAATGCAGGCAAAAATAAATTTAAAACATTGGCAAAAAAATCCTTAATGTTTTTACTTTTTAATCTTTCTTGTTACAAGGCAAATGCGTAAGGTAGATATTATATCTTTTTAAATCTACCTAAGCCGAAAAGTCCGCACAAAATGTAAAAGCCAAAAAGCCTGACATGTCCTAGTCAACCCGGATGGCTGGTAACCCCAGCTACAAGGCAACAGGTCCACAGGTATTTTCTCAAGGCGTTATTATTACACACGATTGGAATGTTATTTATCTCACGAACGTTCCCGTAAGACTTGCTGCGTTGAATTGAGCCGCCATTTTCAATGTTTTATTTTAATTGTTTTGTATTTTGTCTCGTGCGGATAATGTTATTGTTGTATGATTTCATTTTAAATAAATAAGTATCTTGTAGTTTTCCTGGTAGCACCTTTATCAACGTGGCCATTCCCATGTCTTTTACAATGTTCGCATTGTAATTTTAGTCTCAATCTGTCAGGAAATCTGTTGTGAAGGGTAAGGAACACTATCTTATATATGCGGAAAAAGTTGAAAAAGAGTCCAACTCTAAGCAGCAAGTAACAGTTCCAAAACCCGCCAAAATGGCGCAAAATAGTTTAAAAATCGAATGATAAACGTCATCTTCTCTGTCTTCCTCTTGGTGATCTTTCTACGGGACCCACTTAAGTGCAGATCCACATTATGATCATTGTGGATCCGCTTTTAGGAACCGAGAACCGCAGTATTATGGTATACGTAACTTCGACTTGGCAAAAAATTCGAGAAGCTAGTTTAAAATATCGTTGTCGTCCTTTGATAACCGTGTCCAACATACACCGTTCTTCGCAGAACCACTCCTACTAGGTTATGTTTTCCTTATTTATTAATAGATAATATGTTATTACTAATAAATCAGTACTTAACCTTCTCAGAATAATAAGGTGAGGTGAGTAGTCATCGTTAAATCTAGTTATTTGTCACTGCTATTTGAAAATTGCATCCGGCGATTTTGCCACGATGAAAAATCACAACGCTGAAGTTTTTTTTTTGCCCATCTGATTTTGAATATTTTCCGCTGGATTGACATATTTAGAAGCTGTCAAAACGCGTTTCCCCTAAAGATATGGACGGTAGAGGTAAGTACTATCTCATAATTTTGGAGGGAAGTTAAAAAAGTGTCCATCTCTATGCTGTAAATAACAGTTCCAAAACCCGCCACAATAGCGCTAGCGTAGGCACGGGGTATGGTATAAATGTAGCAGTTGTTGACGGAGTGAAGTAGATGGCGGTTATAATCTGGTCGCTATTGCTATTGTAGCCCTACCAAGGAGTATCGTGTTACCCAGTAACTGAGTTGTGGAGGTCCGATAGGCAGTCGCATCATGTAAAACACTGGTATTCACCTGCATTCGGTTAGACTGGAAGCCGACCCCAATATAGTTGGGTTTCCTTACGATGTTTTTTTTTACTGGTCTCTGTGATTTCCAAGATAAACTTAGCCACATTTATGAGCAGTAATAGTAATTTGGTTCACCAATTACAAACAGCTACATGAATTTTACTGATCGGAGAGTTGACCATTATACGAGGGTAACTATCGTTTTCCTGCTAATATGAAGACATGGGTTAGGTTTTTCCGAAGTGTTGTAACTGAGGACGTGTCTGGCAAGTTGACAATGATTATCATGAAGTGGACACCGGAGTAGATAACACAAAGTCTATGTGTGTGAGTGCAAAGCTACGGAGAACATCATGGCCAACTAATGTGGCAGCATTGTTAAAATTAAATACATAAGAAGGATATTATTACGCGGTAACATTTGTGTCCACGTAGGTACTACTACATGAGATTAACGAACAGTTTGGTTACGTGGGGTGTAGAGGTAATTTATTATTATTTTATTTATTTTTCTTTTCGAATTTATTGTACTTTACATATTTAAGAACCTATATTTGTTTTATCGTTTACACTTTTTTTATAATCCTTATCTGACCGTGGGCATCACTTTGGGCCCTATCAGAATATCAGCGCTGTGACATTTTTTTTTTAATGTTACAGCACCATGCTGAGATAGGAGCCTTTTGGCCTCGTACAGGACCAATATTTTCGTTACATTTTTTTTTTATTATGTTATTTTTGTGTGTTTTGTCCTGGGGGCGAATAAATGCTTCTTCTTCTCTTTACTAGTGTCACATTAATTTAAGTTTTTATTGCAATTTAGTGTTAATTTATCCTACTACTTAGTAAGCACTTACTAGCCTGAAGCATCGGTTTAAACCTAGTTCAGACTAATATGCAACTGTGTGCTATTTTATATTCTAAGATATTTATTGTAAATATGACTTTTTATTAAATAATCGATTATTATTATTATAGACGCTGCGCGCTCCTCACGCATGACCTTCTATCTTTTTCTCTGTCTATTATTAAGTTTGGTCAATAAATAAATTACCTAAGCTTAAAATCAAAAGGCCACACACTAGCTCAAATAGTCGTATTTGCCATTACAAGTACACAGTAAGTATAAGTATTAGTACTACCGTACAGTAGCGACACGCCCCGCCTCCCTCTGAAACCGTTCCTCACCTCTCCCCGCGTCGAACGACTAGCTCTGGAAACTGGAACCTGCGTTTTTGCTCGTGCGTCGCGTAGGCGCGCACACTCACGCACGAATCTGTACAGTCTATTATTTTAGTATTAGTGTAGGCAATTATATCGTTTCGTTTCTATGGAGTGTCGCAGGTGTGGTAATAGTATGACGGGCTGGTGTCCGCCACTCTACGTCCAAGCAAGTATTTTGCGTACAGCGCCAATTAGGTGATATGACGAGAAACTGGCAAGCCTAAATATTTGTGTCCTTATCCATCTACGAAATTAGAGTTTAAATAAATACTTATAAATAAAAAAATAAGATTAGATTACCTGTAGAAGCGCGCTGGCGGTCGATTCTACCCGATCGATGTTTTCAGAGCAATTGAAACAAAATTAGTATTGAGGCGTAACTTGCAGAAATACGGCAATAGCTATTTAGAACTAGGGAGCCGGGAGGGCTAAGTTTAGAATACTCGTAAGAGCTAGTTATGCAAACCTTGGCAGCTTGAATCTATGCATACCTAGACAGAAGGCATTGAATTGGGTGGATACCTAGATGAAAACATTAACCAATAATATCAAAAGAAAGGAAGGCGGTTTTCAAAAAAGTTTTTATTTACCACTTTTTAGTGCCTCCTTATCCATTAAGAAACGGCAACAAAGTTAAACAGAGATAGAAAGTCCTACAAAGGTGGAAAGATGGAAGAAACGAAAACGTCTTCTCGGTTTATGTTGTTTTTTTAAAAAAGCGCTGAATAAACTTCAGTTTGTTGTATACTAAAACCTTCTCCAGAATGTAACAAACACTTTTCTGAAAACCGCATCAAAATCGGTTCAGCCAAACAAGAGATAATCGCGGACAAACATACATACATACAAACATACGGGTCGAACTGACAACCTCCTTTTTTTTGAAGTCTGCTAAAAATACACTTAATAATAACCCTGATAATCGGATTAATTTTCTATTTATTACAAAATTAGATTTTTAGTTTCTTTAAAATCAATAAATAGTTAATCAATTGAGTTTGCAAATGACAACCTACAAGTGACGACATAAGTATAAATTGCCATACATAAATAATGGGGGAAACGCGTTTTGCCAGCTCATAAAAAGTATGTCAATTGATTGGTTGTCATTATTATGTTTGTTTCCCACAATTTGGTGTTCGCAACTTTAATTTTACACTGGCAACCCTGTTACCTTTTGCTTCGAAAATGCTTCCATAACTTCAGAATGACATAACGAGGTATGTAAACTGCAAATTGCAATAGGAATTTACATAATCAATGCATTAGTAGATGTAAGACAGCGCATTAGCAATGATTAGACTAGAACGTAAGTTATATTTCATATTGTTTATGGATTACTGGCTTTTGCCCGCGGATTTGTTCACGAGAATGTCGATTCGCGCGGACGAAGTCGCAGGCTAAAAAGTAGCATATTATATTATATTCTTTATTAACCGATTTCAAAAAAAGAGGAGGTTCTCAATTCGACTGTATGTTTTGTTACGCGATTTCTTCAGCAATTATAGATCGATTTTATTAAAAATTATACATAGATGACGTTTTGGTTCGTAGTTCCCTTCAGCAAAAGTTTTGATAAGGACTTTCATTCTCTGTTTTAACTGTGTTGTCGTTTAGTATTAGATTTGGATGATAAAAAGCTACTAAAAAGCGGTAAATAAAAACCTATATTAAGAAAAAGACACTCGCCTTCAAAAACTAATAAATAACTTTAGCACACAACACATAAGACTTTAGTTTCGGAAGTCGGCGGCTTTTGTTATGTTGGTTGTTTTGTATTGCCACCAATTATGTGGATTACTAAACTTAGGGTGTACCAAATTTAATCAAAATCAGTCGGCAAGCTTTGAAAGCGTAACAAGCTGACATTCGTATTTATAATATTAGTAAGGATATCGTAGGATTGGATTTATTTAATTTGCAAAGTTATCATGTTAACTAAGTACTGGTTCTACGAAAGTGGAGTTACTTAAAATAATATGTTTAATCAATGAACTAGTCCCGTGTTTGTGATCAGGTTACGATAAATTCCTTTTAACAATGCGGACCTAACCAAAAGGTATGGTTGCATTACGTATCCAATGAATGAATTCTATAGGAAATCAACCTATTTAAATATAATTAAATTAAAAAAGGGGAAATTAAACTTCATAATCTCGCAACACTAATATTGAAACCATAACCACCCGAACGCGCCCAATTTTGAAAATCGAAGCAAAAAACGCGGGCGGTTAGAGTAGGTACGTCATCATTGATTTTAATATGCCAACTTTATTTTGCGTCTGTTAAACTTGTTTTTAAACTATAAAGTATTGAAATACGGTTAATTTTAAGTGTGAAAATGGTTTGGTACATGTGCACTTATCTTTGTATTAAGATATGACCGTATTGGGTGATCTCACTGTGGCATTCGAGAATTTATTAATGAACAGCCGAAGTTTGAATCATTTTTGATCCATGAAATCGATAACGGTGCAACTTTGTAACTGAGGAGTAAATCGATTATTTTTATTATTATTCCCACGAGTTTGGACGAAAATGTTGTTATTTTCTTCTCTATTAAGGCTAGGGTCAAATTGGAAGAAGTAATTTTAACATATCTTTTTTCTTCAAATTGGAATACCTACACGTAAAGGCATTGATCCTGGCTTGGCCTGGATTCGTATGTTTTTGACAGTCGTTATGAGTAGTCAGAAGCCAGAAAATCTGATAACCAGTCTTACCAAGGGGTATCGTGTTACCCAGTAACTGGGTTGTGGAGGTCGGATAGGCAGTCGCTCCATGTAAAACACTGGTATTCAGCTGAATCCAGTAGACTGGAAGCCAATTCCGACATAGTTGGGAAAAGGCTCAGTCAAATTGCCATTCGTGGGCCTTTATCACTGGCCGTTTCTACTAAACTTCTAAATATGAACAACACAAAACAGAAATTAAACAAAATCAAGAGAAAAATTACGTTCGTTATTCAAAATCATCGGCAACCAGTTCGCCATGTTAGTTTCCGCGCATGCGCCGTGCACCAAGCGCATTCTGTCACGTTCCGTTTCACGTACTTGATTCACAAGCGATCAAGAATCTAGGTCGCAGAGAAAATAGACGCTTTTTTCGCTTATGTAATTTTGAAGAGCTGTTAAGTAGTAGGAATATAAACAATGTATTGTTATGAATGTCGGTGTGAATTGAGGTTTGCGTCTCAATTAGCTAGTTGCGATTTAATTGAGAACCTGACAGAATTGTTAAATTGACTAATTTCGTTTCTTGCTAAATGTGTTTGGACGAAGTATCTTCGGGTGTTTTCGGAAACCATGTAGGTAGTTTGGATTACTTAAGAGCCTCCATGGACGAAATAGAATTCAAAGATTGAGTTTAACCGGCAAGCTACATTTAAAAACTTACATAACGATTTGTGGGTTATAAATCTAAAATATTTTATTTACTTACTTAAATTCAGAAAAAAAAATTAAAACCTGATATCAAAAAATCGCTGGAGTGTGAGTCGAAGAGTTCCGTACAATCAGCACTATTGAAACGTGAAAAGTTACATTGGTCATCTCTAACGTGGTCATACTATTAAAGGCTGGATTGAACTGTTCCTATAAAATAAAATAGGTTTTTTTTGTATAATTCTTTGGTAGATATAAATACTAACACTAGTTTCTAAGTTGTGTGTATGCTAATCTAAATGAACTCATAAAATCATATAATATATATATATATTTTTTTTGTATAAAAATGCTTCGGGAAGCGTATTGTCCCGCAGAGTAGCCCGCAAGTTTCTAATTTTCTTACGATTTAAGTTAAAAACTCTCCAAGTTAGAAAGCTCATAAACGTCATATTTTCATTAAATAGTAACATTTACGAGGTTTTCTTGTAGTATTATAGTACTACTTTCATGTACAGTACTATAGTTGTAACTCTCGCGAATATTTTTTTTTTGCGCAAACAAACTGATTCTTTAGTATCATATTATTAGTTCAGCTCAACCATTAGAAGCCCACTGCTGGGCATAGGTCTCCTCCCAAGGGAGGGTTCAGCCGTAATCGCCATGCTTGGCCGATGCATGTTGGCGATCGCAGTAGGTGTTATGCTACTCAGAAGGACGCTGTTGCCAATCCTCTGGTCAATATCCCTCTGTCGCCTTCAACGACACCCACGGGTAGAAATGGGGTGGTGCTATTCGCGGCCGGCACCACACGGCTAATTAGTTACTCAACAGAACTCACGTTTTAATTAAGTAGGTATGTCATTAAACATAGAATAACAGGAATAGGAAATATATAAAGTAATAACGTAGGTACCACAGAACGTGTTCTATCAATACATAATGTTTAATTAGAGCAATACCTGGAATTGTTCTCTAAATATTTGTTCAATAACCTACAGTTGCATTATTTATTTAATCTTTATAATGTAACCACAACATATTTAATGGATTAGCTTCTGTCCTCGACTTTGTCTGCGTCATAGAAGTATATCTAGTACATATATAATGATGGTCTGCGTAGAATTTCCTTAATTCATCTTTGGGAACACAAATCTTTTCCTTATCTATGCGTTCCTAAACCATAGATCCAATTGTGATAAAACTTTGATGAGTTGTTTCTGCGTAAGCCATCGAAGGTTCCTGGCCAAAAAAGAAACATCAGGAACAAAATCGCGTGAAGCAAAAAGAAACACAGAATTTAAAAAGCATGGTATTCATATTTTTGCCGCGAAATGCCGCCATTTGCAGACTTACATGACAATGATAGACGAGAAAGTTTTTATTTTATTGCAATATCTGACATTATTCTCTATTGCAACACTTAGTTTTAGCGTGAACACATAAATATGTTCGTTTACGTAATTCAATTGTGTTGCGAGAATATGAAACGCATTGGGTTTAGATATCATCTTGTGAAGAAGATGAATGAAAATACTTTTCATTTAGCGGAGATGAGAATGTAGAGATCCTATAAATATGATATCTATGATCGAGACACATGCGTGGAGTGACCAGATTACCAGTGTTAGAGGAAATTTGAAAGTGGCGCCAGTGACAGAAATGTTGAAAAGGAATCGTTTGTCTTGATATGGGCATGTAAAAAGGAACGATGAACCGCATTTGACCAAAAGAGTTATGAATATAATTTATGTGGATGGATGGAGAGTAAAAGGAAGGCCAAAGAAAAGATTGATGGATTATGTGAAGAATGAACCACCTTGGGCCGCATTATCACAGTCTACGAACACATTCATTGTGCGTACTGCTAAGGATTCCACTCCTTAGCAGTACGCACAATGAATGTGTTCGTTCCCTGCCTGAGTCTGTGTTTCCTGATAGCTACAACCTGGGGGTCTTTAAGTCAAGAGTGAATAGGTTACTTCTAGGCAAGCGTGCTCCATCTTAGACATCATCATCGCTTCCCATCAGGTGAGATAGTGGTCAATCGTATGCCTAATTGTATTGAACTGATTTCGATGCCATTTCACGATTCATTTCACAACACGTTTAATTTTATCGCTAAAAGCCCAGCCCGTTTGCAAAGCGGAATTTTGGGAACAACTGGTAAAGTTTACATTTCAACTAGCTGCTCCGTGACTTTTTCAACATGTATAATTTTTTTTTTCTTGACAATTATTTTTGTATGAATAGTCTATGTCCTTGTCCAAGTCCAATATTGTCCTCCTTGTCAAATTTCAATAAGATCAGTTCAGTGGTTTACTCTTGATGAAGTAACAAACTGTCACGCAGACTGACTGTCACACTTAAAGAACTGTATAAATATTGGTACTACCGTACAGTAGCGACACGCCCCGCCTCCCTGCGAAACACTGTTCCTCACCTCATCCCGCGTCTAACTTGCTCTCGAAACTGCTTTTAGTTCTCGCGGCGCGTAGACGCGCACACACGTACCGGTCAACTGCTGTAACATTGCCTACACGCCCAACATTGCCTACACTCCAAAAAGCTCAATTATTGCCGCTGAGAAATATTTTTGCCATATAGATAGCCAACTTGCTTCTATACCATACACAGCAAAAACATTTCTCAGCGGCAATAATTGAGCTTTTTGGAGTGTAGGCAATGTTGGGCGTGTAGGCAATGTTACAGCAGTTGACGGTATTTGTACAGTCTGTTATTTTGGTAGTAGTGTAGGTTATTAAATCGTTTCGTTTGTATGGAGTGTCGTAGGCGTGCTTATAGTATCCGTATGATTTACCCACTACTGATTTTTTAGAGTCAACATTAGTATAATTGCCCTATTTAATTTAACTTATTGGGCTTAATTCTGATAAAAAGAGCCGACACACAATCTCTACATTTTTAAATTGAGTAACTTCTTCGTAAATTTATTTGAAAACGTCATATTTTCATTAAATAGGCCCATTTACGAGTTTTTTTAACTTGGAGAGTTTGTTGATGGTTTTAATTAAGTATGTATTATAATTCTTTAAATGCATATTTGTTACTCCCGCGAATAATTTAAGTATTGCCATATTCCCTAATACTGCAAAATTGCAAAAAACGTAATTTGAATTTAGCGGCTTGCATTAGGACATTCCCTTTAAAAAATCTATGAGGAAATCGCATTTTGACAGCTCATTAAAAGTATGTTAATTGATTAGTGGTCTTATCTTCTTTTCAACTTCGAAAAATGTGGGAAATTTTGCAAAACTAAACTCAATTTTGAATGCGACAAGTTGTAAAATCAGTCACGAGGAATGTAGCCTAGTGTCTAATGTGCAATAAAAAGTAGTAAATTATAATTACTTTTACAGCACATTCTTGCAAACAACGAGCAGACGTCATCTAACAAGGTGTGCCAACATAAAATAAAAATAAAAGTTAAACTTTGTTGTCTATTCTATGCCTATTCTTGGCCTATTGTAAGTAATTGTGAGAGGAGCTCGAAGCTAAGTGAAAGCTGTACAGATCGACCGGTCATGATGGCTAAGCTACGCTTACCGCGGTCGGTCTGTGGATGGGTGACTTTCCATTACATTCCGAGATCCCTCCTTGCCTCGGAAACCATAGCTCCATGTAAAACACTGGCATTCAGCTGCTTCCGGTTAGACTGGAAGCCGCCCTCAATATAATTGGGAAAAGGCTAGGCAAATGATGAAGCTTCGTTGCTTTTGACCGTCTACATTAACACTGGCAACACTCAGTAAATAGTACATACTATTTCCATGAAACACTCGCAGAGTTCTGATGATGTCTATTTATTTATTTATTTATTTTAATGCTAACACGGCTATGATGAGCCAATTACGCTAACATTACAGATAAAAGAAGTATAATGAGTACAAAAATAATGCAAAAACGAAAAACAAATATATATACCTATACATATAAAATAAAACAATGAAAAATATGTCAAAACGTCATGCTTTCGCAGAAGTTTAGACATACGCACATTACAATTTTATAATCGTCCGCAAATATATCACAGTTCGGGCTGGCTTCCATGAGGCTGTTGAGCGCAGATAGAACGCGAGGAACAGGGGATGATGCGCGAGCCACTGTTCGGCACGCAGGCACGGCTAGTAGACGGTGCTTACGGCCGCGGAGATAGCTACACGGAGTGTAAAGACGAATCAGCTCATTGAGGAGATCAGAAGCATCTGTTGTCCCCCTAGATATTTACATTTACAGCCTATGCAAATAGCTTGTTTTTTTTTCTGTTTTTTCATCCCTCCAGGCAGTGCTTTGTGGCGTTGTAAACCTTCTGCTTTTATACTTAATGTTACAGGTGGAGGCGCACAGCATCACGAACCGTTTCTAATCGCGACCTTGAGTTGATAACGTTGACATCACCTCTCTTTGTTATACAGTATAGTCTCTCACCAGGCTAGAGGACGTAGAATTATCATATTTTATGACCATGGAAATAGAGTGCTTAAAAATGCTTGTGAATTTTTAACTTTGTTGTTTTGTTTATTTAAGCTGGCACAATAATTTGCAGCTGCCTTGATATCTCTTCACCACCTTTGGTTAACTGGTACAGAATGCCTAAAGCATTAAGTCCGCCTTTGTACATATTTTTGCATACAGTTTAAATAAACAAATGCTCTACCTACGTATATTTCTTAGTTTCATAAAAACAGTTTGAATTTTACGATTTCATGAGGTTATCAACTTGACAGAAGCGCGATCAGGTTGTCAGTCTGGCAACATTAGAGTTAATAAAACCGTTTTTTTAAATAAAACTCGTCAAATTTTTGGCGGTAAAAACTCAAACATGGCGGAAGGTCAAACAGCTGACTGCATATCTATTCTCGAGAGAATAAAGGAAGAAATGAGAGATAACCTAAAAACCTTTAAAATATGAGCTCATCTAACGTTATCAAGCTTAAATATTTGAACAATGCCAAGGTTGTGTGATAAATGATAATTAGCTTTTAAGATAACGCGACCGTGTTTGCTGCACGTAATTATTATTTAAATAAAAACAGAGTATAGAACAACGTTTATCTTGCAGTTGGTTGCAGTAATTTTGAAAACAATAATACCTACCTAGTATTAATTGATTATTTTATTTTTAGTCTTGTAATTAAGGATACACAGTTTCTACTTTTAGCAATGGGGCGTATGTTCTAGGTCTGATACCATAGAGACATGCATTTTATTCTTTCTATTTAAGGCGCTTCCCTGACCAAATAACCTTGACCATACATTTCCTCTTTGCCGCAGAATCGAAATTAGCACATCTTTTGTGTATTTTTGTAATAACAATTTTGAAATAAAATAAAACGTGAATTATAAAGATTTTTAAGTTACCTATCTATTAGTGTAATCCTCAACTTAATAGCACGTGAACATTAGCAAAAGATACATGTTTTTAATTATTTTAGTCATTTTTTTACAGGGAGATTTAGGTGTATATAGGGTACATCATCACTTAAGATCAGGTGAGTTGCGGTCAAACGCAAGCCTAAAACAATATAAAAATAAAACATAAAAAAATAAGAACGTGGAATGTGATGATAGGATATTGAACTTTAATAATGTGCTTTTAGATGTAGATTGTTTCTCTTAATTAATGAGTTAATAGCCCCTGAATAACGAAGAAAAACGCACTTTTGGTCGGGGTAGCGCCTTAACAGAAAATCTACACCCCGTAAAGTAAACTAAATTCATTCAGTCTTCTTTCTTCCGGTCGTGCGAAAAAGGGCAAAGAAATTAAGAAAACTAAACATCGTTATTAAAAAAAAAAAAAGACTAAATGGTACCTATATAAACTCACATACACAAACAGCCAGACCCGGAACCATTATCTATAGGCCATACAAATACATACCAAGTTCCGGAATCGAACATGCAACGCAGCAGTCAATATCTCAACCACAACGCGAGCCGTGTCGTTAAATTTTGAAATAACGACAGTATTATGAATATCATGAATATGAATGGAGTATAAGTTAACCAAAGTCAATCGCGCGTCGGCAGATGGTCTGTGCATCAGACGGAACCAAGAAGCTTATAGATAAAAGTGGAGGCGACACTCTAAACACCTAAGTGAAACCAACTGTGGGCAGACGCTCTCTTTCTGAATGCATACATAAGATAAAGAAAACACATAATCACTGTCTCGTTCTTATGTATGCATTCAGAAAGAGAACGTCAGCCCACAGTCGTCTTCACTTCGGTATTTAAGAGCTTTGCCTCCACTTTTATCTATAAGCTTCTTGGACGGAACCAGTTACCAACACATGTCTAACTGTACCATCCGGGTCAGTGGGCAAGCGGCCCAGTCGCGGTCATTGCAGTGCGTTGACATAGGTGTCGATGTAATCTTACGTCAATTAGGAATACAACTGCCAAACTTTTCCGTTTGAGGCGCCACCAACATACAGAGACAGACACACACACAGACATAGACTCGCACTTGTCCGGTTTTTTTTATTTGGCCATACAACGTATTAGTGGAAGTCAGACAAGCAGTCGCTCAACGTAAAATACTAGTAGGTATTCAGCTGCATCCGATTAAGACTGGAAGCTGACTTCAACATAGTTGGGGTTGCCTAGCTTTATAAGCAAATGAGATGATGGTAATATGTACCAAAATATCTATATGCGACAGAGTAACAAACATCAGTCCAACCCAAGAAGCTTATAGGTAAAGATGGAGCCAATACTTCGAACAAAAAGTTGAGTCAAATACCTACGTATCTCCATCTCACTCTCTGTGGGCCACCCACCCCTCTCTTTTTAGTGTGGCCTGTAGTATTGCTACCTTCTTATTTAAATCTCCTACTAAATTCTTCGAAATAGTCGTCACACTAACCAAATCAGAAGTTAAACTCTGTCAAATAATGTTATTATGGATCAGTAGTTGTACTATGATTAGTTAAGTTATAAAACATAACATTTTAGGTCACACTCACGCGTCACGCATGCTAAACTGGGTTGACGATCAGTGAATTATAATGCCATTTCCTAAGGAATCGGTAATGTGGCAACATTGACACTATGTGTCAACATAAAAATGGTCAATAAGGCGGTTGTTTACTTTGCAGTTCACAGCTTCGTCTGGTATTTTTCGAGGTAATCATCGTTCTAATTAAAGAAATGTTGCAAAAATGAGTAGTGCGTGGTTGTGGTAATACGTGGTGTCCAGGAGGTAAATGATAACTATATCAAGATCAAATACTTTTACATTGAATTTCATTGATTTTGTGCAATCTATTTGACTTTATTTAAAAGAAGTCGTATTGAAGTAGTGTGACCATATTGAGGATATATTTAGGACTTTGCGTGAGAACTTAACTAATTATACTAATACTAAGAAACGTGTATATATTTAATGACTGATATACACATACACTTACGGCAGTAAATTTTTATTTAATTTTAGTTGCTCATTATTCGGGTACCTATTTTAATAACATTATTTTTGTAGGTTTCCTAAAAACAATATTCAAAGAAAATTGTGGTTATCCATTGAGCCGTTGAAAACGAAGTTCTATAAAAGTGCAAGGATTTGCAATTTGCATTTCAAGAATCAGATATGATTCAAAAACAAGGTGCTTAAAACAAACAGCAGATCCTATAATAAAACAGTAGGAATGGTAAAAAGATAACGGTATTTAAAACTGTGTTACATTATTATCATGTATTTAGAAATATAATGTTTCAAATATATAACAAAAAGCAACATTTTATAAAATTTATTATAATTTTCAGACAACAAGTTTCACTACATAAAGAATCTATGGTGCAAACAGCTGCTCTGCCAAGTACTAGTTCTGGCGTTTATAGTAATTCTTCACTTACGGAAATGGGAGTGAAACATGCTGGCTGCATGAATGTAGTTAAAAAAAGTGTCGAAATATTCTTGAAAATATAAGCAACCTTAACAAGTTACCTGGTGTCCCTTTCCGTTAATAAATATTAAATACACACCTTTTATGTCTATTTATGATGTATTACATAATAATGTTATTAAGGGGTGCGTCTCATATCATATAAAGTTATTTGGTATATTTTCAGTTCAATAACGTTCACAAGATATAATAAACGTGAGATATACCAACTGTCGGTATAATTTCTTTACATATAACATTTTATATACTCTAAAACTTATTTCGTATAACGTTATTGGATATAACGTTCATTTAATCGAAAATCAGTAGGTCTATTGTTTCAAATATATATTGATACCATAATTATGATTTACACCCCTATTCAGAGCAATCCGACTCGGATAGGTTAGGGATTCCTTCTTTTCGCATAATGTTTTTTTCCTAATATACTTTGGCATAACCTGTTTGGCATAATTTGTTTTGCCATTATAATACAATGGCATAATATTTTTTTGGCATAATTATCTTGTAAGCTAATTTATTTTGGCATACATTTGATTCGCATAATGTTACTAGGCATGATGTGCAACTCTACTGTGCCCCTCTAAAGTATTGTCTTAAAAATTGAATATGTTGTGCTTCAAAAGTTAGTGACAAAAACAAATCGCTGCAAAACCGACTCCACGCAGTCCTTTCTGCCCTACCCCTAGAGGGTAATCTAAGCCCGCGTAGGCGCGGAGCTACGGTGGTGAGCGTAAAACACATCTGCGACGATAAGCTCGCGTGGGACCGCCGGAGCCCCGCAGCGCCGGAGCCGTGACAGAAACCATGCCTGCTGCATGTTTGTTTGCATGATGCATGCTTGCTTGCATGCTGCATGCACGTTGTCCTGTCCCTATCTACCCACTTACCTGCCTATTTACCTATACCTACCCTACACCCAGGGGCGTGCACAGAGTTTTTAGGCAGGGTAGGCAGAAAAAATGGAATGCTTAACTTTCTAAAATACCTACTGCAATTTGGATTTGGTTCATCGTATTGTCGAAGATTTGCCACCTTGAATGACCAAACCTAGATTGACTGAATTTGTAGACATCAATTTGTTTTTTTGCTGCTGTAGGAAAATTATGAATAGGTCTGTATCGATGTAATGCCTCGTTTCAGGCGATTATATTGTTTGAAAAGGGAAAGGAAAGGGAAAAGGTAAACAGAACAACCGATTACTGTAAACTCAAGCGTCAGGCTCGCGTCACAGAGTAGGTACTGTACCTACCTACCTACATTATAATAAGCTCTCTAACGTTTCGGCGATTCCCGCCCCCTAGCAAGAGTAGGTAAAGAAAAACTAAGAAAAAAATAGCAGAAAAATATAGATCAAACCACCATACGAACAGATGTTTTCTATTTTTTTTAATCGATTTTACGATAGGAACTCAAAACAGGGTTAAAAATAATATTTGTAGAAGAAAAACGTTTTGCTATCTACTAAACAAAGAACAATAATAATTATGTGTTTTTTACCAATAAAATAATTTCAAGTTCACAACTTACTAGAATTAGGTAAGTATTACAAGTACCTACCTTTTTCCCTTTCATGTGATGATGAGATGATTATCTATCATTTACTCAGTACCGAAACCTAAACAAAATGTAGGCATTTAATCATCGTAAAGCACGAATCTTCTACTTTATTTTGATAACATAAAACAAAACTGTACCTACCAACCTTTTACGACATAATCGCATGGTTAGTTTGTATTTATTGCAAATCTAGCGGCCATCCTCGATCAGTCTTTTTCCACCGAAGCCGAAAGAAAGTTTTGAAAAGGAATCATTTTTTAAGTATTGTCTGTACGTACACAACCACCACCAAACTTTCACAGTGAAGTTATTCAATTTTAAACACTAGTAACAACGTTAGAATCATAATTATAAAAATGCAATCACAAAACATTATACACAAACCAAAACAAAAAAAAATGGCGACTCAGTATTCACGTATATTTTTGTCTACAATTGTCGTATTTCGTCGTGTAGTCAAATCTAAAATGTAAAAAGGCAATGTCTTCAGTTTGCGTTGTGTGAGTGATTTGTGACATTGTGTGTCATGTACGAATAGAAAAAGCACACCACTGTACACGAGCCTGTCACGAGGCACACATCCAAACAAATATAAAAATCTAGGCTCAAAATATTTGTGTCTTTCCCGTAGGGTCCTAGCGGCGCTAGTGCAGCGCGAAGCGATCGAAATGAGCGAACTAAAGCGCGAACGTATCGATGAGACTTCGTGTTGCCACCGTTACGCGACAGATGAAGATGATTTAAGATGTTTTTATTTATTGATAGTAATTACTCGTGAATATAATATTAGATATCAAAATAAATTAAAACATGATAATAAATATTTATCTGAGTTGTAGGGTAGGCAATGTCTATGTGTCTGTATGAACCGCACGCCACTGCCTACACCTACCCTATCTTTCGAGTTGGATCAAACTGCACACGGTGTACAAATTTCATTAAAACCGGTTCAGTAGTTTAGGGAGTCCATCGCGGACAAACATCGTGACAGGAGATTTATATATATTAAGATAGGTACTTATAGCGATGTCCTGAGAAAAATAAAATAAAGGTTACCCTACTTAGAAAGAGAGGGTTGGCCCACAGAGAGCGAGATAGTGATAGATAGGTATGGCTTCAAGTAGGTATTCGAAGTATTGACTTCATTTTAATCTACAGCTTCATGGTCCAACCATACATCTTCAAAAACTTACGCGTATAAAATAATACTCGTAGTAGTAGGAAGCTGAATTGCGATACGTTTCTCAGAATCTCACAAACCAGTTTTGCACCTTACCAAGTACGGGTCAGTAGTTAAGTACTATATTAGCAACAAAAACACACAGAATTACCATTATAACTTGGCTGATACCTGTTAGTCGCGACTACGTCACACGTAAGTGGCAAAACTTACGCCAATTCTATTTGGTTCTTGAAAACCATTTGCTAACCAATTTTCGTCTAGACTTCTGTTTTAGTCCAACTGTGATGGGCTCGGTTTCCAGTCTAACCGGATTCAGCTGAATACCACCGTTTTACAAGTAGCCACTGCCTGTCTAACTTCTATAACCCAGTTACGGGGTAACACAATACCCCTTGGTAAGACTGGTTGTCAGATTTTCTGACTTCTGCCTACCGATAAGAAGTGTAAAATATGTTTTTCTTACTCCTCCGCTGTTCTTTTCTGATTAATTTCGTTGCGGGATCCAAGACAGTTGTAATGTTTCTCCGGGACTCGTCGAGCTTCAGGGTCTCGAGGGTTTTTCTAGTGGTCGCTACTGTTGATTCTGGCTTTCAGAAGTTGCAGTGGTTTGGGTATACAGTGGCGAGATAGACTACCAATAACGATTGTTAAAATTTTTTAACAAAAAAGACAACCGCCTTCAAAAAGTAAAAAATTACTTTCAATTCGCAAGTCGGCGGCTTTGGTTTTGCGTGTTGTTTTGTATTGCCACCGACTTGCGAATTGAAAGTTATTTTTTACTTTTTGAAGGCGGTTGTCTTTTTTTGTTAATTTTTTTTTTCGCTTTTTAGTGCCTACTTCTCATCATAGAAATTAATTACGAAACGGTGACAACAAAAAAAAATCTGTCATCCCTTAATTTTCAACCCTTAGGGGTAGAATATTTTCTTGAAATGTATATGGGACCAAATTTAAAATACACTACGAATTAAAAAAAGAATCATTGAAATCGGACTACACTGAAAAAAGTTATGCGTGGTCAAACATAAAAATAAATATTTAACAAATAAAAAAAATGTTCATATAATTAAAACTACTGGGCCAAACCATGTTAAATTTTTATGGGACCAAATGGCAACTATTCCGCATCAAACTAAAGAAGAATCACGTAAATCGGATCATAAATCTCAGAGTAATCGAGGTACATACATAAAAAAAAACCAACTGAATTGAGAACCTCCTCCTTATTGAAGTCGGTTAAAAATCTACGAATGACAGCAAGGAGCAACACGTTTACGTGCTTTCTGAGACACGCAGGGGTATCGGTATAAAATGGATTTTGACATTACCAACCGATTTTTCGGATTTTACTGAGCCACGACTGTCTAGTCCAGTCGCTTGCTTCATCACTTACCATCCAATGACATGAATGAAAATCTGCCAGGTTTCAAGGTATAGTGGGCATGCTGTTTTCATTAGTCTTTATGACATCAGCGATGATGCTCTACAAGGCAAGGTGACGGTACACGGTGATCGCATACAATGTACTTTTAAAAGGATGCTATACGTATGTAAGACTAGTATTGTTTATTTAATTAAATCATTTAGTTACATTTGGCCTCCAGAATATAATATTATCTTCTCGATCGAATTTTGGCCACGGCGACCAATATCGATTGTGACTACGCATAGGATTTTATAGTAGGTACACATGACACAAGTATGTGCGCAAACATTAGGTATAATTCGATTCTAACTTAATGGCGGCTCTGAACACGAGGCGAGTGGCTGCGCAGTAACAATTTCACGTGTCAGCGGGGATGAAGGGTGAGGTAGTGCGCAGTCAGTAGCGCACTTCACAGCCGCCACCTGTATGTCTATTTCGTTACAATCTCCCTCGGTGAAGTGAGCTGTCATCCAACCGTCTGCTTTGTCAATCCCTAGCATCGGGACGGATGACAGCTCACTTCACTTACGTGTTCACCGAGGGAGATTGTAACAGAATAGCACTGCAGACTCTCATAATTCGATGGAATGGCAATCCGACACGACCGGTGAGAGATATCTCGCAAGACCCACTAGCCTAAATGCTGTAGATACTGATGCGATAAATATTAAAAAAAAAAACATTTTTACAAAATTGACAACCGCCTTCAACAAGTTAAAGTCAAAAATAACTTTAATTTTGCAAGTTGCGGCTTTGGTTCTGTTTGTAGTTTTGTATTGCCAAAAAAGGTTTGATGTATTAAGAGCGCGTATTCGATTCGTGACGAAAATTTCATGTTTTTGCGTTTTGCCCAGAGCAATATCGTAATTATGTGAGCAGATTATTTAAAGACAATTTACAGTTTTAGAAAAATTAAGTCTTGATTTAGACAGCTACAGAGTAAAAGTATAATTTTTAATTATGGTTTTTTAAAGCGAAGACAATTATTTCATATCGTTTTACGAAAATAGACGGCAGAGTTAACTTTCAGGACGAATACAGCCATTACAATATGCCAAAATATTTGGTTTTATGCATTTTTCCAACAGTATGTACAGTCATAAAGACAGTAACAGAGCCAAAATTACAAAAATATTACTATTATGTATTAAAAAACAATGTTGAAAAAGTAGAAAATCGGTTCACTTTGACAATTTTTTTTTACCAGTATTTGAATAAAAACATGACTGATATATTTATTTTATCAAAGTAAATGTTATGTTTAATATACAGAATATTTTTTAGTCCGTTATATGAGCTCATTTATTTTAGACAATTATTTTAAAAAGCACTGTAAAACATCGCGCGCTGTCGTTTGCCGATCAATTTCAATGATTCGTGCTTATTTCGTGCATATTTTTTATTCTGATGCACACAAACAGACCATTGTATTGTACTAGTGTGTGTCAATGCTGCTACGCCGTTCTAGCAATCGTTTTGATTTTGAGTTGCGCTAAATCGAATACGCGCCCTTAAATAAGATTTTTTCGTTTTTAGTGCCCAAATTAATTTTGAAACGGTTAACACCAAACAAATGAAATCATCCTTTCACTAGTCGGCTTTGGTTTTGTTTGTTGTTTTGTATTGCCACCGACTTGCAAAAAAGTTATTTTTTACTTTTTGAAGGCGGTTGTCTTTTTTGCAAAAAAAAAGGTTTTTTTTAAGCCTACTTCTTCTAGTTCTTCTTATCATGCAAATGAATTACGAAACCGTGCCATTAAAAAAATCAGTCAGGGAGCTACGGTATCCCTGAATACTATAGATAGGGTATATTTTATTTAAAGATTTTTAGGGATCTCTAAGAATTTTCACGCGAACGAAATCGCGGTCAAGCGCTAGTATTTTATAGGCGCGGCCTATTGAGTGAGAGGTCGTGAGACCGATCCCCACCCATAGAGCCCATTTCAATAAATATAATTATTTATTTAGATTAGTTGGAGAGGTTATCAGAATTGTAATGTGCAGCGCAATCGAGTCTGTGACCTTTGAAACAAATCCTCAAGGTTGTCAATTATCTCTGATAACGATAACACCGGCCATTGTGTCATTTTCATTATTTTTATATTTATTTTTGTTTCTGGCATAGATCTGAGGTCCGGTTTGCCAGAGAGCGATGGAGGGCCCTGGGAGTCAGATTAACGGTACGCGTTAGGAATACGGTGCTGCTGCGCTTCAAGACACAAACCGCCGACGTCACTCAAAAAGCAGCTAAGCTTAAGTGGGATTGAGCCGGCCACATCTTCCGCATGTCGAACGGATCATGGGTTAAAACAACCATAATGTGGGTCCCGGAAAACGTCCAGCTCCATCGTGGTAGACCCAGGCGAAGATGGCGGGATGAACTTACGGTCACAGGAGGAATTGGTACACACCAGCTCTGGAGAGGGTTAAATAGGAGAAAGAGAGGCCTTTCTCCTTTCCATTACACAATATACCTAGGCTAAGTAATAATAAAAAGAAAACGTTCTAACAAAAAAGACAACCGCCTTCAAAAAGTAAAAAAAACCTTTCAATTCGCAAGTCGGCGGCTTTGGTTTTGCTTGTAGTTTTGTATAGCCACCGACTTGCGAATTGAAAGTTATTTTCAACCGACTTCAAAAAAGGAGGAGGTTATCAATTCGTGTTATCTGATTTCTTTGGACTGGGTGAACCGATTTTGATGATTCTTTTTTTTATGAAAGCTAGTGCTTCCCGTGTGGTCCCATTTTAATTTGGTCCAGTTCTGACAATAGCATCCATGAGAAAACCGTATAAGTCTTAAATTTGCATTAAGTATGTGCGCGATTTGTTACGCGATTTCTCCGGCAAACGTAAACCGATTTTAAAATTCTTCTTTTTATGGATAGGGTATGCTTCAGGGGTGGTCCCATATTAATTTTGTCGAAATTGATTCAGCACTTTTTGAAAAATCAACAAATACCCAAAAATTTTAAATAGACGACATTTTACTTTCATCAATCTTTGTAGTAGTTAAATTTCAATTCCTTCTTAATAGATTTGGATGAGAAGGAGGTACTAAAAAGCGGAAAATAAAAAGCTTTTTACAAAAAAGACAACCGCCTTCAAAAACTAAAAAGTGAAGAATAACTTTAGCACAGAACACACATTGAGTTTAGTTTCGGAATTCGGTGGCAATACAAAACAACAAACAGAACAAAGCCACTGAATTTCGAAACTAAAGTCAATGTGTGTTCTGTGCTAAAGTTATTTTACACTTTTTAGTTTTTGAAGGTGGTTGTCTTTTTTGTAAAAAGCTTTTTTACTTTTTTAAGGCGGTTGTCTTTTTTGTTAAAACGTTTTTTTATTTTTCGCTTTTTAGTGCCTACTTCTTACCATATAAATTAATTACGAAACAGTGACACCAAAAAAATTCAGTCATCCCTTAATTTTCTTCCCTTAGAGGTAGAATATTTTCTTGAAATTTATATGGGTCCAAACTTAAGGTATACACTGTCAACTAAAAAACTTATCAGCGAAATCGGACTACACTGAAAAAAGATATGAGTACGTGGTCAAACAGAAAAAAAAAGAATATAACAAATGATCATAAAATGAAAACTACTGGGCCAAACTATGTTAAGTGTTTTATGGGATCAAATGGCAACTATTCCGCATCGAACTTAAGAAGAATCACGTAAATCGGATCATAAATCTCAGCGTAAACGGTGTACATACATAAATAAATAACAATCGAATTAAGAACCTCCTTCTTTTTGAAGTCGGTTAATAAATAGTAAAGCATGCGATCGGGGTGAATTATGCGCTGCTACCGACGCAGCCGTGGAAGTGGCTAAATTTTGGGCCAAACAAATTTAAAGGACTGTCGAGCCAGCGATACGAAGAAGAAGAAGAATAGTAATAGATCAATACTGATGAAATAGTAGTAAAACTCTTTGTGAAGGAAAAGTCCGGGAAAGTACTGGAAAGTACCACTCGTGTAAAACTATTACAGTAATTTGTAATCAATTTGGATCGTTATCAGAGCTCTACTTGCGGATGGAACTCGACCGCAACAAAAATAGTAAAAAAAAAAACTTAAAAGAGGATGTGTGATAGATAAGAACGTTGATGTTGTGTCCGTTTCCGGAAAAAACAAACCATGAGTACTGTACACATAGACATGAAATAAATTACACCAGCATGCTTTTATATTTTTGAAGTGATAGCTTCTTTATCTGCGTTGAGCCATTTTTGCTAGAAACAAAACTTAACACTTTCACTGTCCGCAAAGCAGACACAGTCGTTAAACCAGGGGAGGGCAAACAGTCGATCGCAAGCGGTTTTAGGGTCGATCGCGAGCATACTTCCAGAAATGTAGCTGTTGTAAATATTCTCAGCAAGTTAGAAAGACGTTTATCTGAATTGACGAGAATTGACTGTTTATCTGTTGTCTTGTCAGGATGTTGAAATAACTGCTTCTGAAATATCGAATACCTTTGACATGGACTTGCCATCTCTTGAATACGAGATGATACTGATCATTTTAGACATACATCTCTATGCAATAGGTACCAAATGTTAGTCTCTTTTAAGCGAAGAAAAATATCCAAATCTCAAAAATATCGCCCAGTAGTTAACTGCTTTGTTTGGGTCGACGTATTTGTGCGAATCTGCGAAAGTATTTTTTCGATCGTTTGTCGTACAATTTTAATATTGTAGATCGCCAATGTTGTAAGTATGCCCACCCCTGCGTTAAACAATCAACGTGAATTGTATGTGACTCATGGGACAGGGAATTGGTTAAAAGCGCCCATCCCCATCGGCCGAGCATCGCCGCGAGCGTGATTCAAAAATTTTTTGTTTCAACCAACGCAAAGCTCGAAAACAAACGAGTGAGTGAGAACGCGATAACCCTTCGTATGTCCAGCCGTTTTTTTTCAAAATGGCGGATCTGTCATAGTACTACGCGGCGGTCACGCCCCGATTACGCCCCGGTTTTTAAAATCGACGATATCTTAAGCTATACATGGGAGCTGCGTAAAAGTTCTGTCGTTGGAATCGTTATTACATGAGCTATCACACGTTAAAGTAGATAGGCCAGTTTTGCCTTGAAATAAATTCTTAATATTGTTTGAAATCAGAGTGAGGAAATTTTTCCCGTTTTTTTGTACTTAGGTATAAAAAAAATATAAAAAAAAATTGGCGCGCGGAGATTACACGAAACTTGTTCCAGGAAATAGCTACGTGTTTTAAAAAAAGTCTTACTAGTTTTTGGTAATAATGTTTGTAATTTAGAATTGTTACATGTTAGGCGGCTGTTTTTTTTTCATGTTTTTAATGTATGAGTGCATTATGAACGGCCAATGTTCAGATAAAACTGTGCAAAAAAGCTGATTTTCTGACGTGGTTACTGTATTTGTTTCTTAAAAAAAGTTTATTTTTTGCTTCAAGCGTTTGTATGGGAACTATGACGGGATGGGCGCTCTTAAAGGCGGATCCACAAATGATCATTTGCCCGATCCGATCACAGTATCCGTATCGCTGACGCATAGCATGATCGATTATCTGGACGTGTGATGATACGCAGTCTTGATACACCGCTCTGATACACAGCGCGATACGGCCCGTTGCATTTCGAGTCGGTTTTTGTCCGATCCTCAAAGAAGTTACTAAAACGGCACGGTTTGCCGATACTATTTCTTGAGGATACGACAGGTACGATACGGAGTGAAATAAAGGCGTCCATAACTAGATACGCAGCTTGGTACAGCACGACGAATGATACGGTGATACGGATACAGCCAGCGATCAGTCTTTGGATCGGGCAAATGATCATTTGTGGATCCGCCTGAAGAGTTCGCGTTACCGACATGCTATGACCTTGCTACGGAAATATCCTCGTCGGAATAACGGTGAAGTCTAATGATAAGACGGGATTAGAAGTCAGAAACGAGGAGTTTTCCTCGAAGCGCACCAAATGAAGCGTACCTAATGTAATGTACAATAATCAAAGTAAAAAACCGCGAATGGGGTAGGGGGCCGCAAAATATTTTTCCATACCTACTGTGTCGAAAAAAGGCTGAATAACACTGCATTATGGTAACAAGCAGTATTATTGTTATTTTGTATAATTAAGGCCATTCTTATACAATAGGCATTTGCACGAAGACATTGTTTTCATCCACTCAAGATAATGTGAAAGAAAGGGGTCAAGTGAATACAGATCATAAATATTATATTTATTGCACGCACAAGGAGGATCCTTGTGTGGAGTATTTATTATTACTTATGTTTAAGATGAATGCTTCTCTTGTATGAGTTTATTTTCTTATGAAATTATGTATGGGATAAACGGGCCGGGCCAGACTGTTATAAACAAGCTTCCAACAGGGGTCACCTTGGTGGGAGGCTTGTGGAGCCCACGGTTGGTGTTTGCGTCCACACTGGTTTACAACAAGGCTCCCACCTCAGTGTGCTGTTAACTCTTTGTTTACAACGGCGCGGCGGTATCCACACGCGGTTTACAACTCGCGTCCGCCCACAGAGTTTGTTGAACGTCAAAATTTTTGTTGGTGTTTAGACTGTTGTAAACTGCCGGTAGAGACGATGTGGGCTTGTTTATAACAGTCTGGCCAGGGTTTGAATTGAAACGGCTAATCTCTGAAACAGCTGGAGCGATTTTGACGGGACTTTCACTGGCAGAGATAGCGGAAGAATTAAAAACAAAATTGTGCAGTCGGGGGACCCCCGTAAGGAACGAAGTTCCTTACGTACGTGTCCGTACAAATACTTGAAACCGGGCTGCGCACTCGCCTTCTCGTGCGTGCTCATTTGTTTGTAGTAGGCTCAATGCACGCTCACATACACACATGCATTTCGTTACGTGACGATTTCTATTTATTCGCACTACCTGTAAGCCGCGTCAGAACTTCGTTCCAATAATAGAGGTCTGCGAAAAGAAGTTAAATCCCCGCTGATAACCGACTATCATGTGGACGATGTCGCGGGCATCAGCTTGTGATAAAATACCTACAGCGGTTTTAATTTTTTTAATTAGTAATTTTATTCTTACTAATTTACATTGTTGGTTGTTCAGTTGACCAAACCTTGACCTCTAGAGTTTGTTTCTGTTTCTTCTCAAAGCAGTCAATCAGGAAACATAGACCTAATCAAGTTTTAAAAAAAAACGTAAAAGTGTTATTTTTAACCTATTTACTTCATCATCAAGGCCACAGATTAAAACAGTCACAAGACAAATATTTGTATAATTAATTAGTTGCTTCTTATCATCATCAGCTAAGCCTTTCCTCTCCATTTTACTCCAACATAGTTGAACATAGTTGAATGTTAGCCGTGTGGTGCCGGTCGCGAATAGCACCACCCCATTTCTACCCGTGGGTGTCGTAGAAGGCGACAGAGGGATATTGACCAGAGGATGGTCAGCAGCAACCTTCTGAGTACCATAACACCTACTGCGATCGCCAACATGCATCAGCCAAGCATGGCGATAACGGCTGAACCCCCCTTGGGGGAGACCTATGCCCAGCAGTGGGGGCGTCTGAAGGTTGACATGATGATGATGATGATAGTTGAATGTTGGAATCTGCTTATTGTCTAACCGGATGCATCTGATTACCAGTGTTTTACATGCTAACTGCCTGTCTAACCTCCATGACCCTGTTACTGGGTCACACTATACTATATTAGCTTTAACGTATTTATTGACACAATAAATAAAATTTATCATTAAAGACAGCATCACCAATAAGTACCTACTTCCAGTTGATACTAAGAATTTATTGTAAATATTAAATGGTTTTATTGTGCCGCGATTGCAGTATCTTGTACCAAGTCATGGAGGTCAGATGGCACAGGTAGTCTACATAAAAGTATTGATACGCAGCTGTATGTGAAATAAAATAAAATTCAAAGGGTCACCATACGACAATGCGGGGGAATTTTTTAGATGCCTAATAAGGCATAAAAAATTGGTTTAATAGTTATAGGTTTTCCTTTTTTTATTTTTTCATGTAAATATTGTACATTGTATAAAAAATTAATACTTATTGAATACACATAGTGTTAGACAACACATTCTGCATTTTCTATACAAGGTTATCAAAAGTTGTGTTGGAAATACCAAACTAAACAGGCCCATCCTCTTAAGTGTACAGCTCTGTGGAAAAAGCAAGCAGTGTTGTTTTCCTAAAAATTTAAGTCACTTTTGTCAGATAAAGAAATAGTCCTTCAACAGACTAATAATAAAAAGTGGTTTAATAAGGGTTTAACTTTGAGATTTCAGCCCTCAGTCCCAGTCAAACCATGGTTTTTTAAAATAAAAGGCTCTAAACTCATTACAAGCATGATAATTCGCATGCGGCTTGGCCATGTTTGTACTCCTTTCCACCTTGCTAAGTTGCATATTGTGGATAGTAATCTTTGCGAGTGTGGAGATGATGTTGGTACTTTAGATCACATATTCTTCTCCTGTTCCCGTTACGATCGTTCATCCTTCCTCCGTTCTCTTGTTTCCCAAAATGTTTCCCTTCCTACTTGTGTTTCTTGTTTAGTAATGAATCCCATTGAATATTTTAACTTGATATCTGCATTCTTTTTAAAAAATGATATAAAGATTTAGTTTGTGTTTGTTTATTTATATTTAAATTTTTCCAAAAGAATAAAATACTTCCTTTCCTGAACCTTACGAAATTCCTTTTCCTTTCCGATATTTTCCGTTAAAAATATTTCCCTACCTTTTATTACCCGACATTGGCACAAAGATGTCTAGTCTGTCTCTTTTCTTTACAAGCATCTTGTATATTATATATTTTTCTTTTTCTTGTGTAAGTGAGATAGAAGATGATCAGCAGTCTCTATAGACTGCTGATCATCTTCTATCTCACTTACACTGTATTTCGTACACAGAGAAGGCACTATTGCCTTCTCTGTCTACGAAATACAATAATAAATCTGAAAATTTTAGTTATCCAGATCATTGAAATATAAAGTAACCGTGCTCAAGATAAACTAAAAAGATATAAATAAACATAACTGGTGGTATTGAGAACTTCCTCCTTTATTTAAGTACGTTAGAATAAGTAGGTAAGTACCTAAACTGTTTTCTTAATTTAATTAACAAATATGATAAATGAATATAGGTATTTAGAAAAATACATGATACAAATAAAGTTAAGTTTCATACGGCACTTATTATCTTTTTATTTTTACCTTATTTACTTTATCAACAGTACTAACTAGTCATTTTCAAATAAACTCAATTTACACCAAAGTAAGGTTGATATTTGTGTAAGTGAAATATAATTGTAATCATAGATTAGAAACTTCATTTTATATATTTTTTTATTTCAAGGTTATTCAGGGTTAAGGATTTTCTGGTAGGCTTTGGGGCTTCAAGGCTTCAGGATAAACTAAATTGGATTTTCAGGGTTTCTTCAAAGGACTTGGATTAGGAAGCTTAAGACCTGTGACATATAATTTTGTTAGTTAACAAGTAATTAGGTTCATTTGTATTTTCAAACAAACTATTTGGTAACTAATTTTAAACAATGTTGTTGGTGTGCTCTGTAGTCAATTGTTTTACATCACTCTGTGAAGTATTCCATTAGCTTAAAAAGTTATTACGGGCACTATAAAAAATAATATTGCTAGTATAGTAGGAAGATGAATATTTTAGCCTGTAGGTGTACCAAATAGATAGTTTGTCTACCTGTATATATTTTTTAAATAGTTACAGAGTTCAAAGTTATGGAATTACTGCCTACACAGCATGAATAGTCTTAATTACACTTTATTTGTTAGTCATGTTGAAAATGGCGCTAAGCTACGACATACTTGGTCAAAAACATCACTTCGAGCCGGCGAAGTAGAAGCAAGCAAGTGCGTGGGCGGTTTAATAACATGAATCAGAGTTGGAAATAACTTTTGAAAGAACTTTGATGCACCGATAGCATAGATTTGACCAATTTTCCCGCTAAAAAATACCAAACAGGTTTCAATCCTGTACGGAGACCTCAATGTTTACTTTATGTAAAAAAAAAACTGCCGCGTGTGCGTTCCACTTTCATTCGATGTTTAGTAAGAAACTTACTAAAGTAAGCGAAAACTAGTGAAAATAGGCTTGGAATATTAAAGTATGGGTGAAAAATGAAAGTGCTTACCTTATAAAGGGCGAATTTTGCTCTCCACGCCGTAAAATCCGTACAAAATCTGTAAAAATCCACAAAACTTTGACCCACTCACAACATAACTTTTAAACACAAAATAAAACACTTAAATCACTTTTAACAACCATGTAACGCTATAAAAATATTGTTTAAGGCACTGTTTACTAGTTCTATTAGTAAATAAAGTTTGTTTTAATGAAATTATGTCGGCATTTTAAGTTATTAACAAAGTTAAAGTTTGACAGTTCGCGTCGAAGCCTCTCGCTCACGATGTTCATTCGTTTTATCATCGACATCGAATTGAACGCGTCCAAACGGTCCGAATCCTATTCTTGTGTAGAGATTGTCATCGCATAAATAATTAAAAAAAAAAAAACTAAAATTACACACACCGAATAATTTCTTGAAAAATATATTACGACTATTACGAGGTATGGAAAAACCTTTGAGTGTTATTAATGTGTGAAAAGCTAAATTAAAAAATCTACCATGTGCTTTTTTGACGAAATAAGTATTATGCGAGCATTGCTACTGTAATGTAGCCAATTTCCTGATTTTGATATATTTTCTTAAACCAATAAATCTTAAACCAGTTAAGCACACTTAAGGTTGGGCGGGTCAGACTCCCCTCTGCAACCAGTTCTTGTTGCTGTTGTACAAGAAAAGATGTGCAAATGTTTAGTTGCACAATGAATGCTCTGACAGCAACTTGACCTGAACTCTCGCTATAGGCATTATAATAATATTCCAGGGACAATCATTAGGAGAAAAATATAAATCTGATATAAAAAAAAAAACAAGTAAAAAACTGTGCGGTCGGGGGACCCCCGTAAGGAACGAAGTTCCTTACGTACACACGGCTACACATCAAGCTATACAATTTTCAGTATAAGAAGTCCTCACATTGTATGGAAATTCTTTACAGTGCGAGATCAACATCAACTTATACTGGAAATGTATAGCTTGATATGTAGCCGTGTGTACGTGACTGTACAAAAAAAAATATATATCACGAGCAGGCGAGTGCGCCGCAGCGGCTCGATACACGCACTCATACACACACGCATTTCGTTACGTAACGATTTCTACTAATTCGCTCTACCCGTAAGCCGCGTTAGGGAACTTCGTTCCAATAATATTTTGACAGCTCAAAACTAAAAACGAGTTTAGACCTATATAATCTGTGGTATGTATGAACTCTCACAGTGAGCTTCGGACCATTGGGCGGTTGCCGCATTCCATGCATATTTTTCCCGCCAGACAGTCCGCGAAACCGGTCTAGCCGTGCCTTTATGTCCCTCAACACGACAAAACAGCATTGTACAGCATCCATTACAAATGTTTTGCTCAAGCTTCCACAAATATATTCATAGAGAACCCGCAATGTACAATGCTTTAAATGTAATGAAGGTAATTTTGAAATGTTAAAGACTGCCTTAGTACAGGCAGATAGAATGCTCGAATTTGGAAGGTTGAAAGGTACAGTCCAACTAAGTTATCTGTGAAATGAGTGGTAGCGCTGTTCGTCAAACGAAAAACGACCCGTCTTTCATAAAAATATTAAGTAGGTAGTTCAAAAAACTGCCATTTCAACGATAAGTTGGTATCTCAGTAGGCTGTAACGAAATTTCTCAAAGGTATTTCGCGTGCCCAATTTCTTTTTTCGAACTTAATCAGTATGTAGTATATACCTAATAAAAGATATACCTAAGGGTTTTTAAGTGACCGATCTCAGAGCTAGATCGAGGAGTTCACGACAATTTCTTCGATCTAGCTTTTGGACTATGCTTTACTAATTAAACTCATTATATCTTCGAAACTAAGACCTGATAAAATCAGAGACGTGGCGATATATTGCGACTCAATTAGCGATTAAATTTGGAACAAAACAGATCTTCGCTAAGTGCCCTAGTTTTTGAGATATAAATGTGGCCAAGTCGGGGAGACTCTCTCCAGATCGGCCACCTATTATAAACCCTTATATCTTTTGAACCAGTGACCGACAAATTCTGATATTTGGCGACTTTCGACTAATTAGAGACAATTTTTTTGTATTATCAAAATTAAAATCCACAATGGTGGCTAAACCAGTGTCAGTCACACGTAAAGTACCTATATTTGAATCTCACTGCTGTTCTTTTCTGATTAATTTCGTTGCGGGATCCAAGACAGTTCTGGCGTTTCTCCGGGAGCCGTTAAACTTCATGGCCTCAGCGCTTTTCTGATTGTCATCTGTTGATTCTGGCTTCTAGGAAAGTCATGACACAAATTATTGTTATTTTATTTATTTTTCTTTTCGAATTTATTACATATATGAAGAGCCAGGATGACCTGAAGGCCCTTCACCAGAACTCATCTTTCTGATTATGTGGGTAGGTGGGCGCGGAAATACGAATAAATGGCTTCAGATCACAATCGACGTATTTTAATCAGTATTCACAGGAATCACGAAGTAATTAGGTAATTGGCGATTACTACTATACGAAATCAACTTAAATAAATCTTGAAATAGCGTGATGGCGAAGATTCTGAGCGATTCGTCACAAGCGTGGTGCGCGGGCGCCGTCTCGTTCAAAACTATTCAAAAGTGAGTTTGAGATGGCCGCCCGCACTACCATCGACAATGACGCTTCGCTAGGTTGACATCGACAGTTCTATCAACCTGACGTTTGACGTAAACGCCGTCACGGCCGGACTGACTTGCGACCGTCTTCGGGCGATTTATCTGAAACAAATTAAGATAACTGCATAGTTCGTTTGCTCATCCTGACTTAATCATTTAAAATCTGCATACAAACACTAAATCATTTAATGACTTGGACTAACCAGGCAAGTGTATCGCTTAGCCAACCGCAAGGTGTGACTCGGACTACACTTCAGTAAGACCAGTCGATAACGCATTAGATACCAATTCAGGCTAGAATTTAACCAACACAACACATTTACGTCCTTGTAAACATCTAGACAAGCTAATCCTAACAAGGATGTGACCCGGACGACACAATTCGTCTCACAAATAGCAAACGATCATCCAGGACAAGTCAGCACCTGACTCGGACGACTAATTTCGTCAGATGACGCTAAATAAACCACTGTGACAAGTCAATCAGACAATGACTCGGACGACATATTTCGTCTACCTTCTGTGACGAGTGAAGTGTGCCCTCTACGACACTTCTTCGCCCAGGATCGACCATTTGTACAGTTTATCATAATAAGAGGAATATTACAGTAGAGTAACGGTAGTTTGTACTATACCTGCCTATGCTAGTGAATTGCCCTGTTCCGTGTGCACTTCAACTTCATTTTTTTTTTTTTTTTTTTTATTATTAATTACCACGGTTACACACCAGTAACAGTAATTAATTAATTTCTTATGTATTATATAAACTACAATTTCATCTGGTACAGCGTACATTAATAAAAGAAAAAAAATACATAAAAATACATTTTGTTTGGTTGCAAATTATTAGGACATACAATAATAATTTATATAGAATGTCTCTCACAAAATCTCGAGCACAATAACAGGATTTGGTTGAATCTGTCATTTAACACGTCACAATCGGGTACGTCTAAAATAAGGGCATTGATTGCGCTGCGCATGCGACACAGCGGGGAATGCGCACGGGACACCGTGTGGCTCTGTGCAGTCGCGAATAGTCTGTGCCGGCGGTTGGACCGGTGGCGTAGGTAGTATTGTTAATTATCTGCCATCGGATCATAGCGGACAAACGGTAACTTTTATGTTTAAAATGTCTATGACAAAAGTGCAAATACAATTTAGACCATTTACAACTGGTAAATTAAATAGATTCAATAGTTCCCTAAATGATAAGTTAAGTGCTCTGGACCATAATAATAACAATGCAAATAAATTATATGATGATTTCTTTTCTGTGGTGGAGACTGAATTTAATAATACTTTCGAAAAAAAGGTAAAACATATTAGCCCTAAGTTTATATTTAGTGACTGGGCAACTAGGGGGATTAGAAAAAGTAGGGAAAGATTGTTTGAGCTGTATGACCTTAAGGCTTATATTAATACAGATACTTTCAACAAGTATGTTACTACTTATTCTAAAACTTTTAGAAATACTTGCAAGGTAGCTAAAGCCCTATACATTAGCAATAAGATTAAATCGGCAGACGATAAAATAAAGACAGTTTGGAAAGTTATAAATAACGAGACTAACAAGAAAAAAGTTCGTAACACTGAATATACATTGGAGACATCACATGGTCCCATAAGCTCTAACCTAGAAGTAGCTCATGAATTTGTTAATTTCTTTACTAGGCATACCAGCTAAAACCACGGAAGCTTTAAATTCCTCACCTGACGTCTCAATTGCGTTATTAAAAGCGAACGTTCCAGGCTGCCCGGTAGAATTTCAATTTAAACATATAAACCCCGTAACAGTCTTAAAAGCATTTCGGCAAATCAAAATAAAATTAACTGAAGATTTGTGGGGCATGTCTATTAAAGTTTGCACATCTATAATTGAAACAATAGCGCCTTATTTGGCTATAATATTTAATATGTGCGTAGACCAGGGAGTTTTCCCAGATCTAATGAAATTTAGTAAGGTCATACCACTTTTCAAATCCGGGGACAGTAAAGATACCAATAATTATAGACCCGTGTCCGTGTTGCCGGTTTTCAGCAAGGTATTTGAAAAGATAATGCTAAATCAGATGCTTGTTCATTTTAACACAAATGGCATTTTACACGAGCATCAGTATGGTTTCACCAAAGGACGTTGTACGACTGACGCCGGCGTCACTTTATTAAAACATATATTTACCGCGTGGGAAGAGGCGCAAGATGCCATAGGAATTTTTTGTGACCTCTCCAAGGCATTTGATTGCGTAAATCACGACACGTTACTTTTGAAACTTGAGCATTACGGACTGGGTAAACTTGCGCTTAGTTTAATAAAATCTTATCTGTATGACAGACAGCAGCAAGTTCAAATAAATGGGGTGAATTCATATGGTTTAAAAGTAGAAATGGGAGTCCCACAAGGGTCAATATTAGGTCCTTTCCTCTTTTTAGTTTATATTAATGATCTTCCCCGTTTATTCAAAAACCAACCACAAATGGTGTTATTTGCCGATGACACCTCTTTAATTTTTAAGATAAATAGACGGGCTAATAATCTCGACAATGTAAATAACGCCTTACTTCAGGTCGAAAATTGGTTCACAGCCAATAACTTAGTATTAAATGGAAAAAAAACGAAATGCATCAGATTTGCTTTACCTAATGTCAAAAGTAGTGATTGCGATATAGTATTGAATAAAGAGAAACTGGAATTCGTTGATGAAACTGTTTTCCTGGGAATCACGCTCGACTCAAGGCTACAATGGGGTCCTCATTTAACATCTCTCGCAGGACGACTAAGTTCGGCAGCATATGCTGTCAGAAAGATCCGGCAATTTACTGATGTGGATACCGCGAGACTGGTCTATTTTAGTTACTTTCATAATATTATGTCTTACGGTATTTTACTTTGGGGGCGAGCTGCAGACATCGAGTCTATCTTTATTCTGCAGAAAAGAGCAATCAGAGCCATTTACAATCTACGTATGCGCGATTCTCTAAGGGAACTGTTTAAGGAAATTAACATAATGACGGTACCTTGTCAATACATTTATGAAAACATTATGTACGCTAGAAAAAATCTGCATCTTTTTGGTAAAAGAAGTGACAGACATAACTATAGTACTAGAAACAGGGACCAACTAGTTCAACCAGGTTTCAGGCTGGCTAAAGTAGATTCTTCTTTCATGGGGTTCTGTCTAAAGTGTTACAATAAAATACCTCCCCACATTGTTCAACTTAATGAGACAAAATTTAAGTCCTATATTAAACGCACACTATGCAGCCGAGCATATTATAAATTGGATGATTACATCACTGATAAAAATGCTTGGCTAGATGCTGGTCTAGCTCCACAGCCATAAGGGTTCATAGATTTATTGATTAGCATTGGTGACAATTTTTTTGGAGCTGCTGAAGATGTAGAACTACATTATCTTTGCATTGTATAAACTCAAACTATTAGTATTATATAATTTTGCATAGCACATACATGTGAGCACTATGTACTTTAAAGCCACCATTTACGAGATGTCTTTCGTTGACTTGAATATGCCCTGGCGGTTGAGTGTTTGTCATGCTCACTTGAATGTCTCGCTGATGGTGGCGCATGTGTTGGATCATTTGGTTCCCTTCAAAATGGTTGAACTAAATGGTGCCGATCCGTGCGTCATGTTCGTGAACGGGCGCCGTCAGTTGAGACTGGTCATCTCTTAGCTGCCTCGGTTATTTTAAATTTATTTTGAATTGTCTAATTTCATTGCCACTAGGACCTCTTCTAACGTGCACAATTTGTTACATTGTTCTCACATTGTACCTCTAGATTCAACATGAATGATGTAACCTAAATTTGTAATATTCTATTGATTTTAAAAGAGTGTTCATGGAGTTTCTTGCTCGTTCTTCTCCATAGAAACCTACTGTTTGGAACGAGCAACTAGCTGCAACTTTTTGACTGACTGACTCCTTGACAATTCAAAAGTGCCTGTAAATGGTTTATTTGAAATAAATGATTTGAGTTTGAGTTTGAGTTTGGTAATTATCAGGAACATAAAATGTGCATAATAAGTTGTGCAATTCTGGGAAGTCAATTACGTTCCGTAAAATTTTCAGTGCAATGATGATCTGCGTTCGAGACCGACGGACAGCTAGGGAGTTATATCCTAGATTACCTAGCAAAAAATCCGTAGGGTACATAAATGGATAGTACCCGTAATTTCTCTTATATAAGTAACGTAGGAAGGCCTTCTGAATTTTTTCAAGTACTAGGGTGTATGTTGACTCATACGGACTCCAAACGCAAGCTGCAAATTCTAACTTACTTCTGACTAGGGAATTGTACAATATTTTAATTATGTTAGGATTACGGAAGTCACGTGCATTACGCAAGACGAAGCCCAGTCGTCTGTATGACTCTGCGGCCACTAAGGAGATGTGCTCGTGAAATGTCAGGCGACAATCGAATGTCACACCAAGATCACGGATGTTGAATATGCGCGTTACCTCTGCATCACCTAATGTGTAAACAGCTTGACTAGGTCGTGATTTACGGCTGAACGTCATAACATAACACTTACTGGAGTTAAAATACAATTTATTAGTTCGGCTCCACTGTAAGACTCGGTCAATGTCGCTTTGAAGATCCTCACGAGTGCAATTCTCGGTAATTTCGAGTACTAACTTTAAATCGTCCGCATATAGCAGACATTTAGCATGGTGTACCACCCTGACGAGATCATTGATCATTAAAAGAAAGAGTAATGGGCCAAGAACTGATCCTTGACTCACCCCAGATCGCGTATGGTAAGATCCCGAAAGAAAGCACCCATGAGCAACAAACTGTTTCCGATTCAAGAGATAATTAGCGAAAAATTTCAGAAGCTTTGGTGTGAATCCTATGGCTTGTAATTTGCTCAGCAAAATGTCGTTGTCCACTGCATCGAAAGCCTTTCTGAAATCAAAATAGAGAACATCCACTTCATGCCCCCTATCCAGACCCCTCGAGACGTAATCAACGAGTGACAATAAATTTGTTTCGACTGAGCGACCTGGTCGGAAGCCATGTTGTTCATCACATAAGTGGGATTTTAATTGGTGGTAAATTTCCTTATGTGCAATTGTTTCAAACACCTTGGCTGGACATGACAAAACGGCAATAGGACGATGTTCCTCAACTGACGATTTATTATTAGTTTTCGGTATCGGCGTAACTCGAGATACCTTCCATTGATCGGGATATATGCCACTTTGAAGTGTTAAGTTCATTATGTAGGTTAGTGGAGGAGCAAGAGATTCCCTACAGCCAATTAAAACATATGGTGGAACTTTGTCTGGGCCGACTGAGCTACGCGGTTTAAGTTTACGTATTTCGTTCTTAACCTGAGATATGGTGAAATTTTCAATGTGTATGTAGCCCCCGTCAGTCGTAGCTGCGACTGGTAATATATTATCAGCATCCAACTTAGGGTTCTGTGGCAAAAATACACTAGAAAAATACTCAGCAAAGGCATTCGCTGCGTCGCTGCCAGTAAAGGTTTTGTTTTTGTAGCTCATAGTGGGCTCAAAGCCACCTTTAGACCGAAGGCTTTTGATGTACTGCCAGAATTGAAGTGGGTTACTTCTAATGCAACTTTCGATCGATGCAGTGTAAGTTTTGTATGCACAATCTATACGTTCTTTTAGCTCAGATCGAATTTTACTAAAGGCAAAATACACATTAGGGTCAGCGCAACGTTTCCATTGTCTGTGAAGCTTAATTTTATGATTCAAATCTCTAATAATATCTGAGGAGAACCAAACAGGATAGCGTTTTCTATTAGATATTGCTGCTCTTTTTTTTTGGTACACAAATATCGAATATTCTATAAAGTATCCTGTAAAACTCACCAGTAGCCGATGGTACATCCGTGGCATTAGTGACACAGCTCCAGTCAGTCTGTGACATATGTTCTTAAAGCAATTGAAAGTCAGCTTTAGAAAAATTCCAGTCAGTTGCCGAGTCGAAATTACTAGGGCAGGTCTTCTCCTCGCTCAACGTCGTAAGAAGTCTAGTTTCAATGTCTAGGGGAGGATGATATGAGTCAACATTCACGATGCCACCAGCCTCAGCGACATGGACTTGCACAGCGCAATCAGTATCCCTTGAAAGGACGACATCCAACTTGCCGCCAAAAACATTAAAAACATTATTATTCTCGATCATTGAACAAAATGAAAGGAAATATGCAAAATAACTGTTAACAGATTTCGATGCACTGTTGAGGTTGATATCACCAATTATAAATATGTTGCCTTTCAAATCATTTACAAAGGATTCCACTTTGCGGAACCATTCAAAATACACAGAATCCACAGCACTTGGAGGAATATAAACAGCACAGATATATACACTAATTCCTCTAATGCAAAACTTAACCCAGAGATCTTCTCCATCGGCAGTTTCCAACTCATTTGCTCGAACAGGCACAATTCCCGGCTTAGCAGCTACTAGAACGCCACCTCCTGGTCTGTTTCTATCTCGGCGTACTACATTCCAGCCAGTGGACACAACCTCAGAGTTCTCCACCGAGGAATCCAGGAAAGTCTCAGTAGCAACAATAATGTCATAGTCCAGAAGTGACATATTGGTTTTCCACCTATGCAACTTGGTTTTAATACCAAGAACATTTTGATAAAAAATATTAAGCGTAGTTATTGCTCTCGTGCGAGTATTCTTTACGACAGGCATAGGATTATTCGGCATGTGGAAATCGGTTGTCTTGTTCATTAGTGCGAAATCGACGAAAGGCAATCCACGGCTTAATCCGAGCATTTTCTGGCCAAATCTCCGGCGAGAGAATGCGATCATAGTAGGCTATCGGAACCACCAGTTTATATGACCTATAATTGCCTTTTGTTTTTACTTCATCAACGACACATTTAGCTTGAGGGTACAGTTGTTGTAGGTATTCTGCAATTTCGTCGGGACCGGACACCATATTCCACAAGTGAATACTTTTGGTTTCTTCAGCCGCCCTAAGAGAAGTAATATTAGGCCCAGCAGTACAACGAATAGAATTTTGTCGTTTTTTATCGCTGGGCAACCCATCAGTAGGAGCAGCACAAACCTGCGTACCGTCAGCGGTTCTCACAGTCTGTTCCCTCATGGAATACCGGTGATTATTGCTTTTAGAGTTGGCAGAGTCTAGAGAAGCATCCATTGCTGCTGTGTAGTTTGACGGAGAGACAGTTACGACTGGGGCTGCGAGCACCGACGAGTTGGCAAGGTCCCTAGCTGGCTCCGTGTCGACGTAAACAGGATCATCATTATTGATTTGTGGTTCATCGGTTGGTTGAGTTAAACTTACAAGGTCCGAGTCTCTAACAGTAGAATGGCTATTAGTGATGTTTCGGGTCTTGTCGATACTTGATGAAAGATCTGACCGCGTCTTACTTGTAGGCTTAGACTGCGAACCTTTAGACGCAGACTGCGAGTTATTAGACGGAGAATGCGAATTTTTGGATACAGACGACGAATTTTTAGGACATCTTATGGTATTCTTCTTCGGCCCTTCTCGCTCCTCAGGATTAGATATAGAGGCAATTGGATCTGCTTGTTTTGAACATTGTTGATAACTGATGATATTAGCTTCCATAGATTTAAATTTCCCGCTAAGACTAATCAGGTTATCTTTGCATTCTTCTATATTTTCGTGGCAGCGATGCACATAAGTGAATATTTCAGTTACCTTAAGACTCATTAATTTCCAAAACTCGTTCCTTTAAATCCTTCATCTCCAGCACAATGTTGCTTACGTCCTCGGGGAAGTCACTCTTACAGTTGGCAGATGATACTTTCCTGATGGTTATATTTGAGTCGTGGGTAGACTGCGGGGTGCCAACAGCAATCTCTGAGTTGTTGCCACCCTTTTTTGAAGCACAACGACATTCAGGACAGGTCCAGACAGCTCTTTCTTCCAATGACAATTTTTGGTTGTTGCAAAGGTAGTGATATAGCCCACTACACTGCTCAATCATACACTGAAGATATTCTTCTCCAGGATTCAAATCATTGTTACATGCAGAACACTTCATCTTGAAACGATTTGTTTGTTAACAGACACAGAAATAGTACACAAGATATCTTTGCCTCCCAGAGGCAACGCTTTGTAGGTACAAATGGTTGCGCCGTCTACGTTGCTTTATCTATGCCGCGATCGCTCTGATACGTCACGGGGAACGAGCGCACGCCGAACTGCTCCTTACGCCGACCGCACAACCGTGCGTGTGGCGTGCACTGCGCGCTAATTGACTTGTCATGCAGCCACCGGTCAAACACTCGTGGCTTATAGGTCACTTAGTTTTACACTAAATTTTAATAGTTTAACACTTTAATTGATAAGTTTAGATAGTCACTTATTTACACAAGAGTATATGTGAGATTTTTCACAGTTATTTTGAAAGAAAAGGGGCGAAAACACTTCAAATTTTGTAAATTATACTAAGATCAACAACAAACGAATGTTACCCGTACAAGCACTTGGGCAAAACTCATGAAGGACCTCCCATGTTTCAGGGTCTGAGTGTACGCTCAGGGTCAGCCGCCCAGTCCGATAACCATGTTCGGTAAGCCTATCCCTTGGGAGAAGCAAGCCAAATACCTAGGTGTGATTCTGGACCACCATCTTACTTTCGGAGAGCATATAAAGACGGTGCGTTCGCGCGCCGCTTTCGCTCTCGGTAGGCTCTACTTCATGTTGAATGCACGCAGCAAATTGTCACTCAAGTGCAAATTGCGCATTTACACGGCGTGCATTCGTCCCATCATGACGTACGCCTGTGCTGTATTCGCACACGCGAAACCATACCGTCTCCATAGGATGCAGACCCTCCAAAACCGTTTCTTGCGAAGAATCACAGGAGCCCCTTTTTACCTTCGCAACGAGAACCTCCATCTCGATCTAAAAATACCTACCATCCAGCAGTTCATGAAACGCTCCGCCAAGCGCTTCTTCGACACTGCTGAGAAGCACTCTAACCCGTTAATCGTATCGGCCGCCCGGTACACTCCCTCCCGTATTAGTAAGACTCGACGACCGAGACATACTCTGACCGACCCTGACGATGCTATTACTCTCCTCCAGGAGAGCAATAAGGCCACCAGTACAGTTAAGAAACACAGACACAGACCGCCGTCATTCCGTCCTCGCCGCCGAGGCCCGCCGCGACGACCCCGTACGTCCCCTCCCCGACCCTTGCTCGTGCCAGCCCGCGCCGCTGAGCCTGTAGTTTTAAATTCGTCCCTAAATAATGGAAATCCGATCCAGCCTGTCCCTTTGCTGTCCTCTCCCAGCGACGCCCTAAGCCGAGGCTCGTACCCCACAGGGGGTGCCCTTAGCGTGTAGTCGCTTAGTTTGTAAGCTTTTATGCCCTGGCTGGAGGCCCTAAAAATAATAATTTTTAAGGCACCACAGGAAAGTCCGGTTAAGCAGCCGACAACCTCCTAGGTTGACCTGCGAGATGCCAATCCGAAAAAAAAAAAAAAAAAAAAAATCAGGGTCAGCCGTAGCAGTGTCCGAGCATACGGTCAAGGTGTCAAGACGATCTAATGACTCGTTATCATTATTTGAGCATAAAGTATTTTCTACATCATCAGACGCCGTCTCGGCCTCAACTTCATTTAAAAGACTAGACGCGATTTCAAGTAATCCATCATGTCCCCGGGGTACTGCACGCAAATTTTCGTGGGAATATTTAAGAGTTCGGTTGGAAGCATCCACTATGCTTTTAAGTTCATAGCGATCATTATTTAGAACTTCTGTTATCACGAATGGACCCCTAAATTTCCTATCCAATTTTGTTTGATTACGTTCACAGTTTTTGATGAACACGTTCTCAAAAACTGTGTCGGTACGAAAGATGAACACGTTCATCTTTCGTACCGAGCGATCGACGACGGACGTGTCATAGAATCCTTTGCCTACTAATTAAAGTAAAGATATAGTACAGGGAAATTTGTGTCTTATTACAGTAATAATAAGGTCCATTATCGAGTGTTAAGTGTGCTACGACTTAATAATCAACCACTTAATTTAACGAGAACCTAAAGTTAGAAAGTGCAGTCATGGTTGGCTCGCAAAGCGCATCCCACTCAAATCCCGACCTTACTACGTGTGGTGAATCACGGGAACCCTCAGTTACGTTGCGCAAAAGAAAACTACCTGATTGCGACTGTACAACGGCAGCCCGGGAGCTTACCAACGCACTCAAGGAACTGCGCTTGGAGCTAGATGCTAAGCTGTCGAAACTCCATGAGAACATTGTGGACACAATCAAGGCTGATCTAGATGTTCTAAGAAACACCTCGCTCGAGATTAAAAGCGATATTAGTGCATTGCGCCTTGAACATTCTACCTTCAAACAACAAATATCCAAATTGGAGGTATCTCTTCAATATCATTCTGATCAGCAAGACGATTTGAAGATACAAGTGGACAAGATTGACATACGTACTGCATCTATTAATTCGATGGGTGACAAACTTTCCAGTCTCGAACAAAAAATGGAGTCGTTGGAACAGCAGGCAAGGCTAAACAACATTGAAATTTGTAATTTACCCGAAAAACGTGACGAGGACCTGCTTTCAGTCTTGGAATCTGTTGGTGCTGCTCTGAAGTGTCCGATTTCTCGTCAGGACATCCTATCTATTCATCGTGTGCCTCACGCTCGCAGCGAGGAAGGTAGTCGCCCGAAGAATATTATCGCAAAATTCTCATCACGTATACAGCGCAATAATATTATAAGTGCCTATCGTTTATCTAAAAGTTTAAAATCCAACGACATTGGCTTGTCAGGTACCTCTCAAAATATATATATTAACGAACATTTAACATTGTACAATAAAAAATTATTTCGCGAATGCCGTGATTTGGCCAAAAAACATAATGTTAAATATGTGTGGATCAAAAATGCCACTGTACTGGCTAAAGAAACAGATAGCTCGAAAACTTTTGCTATACGTTGTAACGACGACCTTATTAGAATCACCCAGTGTAAACAAAACACAAATATGTAGATACATTTTATATGCATTTCTCCACATAGATAATGATTACCTTTTTTATTGTGTCACTTCTTGTTCTTATTTTAAGTTTTGTGATGTGAACGTAAGTAAACAAACAAATATGATAAAAACCAATCATACATTTATATTACTTTTCCGTATAGTGTATATAATATTGTGCGCTTTTTGTGGTTACTATAATTATTCTTACGATATCAGTGGTGTTGTATTACATTATTTTAAAGTGTTTATTAGTCTCAAACGATTTTGTTTAAGCGTAACTTATAACATAATTTTGACAGTTACTATGAATCATGGTTACGAAGTATTCGTGTTTTACAAATTGCAGAGTAGCATAATGACTTCAATTTTTCTAGGAATACCCGAAACTTTTTTATTTTTTTTATTTAACTTGTTTACACGTTTTGTAGTTTAGCTAACATAATGCACAATAACAGTATATCGTTGTACTATCAGAACTGCAGAGGAATTCGAACCAAGTTACACACATTGTTCATGAATATTTTGTCCTACTCTTTTGACGTTATCATACTATCCGAAACCTGGCTTACGCCTAGCATTGCTGATAACGAGTTTATTGATGACAGATATTTAGTTTTTAGAGATGATCGTAATCGTGTTGCAACAAACAAGCGAGAGGGTGGGGGGGTTCTCATAGCAGTGCGACGTGAGCTCCGACCGATGAGAATAATTACACATTATGCTCACGCGAGCATCGAACATGTTATGATCCAGCTGCCTGCGTCGCGGGCCAATACACGCCACATTATAAGTGCTGCGTACATACCACCGCGGTCTCCTGACGATGTGTATGGTTGCCACTTCAATATATTGCAGGACATTCTTATCGAAACCAGTACCGAATCGTTTTATGTAGCTGGTGATTATAACTTGCCAGATATTGAGTGGCTAGACCGCGACAAATCAACACTTGCGAGGCCAACGAATACCGCAAGCCATCATTTATTTAATTTTATGTCTGTCATCAATGCTACACAATATAACACATTTAAAAATAATCGAGGAAGAACACTTGATTTGTTTATTTCTAACGTAGACTGTCAATTACAATCGGATGTGGAATTATTACAACAGGATAGTTACCATCCCCCATTTTCCGTTTTAAGTTCTTTTGAATCTCAATTTACACCAATGAAGCGTCATACCACCGCGAAATATAATTACTATAAGGCCAGCTATGAAAGTATTAATAGTGAACTCTTAAAACTAAACTGGGATGAATTACTTTCTCACCTAACGGCCGAACAGGCGGTCTCCACGTTTTATAATTATATATATGGGTTAATTCGTAACCATGTTCCTCTCAGACGAGCGAAAACCACTCGTTTTCCCTCCTGGTTTAGCTCCTCGCTTATTAATATCTTTAAGAAAAAGGAACGTGCTTGGATAAGATGGAAAAAAAATTGTAACTTGTCTGATTATGAAACCTTTTCAAATAATCGTAAACGTTTCAAATTGGGTTGCGATGAGTGTTTTAAACGCTACATAAACTCGGTCGAAGACAGTATACCGCTCAATGTCAAACACTTCTGGTCATATATATCCAATCGTAAAGGAAGGTCAGGTATTCCGGCTACTATGCACTTCGATAATACTCTTTCCAGTAATCCTACTGAAATATGTAATCTCTTTTCAACTTTTTTTAAGTCTGTTTATGAGCCCTCAAATTTTGTCCTCGAAAGTTGGCAACCACCCAAAAATTGTGCTGATAAATCTATATCCCTCCCTAATATTTATCTTAGCAAGGATGAAGTACAAAGAGCGCTTAAAGATTTAGACCAAACCAAAGGACCTGGCCCAGATGGTCTGCCGCCCATCTTCTTTAAAAATACTGCCTGTACCATCCACTTGCCACTACATATGATTTATAATAAATGCTTAACCGAAGGGTTTTTCCCCATTGTATGGAAGAAAGCCTTCATCACACCTGTGTATAAGAGTGGCGATAAGACCGACATTAAAAACTATCGCCCTATTTCCATACTGTCCACTTTGTCTAAGCTTTTTGAGGGTCTTGTGCATAGCTCGCTTTTTCCTTATCTGCGTAATCTTATCATTCCAGAACAGCACGGTTTCGTTAAATGTCGATCAACCACCACAAATCTTATGATTTTTACAAATTACTTATTTGAGCAGATGGACAACCGCATCCAAGTAGATACAGTGTACACGGATTTTCAAAAAGCTTTTGACAGGGTGGACCATAAATTGCTTTTGGATAAAATTGCCTTCAACGGCATCAGAGGTAGTTTGCTTAGGTGGTTTGCGTCTTATATAGTTAATAGAACTCAAAAAGTTGTAATAAACGGTTACGAGTCAGACTATGTTGTCGTGGAATCTGGTGTGCCTCAGGGATCTGTATTGGGCCCACTCCTCTTTATTCTATTCATTAATGATATTAAATCCTGTTTTATTAACTCAGCCTTCCTAATGTACGCCGACGATTTGAAAATTTACAAATCTTGTTTGAATATGCATGACTGCCTACTGCTTCAAGAGGATCTCCATAGACTCTCTCAATATTGCCAAGATAACAAGTTACAGCTCAGCTTACCAAAATGTAATTCTATATCATTTACCAAAAATAAAAACAGAATTTATTTCACATATAACCTGCATGGCATTCCTTTGAAAAACGTTGAGTCCATACGAGACCTTGGAATATTGCTTGAATCTAAACTACACTTTGATATTCATATCGATAATATTATTAGCAAAGCCTTTCGGATGTATGGTTTCGTCATGAGATCTTCAGAGGACTTTAAAAAAAAAACTACTTACTTATATTTATACAAGACCCTGATTCGCTCTCAGTTAGAATATGCTGTTCCTATTTGGAGTCCATTCTATGGCAAATACTCAAATAGACTTGAAATTGTTCAAAAAAAATTCCTACGTAACGTGCAGTACAAATTTTATCACTCGAGAATTTCTTATTTAGAACTACTCAAACAGCACAATCTCTTGAGTTTGGAGTCCAGGCGTACGCTCCTCATGGCCATGCTGTATGGCATTTGTAATAATAAGTTTGATTGTAATGAACTTACCAATAAGTTATGTTACGTAGTACCTAGAAGTATTATACGACGGGAGGTGCGCGTTCCTCGTCTGTTTCACACTGAGAAGTGCAAAACAAACGCAGGTGAGCGAGCACCTCTCCGCCGCCTTGTAGTAACCTATAACACACACTTTACTGATACCGATATTTTTGCGTTTACTCCTACACGATTTAAAAAAATGGCTATAGCTTTACTTACCGACAACCTTTCATAACTTACTTTTGTTTCTTTTCTTTTTCTCTTCTTTTCATAATAATTTGGATAAGCGACCGTCCGTCCTTTCCTCTTTTAAGTTTTTTTTTTAATCCGTGGACAATAGTGTGGGTTATACGTACATTAAATGAACCTAATTAGCTTTGATACAAAAATTGTAACGTTTAACTGTTTTTTGTCCCTAAATAAATAAATAAATAAATAAATAAATAAACACGTAATCACCTCTAGAAAATGGTTTAATTTTTGCGCGGCCACGATTGAATCCGACAGTTTCGGATTCAGCAGCTTTCTGGATGTTTGCTGATGCATCCTCCCTAACCGAATCAATATCCTAGCGAACCTCGTTATCTTTATCAGTGCAGTTTATTTTGGACACACCCAGCGAATCGGAACGAATCCCGAACATAAGCTCTGATGGAGAATATTTAGTTACGGTAGATTTTGTACTATTTAGGGCAAGCTGAATATTTCCTAATTCGTCGCGCCACGTCTTATTGGGATCGTTTTCGACGATAGTTAAAAGGCTCTTTAAAGTACGCATCACTCGTTCAACCTGGCCATTGGCTCTACTTGCACCAGTCGCAATAAAGTGAAGTTCTATTTTATGCTCGCCACAGAAGCTTTTAAAATCAGAACTGATGTAGCAACGACCTTGATCTGCGATAATTCTTTTTGGCGCTCCAAAAAGGTAAACTGCTTTTTGCAGTGCATGTATTGCACTCTTTGCATCAACAGACGTGGTATGTTCGAGTAAAACGTACTTCGTAAAACCGTCAATAATTACTGAGCAATACTCCTTCCGGTCGCTCTTCCCGCTAAGCTTTCCCGAAAAGTCAATATGAACTGTGTGCCAAGGCACAGACACTTTAGAAATCGGATGAAGCTGAACGGGCTGAGCTCCCGACGGGCCTTTAGATGCCTTACAAACTATGCACGAATCTACGAATTTCCGAACACATTTAGACATATCTGGAAACCAGTACTTCTCATAGAGCTTGTCTAACGTCTTATCCCTACCTAAATGTTGCAATTCATTATGGACATGATTTATGAGTGTCCAAATATGAGATCGCGGAACTACTGGCAGCCAGGAGATCGCTTTATTGCGAACCATTTTCCTATAAAGGATGCCTTCTCTGACATCATATGTTTGGGCTACTGTTTCAGGAAAACTATTATTGTGGTATTTCGTGATGAGGTCTTGGATTTCAGCATCCCTTTTTTGTTCCACTGATAACCAACCTTGGTGGAGCTCAACAAATTGAACGGATTTAGTTTGCACCTTTTCAGATTCTAAGGGAGTAACCGTATCAGAATTTGGAATAGGATTTCGAGACAAAAAGTCAGCGTGTTCCATTTTGCTGCCTTCGCGATAAATGATATCGAAGCCTGCAAATATGCCCACCAACGATATACACGGGGAGTTAAATGCTTCTTAGACTTTGACGCTTAATGAATTGCAGTCCGTAACAACTACAAAACTCCTACCTTAAAGACAGTGTCTGAAATGCTCTACCGCTCTAACGACTGCTAACGTCTCTAGCTCATAAGAGTGGTACCGAGATGCCGCATCTGACGTTCGACGGCTAAAATATTCTACAACGTGGGGAAGGTTGTCTTTCTTTTGTAAAAGAATCGCTCCGTAACCGTCCGAGCTAGCATCTGTATGTAATTCTACAGGGAGTTCCGGGTCAAATATGGTAAGTACGGGTTCAGATGTAAGAATGTCTATTAACCTTTTGCGTATTCTCTCATGTTCAGTAGTCCAAGTAATTCGTCCTTTTAATTTTGTAAGAGGATATAAGGGACCCACAACCCGGGTGAAATCGGGGATGAATTTCCGGAAATAAGACGCTAATCCCAGGAATTGTCGGACATTCGTAGCTGACTTCGGTTCAGGGGCATCTACCAGTGCTTGAATTTTCCGCGAATTGGGTCTGATCACACCAGATTGCACAGAATATCCTAAATAATCGATCTTCTGCTTCATGAATTTTCATTTTTTAAGGTTTAATGAAAAGCCAGCTTCCGATAATGCGGCCAATACATCGTCAAGACGCTGCAGACCCTCAGAGATGTCCACAGAGTGGCACAATACATCATCCATGTAGATTAATGGTTTATCTTTTAAATGACTAATGGCTTTTGTGATACATCTCTGAAAGACTGCAGGCGCATTTCGCAAGCCAAAAGGCATAGCCAGATATTCATATTGGCCCTCATTGGTTACAAAAGCTGTTTTCTGCACTGAATCGGGATGAACAGGAATCTGGTGGAACCCAGATGCCATATCTAACTAAGAGAAGAAATTGGCCCCAACAAGTCGATCGATTTGTTCCTCTATACGGGGCAAAGGGTAACGTTCGGGCACGGTATTGGAATTTAGCTCCCTGTAATCAACACATAATCGATCTGTATTGTCCTTCTTTTTAACAAGGACAATGGGGCTTGTAAAGGGGGAAGAACTCTCCTGAATCACTCCTGCATCTAATAATTTTTGGACCTGTTCCCTTATTATTTGTTTTTCTATGGGAGCGCGTTTAGTGGGACACCTATATACGACCTTTTGCGGATCCACTAATCTAAGTTCACATACCCCTATCTTAACCCGTTTGGTAGGTATACCTTCTATAAAATGATTTGCGTACTTTATTAAAATTGATATCAACATTTCTTTATCGTGCCCCTGCAGATCTGTGTCAATATGATTTAAATATGATGCATCTAAAGTCTTATTACAAAAATGAGACTGCTCTTTGGTGTATATTACTAGGTTATCATTATCAATTTTCACACATAGTCCTAAACCAAAAATATCCCTACCAATTATTATAGGATCTGATATATTACAATCGGGGACCACATGGAATAGCAAGCTTATTAAACGTTCATCGATCTTAACTTCGCTCTGAATTTGTGTAGTGCATTGAATGTCATTACCTCCTATACCACTAAGATAGACGATATCTTTACGTACAGTACCCAAGAGATTATCGCAAAAACTTTCCTTTAAAAGTGAACAAGACGATCCACTATCGAATAAAAAAGGGACAAGCTCACCGGATGATGTTTCCAAAGTACCCCCAGAAGGGCGGTGCTCGCAATGATGAACCTCCTTGACTCCTTGAATGTCATATACTTTACATATTTATATTTGTTTTATCGTTTAGTTTTTTTTTTTCTTTTAATATTATCCGTATCTGACCGTGGCATCACTTTGGGCCCTATCAGAACATCAGCGCTGTGACGTTTTATTAATGTTACCACGTGTGTGCACCATGCTGAGATAGGAACCTTTTGGCCTCGTACAGGACCAATTTTCGTTTTAATTTTTAATGTTACTTTTATGTATTTTTGTCCTGGGGGGCGAATAAATACTTTTTCATCCCACCATCTCGGAAAGAGTATTTTTAATCTTCAATATCTGAGTGGAAAAGCCGTTTTTATTCTCTAGAGGATAAAGTAAATTTATCTTCAATATCTGAGTGGAAAAGCCGTTTTTATTCTCTAGAGGATAAAGTAAATTGAATTTAGAACATCGTGTGCACTAAGTTTGTGAATTAAAAAAAAACATTAAACCTATTTACTGCTACCTCTATGGTGCCGAATATATCATACAACTTTTTTTTAATTTGTTAAAAACTCAGACTTTGTAAACGTTTTTTTTTTGCATTTAGTCATTTCCTCGCTGAGGTGGAATGAAAAGTTACGTGTTGCACTCGAGTGCAAAGATTTTTCACCTCGTGCTCTTTTGATTCCCTCGCTAACGCTCAGGATTCTAATTTTGAATCACTCGCTGCGCTCGTGATTCAATTTTAGAATCCTTCGCTTGCTCGGTCATCAAAATTGAACACGCGGTTAAAAAGCAACTTTGCACTCTTGTATAACAAATAACTATTTCTTTCTTCTTTCTTTCTTGGAGATGCAGTGTTATGGGATAGTGTGGCGGGCTTGTCAAATAAGTAAAACACTTTAAAAAATAAGTTATTTATTCATCTTTGGTTTTGAAGTACCTACCTTATTTGTTTATTACATTTAGGTACATAAGACAATAAGTAAATACTTAAGTATAAGATTCATTTGCTCGGCAAATTAAATTGTTCATATTATGACTTCGGCAAGTAATAAACATAAGATATTTCCTATAGTTGACATAGAGCAATTAAATTGCCCGGGCAATAATTTGGAGCAATGTTAAATAATTGCTCTTTTCAAACACTCTTTGGTCAACTTTTTTAAATAGGTTTACATTAGCATTCAATGGGCAATAAAATTGCTCTACGTAAATACCTGAGTTAAAAGGCTGTCTACTTTTAAGGCTCATATCATGAGTAAGGCGAGTAATATACATACAAGATTTCTTATAATTGTCAAATTACATGGAGCTATTAAATTGCCTGAGCAATGATTTGGAGCTACATTATTGCTCTTTTTTTCAAACACTGTTTGGTCGGTACAATTTTTATAGGTAGGTACAATTGCATTCCACAGACAATAAAATTGCTCCTTAGAAATAAGCTATAAGACTTCGGTCTCCTTTATGAAGGCTGTCACACAATTCGCTATTAAATTAAAAGTATTTAATAGCTCATAAGTAGGTAATTGTAAATACATTAAAAATGAGATCCAAATAATTCATTATATTCAATAATATTATGCATAATTTCCATAATTCGAGAAAAAAACAATAAAAATAATAATTACTTTTCACAACGCATCAAAACAGATAAATCACTTATTATCAATAATGGAATTGTTCGCTTGCAAAAACTCATTTATATTTCACAAATAATATCGGTAAACATTATGAACAAAAATGGCGCCCAATGCGCGGGTATAACGTAGCTTCATAGCGGAAGAATTGTTAAAATCGGACCAGGAGTTCCGTAGTTTACCGCGTTAAAACAAACAAACACTTCAGCTTCATAATATTAGTATCACAGATTATCAAACAAAAGGCAGATAGACCGTGCGAAACACTGCGAGTGAAGCCACAAAAGGAAATACAAATTCAAAAACGAATACTTACAATTTCGTAATTGTATTCGCTTTTGAATTTTTATTTGTAGTAGTATTTGTTTTTTTTTAACAATGCTTCGCTTCGTGTTGTGCTGACTCGTGTCAGTACAGAGCGAAGCGAATAGGGTATTTTACTCTATACGAGAAAAAATCTATAAATATGTTATAGAGACAGTTTAGGCATAAAGAAGTCGGAAAATGTAAGTTTCAGTTCATAAAATAACAAAACAAATTTTTAAATTCAATTCAAAGTTTTCAGTATTTTTAATCTGTTATAAAACACCGTGAAATAGTAGCGACCATGTTATTACGCCGTACGGCTGTGTAAACAAAAAATTGTCAACTGTCAGTCAACCGATTGGCGTAATATAGGCTTTGTACTTTTATTATTTTCGTAACCAACGTAATTTTTTAATTATTACGCCTATTACAAATTATGCTTTTAATTATTTTTTAATGATATACTATTATCATATTTAATATGAGCTCATTTGATACAAAACGAACTGACGTCATTTACGCTGAGCAATATGGCGTCCAGTAAGAGGCGTTTTCGTCAAACTAGGCGTGAAATTTGAAAATTTAAAATTTAGATGCATTTTTATGGCACTTATCGAAAGAATTAAAATTTTGGTTTTTTTTTTGGTGGCATATTAGCACTACAGAATTTCATGGAGACACTTTTCAAAAAGGGGTGTAATACCCCATTGTAGGTATTCGTTTTTGAATTTGTATTTGCTTTTTTGGCTTCACTCGCAGTGTTCCACACGGTCTATCTGCCTTTTGTTTAATAATCTGAGATTAGTATACATTAAATAATGAGATGAATTGCAGATCATTGGCTCGGTAATGGTGGGCATATAATAAATCCCATCATACTCATACATTTTTGATACCCATTCTTCTCCAATTTGTATTTCTCAGAATCCATGGATTTTCAAGTCATGATTCTAAACCCCGCAGCGAAAACATTTTCATGAACACTTTATAAAATAAACACCTGTAATCATACATTTTGGCTGTGTAGGTGTTGCGATTTTTGAATCATCATCAGCCTGCAGACGTCCACTGTTGAACAAAGACCTCCCCTAGAGAACGCCACAACTCTTGCAAACTGCCGCTTGCATCCACCGGTTACCCGCGACCTTGAATAGCCGACCAAAATGTTAACCTCAAAGGGTTTAAAATCATGGAAAAGTTTGTTTGTCATATTGAAGAAAGGAGATCATAGGACATAAAATACAAAATATAAAAAAAATACTCTAAATAACTAAATTAAAAACACAAACCGAACACAACCTAAAGAAACATCACAAAAGAAATTGTAGAATAAAATCAACAGTCTGTGGTAGTCACCCGCCATCTTGAAATAGGGATGTAGACACCATGAAGATATAGGTATAAATGGAGCCAACACTTAGAACAAAAGCTTGAAACCAACTGTGGGCTGATGCTCTCTTTCTGAATGCATACATAAGAACGAGACAGTGATATGTGTTTTCTTTATCTTATGTATGCATTTAGAAAGAGAGCGTCTGCCCACAGTTGGCTTCACATTGGTATTTAGAGTGTTGCCTCCACTTTTATCTATAAACTTCTTGGTAGACACCCTTAACATTAAAAAAAAAAAACTTTTTGTTAATTTTCAAACTGTAAAATACAATAATATTTAGATTTTATTTTACGTGCTTTGAAATCTACAAGTACTACTCCACTACGGCATCTGTCTCAAATGTCATTATCATGTCAACCTTCAGACGCCAACTGCTGGGCGGGCATAGGTGACGACATGGTTGACGCAGTGGTTGAGCGATCACCTGCTGCGCAGCGTGTTGCGGGTTCGATTCCCGGCCAGGGTAAATATTTGTGTGATGAGCACTTGTTTGCTTTGTGTCTGGCCTCTGGGTGTTGTTTATCTATATATGTATGTATTTAAAATGTATTTGTGTATGTATATCAGCTGTCTGACACCCATAGTACAGGGTCTCCCTAGTTTGGGGTCAAATGGTCATGTGTGAAATGTCCCCACATATTATTGTTATTATGTACATAAGGTTAATTAAATTATATAGGTATATTTTTCCAATAACACAACCAATTCAAATAAGATAGCATTTCCAATTAAGATTAATTCAATTATTTATAATTAAATTAACCTTATTTACATTTGACAGGTGCCAGTAGCAAGGAGCAGTAGCAAGTCAATTGACTTGGCACCTTTACAAATACGTGACGTCACAGTTAGCTATTGTTGTACAAAATCTACGAGGGAATCTCGTTTTGACAGCTTATAAAAAAGTATGTCAATTGATTGGTTGTGGCTACACCCATATTACAGGTCTGTGAGCACTGACTTGTATCTATGAAAGAGACCCAAGAAGTTTATAACAAAAAATCGAGAGAACACGTCAAAGAGGTTAGTATAAGGGTATCTCATTCTGACATCCCTTGCTAGAAAGAGATCGCGTTCCCTGACACATTTTATTCACTTTTATTGAGTTTTTTGAACCTAGGAAAAATCTGCCGCCTTCAAACACAAAATGGCCGCCTGATAGTATACGCTCCAACGCGTTTCATAGGACTTTGAACCTTATTTCAATCGATAAATAATACTCAAAATGGCGGGTCTGTAGCCAAGGTGGCAGTGTATCTGCCTCCGACGCACAGAGTTGCGGGTTCGAATCCCGTCCAAGGCAAACACTTGTCTGGTTATTGTTTATCTATAGCTGTCTGACACCTATTGTCACCACATATTTATTGTATTAATATAGTATGTATTTTCTTCATACATTTAGAACTTAAGGGATATAGATATACCGTATGATGTAAGCATTAAAGGACATTCAAGGAAAATCACATTTTGACAGCTTATAAAAACTAAAAATTACGTCAATTCAGTAGTGGTACTACCTCCCCCTTTCTTAACCACAAAATTCTTGTCAAAAGGTTTCGTTAAGCAAACCCCCTTTCGACCAATGCCTCTACTACAATAGTGGGCATCGTATAGATGTTTTGTCCAGCTGTGAGCTCTTGTCCTCTTAGTCTGGTAACCAATGCTGGGTTCGCCATAGAAGACAATAGTAGCCGTTGTGGGTGTTTGTTGAATTTGAAGACTGAAAAAGAAAAATTGGTTGTCTGTAAAGTCGGTTTACGGACGATAGTTTTACGTGATAACGTCATAAAGAAACATAATGGCTAACATATATAACATAAGCAGATAATGGCTTCCGTCGAGGTGGGGGGAGCTTATTGCTTGGGCCAATCGTGTCTCTCTATCGCTTGTTCCGCGCTCTCGCTTGCACGCTCAGGCTCAGGCGGAACGTGACACTTTTTCGTGCGTGCAGCCGGTGTTCATCCATTTATAAGATGGTATCACGTCAAAATAAAGGTGAATTGGATTACCTTTTGAGACAGTCGGACGGAACATTTTTAAGTACAAAATAAATATACTAAATTAAGTTTTCCGTGTTTCATTTTCCTATTCATCTTCATCATGATCATCATGACTTTAGACGCCCACTATTTAGGCGTAATCGCCATGCTTGGCCAATCGATGTTGGCGATAGCAGTAGGTGTTATGGTACTCAGAACGATGATTTTCGTATTATTAAAAAAAAAGAAAACCGCCTTCAAAAACTAAAAAGTAATAAATAACTTTAGCACAGAACACACATTACTACTTATACTTTCGGAAGTTGGTGGCGGTGGCTTTGAGTTTGTTGTTTTGTATTGCCACCGACTTCCGAAAGTAAAGTAATGTGTGTTCTGTGGTAAAGTTATTTATTACTTTTTAGTTTTTGAAGGCGGTTTTCTTTTTTTTGAAAAATCTTTTTATTTTTCGCTTTTTAGTGTTGCCTTAACATCCAAATCCATTAAGAAACGGCGACACACTTAAAAGAGATTGTAAATCCTCCAAAGATTGAAGAAACTAAAACGTCGTCTGAGTAATTTTTTTGGGAATTTGTTGATTTTCTCAAAAAGGGCTAAATCAATTTTGATAAAATTTATATGGGACCATTTCGGAATGAACCCCTTTCGAACCAAAAAATCAATTTTGCAAATTTTGCAAATATGACAGAGTTATGCCCGAACATACATAAAAAAAAAATATATGTATATAAACATTCGAATTGATAACCTTCTCCTTTTTGAAGTCGGTTAAAAACTAAATTAATGAAATATTGTAAAAAGGCACAAAGTCTATTAGTTTTTTTCCCTATTTTTTTATTTCCATTAGTTATTTCCCTATTTTTTATTTGTAGGTATTTACAGTGAATTGGATAGATTGGAAGGAACTTCTCTAAAAAACACTTTATTTGAAAACTCGATTAATTTCAATTCGTTGCACAAAAAGATTTTTAGTTGCTTTGAAATCAGTAAATAGCTAGTCAATTTATATGTTATCGTTTATTTCAATCATAACAAATATTTAATTACAATTTTAGTTATATACAAATCTTAAAAATCTAAGAATATTATGTACAATTCCAAGAAAAAGACAGGGGAGCTCAAAGGGCATCAAGAAACTCGTCCACATCGCTGTCAACGGGACACGTGCCCAACAGGGACACGTGGCAATGCTGCCAGCCTGTTGGGCACGTGTCCCGTTGACAGCGATGTGTACGAGTTTTTTGATGCCCTTTGAGCTTCGCTAGTCAATTGAGTTTGCAAATGACAACCTACAAGTGACGTCATAAGTATAAATTGTCATACAAAATCTATGGGAGAATCGTGTTTTGACTCGTAAAAGTATGTGTCAATTGTTTCACGCGGAAGCTACGTATATTTTTGTCTCGGACAATTCTTTTTTAATTTTTTCTACAATATAATGTATCCATTTGTTTTAGTTTCAGGTTTTGTTTTGTTATAATATGTACGCGCCTAACCGCTAGGTCATCTTGACACATACTTTAATGTTGAAATTGTGAACTACAATCATGTGTCTAGTTTCTTGAAAATAGAAGGTCGTAATTCAAACTTAACGTCAAGATTTTTTTTTTTTTTTTTTTGTTTAACTTTTTTGAATATTACTTTTTGTAATGCACCTGCCATATTATCTCTTCACCACCCTTGGTTGACTGGTAGAGAATGCCTAAGGCATTAAGTCCGCCTTTGTACCTTTGCTTGTGCATAAAGTATAAATAAATAAGATATTACTTTATGAGTTTGCCTATGGACTTTTGGTCGGCACAATACGTCACAGTTTCGTGAATAAATAGTTTTTCTTTCTTTTTTTTCCTAATTAAATGGTGGTGTCATCGTTTATGCTCTGGCGTTCAAAAGAATAATGTGGTGTTCTACTCATGAAGAATCCAACGGTTACTGCCATAATTTGCCCTTAGTGCATGAATGAGTACTAACTCATTTTCAAAGTTGTAGAAGTATCTTGTGATTACTAATAGTATTTCTTAAGTGATACAAACTAAATAAATCAATTAATTACATTTTTTTTTTAATATCCGATATTCGGCCGGAGGAGCTCGTGGCTAAGTTAAAGCTGTACAGATCGATCGGTCAAAGGTTAAGCTACGCTAGCCGCGGTCGGTCTGTGGATGGGTGACCATCCCTTTTATACCGAGCCCCCTCCGTGCCTCGGAAAGCACGTAAAGCTGTTGGTCCCGGCTGTCATTTGTAGATCTTTGGCAGTCGTTATGGGTAGTCAGAAGTCAGAAAGTCTGACAACCAGTCTTACCAAGGGGTATCGTGTTACCCAGTAACTGGGTTGTGGAGGTCCGATAGGCAGTCGCTCCATGTAAAACACTGGTATTCAGCTGCATCCGGTTAGACTGGAAGCCGACCCCGATATAGTTGGGAAAAGGCAAGGCAGATGATGATGATCCGGTATTCGGCCGGATAGTATTTACGCTGCCGGATAGGCTCCGGCCTATCCGGCAGCGGATACCGGATAGTTACCGGATATCTGTTTCATCTCTATTAACGACCAATGAACATGAGCCTTTATTTTGTCGGTTTTAATCACAAGAATTGGCCATCAAATGGGTCTTCGGCATTATTGGTCATGAAATAAGATAAAGCGGTACTCACATGAGGTGCATATCTCTGTAAGAGTGGGCGGTATCCGTGTCCAAATGTGGCGATCATCCCTGGTTCGTCATCTCGGTGGGGGTGTAAGGGGATGATTACTTGGACCTGTGGGGGTCAAATTGTTGAAATAAATGGAAACACTAGTTAATAAGCGAAGAACAATTAAAAACACTAGTTAACATTTTTCTTGTATCATCATCATCATCATCATCATTTCAGCCGAAAGACGTCCACTGCTGGACATAGGCCTCCCCCGCGTGTCGCCACATTGACCGGTCCCGTGCGACTCGCATCCAGCGGATCCCCGCAACCTTTACCAGGTCATCGGTCCACCTAGTGGGAGGCCTTCCAACGCAACGTCTTCCGGTTCGCGGTCGCCACTCTAGAACTTTAGTAGAGTATGTAGTACTTTTCTTGTATGGGGTTGTTTAAATTTTCTCACTTGGGCACTCCAAGGGGTTGTTTAAATTTTCAAATAATTTTTTTTTTCAATATCTTTAAATTACGAGAAAACAATAATCTCGCTATAATAAAAATAATTGAATTTTGTGTCAAAAATTCCTTTCATGATAATGGAAAAATGCTGTTATCTTAAGATGGGCTTATCCGATCTTCATCGTAAATAGCTGAGAATCTTCTCCCCAAAATCAGTTTCCTATTAAAAACACCGACTCCAAATCGGTCCGTCCATTTTGGAGCTACGAAGCCACATATAGACACACAGATACACTGACACACAGTTATACACACACAACACCCCTCTGTTTACGTCGGGGGTTAAAAAGATAGAGACCTGTGGTAGAGGGGCAGACAGGCGGACCGACGGAATAGTGAGAGCTTGGGTTCATTATAGACCCCTTTAGGCACGGAATCCTACATTTTTTTCAACGGAACACTCTTAAAGAAACATTAAAGAACTTACATCTTCCTCATAAGGCCTGAACACAGTTAAAGGTCGGAGAGACGCCGCGTCAGCTACTATGACACAGCCCCACGCTGTTCCGATGTACAACTCACCACGCAGAGCACACAACGCCGTCACCTGAAAAATAAATCAATAAATAATAATACCAGCCTATAATTTTCTAAATAATACGAGCCTATAATTGTCTAAATAATACCAGCCTATAATTGTCTAAATAATACCAGCCTATAATTGTCTAAATAATACCAGGCTATAATCGTCTAAATAATAACAGCCTATAATTGTCTAAATAATACCAGCCTATAATCGTCTAAATAATACCAGCCTATTGTCTAAATAATACCAGCCTATAATTGTCTAAATAATAACAGCCTATAATTGTCTAAATAATACCAGCCTATAATTGTCCCACTACACGAAAATTGCCTCTTATCATATAGTGAAGGAAGCAAGCGTGGTGATTAATGCTCGTGGCATTAATCACCACGCTTGCTTAAGGCGGATTGGTGATTTCAGACTTGTATCACTACATTATCCATACTTCCAGACTAATATTATTTATTATTTTATTATTATAAATGCAAAAGTAATTATGTTACGCTTTTACGATGAAACGGCTAAACCGATTTTAATCAAATTTGGCATGAAGATAGCTTGAGCCCTGGGGAAGGACATAGGTTACTTCGTTTTTTCATACGTGACTTCGTCTGGATCCGCGATAACCGACTTTCACGCGGACGAAGTCGCCGGCAAAAGCTAGTTTATTATTATAAATGCGCAAGTAACTCTGTTACGCTTTCACGATGAAACGGCTGAACCGATTTTGATGAAATTTGGTATGAAAATAGCTTGAACCCTGGGGAACGACATAGGATAGGACTTTTTAATCCACGACTTGGTCTGCATCCGCGATAACCAACGCGGACGAAGTCGCGGGCAAAAGCTAGTTCACTATATAATAATACTAGCACTTTGCCCGCGATTTCGTCCGCTTGAATTTTCTTAAGGACCCCTAATTTTTTAATAATGCAATATAGCCTATGTTACTCAGGGATAATGTAGCTTCCGATTGGTGCAAGAATTTTTTGTGTTAAATCATAACAAATAAACAAACAAATAATAATATGTGGGGACATTTCGCACACGGCCATCTGACCCCAAACTGGGAAGACCCTGTACTATGGGTGTCAATCAGTAAAGAAAAGTTTGTGTTAGTTCTTATTTTATTATCAAAATCACACGATTCTTTTTACCGATATCAGTAAGGTCCAAAATTAACTTGGAAACCCTTGTACGAGCCAATAATACTCATACAGCAAAATACATTATAAACAACTAAATTATTTTATTTAGTCGTAATTAAACTTCCCGCGCTAAAGTGTCTATAGTGCATATGTGCGACTCAGATAGCTTAGCATAATATTGAACCTGTGTTTACAATCAATAAACTCTTAAACATAATAATAATAATAATATAATAATAACTTTATTCATAACATACATTATACAGTAACAGGTTCCCTGGCTCCCAAACTAGGTTTATTGCCTGTGACTTGGGAGTCAGTGTTCCTCCAGTAATACATATTCATATTCACATAAAGTATGTTTAGAGAAGTAATGGTTACAATCATAGTGATGTGTGTGTGTGAGAGAGTGTGTGTGTGAGAGTGTGTGTGTGTATGTGTGTGTGCGTGTGTGTGTGCATGTGTGCGTTAGAGTGGTGACCTAGGGGAATGAGGGTGTACTTACTTGTCTTGCTAAGTTGGGGTAATTAATAGTTTTTCTATTTCGTCATACTTTTGATCCATCAACCAAGCTTTTACTTTATTTTTGCAATGATGTAGGTTAAGTTTGTGCATTTTGACCAGTCTATTTACCCTGTTGTACAGATTTCCACTGAGGTAAAAGTACTGGTGTCTGGAAAAGGTAGTATGGTGCTGGATTGTTGGGAAAACAATGTCGGCACGACGTTTTTCTGTATTTTGTATTGGCGTTCTTTATAAACGTATTAGTGATTTGGGACAATTTATTTATTACCTACATGATACATCAACTAGCGGAGTATCGTCAACGGCGAGAAAAGTCCAACAACCCTAAAAGATATGTAATTAATTCATATAATTAAATTAACTCACCCTGCACTTATCTTCGGTAAGGTGTTCATCCAAGGCTATAGATTGTAGACTTTCGGAGCAGGGCACCAGTTTGCTGCAGTCGAGTCGAGCACATTGCTGTTTCGTACGCACCGACCACTGGTATACGCATACTCCTGGGGCAGATGGAAAAAGAAATGTAATTCTGGAAATTGTTTGAACGCGTCCAGAGCTAATAGTTCAATCCTGAAAATTATTTCGCTAATGAGAAGCTGCGCTAGTCGGTTATAAAAAAACTGTGCGGTCAGGCGACCCCGGTAAGGAACTTGTTCCTTACCGTACGCTTCTGTACAAAAAAAAATTGGTTGTCTGTAAAGTCGGTTTACTGACGATAGTTGAACGTGACAACGCGAAAGAAAATGATTCTTTCGCGTTGTCCTTTATCGCTGTAATTATCGTTGCTATAAACAATTGACAACACATTCACTTTTCACTTGGAACGCCTCAGAGCGAGGTAACGCCGCAGAGCGAGGTAACGCCGCAGAGCGAGGTAACGCCGCATGACGTCATGTTTTTTCGTGCGTGCAGCCGGCTATCGAATTATAAGACGTTGTCACGTCAAAAAAAAAAATATATAAAAATAATAATATATCACGAGGAGGAGGAAAGTTCGCAGCAGCGGCTCGACACACGCACACATACACACACGCATTTCGTTACGTGATGATTTCTACTATTTCGCTCTACCCGTAAGCCGCGTTAGAGAACTTCGTTCCAAAAAACCGGCCAAGTGCGAGTCGGACTCGCGCATGAAGGGTTCCGTACCTACCATTATCTACACAATATTAGACATCGAGCAAAAAACGGCAAAAAAACACGTCTGTTGTATGGGAGCCCCCCTTAAATCTTTATTTTATTCATACTGGCAACAGAAATACATCATCGGTGAACATTTTAACAGTCTAGCTATCGCGGTTCATAAAATTTCAGCCTGGTGACTGACTGACAGACAGACGGACAGAGCGGTCTTAGTAATAGGGTCCCGTTTTTACCTTTTGGGTACAGAACCCGAAAAAACAAATGGTACTCACGAGGATTGATGCCTATATAGCAGTCGGAAATAACGTAAGTGAAATATTTTTTTAAATCGAATGTGTAATATGGTATTACACCCATTTTTGAAAAGTGTCTCAATGAAATTCTGTAGTGCTAATATGCCACCAAAAAAAAAAAACAAAAATTTAATTAAATCCATAACAATGCATCTAAATTTTAAATTTTTCATATTTCGCGCGTAGTTTGACGAAAACGCCTCTTACTGGACGCCATATTGCTCAGCGTAAATGACGTCAGTTCGTTTTGTATCAAATGAGCTCATCTATACATATAATAAAACAGTAAAAAAACTGTGTCTGTACAGTGAATATATTAAAAAAATAATTATTGAGGGGGGTTTAGAAACAGTAATAGAGCATGAATCAAAAAAAAAAATTCTGTCTGTTTGTCTGTTTGTTTGTACACGCTAATCTTCGGAACTGCTAGACGGATTTGAATGATTTTTCTTTTTGACCGCAACAGACCAGCTAAACTATAAGAGATACAAAAATGGTACCATAGCAAAAATTGTTCCACGTGATGAGCATTTTCTGCTGAGAGAATAAATTTGAAGATCTGGAACACCTGATGTGGAACTCCAAGAGCCCAGCTACACCATAACACATATAGGACTGACGTCTTAGCAAAAGTTGTTCGGTCTGATGGGCATTTCCTGTTGACTTATAAAAATCGAAGATCAGAAACATCTGATGTGGAAATCAAAGCTATCACTAAGTTCACTGTAAAGCTATCACTAATTTCACTGTATATTATAAAATAACATAAGCTGGGAGTACCTCCAGTTTAGGACTGATTTTTGATGACGATGGTATATCATTGAAAATTTGACTATAATGGCCACAAAACTCCCATTTATTTTTTAATATTTTATCGAATAAATATCCCTTCGAGCTTATGTTATTTGAGTGTTTAATTTCCTTTTCCATTTATCTTCGTGACACGGTAGCCTACCCGGTAACGCAGGGAAGCAGTCACTTAGATTTTACTTGATCAGGTATCTTCACAATAAAACTATAACCATGCCTAGAAAGAGGTCAAATCTTTCCCAATGTTCCAAAGGAGCTAAAAGATTGAGGATCATAAGATCCCAAGAATCTACCGAAGAGATTTGATGCTGTTCGAGAACATCAGGCTGCAACTCGCTCCGTGGAAACCTCTTCAGATCGCGAAGCACGCCTGCGTTCTCAACGTATATACGCACCTACATCCAGGTCTCTAGAGACCAGTGAAGAATATGATGCGCGACTGACCGCTGATCGTGAACGTCACGCGTTGTCTCGCGAGTCGGAGACGTTCACGAATATAGAATTGCGCTTGAGTTCTCAGCGTATCTACGCATCTGCTTCTAGGTCTTAGAGCAGCATTTACGTACACTCCTAAAATTGACTACGCCACATATTCCGCCATCGGAGGTATGATCCGAAATTGTACTTTTTGAACGTCTCGAATCGTCTCGCGCATCCCGTTGTTTTCCCGTCCCCGGGCTCGTAGAATACGACATCAGACGTTTCAGATCTTCGATTTTGCCGGCCCCGTTGTCGCTGGCATAAGCAACAGGATCCGCGTACGAAGTCGCGGGCAGAAGCTAGTATTAAATATGATAATTGTATATCATTTAAAAATAATTAAAAGCATATTTTGTAATAGATGTAATAATGAAAAAATTACGTTGGTTACGAAAATAATAAAAGTACAAAGCCTATATTACGCCAATCGGTTGACTGACAGTTGTCAATTTTTTGTTTACACAGCCGTACGGCGCAATAACATGGCCGCTACTATTTCACGGTGTTTTATAACAGATTAAAAATACTGAAAACTTTGAATTGAATTTAAAAAATTGTTTTGTTATTTTATGAACTAAAACTTACATTTTCCGACTTCTTTATGCCTAAACTGTCTCAATAACATATTTATAGATTTTTTCTCGTATAGAGTAAAATACCCTATTCCGGAGATTACCCACTACAAAGAAACAAACAAATTTTATCTATTAACAATCAAAGTCAAAGCATTTATTCCAATTAAACAGTTTACAGGCACTTTTGAATTGTCAAGGAGTCGGTCAGTTAGTCACAAAGTTGAAGTTAGTTGCTCGTTCCAAAACGTAGGTAGGTCTCTATGGAGAAGAACGAGCAAGAACCTCCACGCATTTTTTTACAAGGGACCGTAGACTTGAGTATATGGTTTTAATTTCAACTCGATACCTCCACGCGTTCCCGAGATAAAGGGTCTTGACAGACAGACAGACAGACGGGCAACAAAGTGATCCTATAAGGGTTCAATTTTTACCCGACTGCGCCAGAAGGAGGGTTATGTTTTTCGGGTGTATGTATGTATATATGTAAATTTCTTTGGCACGCTCTGTAGCCCAAACTGCTTAATGGATTTTGACTTGAGAGATGTCGTTTCATTCGTCTTAATTGTGTGAGTGTCACTGGGTACATCAAAATTAGAAAAACTACGCTGGCCGATTTTTGGCGACATGTTTAAAAAAAAAAAAAAAAAACCTTAGAACCTATCGAGTGGGGTATCAAAATAAAGGGTTTTATAAATAGCTTATAAATATATAAACAATTTATATGTTTAAATGTAATTTAGAATGAGAAATGCTAAAAAACAAAAAAAAAAAAAAAAAAAAAAACCCGACTGCGTGAAAAATTGTTAATAATAATAATAATAATATGTGGGGACACTTTACACACGGCCATCTGACCCCAAACTAGGAAGACCCTGTACTATGGGTGTCAGACAGCTGATATACATACACAAATACATTTTAAATACATACATATATAGATAAACAACACCCAGACACAGGGCAAACACAAGTGCTCATCACACAAATATTTACCCTGGGCGGGAATCGAACCCGCAACACGCTGCGCAGCAGTCGATCGCTCAGCCACTGCGCCAACCGTGTCGTCAAAAATGTACAATATGTATTTTGTTATCAAATCCGTTGAAAGTGTCTAAACTGTAACTTGATGCCTCCGACTGCCTTTGTGAACACTGTCAACCACGATGATTCAAAACAAAAAAATATTTAAATTTTCCCTTATTTCAATCTTTTGAGTTACCTAATTTAATATATTAACAATTTTTCACGCAGTAGGGTTTTTTTTTTTTTTTTTTAAGTTTTCCTTTTGAGGTACGGAACCCTAGAAAGAAGCAAGATAAAAACCATGGCACTTAAGAGCTGACCAATCTCTACTGATAGCGCCCGTTCACGAACATGACGCGCGGATCAGCACCAGTAGAGATGCACAGCAGTAAAGATGTACTGAACCCATGGAATATGTTTATGTCACGACATCTACCATGTGAATTCATAACAGGTTATTTTACTCTATATAAGAAAATAAATATAAGAATATTATTCAGATAGTTTAAGCAAAAAGCAGTCGGAAAATGTTAGTTTAAGTTCATATAACAACAAAATAATTTTTAAAATTTATTCAATTCAAACTTTTCAGTTTTTTTTTAAATCTGATTTAAAACCATGAAATAGTAGCGGCCATGTTTTTACGCCTTACCGCTGTGTAAACAAAAAAGTGTCAAATGTCAGTCATAAAAGTATGTATTGGTTACTCGGAAGGAAATCCTGTCTATCAATACATAATAAAATAACCCTATACAAGCATATTTTTATGCCAATTTGGACGTATGGTATCCAACTTTGGGGCTGTACCAAACAAAGCAACATCAAAATAATACAACAGTTCCAAAATAAAGTACTCAGGGATGCTGTCAATGCACCTTGGTACATAAGAAACGACGACCTTCACCGTGACCTTAAAATGGAATTCGTCACCACAATTATCCAAAAATTTGCTGAAGCCCACGAACACAGACTTCATCGACACGTGAATGTTGAGGCAATCCAGCTACTAGACAACACAGACTTAGTGCGTAGGCTAAAAAGAACTAAACCATTTGAATTAGTGTAGTGTACAAAGTGAATAAATAATAGTAACAATGTTGTGCTATACATATAACACATGAACATAGTGTTTCTATAAACTATATCAGACTCTAAGAAAGTGCTACGGACTTGTGTAAAAGTCTTAATGGACACTATTTTTAGTTTTAACATAATCTATCACGTAACATATTAAGTTAGAGTTAAATTGCTTATTAGTCTTCTAGGCTAGATCGTAATTAATTATTAAGAACTTTGTTCTTACTAATACAGTATAAAAAAAAAAAAAATGTCAGTCAACCGATTGGCGTATACAGGCTTTGTACTTTTATTATTTTCGTAACCAACGTAATATATTAATTATTACACCTATATCAAAAAATTGTTTTCATTATTTTTAAACTATATACATTTTAAATTATCATACAAAATATCAGCGCATTTGTTACACAGCGAACTGACGTCATTTCCGCAGAGCAATATGGCGTCCACTACGAGGTGTTTTCGTCAAAGTAAGTGCAAAATTTTAAGATTTTAAAGTTTGATGCATTTTTTTGGCACTTATCGATTGAATAAAAATATTGTGTTTTTTGTACCCTATACAAGCATATTTTTATGCCAATTTGGACGTATGGTATCCAACTTTGGGGCTGTACCAAACAAAGCAACATCAAAATAATACAACAGTTCCAAAATAAAGTACTCAGGGATGCTGTCAATGCACCTTGGTACATAAGAAACGACGACCTTCACCGTGACCTTAAAATGGAATTCGTCACCACAATTATCCAAAAATTTGCTGAAGCCCACGAACACAGACTTCATCGACACGTGAACGTTGAGGCAATCCAGCTACTAGACAACACAGACTTAGTGCGTAGGCTAAAAAGAACTAAACCATTTGAATTAGTGTCGTGTACAAAGTGAATAAATAATAGTAACAATTTTGTGCTATACATATAACACATGAACATAGTGTTTCTATAAACTATATCAGACTCTAAGAAAGTGCTACGGACTTGTGTAAAAGTCCAAATGGACACTATTTTTAGTTTTAACATAATCTATCACGTAACATATTAAGTTAGAGTTAAATTGCTTATTAGTCTTCTAGGCTAGATCGTAATTAATTATTAAGAACTTTGTTCTTACTAATACAGTATAAAAAAAAAAAAATGTCAGTCAACCGATTGGCGTATACAGGCTTTGTACTTTTATTATTTTCGTAACCAACGTAATATATTAATTATTACACCTATATCAAAAAATTGTTTTCATTATTTTTAAACTATATACATTTTAAATTATCATACAAAATATCAGCGCATTTGTTACACAGCGAACTGACGTCATTTCCGCAGAGCAATATGGCGTCCACTACGAGGTGTTTTCGTCAAAGTAAGTGCAAAATTTTAAGATTTTAAAGTTTGATGAATTTTTTTGGCACTTATCGATTGAATAAAAATATTGTGTTTTTTGTGGCATATTAGCACTACAGAATTTAATTCAGACACTTTTCAAATTTTTAACTTTCACTTTTCAAATTTTTAATTTAATTCTTTTTTTATGGGTGTAATACCCTATTACTTACTCACCTGGATCACAGTAAACTATGACAAAAGGCTCGTCTTCCGGCGCGGCCATGAGAGTGACCCTGGGTGAAGTCTCTAGCACATCTGCTGCGCACACACCACTCACATTCACCGCGTACGAGTACAGCCCGTCCCCGCCCGCCCACACCTCCCAGCTGCGGAGTGGGGATTAAATTAAAGAAGTGGTGATTAATGGACGTCATATTTATATTTATACATATTTAAACATGTAACAGGTTGCCCGATGCTATGAATTTCTCCGTGTATCTGGCTGCATTTATAAACATATAAACTCACATACATAAACAACTTCGAATTGAGTGATTTATTTGATTGAATGTTTACTGGTTATGAGATTAATGTGAGAAGTAGTGATTACTAAGTGAAGTGGTGATTACTGTGTGTAGTAAAATGGTGATTAGTGATATGTCGCAGTATATCACAACTATTTAACTGAAAAAAATCATTTGCAGGCACTTGAATTGTCAAGGAGTCGGTTAGTGAGAAAGTTGCCCGGTCTAAATTATATATTTCTATGGAGACGAACGGACAAAAAACTCCATGAACATTCTTTCAAAATCAATAAAATATTACAAATTTACACCATTGATGTTGAATCTACGGGTACAATATTACAAATCGTGCACGTTAAAAGAGTTCTAGAGAAAATGTAGGTAATAATCATAAAAACATTTCAAATAATACAAGCAGCTAAGAGATGACCAGTCTCAACCAACGGCACCTGTTTACGAACATGACGCACGGATCAGCACCATTTAGCTCAACCATTACATTTGAAGATCACCACAATCCTCAGCCCAACTCACCCATGCGGCGATGGCACGGCCGCCAGACAGCACAGTTCCTGCGCCGTGCCCAGCTCAGTCAGCACGAAGCTACCTTCAGCTTCTGGACGGCGAGATGTCACCAGGAATAACCTGGATAATAAAAACATGTCACTTTTACGGCTAGCAAACAAAGATATGCTCAGTTTACATTGATAAGTTGTTTTAACAAGTTTTATTTAACTTGCAATGTTCGTATGTATGTTTGTTTGTTTCGGTCAAAATTTGTAAGTGAATTTTAAACCAGTTTCCGTAGCCCGAATAGACCGGAATTTGGAATTTATGCAGAAACCTGATGACAATCCAATATTATGGTGAGCTAAACCTGATGCTGCTACCAGGTCCAGCTACAGACCACCCATCTCCTCAATAGTTTATAGCAGTCATTTCGTGTTTGGGCTTATAAAAGCTTGTTTTTAGGGTTCCGTAACTTAAAAGGAAAAAACGGAACCCTTACAGGATCACTTTGTTGTATGTTCGTCTGTCTGACCGTCCGTCCGTCTGTCAAGACCATTTATCTCGGAAACGCCTGGACATATTGAGTTGAAATTAAAATTCCATATAAGGCCTACAGTACCTTAAAACCGTAAAAAAGTCAAACTTCTAAGTTACCGTGAAATATGCCGCAAAAAACGTATAATTCGACATTCTGAAGGGATTGGGTACTTTCTGTTGACCTAGAACTATGAAATTTGGCAAGTAATATCGTCTTATACTACAAGTGTAGTAAAAAGTCTGAAAACATACATTTCTAATGAAATCATAAAAAATATAGTCTTTATTTAAAGTACAATCAATCATCGAGGTAAGCGCGCTCATTCACATACATTCATTACGTGGGGTGTAGATGTAATTTAATATTATTATTATTTTATTTACTGTTCTTTTCAAATTTATTATACTTTACAAATTTATATTTGTTTTTTCGTTTACACTTTATTTTTATTTTTTTTCTTATCCGTATCTGACCGTGGCATCACTTTGGACCCTAACAGAATATCAGCGCTGTGACGTTTTTTTTTTAATGTTACAGCACCATGCTGAGATAGGAGCCTTTTGGCTTCGTACAGGACCAATTTTCGTTTCATGTTATTTTTGTTTGTTTTTGTCCTGGCGGGCGAATAAATGCTTTTTCTTTCTTTCTTTCACGGAATTTGAACGGAACCCTCGGTAGGTGAGTTCGACTTTTTGTCCGGTTTTTTTTTTACTTTTATGGTAGGAAACTCACAACATAAACACATCTACAATACCAGAGGCTTTGCAGATGCGTTGTGATCCAAGAGACAAAGTTGAAATTTGTCATGTGCGTGTAATTACACCGACACTCATACTCTTTATACTGTAACACAGCAACGTCATTTTTCAGTAGAAATAGGTGTAGAAGTATGAAGAACAGAGTGTAAAGTTCCTCATCCTCCATAGAAAAGGGAGGACCTTCGACCAGACGGGTGTTGTGGGCTACTGCTCGACGGTTGAAGTTGGGATTTTGTACCCTAATGTCGCGGAGAACGACGACACGGTAGGCGCAGTGGCTGAGCGATCGACTGCTGCGCAGCGTGTTGCGGGTTCGATTCCCGCCCAGGGTAAACATTTGTGTGATGAGCATTTGTGTTTGCCTTGTGTCTGGGTGTTGTTTATCAATATATGTATTTACAAAAAAAAAAAAATTATATGTGTATGTATATCAGCTGTCTGACACCCATAGTACAGGGTTTCTCTAGTTTGGGGTCAGATGGCCGTGTGTGAAAATGTCCCCACATATTATTATATTATTATTAACTTTGCTTGCGCGTTCTAGGAATCGCATAGTAGTAACCAACGTATGCGATAGATGTCGCTACATAGGTATGGTGGTATAAGCGTGAAGGAGTAAGACGCGAACAAACATACATCCATCCATCCATCCATCCACTCAAATTTTCGCGTTTAAAATACCTAGCAGTGGGATCAACGTAGTTTTAATCCCGCCACACTATTCCCAAACTACTGCAAATTTTGATCACGCACTCACACACACATACTTCAATCACTTACCCACCCACTCACTCATTAAAATAATAATAATAATAATATGTGGGGACATTTTCACACACGGCCATCTGACCCCAAACTAGGGAGACCCTGTACCATGGGTGTCAGACAGCTGATATACACACACAAATACATTTTTTTTTTTTTTCTTTTTACCTACTAATCCACCTCACTCACTCGCTTCACTCACTTCTTCACTTGTGATCATTGTAGTTAGCAGTAGTTACCTGCCACAACTAAGTGCGACTGCCACTCGCTGCAGCCTGGGCAGTGCCTGCATCGCTGCCACTCCAGACGGAGCCCCTCCCACTGCTTCCTGCACTCGCACGCACCAGATCAGGGCACAGCTTGATGCCCTGTAAATAAATTATCAGCCTATAATAGGCAATATATATAATATAGTAAGGCTGCGGCGCGCCCGAGCAGAGACCACTCAAAAACAAACCGCCATTTTTGTCACGCACACATTGACATTACTTTTATAGACATTCTCAAGCAGTTTCAAGCAGTCTTCAAACTCGACTGTCACGTGTTGTCTAATAGAAATGAATAAATGAGAGACATTGACATGTCACGACCATGAAGATATAGGTATAAATGGAGCCAACACTTAGAACAAAAGCTTGAAACCAACTGTGGGCTGATGCTCTCTTTCTGAATGCATACATAAGAACGAGACAGTGATATGTGTTTTCTTTATCTTATGTATGCATTCTGAAAGAGAGCGTCTGCCCACAGTTGGATTCACTTAGGTATTTAGAGTGTTGCCTCCACTTTTATCTATAAGCTTCTTGGTCACGACGAACAGGAAAATTTTGTCATAAAAAAAATGCAATGTGTTCCAAATAGTGCCAATAAAATTTCGTATTATTACGAATAAAACCTACAGAGTCAATACAGTAGCAGCCCTAGTGAGTTTGGCAAGTTTAGGTAATTATTTTTGAAGATGGCGGGAGCGGCCTTTCTGTAAGCTCTATATTTTGTGCTTCTATTATATCCGAAAAGTCAGGCTTGCAATCAAAAACACGAGACGATATAAAAAAGCAAAAAAGCTTTTTCACAAAAAAGACAACCCCTTCAAAAACTAAAAAGTGATAAATAACTTTAGCACAGAACACACATGACTTTAGATTGGGAAGTCGGTGGCTTTGTTCTGTTTGTTGTAACTAAAGTCATGTGTGTTCTGTGCTGAAGTTATTTATCACTTTTTAATTCTTGAAGGTGGTTTTTTATTTTCCGCTTTTTAGCACCTTCTTATTATCCAAATTCATTAAGAAACGGCAAAACTCTGTTTTAACTGTGTTGACGTGCCATTGAAAGTTTTCCAAAGATTGAAGAAACTAAAACGTCATCTATGTATAACTTTTTGGATTATGTTGGTTATTTCAAAAAGCCCTGAATTAATTTCGATAAAATTTATATGAGACTACTCTGAGGCATACTCTAACCTGGGAAAAGAAGAAAAGAATTTTCAAAATCGATTTACATTTGCCGGAGAAATCGCATAACAAAAAAAAAAGAAGAAAAAATAACAGTCGAAATGAAAACCTCCTTCTTTTTTGAAGTCTGTTGATAAAAGTTTATTTCTAAAATTACTTACGAGTAGACAGAGATTCTGCCGACGGAGTCTCCCAGCCACATCTTGTTACCCACACGGCAGATTGCTGTCACCATAACTGGGTCCGCTTTATCTAAGAAACGAAATACATTGATGTGTTAATTCAAAGTCAAAATCAGAGCATTTGTTTTAATTAAACCATTTGATCCACCGCAGCGTGCTGCGGGATCGGATACCGCCCAGGGGAAACCTTAGTGCGATGAGCACGTGTGTTTGCCTTGTGTAAGGTATTAGTGTACGATACTTAAACACGTTATTGTGTTCATGACAACAAACAACTTTCCCGAAGAAAAAAATGTTTTTTGAACTGGTTCACTTTAGGTCACAGGCGTGCGCGCGCGTGCGTTTCATACGGCTGTTGTGTTATTGTGATAAAAAAGTTTTTTCAAAAAAAAGAAAACCGCCTTCAAAAACTAAAAAGTGATAAATAACTTTAGGACAGAACACACATTACTTTACTTTCGGAAGTCGGTGGCAGTGGCTTTGTGTTTGTTGTTTTGTATTGCCACCGACTTCCGAAAGTAAAGTAATGTGTGTTCTGTAAAAACTAAACTAAACTTTTTATTTTTCGCTTTTTCGTGTTGCCTTAACATCCAAATCCATTAACAAAATAATTAAAAAAGAGAACCGCCTTCAAAAACTAAAAAGTGATAAATAACTTTAGGACAGAACACACATTACTTTACTTTCGGAAGTCGGTGGCAGTGGCTTTGTGTTTGTTGTTTTGTATTGCCACCGACTTCCGAAAGTAAAGTAATGTGTGTTCTGTAAAAACTAAACTAAACTTTTTATTTTTCGCTTTTTCGTGTTGCCTTAACATCCAAATCCATTAACAAAATAATTAAAAAAGAGAACCGCCTTCAAAAATTAAAAAGTGATAAATAACTTTAGCACAGAACACACATGACTTTAGTTTCGGAAGTCGGTGGCAATACAAAACAACAAACAGAACAAAGCCACCGACTTTCGAAACTAAAGTCATGTGTGTTCTGTGCTAAAGTTATTTATCACTTTTTAGTTTATGACGGTGGTTCTCTTTTTTCAAAAAAGTTTTTATTTTCCACTTTTTAGTGCCTCCTTATCACCCAAATTCATTAAGAAACGGCAACACAGTTAAAACAGAGATTGAAAGTCCTCCAAAAATGGAAAGATGGAAGAAACGAAAGCGTATTCTCGGTTTTTGTTGTTTTTTTTTCAAAAAGCGCTATACAAATTTCTGTTTGTTGTATACTAAAACCTTCTCCAGAATATAACAAACACTTTTCTGAAAACCGCATCAAAATCGGTACAGCCAAACGGGAGATAATCGCGGACAAACATACATACATACATACGGGTCGAACCGAGAATCTCCATTTTTTTTGAAGTCGGTTAAAAAATTAAGTTAATGCCATGGCAATCCCACATACCTGTTAGTACCCTGACGGTATGATGGTGCGTGAAGCTGGTGGTGGTGGCCAGCAGGGTGTGAGCTCTCTCCGGCTCCCCACCTCCATACCACACCTCCCACCCTGGAACTCCTTCCTCTGAGGAAAATTAACCGTATAGTATACCAGGCAAAACTTAATTGAATGGGAATGCTTACTGTCAAATTAGATTATTTGTTACTGTCATTCAGCTGTCAATCGCAGACGTAAATAGATAAAAAAAACTTGTGCGGTCGGGGGACCCCGTAAGGAACTTCGTTCCTTACGTACGTGTCTGTACAAAAAACAAAACTAATAATAATCACGAGCAGGCGAGTGCGCAGCAGCGGCTCGATACAAGCACACATACACACACGCATTTCGTTACGTGACGATTTCTACTAATTTGCACTACCCGTAAGCCGCGTTAAGGAAATTCGTTCCAAAAAAAGAAAAGTGCTCCACACTGAACTCACATACATAAACAGCCAGACCTGGAACCACTATCTGTAGGCCATACAAACATTTGTTCTGTGCGGGGATTGAACCCGTGACACGCAGCGTAGCAATCAATTGCTCAACCATTGCGCCAACCGTGTCGTAGTTTTATTATAAAGAAAAACGAAAGAGGAAGAAAGATAAAAAAGCTAGTAATTTTTTTCGATTTTGATCGAATTTCTAAATTGGTTGAGTTGGTTATTTCACTATTGCACTAAACTAGTCTAGGGATTTGATCAAATCACTAACTTTCTTCAGGGAACTTGACTAAATCACTTAGGGCTTGACTAAATCACTTAGGGCTTTGATTTGGGGCGGGTCTGGGTCTATGCTTTAACGGTTCCCGTACGGCATGCTTAACATGTTAGCATAGGTGCAGGCCTACCCTATCACCTCCTTCAGAGGTGATGGGGGGGCGTTTGGTCTTGGGGGAGAGTGACAAGTTGGTCGCAAAGATCCCCAAGGCAAGTTCGGCGGATCTAGCCTTCTCGAGGTTGCCAGCCCTGTTACTGGGTCTAGCTCATTAGGAAATAGACTCAAAACAGAAAACACCGAGCGCTTTTTGTATAAAATATATATAGTATATATTTATGTAAGGTTTATTTTATTTTATTCATATATATCACCCAATCCAAGGTGTTATCCGTACCGTGCCGAGGGATGCGTGGCTGAGGGGGAGCTCAGTCGCTAACGGTGGCTATCCGACACCTGGACGAATCGGGTAGTATTTTTAGTCCTCCCATTGGCATGCGGGGCTCTGCTGATGGGCATTTTTAGTTCCCTAGCTTCTCGTGGGTTCAATAATGGAAGTTAATAAAAATAAAAATAATAATTCTAGATCGTCGTCTCCAGTAGGAGAACAGTTCTCTCCCCTTTTAGGGGAGACGATAAGCCTAATGGAGGAGGTTTTACTAGCCTCTCCGGATAGGACAACCGTGGTGGCGGGTGAGGGGATTAGTCCGGCCAGGGCAGGAGGCTCCTGTGACTCGGCCCAAAGGACGGAAAAGTCCTCTCACCGCCATGAGAGATTAGGTGGTGCAGCGCGGAAAAGGCTCCGAAGGCTGTTAGCAGCCAATGTTCAGGCCGAAGAGGCCCGTGCGTTGGCTAAAAAGCCTTGGAGCGAGATCCCGCTCTCCAACCTTCCTCCGGACCCGAAGGCTAAGAAGCGCATAAGGTCAGAGGATGAATCACCAAAGGAGCAACCCAGGAAGGCTCCTAGGGTGGAAAAGCCCGTAGTGCAGGCCAGCTTCAAACAGGTCTTGGAGCAAACGCGCGTGGGGATTAGAAATGTGATCCCCATGAGCGAGGACCAAATGAAGCTGCTGCACCGCTCCCTTACTCTGGCGATGCTCAGCCTCAACGATATGGGTAAGGGGCCGAGATTCACGGGCTTCACGCACAGACCTGGGTTCGTGATTATTACCTGCGGGGACCAGGCCAGCCTAAAATGGCTGTCCGAAAGGGTCCCCTCTATCAAACCCTGGAGCGGGGCATCGCTTTCCGTTATTCCGGAAAGTGATTTGCCGAAACCCGCCGTAGGGACCATCTTTATCCCCAGCAACGAGGCAGAGTCGATTGACGAAGCTGTACATTTGCTGGGGTTACAGAATGAAGGGCTCAACACGGGGCTCTGGAGAGTCGCGCACAGCAGGGCGGAGGGGAATGGGCATGTGGTGTCCTTTTTCCTTGACGATCCTTCTGTCGCGGCCCTTAGGGCTAGGAACTTTGAGGTCGTGCTTGGTTTTAAAGTGCTCTATTTTAAAATCAAGAGCGACCCAAAGGTTGGCCCTTCAACGGCAGCTGCGGGACCGGTGAGGGAACCGCTAAATTCTACGTCGGGGGGCGCGGAGAGGCGGCGTGGAGAGGAACCTGGTCCGCGACCAGTCGCGGCTGAGGTGACTCCCACGCCAGTGCCTCGGAGCGACCCTGGACACGCGGAACCTCAGCCTTCCACCTCCAGAGGGCTCCCTGCATGGCGGGGGCGTGGCTCTGGGAGAGCCTGGCCGCACTTCGCTGCGGGCGGAAGGGCTCGGAGCGCGGTGCCTCGCGAGCAGGTGGCAGGAGGGGCGGGGTCCGCGGGACAGAAGAGGGACGCCTGGCGTACAGGTCGGGGGCGAGCACGTCCCAAGCCTGCACGCTCGGGAAACTAGGGGGGGCTACCCAGGTGGGAATGGTGAGGGTCCTGCAAGCAAACCTCCATCATGCGGCGGCAGCGGCTGCGGTAATGGAGCGCTGTATTGCGAAGGGCATAGCCAACCTCGCCCTGATCCAAGAGCCTTGGGTAGCCAACATCCAGGTTCTGGGACTGAACGGTGCTGGTAAGATCCTTAGTAACGGTACTGGTATAAGACCCAGAGCATGTATATTATTTAACAACTGTGTTGATTTCTTGCCAATTACAGAAGTTTGCAATGACGACTTAGTAGCGGCCTTTGTCAACCTCAAAGGGTGGTGCGGGGCCAGGGTGATTGTGTGCTCCGCATATCTTCCTGGAGAGAGGGACAACCCGACGGAAGACTTGGTGAGGGTGGTGGAATACGCCGCCCGACACAACGCTGAGCTTCTTATAGGATGTGACGCCAATGCCCATCACTCCTCATGGGGGAGTACAGACACCAACAAAAGGGGTGAGTTACTCTTTGACTTTTTACTAACTAATAACCTAATTACGCTAAATGTAGGCTGTGAGCCAACTTTTGTGACTCGAGCAAGGCAGGAGGTATTAGATATTACGATCGCCACTACTAACCTGGCCAGACACATAAATGACTGGCATGTCAGCAGTGAAAATTCAATGTCGGACCACAGACATATTGCTTTTGAGGTTAGGGCCGCTCTGGACGCCCAAACCATAACTTATAGGGACACAAGATCAACTGACTGGGTGGGTTTCAGGAACCAACTCAGACAAAATCTTGACACCTTTCCAAAAACAATCCGAACAATTGAGAGCCTAGAAATAGCTGTGGAAATTCTAACCAAAGGACTGAATCAAGCCTTTGAGGAGAATTGCCCGGAGAAAATAAAGACCTCAACTAGAGAAGTACCCTGGTGGAGCCCTGGACTTGAAAAGTTTAGGGTAAAAACCAGGAAATTATTCAATAAGGCTAAAAAGACTCGCGAATGGGAGGTCTACTTGAAAGAATTAACTGAATATAGTAAACTGATTAGGAAGGCGAAGAGAGCATCGTGGAGGAGGCTTTGTGGGGAGCTAAAAAGCCTTCCTCAAACAGCCAGACTTCACAAGTTGCTCTCCAAAACCAAGACTAATCAGATTGGACTCCTTAAAAAGGAAGATGGCTCCTTTACGAACAATGAAAAGGAGACCTTAATGTTGCTGGCCGCGACTCACTTTCCCGGGTCTCTGAGCATAGACCTGCTCCAACAACAGCCAGCGTTCAATAGACCTCGGAACGAGGACTGGCGCAGGGCTGCCAAAATCATAAGACCCAATCAGGTTAAGTGGGCCGTTGACTCTTTCAAACCCAACAAAGCCTGCGGGGAGGATAGGATAACACCAGCCTTGTTACAACAAGGGGTAAATATCCTTCTTCCCCATCTGGTCAAAATCTTCAGAGCAAGTTTTGCCTGGGGACATGTACCAGAACGATGGACTATAGCCAAAGTCCTTTTTATACCTAAAGCTGGCAAGAAGGATTACAGCCAGCCAAAGTCCTTCAGACCAATAAGCCTCTCTTCATTCCTCCTCAAGACGATGGAGAAGGTGCTTGATAGGTATATTAGAGATGTAGCTCTGGTAAGTAAACCAATCCACGACAGTCAACATGCGTATCGTAAGGGCAAATCTACGGAGACTGCCCTCACGAGCCTGATGGACAAAGTGGAAAGAGCTACAGAAGATAAGGAAATAGCGCTATGTGCATTCCTAGACATTGAAGGGGCTTTTGATAACTCACCGACTCCTTTGCTAGTCAATGGGCTGATAAGCAAGAGTGTCGACCCGACTACCGTAAGGTGGGTAGAATCCATGCTCACCAGCAGAGGAGTAAAAATGTCCCTTCATCAGACTTCAATCCAGGTACCCACAGCAAAGGGTTGTCCACAGGGTGGTGTCCTGTCGCCACTTCTGTGGACCCTTGCAGTGGACGAACTTTTGCATAAATTGGCAGAATCTCGCATTGATGCGCAAGGCTATGCGGATGACTTGGTAATCATTGTGAGAGGCTTTTGCCAATCTACTATCTCCAGTAGAATGCAAAAAGGCCTTAGCATTGTCAGTGATTGGTGTAACAGAAGTGGCCTCTCTGTTAATCCTGACAAAACATCTATTGTACCCTTCACGAAAAAACGGCGTTTGGACAAACTGGCATTGCCAAAGCTGAATGGGAAGGAGATAGCTTTCTCCACGGAGGTTAAATATTTGGGCGTAACAATCGACCAAAAGCTGACGTGGAACCCTCACATAGACAATGTGTTAAAAAAAGCCAAAATGGCAATTGGTATTAGTGGACGAATGATGGGTAGCAACTGGGGTATCAACCCCAAAAACACTCTGTGGACGTACACAGCTATTGTGCGGCCGATCATAACGTACGCATCAGTAGTGTGGCACGATAAAGCACATCAGATCACCACTATAAAGAAACTAGACAGTCTTCAGAGAACTGTCAGTAAAATGGCTGCAGGAGCTATGTCAACAAGTCCGGGAATGGCACTGAACGCCCTGCTTGGACTACCGCCTCTACATTTATACATACTCAAGGAGGCGAAAGCAAGCATGTACAGGGCCAAGGTCCGGGGCAGTGGTTGCTGGCTCTCGCAGAAAATGAGGACCTTACAGGACTCAATATTGGAAATGCCAGTTCTCGGCATGACAACTGATGTCATGCTAGTGCGGCATGTATTTGAGAAGCGATATTCCGTGGAAATTCCTTCAAGGGACTACTGGACCAAAAGTCAGCCACCTCAGGTGGCAGGCTGCATGATCTGGTACACGGACGGTTCCAAAATAGGATCCAAAGTAGGTTGTGGGATAAATGGAGTGCGGCCAAGGTTCAGCAAAAGTGTAAACCTGGGACAGTACGCCTCCATTTTCCAAGCAGAGGTGTACGCCATCCTAGAATGTGCGGAAATAAATCTGCAAAGGCAATACGTCAACCTAACCATACACATTAATTCAGATAGCCAAGCTGCTCTACTAGCGCTGGACTCGAATTTAGTCTCATCGAAACTGGTAGAGGAATGCATGGCTAAACTCAACTCTCTAGGTAATAAGAATAGAGTAGTATTAAGATGGGTGCCTGGGCATGCAGGCATTATTGGCAATGAACGTGCCGATGAGCTTGCAAGGGCGGGGGCGCATATCACGCAACAGGGTCCGGAGCCCTTCTGTGGTATACCGAAAAGCCTAGCTCAGAGCACCCTGATTAAAGCATGCCTCGAAGCTTCCAGAAAGTTATGGAAGGAGTCTCCGGGCATGTTACACTCGAAAGCACTTATCAAAGCCTATGACAGAAGGCTTAGTAACCAAGTCCTAGCACTCAGTAGGAACAACTTGCGCATTGTAGCTAGAGCCACTACAGGACATTGTTGCTTAAACAAGCACATGTTCCACCTGGGGTTAAGTGCTACGCAAACCTGCAGACGCTGTAATGAGGCTGATGAAACGCCACTTCACCTTCTGGGGGAATGCGGAGCACTAATGCACAAGCGCAACAATCATCTGGGCAAATACCTGTTAAGCCCGGATGAACTAATGGAGATCGCCCCAAAGCAGATCCTGCAGTTCATAACAGCTGCAGGGTTTGGCGGCGATCTCTAACCAATACAAGCGGCGATCACAATAGACCAACTAATGGTCGCAGTGATACCACAGCCGCAAAAAGGAAATAAAAAAAAAAAAAAAAAAAAAAAATAGGGCTTTGATCCCCTAATTCACCATTTTCCTGCGACATATATAAATAGAAGACTTAGTTCACTATGAAGTCACAGTTTGAACCATTCCATCCTGACTGCTTTTGAAGGAAAAGAAAAAAAGAAAATTCATTTATTCACACGAAAGTGGCGCACATATTGTATAACAATATTATGCTTAAAACTTAACAATTAAAAAGTAAATTCTAAAGTCACACTTGTCCCATTGTGAGTGATGCGGACGAGTTTTTTTGATGCCCTGTGAGCCCTCCATTGTACATAATATATATATTTTTTAATTTATTATTAAGTTTTGTATATATCACTTATGTTTTTATATAATATGTATATCAAATAAATCTATAATAACTAAAAAAAAATCTAAAGAAGTAAAAATAAAGATATGTCCGAGTCGGAAACGCGTCACCACCGCGCGAAACAGCCAACGCTCAGCATATTATTATTATTTTTTTCTTTACAACCGTTGCCCTACTCTAGGAATTACTCCTGTGTCGTGTGTGTGTAAACTCACATACACAAACAGCCAGACCCGGAACCACTATCTATAGGCTATACAAATATTTGTTCCGTGCGGGAATAGAACCCGCGACACGCAGCGCAGCAGTTCATCGCCCAGCCACTGCGCCAACCGTGTCGTCGTGCATAAATGTCCCTTGACGCATAAAAATACCAATAGAAGACTATAGTTCAGCATAAAGCCGCAGCTTGAAGCAGTCGATTCTGACTGTTTCTAGCTGCCCTGTCCTGCTGCAGATCAAGATCTTACCACTAACTCCGAGCACACAACACGCAGCAGCCGCAGTGGCAGTGCGGGCAGCCGCCGCATCTGCGAGCGCGCAGTACTCTGGTGCAGCTGCCACGCTCACTAGCGCCGCAGCCGAAGGTCGCAGCTCTGGTGAACCCGACCAGCATCGACGCATCGTTTCTAACATGCAGCACGGGTATTCTAGATCCTGGAGGAGAGAAAAGCTTTAGAGACAAGACTAAAGAGTTGAAAAGAGTAAATTTTCGTAAGGGTGTTACTAAACCAATCGATCGATCGTCTATCGATGCCATCAATCATCGATTGGTGTGATAGCTTTGATATCGACGGATACCGTTCCACTAACTAATCGATCGATTGCCGGTCGATGGCATCGGTTGACGTTGCTCGATTAACCCCAGCTATAATCCATCAGTAATAATAATCGAGCAGCTCGATCGACGTCGACTAATTAATTCTACCATCGATCGATGCCGTCGATCGACGATCGATCGATTGGTCTGGTAACACCCTAAGAGAAACCGATTCGATTAGGTACAATAGGTTAGATAGACACTATCAATCACATATTTTTAGGGTTCCGTACCTCAAAAGGAAAAAACGGAACCCTTATAGGATCACTTTGTTGTCCGTCTGTCTGTCTGTCTGTCTGTCAAGACCCTTTATCTCGGGAACGTGGAGGTATCGAGTTGAAATTAAAACCATATCCTCAAGTCTACGGTCTCTTGATGCTGATGATGATGTAAAGAAATCAACCCTCTAAGTTAAACATGAAAAAAAGATACGGCCGTTTATGTCGCAAAAAACGCATTTATAATATTAAATAGATTAAAGTATGGATAGTAGGTATGGATAAGTATAGAAGGATGGATATGTACCTACAAATATGTACGGAACCCTCGGTGGGCGAGTCCGACTGGTACTTGTCCGGTTTTTAACGAACTTCAAAAAAGAGGAGGTTATCAATTCGAATGTTTATATATTTTTTATTTTTTTATGTATGTTCGGGCATAACTCTGTCACTCTGACTCTGTCGCTTATATATAGACGGATTTGCAAAATTCTTTTTTTGTTCGAAAGGGGTTTATTCCGAAAAGGTCCCATATAAATATTATCAAAATTGGGAGAAAATCAACAAATTCCAAAAAAACTTACTTAGACGACGCGTCGTCTAAGTAATTTTTTTTGGAATTTGTTGATTTTTCAATCACTGGAGGACTTACAATCTCTTTTAAGTGTGTTGCCGTTTCTTAATGGATTTGGATGATAAGGCAACACTAAAAAGCGAAAAATAAAAAGCTTTTTCAAAAAAAAGAAAACCGCCTTCAAAAACTACAAAGTGATAAATAACTTAAGCACAGAACACACATTACTTTACTTTCGGAAGTCGGTGGCAATACAAAACAACAAACACGAAGCCACCGCCACCGACTTCTGAAAGTAAAGTAATGTGTGTTCTGTGCTAAAGTTATTTATCACGTTTTAGTTTTTGAAGGCGGTTTTCTTTTTTTTGAAAAAACTTTTTTTATTTCTAGGGTAGCACTAAGATTAGTGTAAGTTTTTAATTTTACTAACATAGCTTTAAGTAATGAGTAAGAAGCTCGTGGCACAGTGAAAGCCGTACGTATCGACCGGTCATGATGGTTAAGCTACGCTTGCCGCGGTCGCTCTGTGGATGGGTGACCATCCATTTCATACCGAGTTCCCTCCGTGCCTCAGAAAGCACGTAAAGCCGTTGGTCCCGGCTCGGATTCGTAGATCTTTGACAGGTAAACAAAAACTAGAAAATCTGACAACCACTCTTGTCAAGGGGTGTCGGGTATCCGGTATCGGTACTGTAGTGGTTTTCTGTTACAATCTCCCTCGGTGAACACCTAGGTGAAGTGAGTTGTCATCCGTTGCAAAGCTAGGGATTGACAAAGGAGACGGACGGATGACAGCTCACTTCACCTTGGTGTTCACCGAGGGAGATTGTAACAGAATAGATATACTGGTATCCAGCTGCATACGGTGAGGCTGGAAGCCGATCCCAAAATAGTTGGGAAAAGCTTTTTACAAAAAAGACAACCGTCTTCAAAAACTAAAAAGTGAAAAATAACTTTAGCACAGAACACACATTTACTTTAGTTTCGAAATTCAGTGGCTTTGTTCTGTTTGTTGTTTTGTATTGCCACAGACTTCCTAGAGTATTCTATATATGACAGAGTTATGCCCGAACATACATTAAAAAAAAATAAAAAAAAAAAACATTCGAATAGGGTATTACACCCATTTTTGAAAAGTGTTTCAATAAAATTCTGTAGTGCTAATATGCCACCAAAAAAAATACAAAAATTTTATTCAATCGATAAGTGCGATAAAAATGCATGTACATTTTAAATTTTCAAATTTCGCACGTAATTTGACGAAAACACCTCTTACTGGACGCCATATTGCACAGCGTAAATGACGTCAGTTCGTTTTGTATCAAATGCGCTCATATTAAATATGATAATTGTATAACCGACTTCAAAAAGGAGGACGTTATCAATAGGGTATTTTACTCTATACGAGAAAAAATCTATAAATATGTTATTGAGACAGTTTAGGCATAAAGCAGTCGGAAAATGTAAGTTTTAGTTCATAAAATAACAAAACCAATTTTTAAATTCAATTCAAAGTTTTCAGTATTTTTAATCTGTTATAAAACACCTTGAAATAGTAGCGGCCATGTTATTACGTCGATTAGCACGCACGGTTTTTGAAATCTAAAAATAATTAAAAGCATATTTTGTAATAAGTGTATTAATGAAAAAAATACGTTGGTTACAAAAATAATAAAAGTACAAAGCCTATATTCCGCCAATCGGTTGACTGACAGTTGGCATTTTTTTGTTTACACAGCCGTACGACGTAATAACATGGCCGCTACTATTTCAAGGTGTTTTATAACAGATTAAAAATACTGAAAACTTTGAATTGAATTTAAAAATTGGTTTTGTTATTTTATGAACTAAAACTTACATTTTCCGACTGCTTTATGCCTAAACTGTCTCAATAACATATTTATAGATTTTTTCTCGTATAGAGTAAAATACCCTATTGATAACGTCCTCCTTTTTGAAGTCGGTTAAAAAATTGCAAAGAGTTTCAACTAGTGTCAATAAAATTTCATATTGTCACAAATAAAACCTACAGAGTCAATACAGTAGCAGCCCTAGTGAGTCTGGCAAGTTTAGGTAATTATTTTTGAAGATGGCAGGAGGTAATTATTTTTGAAGATGGCGGGAGGGGTCCTTCTGTAACCTTTATATTTTGTGGCGGTGACCACTAAACATCAGGGTCTGCGGACCCACCATACCACTGGCCATACCACAGTATGGTGGGTTTAAAAGTATATCACTGAGAAAATCGTTTGGGTTAGGTTAGAACACAGTGACCATCAAAACGCGAAGACGAGTGTGCAAAGTGAGCGGTGTCGCGGTAGCGGCCGCCGAGCGCCAGATCCCCTCTATTGTTGGTGAATCATTTGGGTTAGGTTAGATTAGTGGTATAACTATACCACTAATCTATTATCGATTAGGGGTATGACCAGTGGTATGGTGGTTTCGCAATGACATCAGGTAGGCCTTCAGATAGGAAGAAAATACAAAATACGATAACTAAAAACTAAAAATACGAAAATTTAGAACAGTCCAACAAGCTAGTTGGTTTAAAGGCAAAAATATTCAAGTTTCTACTACACTCACAATATTTTCTTTTATTCCATTTTCTTATTTCGAGCACGTACGTATCCCCGGTACCTACGTACTCATCATTTCAGCCGAAAGACGTCCACTGCTGGACATAGGCCTCCCCAAGGGGGGGTTTTGCCATAATCGCCACGCTTGGAAGGCGGGTTGGCGATCGCAGTATGGTTGTTACAAAGGCACAGAGAACGCTGCTGCCCATACTCTGGTGATTCCCTTAGTCGCCTCTTACGACACCCACAGGAACATATGGGATGGTGCTATTCTTTACGTCCGACACCACATGGACCTACGTACTAAAGATAAAATAATAAAATATTAGAGTTCGACCGTACTATTTAGAGATAGATCATGGAATCTTCAAGAACACTTACCCTGGGAGACAACGAAGGCCTGGCCCCCTCCAGTACAGCCTCCTTCACAGCCTCGTGACCCTCGAACGGCTGGCGGACAGTCACTATCTCGTACAACAGCATGCCGTACGAGAAACAGTCCACCTGAGATAACACCACATAACACGTTGAATCCCCAAAGATGTCAGCAGAGGGACATATGAAATGAAATTATTTATTTTGCTAGAATATAGGTATACAATGTGGTGGTGAAATTAATCAAGACTCACTATAAACATAGATTGACAGTTAGTTTGAGCCAGTTTTTTGTATGTGCAGTAACCAAAAGAGATAAGCATCCAGGGCCTAAGTCTGCTATTACAATAGTGTCAGAATGGTCTATCATTGATTTCACAAGACTCAAGAAGAAGATAGGAGATAGAAGATAGGAGAAGGAGATAGGAGTAGGAGAAGATTTTGATTGTTGATTTTGACAAGTTTGGTAATCTACTAATATAATAGGGTCATTATGACTTTCCAATGGTCAACCACTGACACGCCATTGAAAGAAATGATATAGAATGGTATTTCCTTACAAAATGACTACTGAATGACTGACTTAGGCGGTAATCAGCTAAAATTTTGACAGTTCCTTTGATCAGTGACCTACCATTAGAACGTCATTGTGCAGTCATTGCTTTTAATTCGACCGACCAATGATCCACCATTATGAATTTAACAGATTACGAACTTTTAGCAAAATGACAATGGGATCGTATTGCAATGACGAAATTATAAAAATAGTAGACTTGGCCCCCTGGACGTCGGATATAGTTGAGGTTTACTGAGAAACCGATGGATGTTTTCGAATTAAATTAAAGAATCATGGCGAGATCCATACATTCATTTGTATGAAAAATAAAAATCTTTTAGAGAGTTCAAAATATTTTTCAATGTGGAGAATACATTACCAGGAGTATATTAATATACTTAACATATTTTTAAACGCCCGCATAATAAAAAAATTTCGAAATGAAAATAACACTTTTTCTCGTTTTATTTTGTTGACCATTTAGCGTTTATATAAAAAAAAGAAAGTGACAAGTGACGGGGATCTATCAAATTGGCAGATAAGTTATGAGACAAGTGTGTGGAAAAAAATAATAATTATTTGTGACTTTATCCATACCTTATACTTTATTATTAATATTATAAATGCGAAAGTAACTCTGTCTGTTACGCTTTCACGATGAAACGGCTGGACCGATTTTAATGAAATTTGGTATGAAAGTAGCTTCAACCTTGGGAAAGGACATAGACTACTTTTTTACATCCGCGATAACCGACATTCACGCGGACGAAGTCGCGGGCAAAAGCTAGTTTCCCATAAAACGATGCAATTTCAGAGCAAGAACTGCGAAACCGAGCTGTCAGTGTGACTGTTACTGTCAGTCGCCGTTTCGTTATGAAATAATGACCTTTTCGTTAAAACTATTCACCTTTAACATCCATTTTTATTGCGGTGTTTTAAAAATATGGTGAATGCCTGAAGATACACTTTAGGTAACCAAGAGTATAAGAATTAGAATTTCAACTTCTTTAAACATCTTTATTTTTTTGAACAAATCCTGTCGTGATCCTTCAATCGACAACACGGTTGTCGCAGTGGTTGAGCGATTAACTGCTGCGCAGCGTGTTGAGGGTTCATTTGTGTAATGAGAAAGAAAGAAAGAAAGAAAGAAAAAGCATTTATTGGCCCGCACAGGACAAAACACACAAATAATAATAAGGTTGAAATAAAAAAAAATATTGTAAAAAAAAAAGAAAAAAAATAATAAGAAACGGAATCGGTCCTGTACGATGCCAAAAGGCCCCTATCTCAGCATGGTGCTGTAACATTTAAAAACGTCACAGCGCTGATATGAGCACTAAAACTGCAATGTGTTATGAGCACTTGTGTTTGCCTTGTTTATCTATATACGTATCTATTTATGTATTTGTGTGTGTATATCAGCTGTCTGACACAGGGTCTCCCTAGTTTGGGGTCAGATGGCCGTGTGTGAAATGTACCCACATATTAGGTATTATTATTATTATTCCGTGGATCTGACTAACCTTCTCATTATACTCTTCTTCACCATTATACCTCATGATCTCGGGTGCCATGAATCCTTCAGTGCCGCCAAAGCCTTTGGTTCCTGACGGAGGTGCTAGACGACTTATACCTAAAAAATATATATATTTGGGTAGTAGTAGTACTTAATTTTAGCGTTTTAAATTTTTAATATACTGAAAATAATAGATTTTTGTTGCTTCCTAAGTTTATTTGAAGCCTTTGAAGCCTTTTGGAATGGGCCACTAGAATCAACTTTATATTTTTTTATTATGACGTTCTAAAGTGCCTTTTTAATGGTCTAATTGAAATAAATGATTTGACTTTGACTTTATCTTGGACATCACTGACATCGGTGAAAGTTTCTAAGGCGTTGTCCTAGGTCAGCGACTGAACGCGACACGACGCGACTCGACGCGCACCTATCAATATCCAATTTTCAAAAACCTATTTCTATTGAGGAGAGGTTGTTATTGACTTTACTAAAAACACTGGTACTTATAATAGTAAATATTTAATTATTAATGAACTATTGTGTCGCGTCTCGCAAAAAACAAATCCGCACTTGCCGCGTTGGGTCGCATTATGGCGACTACGTAGGCCACAAGTACTGACAACGACTATTTGACATTTACGCGTCGCGTCGCATTATCGCCTAGGTGAACAAACCTAGGACAACGGGTTAGACTAATTACGAGTAATATAAGTCGCCAATCCGCCATGAGATCAATGCTTGTGCCTTTATAAATAAATAGATAAATAAATAAGAATAAACTATGTTGGGGTCGGCTTCCAGTCTAACCGGATGCAGCTGAATACCAGTGTTTTATATGGATCGACTGCCTACACAACTACGCTGTTTGAGTTGGCTCCATAACGAAAGTTATTCAGGTTCGTGGTCTGAGTCACGCCTTAAAAATTAGCTCATGAATTCCATTTCACCCTGTACAAATGACATACTGACCGTAATCTCCTAACTTGACGTGAACGTTGAGCGGCGCTCCACTCAGTTCTTCTCCTGGCCGAGGCATCTTCCATACCAACACGTTCTCTGACTGAAGAAAAAACGAAAAGGAAATTGACAACATTTCAAAACTGACGCGATCATAAAACAAAAATACCATTTCTTTATTTTCGTATCGTGAGTCCAAATATATATTTTTTTATTCTTCACTTCTGAGAAAAATAAATAAAATAAAAAAACATGTGATGATGTCACATATACGGTGGAAAGAGGTTACCTTTGCATAAGCATTGCAATGGTTTAGAATTAGATGAAAACATTAACGTCAAATAAGACATGTCAATGTCACATAATTGTATGAAGTGTAATAATCAAGAAGCTTATAGATAAAAGTGGAGGCAACACTCTAAATACCTAAGTGAAGCCAACTGTGGGCATATGCTCTCTTTCTGAATGCATACATAAGATAAAGAAAACACATATCACTGTCTCGTTCTTATGTATGCATTCAGAAAGAGAGCATCAGCCCACAGTTGGTTTCAAGCTTTTGTTCTAAGTGTTGGCTCCATTTATACCTATATCTTCATGGTAATAATAGTGTTAATAGTTTTTTTGACGGGTCACAGTAAAGCAAAGGATAAACGCTATTCCACCGTAAGAATGACGTCATTTGGCACTTACGTCTTTTTAGAATATACCTAATTTCAAAGTTGAAATTATGAATGAAAAGTACACCATTTCTAAAAACGCAAAAATACGGGTGTTCTAGATTTGTATTTACTTTTATATAACGTATTAATACATGCAGGTTAAAAATTTGAAATGTTGTCAATTAACAAAGTTCTCGTTGACATTTAAAGCGTTGTTCTGATAGATGGCGACTACGCGATCATCGCGCGTGTAAGCGATACAGTCATTGTGTTGTCGCACAATAGCAATAAAAAGTTAAAAAAAAAACCGCCTAAATAATTAAAAAGTGATAAATAACCTAAGCACAGAACAGGCTATATGCGGACCTTGTAGAAACTAGAACTAATTTCCATGCATTCAAGCGTTTTTGCCATATCTATCATTGGAATCAAATGTAACAGCTTACATTTTAGGACCCACTAAATAATGTTAATTATAATTCTTCTAATCACACATCAATCTTCTTACGAAATATGTAAAAAGCAGATTACACTCTTCTTAACCAACAAAAATTACAACAAAACTGAATATTTGCTTTCTTCACTATAGTAGCGTTTTTCATCCGACACTCTGTATCTAAACTCAACACTACTATTTCACCTCCGTTTACACCGATATCCGTGGTTTACACACTCACCACACTGAATCACTGAACATATAAAACACGCACACATACAACACTCACACTCACAGGTACACGCATATAACAGAACAAACACACACACACACACACACACACACACACACACACACACACACACACACACACACACACACACACACAATGGGAATCTGGATGGCGTTCCTTTATGCAGGTTACCAGGTTACAGGTTGTGTAACCAAGCTAGGACGCCAGAGCCATTCTTGAATTTGTTATTTGTTAAAACTATTTGTTGTAACTGTAGCACACTGTACCACAATTTGCAAATAAATAAAAACTATTATTATTGTTAATCCGTGGTGCTTGTCCACTGGGCCTCCCCCAGTGTTGTAAACGTCCCTTTGGTCCTAATGGCCTAGATTTGTTCTGTCTCCTGCTTGGTTTGGAGGGAAGTGGAAAATATGTTTTTCTTACTCCTCCGCTGTTCTTTTCTGATTAACTTCGCTGCGGGATCCAAGACAGTTGTAATGTTTCTCCGGGACTCGTCGAGCTTTAGTGTCTCGACGCTTTACTAGTGGTCACCACTGTTGATTCTAGCTTTTAGAAGTGGCTTGGGAATAGTGTGGCGGGATTATCCCATTTTGAAATACCTTGAGGTCCCTGTAGACGACTCTCCTGGCGTGAAGGTATTCCAGTGCTCGCGCCACCTGTAGCGCTAGGGCTCTCGCCAGTCGGGCGCTGCAGCGAGAGCCGCACTCGCGGTAGCTACGCAGTACCACGTCTAGCGCGCCCTACAGGTGGAAATAGAGCACATTAAGCTATGATTTATAAAGACTGTATTTATGCAAATAACACCAAATGGTGTTAGATTTTTCGGTAAATGCGGTAAATCATTCATATTAAGAGCGCCCATCCCGTCATATTTCCCATACAAACGCTCGAACGCCATTACGGCGTTATAACAAATTATTTCCTAAATATTTTTAACACCCAGGTATCTTGTGGTTAAAATCTAGGTTTGTATGAAGCCAAAAATAAACTTTATGAGAAACTAATTTAGTAAACACGTCCGAAAATCAGCTTTTTTGCACAATTTTATCTGAACTTTGGCCGTTCATAATGCACTCATACATTGAAAAAGTAAAAACAGCTTAATACAAACCTTGCACGTGTAATGGTGATTCTAAATTACAAACATTATTACCAAAAACCTGTAAGGCTTTTTCAAAAGCACGTACTATGTCCTGGAACAAGTTTTGTGAAATTTCCGCGAGCCAATTTTCCTGTGATGTTATTGCGTTCTCACTCACTCGTTTCTTTTCGAGCTTTGCGTTGGTTGAAACAAAAAAAAATTCAATCACGCTCGCGTTGAAGTTCGTCCGATGGGGAAGGGCGCTCTTAACAAGAAATAGGAACGGACCCAATGTTAAGCCCTGTGGCACTCCCATCTTTACTTTCAAGCCGAATGAATTTACACCGTTTATTTTAACTTACTGCAGTCTAGTCATTGAAATATGATTTTACTAAGCAAAGCGTTAGTTTACTAACTCCGTAATGCTCAGGTTTTAAAAGCAGTGTTTCGATATCGACGCAATCAAATGCTTTTAAGAGCTCACAAAAAATGCCAATGGCATCTTATGTTTTGGTACAGTAAGGAATGCGAACCTTATATTGATGCAAATAAAGTTTACAATCGGACTGAAACGCTTAACTCCTTGTTCTAGACGTTAGATATGGCAACGACTCGGCCTATGGAGGGTAGAAGTAAGGGTGGCGCTAGAATCGCAACCGGGTAAATTTTTTCTCTTCTTTTAATTTAATGCTGCATACTTCAATCCGTCAACAACTGCGCCATTTTGGCGGGTTTTGGAACTGTTACTTGCTGCTTAGAGCTGGACACTTTTTCAACTTTCCTACCATATGAGATAGTGCTACCCACAGATATAGACATACCCTAGATAACGCAAGTATCACGATCTGTATGAAAACCAAGCGTGCCATTTTTTGACTACCTATTATGACGTCACAATGTTTTGTTTTTCTTAAATCTGGTATTACCAGGTATTAGTGGTATTACTGAGGGTATTAGATTAAAAATAATTGTTTTTTTTTTTAAATTAATTACGCATAATATTAATCACAAAATGACTTACCGATGGAAGGAAACGTTTTCTTTATTTTTTTACTTACGATTTTTGGCACGAAACTAGGCACGCGATGTAGTTGCTCTTGCGTTATCTAGGTCTATCTATATCTGTGGTTCATACTCTCTATGTATACTCACAGCGGGTGCCAGCGCCAGTAGCAGCGCTAGGGGAGCCGCGCAGACGGCCAGCAGGGGCACCACGTGCTGGTGCTTGAGCTGGCTCAGGATCGACAGCTCCTGGCGTAGACCACAGTACGCGCGACACGCCGCCGCTGTCGGCTCGCGCTCCCAGCGAGACAGGGCAGCCTGGGGAAGGTGGAAGACACACCACAAATGGATCCATCACAAACTAAATTTGGCTGTAACTCATCAGGGCCTGTAGATCAAATTGTATGGACTTTACGTTTGCTTACCAGATGTCACGTGATCCAAATATGTCACCACCATGTCAACCTTTAGATGCCCACTGCTGGGCATAGGTCTCTCCCAAGGAGGGAGTTCGGCCGTAATCGCCATGCTTGACCGATGCATGTTGGCGATCGCAGTAGGTGTTATGGTGTTCAGAAGGACGCTGCTGCAATTTGACTTTTCCGTTGGCGTTAACGCTAACAGAAAAGGGATTTTGTCTATTTTTTCGAACATTGCGTCGGATGGAACAAAGATTTTTCGATCACACTCGTGTTGAAGTTCGGGCGACGAGGAAGGGCACTCTTAAGTGATGATGCGGCGTAAGGTAGAGCTCGCTTGTCTAGGTATCAAAGGCTATTTGGGACCAGTCTTTGTCAAAACGTCTAGATTATCCAGCCCCGGATCTACGATTTTTTCGAACCGGGGCAAAACCTTGATATTGGCGCCCTCCCCCCCCCCCCCTTTTACACCCCCTCCCTTCAGTATTTAAGAAAAACCGTTAATACTAAACAGCCAATGAGTAGCATTTTTGTGACCATTTGTTAATAATCCTTTAATAAATTTAAACTTTTTATTATCTAATAACTAATAACTTTCATGACATAAAACAGAATCAAAAAAATATATACTACTAACTTAATATATACTATTAACTAAAGACTACAAACTTTAGACGGCGTGCTTTCTTTTCTGCGAAAGAATCTATTATCTCCTCAAAGTTCGTTGCATAGGCAGTTTTGTTTTCAATGGCCAGGATCGCGAGGCCAGATAAACGATCCTGACTCATTGTAGAACGTAGATACGTTTTAATTATTTTTAGTTTGCTGAAGCTTCGCTCACCGCTTGCAGATGTTGTTGGTAATGTGCAATAAATTCTTAAAGCTATACCAACATTGGGAAACGCTTCTTGCAACTCATGCTTGTACAGATGTTGTAACAGGTCGAAGGCACTTGATTTTTCATTAATTTCATGTACTAGCTCTTTAAATACGGCAAGTTCCTGGCAAAAACCAACTGCATTCAAGTCTTTTGAATATTTTAAAGCTAGATCGGCTCCATTTTTTTGCAGATCTTCAGTCGACATATTTAAAAAGGCTTGGCCACTTAGGAAGGCGAATTTTTCATGTAGACTCTTTGCACTCTCTACTCTTATCTCAATTTCTGTTAAAATTTTGTCAAACACTACTTTTATGTCTTTGGAAAATAGCCTAGGCGGATCTAGCATACTTGTTTCGTCTTCACCGATTTCGTCGTGTTGCTTTTTCTTTTTGGAAATTCGTTTGTTTTTAAGAACCGGCTCAATTTCCAACTTTTCTGATACAGGTGTAGCTTCTTTGATCTAATATTCTACCGGTTTTTCTCTCATTTCTTGCAAGATCTTACCAAGGCCTTGCATTAGCGCCACAGAACGCGAAATGATAATATCCTCTTTTTGTATTTCAACGTTCACTATTATCCCAAATTGTCAAGTTGAGGATAAATTTAAAAACCATTACCGCATGTAGCAAATGACCAGCTTCGTACTTAGATTCTGCGGCTAGAGAGGATTCTTCAATTTCTTCCAGAGCTTTGACAACTTCCGGTAAATTATTTAATAGAGCAGTAACAGCTTGATGTTTAGCCGACCATCTAGTTTGACTACTTCCTTTTAAGTTGGTTTTTGTACACTGTTGCATTATTTTCCACCGCGTGGTGGATCCGACAAAGAAACAATAAAGTTTTTGTACAAGCCCAAATAGGCTAACTGCTTGTGGGCATGTTGAAGCTGCATGCACGCCAACAAGATTTATAGAGTGCGCTAGACACGGTACAAACTCTGCCAGCTCGTTCATTTGCATAACTCTGGATTGGACTCCTTTGTATATGCCGGCCATATTAGATCCGTTGTCGTAAGATTGTCCACGACATTTTTGCACATCCAAACCATCAGCTTCTAGTTTTTCTAGAATACGCTATGTGGTATATTCTCCAGTCTTCCCGTCAACTTCAATAAAATCAATAAAACTTTCCTTTATTTCACAACCAGTTTCTGTTATTTTGATGTATCGAATCACCTGGCTCATTTGCTCTGTGTGAGATATATCTGGAGTGCAGTCAAACATGATTGTGAAATAGTTGGTGTCCTTGATCTCATTGAAAATTGTATTTCGAACTTTGTTTGCCATTATATCGATGATTTCATTTTGTATCGTTTTTGACAAATAGGACACATATCCTTTTTTTAAGTGGTCCAATTGATACTTGAGAGTAGGATCATATTTAGCGAGCAGACTTATCAAATTAAGAAAATTTCCTTGATTAGGCTGAGGACCATTTTCAGCGAGATCACTCGGTGTTTCTTTAGAACCTCTAAAAGAAAGACAGTTTGTGGCAAGATACATGACAGCGTCCATTATTACATGTAGAATATGTCTGTCGAGTGTCATCTTCCTGTTGAGATAATACGGACGGTGAAGACTGTTCACCATCACCTATGCTTTGACGTTTTGACTGATCAGTTGAATTAACTTGAGTGTCCAAAATGCAAGAATAGTTCTAAATTCCTGACGTTGTATCAGAAGTATGAGTGGAACTTGACGATCCGCCTGCATCGAGAAGCCACTTTCTCATCTTAGAAGCCGAATTCATTGCATCTTCAATTTTATCTTTTGCCCTTTTTCTGTTTTCAGCCCCAGAAAGTTTTTTTCTTGGTGCGCTCATCGCTTGGTTTTTCCAACCTAAAAATATAAATAAATATGTAGGTATCTATAGTTTGATGAAAGCTGAATTACAAGCTCACTGAACGTGGGCTTGATTGCAAAGTTTATTAATTATAGGTACTTCTCGTTACCTCTTCCTGAAGAGTTTATTTATTGTATTGTAGAGTTTACTTATAACTACAATACTAAAAAACCCAGTAAATTAAAATATCCCACTAACTGGTTTCTATAATCTATAGTCATAAAACTTACATAAAAAACGTAGAATTTATTGAATTACAAATTTCAATGTAATAGTGTTATGTTCAGAGGTCGGAATATGTAAACTAATAAAAAGCACGCATAAAAAAGATACCTCTAATAGCTATGTAATTATTTCTTACCTGTAATTCTTGAAAATTGTTGATTTCCACTACGATAATATATGATTTCACTAATAAATTACTTATTATATTAACGCTGATTACTCGCAAACGCAATCAACTTCTTAAACAAACAGTGTTGTCACTTGACGTTCGACTGTTTGAATTTGCTCGGCTCGTATAGATGTGACGGGGAATTCCCCTGGCAGAAAGATCACGGACACTACGCACGCGTTCAAAAATTTACTAGATCTGTTAAGATGCGTTCATGAATCACTTAGGTATGTGTTTAAAAACGAACTGGGCGTATGGAAAAGTTTGTTTGTCAAACATATTATATTAAGATTCGATTACTTGCTACACACCTATGAGATTGTAGGAAAAGAGGCTTTATTTGTTCTATATTTCGAATTCTTTTCTCAAGGATTTGGCGCCCCTATGAAGCTGCCGCCCGGGGCAAGTGCCCCGGTTTGCCCCCCCTTAGATCCGGGGCTGAGATTATCCCACCATCTCCACTTCGGCCTGCCGCCGCGATGTACCTTACCATGTAAAGGGACCCATTAGGTCTTGCGTAGGGCCCAGTGATCTTCTAAATTTCAATTGTTTGAATTCGATCAGCTCTGTAGGGTAAAAGCCTTCTCCATTTTTGTCCATGGTTTTCTATCTTTTGCCTTTGAAGCCCTGCCTATATCTTGCTTTGCCTAAACATATAAATTTTCTCGAGCAGTGTTCAGAGTTTCTTTGCACGATAGAATCCGAAACAAGAAAATTCGCCGAAGAACCATGATCACCGACATAGCTCTCAGAATATGCAAATTGAACTGGCAATGGTTAGGCCACATCGCTCGAAGAACCGATAACCGATGGGGAAGATAGGTTCTCTCCTGGCGACCACTGCCCGGAAGACTCCGCGTTGGTAGGCCTCCCACCAGATGGACCGACGACATCGTCAAGGTCGCGGGTAACCGGTTGATGCAAGCGGCAGGTTGCAGGACTTGTGGCGTTCTATGGGGGAGGCAGACGTTCAACAGTGGACGTCTGCAGGCTGATGATGATGATGACGACCAATTTCCTCATAGCCAAAATCAAAAATCATCGTAGTGGTGAAAATAAATCATTACTTTTTACACTGGAATGGACTCATTAAGAAGAAGTAGATAGAAATACCTTATAAGCATGATGTGCAGTAGCATCACTGGTCGCAGGCGGCGGGACAGGCTGCAACGCTTTCAAGGCTACGTTGATAGGTTCAGTGGGCCCCGGGGCCCCGGGCGGGGGCCTCCACGTGGCAGACAGGACCGTACCGAAGGCCCCTCGGCCTGCTACAGCGCCCCGAGATATATGCTCCCAGCGGGCACGTTTTGATTCTTCGACATCGAGGAGTAGCTGAAGACAAAAATTTATTAAATTTTTACATAGTTTTTTTATACACGGTGGAATGAGGGCTATCGCGTATGAATTCGCCGCTAGAGGCGCTAGTGTAGCGTGAGGTCTCTGAAACGTCAAATGTCGCTGTTTGTGGTTGGGTTACGCGGGTTTATGCCTATTTAGAGTAACGTTGTGAATATTTTGCAATACCTGAGATTTATTATGGGAAAGACGAGTTACGGGTCAATAAATGTCAGTGCTTTGAGACAGTTTTATCTTTCAGAAACTTAAGTCCTCCTTTTTCTCCGAATAAAACTCCGATTCGTAGACCCTGCGAAACACTATGGCATGCTCGATATTTTCACGGTACGATTTTAAGGTATTTTAATATGATTTCATGCGTTTTCACGATATGTTTTCACGCTCGTAATAACAAATTTTGGGACCGTACTCGACAGTGGCGCCAACTGGTGAGCATAAAAACGGTAGCCCTCATTGGTTTGACCGGCCATGCTGGGGTATCCGGTAACTGCAATGGCTTTTATCTATTTTTTTAATGTTTTGAATTGCTCTTTACCTACATTGTTTTCACTTAGTGAAGCAACAAAAATAATGCAACCAGTATTATGTAAAAACCCTGATTTAAAAGAGTGTCCGTGGAGTTTTTTGCTCGTTCTTCTACCTACATTTTGGAACGAGCAACTGCTTCAACTTTCTGGCTAACTGACCGACTCCTTGACAATTCAAAAGTGCCTGTCACCTGCCTAGCCTTTTCACAATTATTTTTGAGCATGCTTATAGTCTCCACCTTAGGCCGGATCATCACTTAAGATCAGGTGAGTTGCGGTCAAACGCAAGCCTATAACAATATAAAAAAAAAATGCAGCTGAATACCAGTGTTTCACATGGAGCGACTGCATATCTGACCTCCACAACCCAGTTGCTGGGTAACACGATACCTCTTGGTAAGACTGGTTGTCAGAATTTCTGGCTTCTGACTACCCATAACGGCTGTCAAAGATTTCCAAATAACAGTGGGGATCAACGGCTTTACTTGCTCTCGGTATGAAATAGATGGTCACCCATCTACGGACCTACCGCGGCAAGCGTAGCTTAATTATGACCGATCCGACCGTACGCCTTCCACTTAACCACGTGCCCCTTCACAATTCAACATGACTTAATTAAAATATATGAATTGACTTTCACTATGACTTTGACTATGTGACTTTGTCTATGACTATAGCTTTGAATATGGTTTTGGCGTTGACTATGACATTAACTATGACATTGACTATGACATTGACTATAACATTGACTTGACATTGAATATGACATTGACTATGACATTGACTATGACTTTGTCTATGACATTGTCTATGACATTGACTATGACATTGACTATGACATTGACTATGACATTGACTATAACATTGACTATGATATTGACTATGCCATTGACTATGACATTGACTATGGCATTGACTATGACATTGACTATGACATTGACTATGACAATGACTATGACATTGTCTATGACAATAACTATGACATTGACTATGACTATGACATTGACTCACAGTGTCAGGCGCGACCAGTCGCAGCTGCACGAGGCTGTCGCTGTGCAGGGGGCAGTGCAGCCGGCTGCTGCTGCAGGCTGCGAGGATGCACTGCTCCACCGTCCACGCGGTGGCTATGGACCAGTTCGGAGGCTCACTGTTGACTACACCTTCCACGGAGCCGAGGCGAGAAGACGCTGAAAGAATTATTAAATACTAGCTTTTGTCCACGTAATAGGGTATTTTACCAAAAAAATCTAATTAGTCCGTCAGATAGATTTCCAAAAAATATTGGACACGTGTTTTTTTTTTCACGTAAACAAATAATGAAGACAATACTGTGCGTCGAAAATGTGACATCACTATGTCAGTACACTGTTACGGGCGAAGTGACGTCATAAACCCCCACTCATGATCTTTGATGCGTTTTATCTTCGTCAGTTTTTATTGATTTGATAAAAGGCTTATGTTTAACGAACCTCCAGATCTACTAAATAATCACCAATAATAGTAAATAAAATAAAACCAAAAATAACAAATGGTCACCAAAATGGTGTTTCCTAAAGTATTGTAGAAATGTATGAGTTTGACTGTAAAAAGCGATTTGATTCTGGCGGTAGGGGGTCACAGTTTGATTGACGAAGATTTTGGTTATTTTGCACACTAAAATTTGGTGACCATTTAGTACATTTGGTATAATTTAGTATATTTTTTTGGTAAGGGTAAGGGAGCTTAAGATCCTAAAGTATTTTTTGGTGATCATTCGTATCCAATATTTTTCGACAATCTAACTGACGGACTAATTCGTTTTTTTTTTTGGTAAAATACCCTATTGTCAGACGAAGTCGCGGATGAATAAGTAGCATATTTCCTTTAAAGTCGTGTGGTGTCGGCGGCGAATAGCACCATCCCATTTCTATCCGTCGATATCGTAGAAGGCGACAGAGGGATATTGACCAGAGGATGGGCAGCAGCGGCCTTCTGAGTACTATAACACTTATTGCGATCGCCAACATGCATCGGTCAAGCATGGCAATTACGGCTGAACCCCCCCCCCCTCGGCGGAGACCTATGCCCAGCAGTGGGCGTCTAAAGGTTGACATGATGATGATGAGTTAGTCAATTGAGTCGACAAATGACAATCTACAAGTGACGTCATAAGTACAAATTGCCATAAAAATCTATGAGGGAATCGCGTTTTGACAGGTCATGATTAATGGTGTCATCCAGCTAATACTTTTAATGAAAAGTAATAAGTTCAATAACTTAGCTAGTATGGCGACTTTTGCGCCAGAAATTTCTATCATCATAATGGAAAAATGTTGTTATCTTCAGATTGGCTTATTCAATCTTCATTATTCAAAGCTAAGAAGAATCTCCTCAAAATCACCTTATTATTTAAAAAAACCGCATTCATATCGGTCCATCCGTTTAAGAGCTACGATGCCACATATAGACACAAACGTTGAACTTATAGTTGAGCATGATAAAACCAGGGAGAGCCTCTAAGCACCATTCCTGGTTGAATAACTAAAATAATTCTATTAGTTCTTACCACAGATATAGCGAAAACCAAGCGTGCCATTTTTTGGACGTCACAACATAATACGAATGTTTTGTTTTTCCTAAATTTGGTATTCCCAGGTATTACTGAGGGTATTAGATTAAAAATAATGTTTTTTAAATTAATTACGCATAATATTAATCACAAAATGACTTACCGATGGAAGGAAACGTTTACTTTATTTTTTTTCTTACGATTTTATATCGTAAGTTAGGCACGAAAATAGGCACGCGAAGTAGTTGCTCTTGCGTTATCTAGGTCTATCTATATCTGTGCTTCTTACCATTAGACTCTGCGCCGACGCCGCTGTCTCCATCCGAAGCCCTGGACTCTTCAGACAAACGCAAACGCCGCGGTTCCGCTGCACCCAGCTCTAGTCTTCTAAACGCCTGGAAGTTACAAAGATGGTTTTATGGTGGATAACGGGCTGGTGTCCCCAATCCCAAGTCTCAGGCGTTGTCCTAGGTGAGCGACCGAACGCGACACGTACCGACGCGACGTAATGCGACCAATACTTCACGCGACGTGTGTCCTACGTTGTAGGTCGCCATTGTACTTATTTAGAAGGAAATAAGCTTGGAGAGTTTCATCTATCTTATATATAAAAATCTTCTGTGCGTGTGTATGAAAGTGAACTCCTCCTAAATGGCTGGACCGATTTTGATGAAATTTTTCGTGTGTGTTCCAGAGGATTCGAGAATGGTTTAGATTCACAATTGGACCCGGTAGATGGCGCTGCAGTCGAGTTCTAGGATCACTTAGATCTATGTCACCCTGGTACTAGGAGCGCATAGCTTAGTAGTACTTATCTTCTTTATAATAATATAGTTCTTCTAGATAGGTAGGTTGATAGGGTAGGTAGGTAGAGTAAGTAAGTATGTAGGTAGGTAGGTAGGTAAGTCGGGTAGGCTGGACCTGGATTTTTGTACCGAATTTTAAGGCAAGACAACGTCTGCCGGGCCCGCTAGTACTATATAATATTATAAAGCTGAAGAGTTTGTTTGTTTGGTTGAACGCGCTAATCTCAGGATCTACTGGTTTGAATTGAAAAAATATTTTTGTGTTGGATAGTCCATTTATCGAGGAAGGCTATAGGCCCATGCGAAGCTGGGTCGGGTCGCTAGTCATTTATATCCGACTAGCGGGCCTGGCAGACGTTGTCCTGCAACCCGACTATAGCGCCACCTGCCGGGTCCAGTTGTAAATCTAAACCATTCTCGAATCCACTGGAACACACACTAAAAAAATCAATAAAATCTGTCCAGCCGTTTAGGAGCAGTTTACTTTCATACACACGCACAGAAGATTTTTATATATAAGATATTAAATCTACGTTTATTTAAAGAGTATTGTGACTTATTACCAAGCACTTCGATTATTTGTTGCAGCTGTTAAACCTATAATTTAACTATCAATAACCAATTTTCAAAAACCTATTTCTATTGAGGAGAGGTTGTTATTGACTTTACTTTAAGTTACACTGGTACTTATAATAGTAAATATTAAATTTGTGTAATGAGCACTTGTGTTTGCCTTGTGTCTGGTTGTTAATTATCTATATACGTATGTATTTGTGTATGTGTATCAGCTGTTTGACACCCACAGTAGAGGGTCTCCCTAGTATGGGGTCAGATGGACGTGTGTGAAAAAAAAAATGTTGTCTGTAAAGTCGGTTTACGGACGATAGTTTTACGTGATAACGTCATAAAGAAACATAATGGCTAACATATATAACATAAGCAGATAATGGCTTCCGTCTAGGTGGGGGGAGCTTATTGCTTGGGCCGATCAAATTCGTCAAATTAGTTTTTTCTTGAACTTCGCCGTGTTTTTAATTAATACGTTCTGAAATGTCTACAACAATAGGGTATTTTACTCTATACGAGATAAAATCTATAAATATGTTATTGAGACGGTTTAGGCATAAAGCAGTCGGAAAATGTAAGTTTTAGTTCATAAAATAACAAAACAAATTTTTAAATTCAATTCAAAGTTTTCAGTATTTTTAATCTGTTATAAAACACCGTGAAATAGTAGCGGCCATGTTATTGCGTCGTACGGCTGTGTAAACAAAAAATTGCCAACTGTCAGTCAACCGATTGGCGTAATATAGGCTTTGTGCTTTTATTATTTTCGTAACCAACGAAATTTTTTCACTATTACATCTATTACAAAATATACTTTTAATTATTTTTAAATGATATACAATATTATCATATTTAATAAGAGCTCATTTGATACTAAACCAACTGACGTCATTTACGTTGAGCAATATGGCGTCTAGTAAGAGACGTTTTCGTCAAAAAACGCGCGAAATTTGAAAATTTTAAATTTAGATGCATTTTTATGGCACTTATCGATTGAATTAATTTTTTTTTTGTTTTTTTTGGTGACATATTAGCACTACAGAATTTCATTAAAACACTTTTCAAAAATGGGTGTAATACCCTATTGTATGAACATTTCAGATCAACTTAAATTGACAGCTCTTATTAATTTCTATCTCTTTCTTGTTTTATTGGAGAGAAAGTGATATGAATAGCTTAAAATAAGTTTAGCATAAATAACAGAATTGGCACCATTAGCAGACTTAGGCCCCAGGTGGACTGCCTACCTGAGCCAGCTGGTGTTCCTGCTCCAGATGCTGTGCTTGAGAACCAGCGTGGCGGAGACACTCAGGACATGGAACTACTCGCGTGATGAGGCATCGACCCTCGGACGTGTGGACAAAGCGAGTACCTGTAAAGAACGTCCGCTTACAATCTGACGAGAAGAAACGGGCAGATTATAAACTATCGAGTTTTTATACGTTATTTGTGTGAACACCGTTTCGTAAGTGACATTTGGTGTCCCCTTGTTTCGCAGACAGGAATTTCATAGAATTTCGTTTCCCAGAAAATGTTTCATATAATATTTGGTTCTTGTATTTTTATTTCGACTATTATTGTTTCAAAGACTTGTCTTATTACTTGTATGAAACATATTTCACAGAAACAATTCAATGAATTTTTAATCAAATCTTTTTGTTTAACAAACTTATCAAACAGTAGAATTACTTTTGAACAAATATTGTTTGTTCGGTGTATTTTTCCATGGAATTTATTTCAACAAAATGTATATAAATAGACAATAACAAAAATATTGTCATAAAAGTCAATATATTGTGTTACAAAAATGGTTTTAACGCCCCGGTGGTGAGCGTGAATACCATTTGCGACGATAAGCTCGCGTGGGACCGCCGGAGCCGTGACAGAAACCATGCCTGCTGCATGTTGCATGCTCGCTTGCATGATGCATGCTTGCTTGCATGCTGCATGGTTGCTTGCACGCACGCGCAGTAGGTTTGGTTAGAACTGAGACTAGTAATACATTTTATATTAAATAAACAATATAAGTATAAAGAATATTTGATTTGTTATTCTATGATATGATTATTCTAACATTAAACTTTATGTGAAACAAAAATCAATGATTTAAAAATCTTCAAAGTAAGTATTCTGCGTATTGGATTATTCTATGAAACGAAATTATAAGAAAAAAATTATGTGAAACTGAAGTGTATGTATGCTCCCTAACAGTGCATAACGTAGTGAGTATGGTCCTTTAGAAAATAAGTATCATTTTAAGCTAAGTAAGCAGTTTACTTCAATGCGCATTGTAAATCATATTCCCATATAGCAATTATTAAAATACGTTCAATCAAGTCGGTTGTCTGATTTAACACACCTTCGAACCCCCAACATTTCAAAACGAAATTCTATAAAACTATTAGCTATAAAACAACGTACAACCATAACGTAAACAGAGTGACATTGACATGATAATACTTTTTGTCTGTGCATCAAAATTATATTTTTTAGCTTCCGTAGCAGCTTTTGTAATTCCGGAATAGTTCCGGTAGTTCCGGTTTTGTAGTCCGGTATAATGATTAAACGTCCGGTATTATGATTCATTTTTGATAATATGTTACAACAAAACACTCGTGACGCAACTTCTATAAAATAGTAATTTACCCGCGTTAATAGTGTGTGTTTTTTTGTGTGTGTAGTGTGTGTGTAGTGTGTGTGTTTTGTTAGTGTTTGCGTGTTGTGTTGTGTGTGAGTTCGGTGGCGCCCTCTGAGACAAACGGAGCGTAAGCAATCCTATTATATCAATAGGTGATACTAATTGTGCTTGTGGTATAAAATTAAGACAAAAAAAGTCTATAATAGCATTTGTAAACTTTTTTAGTTCAAAAATAGACTCTAATCAATTACTTTTAAGTTCTGCATTTGACCTAAGCCTATTCACAATTTTTCGCAAATTGACAGTTGAAATGCACTTACCTAATGAAGGGTACCAATCTTCTAGTAGTAAGTCGACGTGATCTGACACAAGTGCCAAGACTTTTGCTAACGTCTCCGGGTTTGGTTCCAAGCTGATGCTCTGTTGAAAAAGTTAAAGTTAAATTATTTATTTCAATAAGACTAATTAAAGGTACTTTTGAACGCCAAAATTTACAAGAATACAACAATTTTATTTAGTTGCCCCTTCCGAAAGGTCATTCCGTATGGAGAGGAATTCCATACTTTGTTTTTTTTTATAGGGGTGGGGGGGTACTACTGCTCACAATGTAGAACTCCTCGGATTACGACCTTGATTTTTTTTTTTAATTTGGGAAAATCTTATGCCTTATTTCAGGGCTTTCATATTAAAAATTGTTTTTATTTATGAGTGTTTTCAGTCCCAGAAAAATGTCTGGTAAATTAAAAGTAAGTCTGTTTAAAATGCAGTTTCATTTTAAGTAACGTTGCTTCCACACTAGGAATTTCTCCTGTATCGGGGAAGCGTTTACAAACATGTAAACTCACTTACACAAACCGCCAGACCTGGAACTATTGGAGAGTTCTACAAAAAAGGAATACAATGTTGTCAGTTGTCAATGTAAGTATATGTCATTGTCAGTTTGTAAAGGGTTCCGTTTTTCCTTTGGAGGTACGGAACCATAAAAATGAGTAAAATGTATGTAATTATGTGCGATTTTTTTTAAAGTTTTTTTACCTCTTGATAATATTGTACGTGAAAATTTTACAACTATTTCTGGTTCCTTATTATTAATTTTTAAACCTACATAGCAGGAAAATAATTGTTATTCGAATAAATTTTACCCAGCTCTGCATAGCTCAACGCTGTTGAGGAGTGTACATTGAATGTGGTATCTTATGAATGTTGTGTTCTGCGAATGTGGTTTTGAGATTATGATATTTTGAGAATATGATGTTTTGAGAATATGATGTGTTGATAATATGATTTTCTGATAATATGATGATTTGCGATTATGATATTTTAGGAACATGATATTCAGAGACTGAGCGATTATAATTGTTTCGAATTGTTCTCTCTGCTAATGGCTGTTGACATGTAATGACGTATCTGTGCTCTCATGGATTAAATCAACTATAATCTTAGTATTTGGTTTTCTTTTCACGATAAATCCATTTGGAACAACTACTGGATTTGGAGCAGGTCATGCAAGTGCTAGAACCGGAAGCAACCACCTACAGGTCATACAAATATTGCTTCTGTTTCGTGTTTTACCTGATATCCAGATATGGGCAGTCCATCATCTCTTCTGATGACGCACACCTGTGCTGGTAGGAGTATCTCCACACAGGCTGAGGACTGCACGTCCAGTTCGCACCATGCACCTTCCTGACGGACCCTAAACCTGGAGGTGGACAAGAAGATGTCTTGTCAAGAAGTCTGATGCAGCTGGTGGCAGCGTAGACATTTCTTGTTTTGTTATAATTAAAATAATAATAATAAGTTCTCGAAAATGGCAATATCACGTTGTATTGGGATCGATCTATCATCACTGACAGGACTATTGTTGCCAATAAGCCTGACATAGTGGTGATAGATCGATTAGAGCGGCGCGCAATGATTGTCGATATAGCGGTTCCGCATGACGAGAACCTCGTGAAAACTGAGAAAGAAAAACAAATAAAGTATCTAGACTTGGCTCGCGAGGTTGTCGACATGTGGGATGTGAATACAGCAATCATTGTGCCGGTAGTCGTTACGGCCAATGGATTAATTTCCAAGAGCCTCGACCAACATCTGAGGAGGCTCTCGTTGGGCAGCTGGATCAAGGGCTTGATTCAGAAAGCGGTACTCCTGGACACAGCGCGTATTGTTAGGAGATTTCTCTCTCAGGAGCCCTGACCACCGGTAGTTCGGACCCTATTCCCGATACCGGTGGGCTACTATTTTTTATATTTTTAAATGTTTTTATTTTTTGTTTACTAATATTTAAAAATGTAATAGAATATGTGTATAAAATGAATAAATGTGAATAATAATAATCATTTATTTGCCAGAATGTAGGTGTACAAAGTATGATGATAAACATAGATAAATGTGGCCCATTTACATTCTACCAATACATGTGGTGTGCAAATATTTAATGTCACAATACAATAAATTATTAGAAATGTCTGATTTTATCTAATAATTAGAATGTTAAAATTAAAATTAAAAAAAATGAAATTGTTAAAATGTCAGAATAATAGTAAATAAAATAAATTATGTCAATTAAAATAGAAAAAAAAATACATGCATATAAACCAGAATGACCAAAACATTACTTTTGTACATCGTTAAATGACATAAATTCATTAGTGCTGTAAAAACACTTTTCTTTAAGCCAATGGTTCATTGTTTTTTAAACATAGGCAACGGTAATTCTTTAAAGGCTTTTGGTAATTTATTGTAGACCTTAATAGCCATTATAAATGATTTTTTTTTTATACATCGAGCTTGCAATGTGGCAAGCAAAGCCTATGTTTATCTCTAGGGGCAACATTACTTTCAGTTACGTCTTTATGCCTTATAACATTTTCGGGATGTTGTCGTACAAACAAGCATAATTCTTTAACATACATACATGCTAATGGTAAAATGTTGTACTTTTTAAACAGTGGCTGTATTTATTGTTGTATTTATTATATCAACAAAAAAAAACTGGCCAAGTGCGAGTCGGACACGCGCACGAAGGGTTCCGTACCATTATCTATATAACAACATAAAACGGCAAAAAAACACGTTTGTTACCCCTTAAATATTTATTTTATTCTGTTTTTGGTATTTCAAAGAATACATCTACTTACCAAGTTTCAACAGTATAGTTCTTATAGTTTCGGAAAAAAGTGGCTGTGACATACGGACGGACAGACAGACAGACATGACAAATCCATAATATCCCGAACTGCACTATCAGTGAGTGTATCCAAGCAAGTGACAGGCAGGCCGACATGCAGATATTATAGCGCTGCGCCTGCGCCGGGTGGCGGGCGTGGGCAGACCTCCGAGTTATTGCTTGTTCCACTGCCTGTTACCGTTATCTTATAGCCCTTTATTATAAAGGAGAGAAGGTTGGGTTGGGAATTGCGTGATTTCAAAGTCAAAATCAAATCATTTATTTCAATTAGATTAAACGGCACTTTTGAATGGCATATTGTAAAATTTGAATCTAGTTGCCCATTCCAAATGGTAGTTTCGTATGGAGAAGAATGGTCAAGAAACTCCATACATACTCTTTTAAAAAAAGGGTGTTTACAATATTTTCATTTATTTGTTGTTATAGTGGCAACAGAAATACATCATCTGTAAAAAAAAAAACAACTGTCTAGCTATTACAGAGAGACAGCCTGGTGACAGACAGCCAGATGGACAGTGGAGTCTTAGTAAAAGGTTCCTGTTTTTACCCGACTACGGCAAAGCCAAAGGAGGGTTATGAGTTTGACAGGCTATGTATGTATGTATGTATGTATGTATGTTCATCTGTACGCTCATAACTCCTAAACTACTTATCAGAACTGAACAAATGAGGTATCGTTAGAAGCGTCTTGATCGTCCGCTGGTTATAGGCTATATGACATATCACCGAATCCAATGTGGCGCCCTCTGGCGGACAAAAAACCCAATATTAAAAAAAAAAATGAAGACAAGCATACCGTGTTTGGTATCATTGGAAAGGGGTTCACTAGTACATTTCAAATTTATATAATATTTAGTGGTAATTTGTCACAAATTATTGTAAAAAAAGGAAAGATTACCAAATAAAGTAAGATACGCATACCGTGTTTAGTATCATTGGAAAGGGGTTCACTAGTACCTATTAAATATATAATACTTAGCTGTGACTCCAAAATGGTTTAAATAAAAATATAAAGTTTAAAAACTAAAACCCGACCACAACAAAAAGTGATCTAAAAAGTACAAAACAAGAAAATATTTCACACAGAAATCAAGACATAGGTACAAAATGGTCAAGGTAAGCCGTGGTTGCATGCCATTATATTCATGTTCATCGCACTCATATGGGATACAGGCATGCAACCACGGCTTACCTTGACCATTTTGTACCTATGTCTTGATTTCTGTGTGAAATATTTTCTTGTTTTGTACTTTTTAGATCACTTTTTGTTGTGGTCGGGTTTTAGTTTTTAAACTTTATATTTTTTTACCCTTTGGGTACGGAACCTTAACAATGAATTAAGAAAAACGCCATGGCAGTTAAGAGTTGACCAATCACTACTGACAGCGCCCGTTCACGAACATGACGAGTTGTGTTACTTAGAGAATAGTACACACGGCTCCACATCAAGCTATACATTTCTACTTAATGCTGATCTCGCATTGTTTAAGATTTCCGTACAATGCGAGGTCAGCTAATACTGGAAATGTATAGCTTGTCCGTGTGGTGTCGGACGTAAAGAATAGCACCATCCCATATCTTCCCGTGGGTGTCGTAAGAGGCGACTAAGGGACTCACCAGAGAATGGGCAGCAGCGTTCTCTGTGCCTTTGTAACAACCATACTGCGATCGCCAACCCGCCTGCCAAGCGTGGCGATTATGGCAAAACCCCCCCCTCGGGGAGGCCTATGTCCAGCAGTGGACGTCTTTAGGCTAAAATGATGATGATAGCTTGATGTGTAGCCGTGTGTACCACAGGTCCTTACCTAATATTATGGTACAGATCATCAACATGTTCGTCGTCAGCGTGACCTGGTAGCAGCGCATCCCTCCTCGGAGGCAGTTCCCTCAGCGCTAGCATGGTGAGGGCTCCCGTAGACACTCGCGCCCCGCTACGCCACAGTTTCCAGCCCCACGATAGCTCTAGGGCTTTGGATATGTTCTCGTCTAGTTCCATCTGTGTAGAAGCACAGTATAAATATTAGTACTATCGTACAGTAGTGACACGCCCCGCCTCCCTCTGAAACACTGTTTCACCTTCGTCGAACGTGCTCTCGAAACTGCACACGCGCACGTATTTGTACAGTCTGTTATTTTTGTAGTAGTGTAGGCAATTAAATCGTTTCGTTTGTATGGAGTGTCGTAGGTGTGGTCGAAGTGAGGTGTCATTATTATGCACCGAAACACTGTGGTTTTTAAGTCGTCTTACAAACGTGGTCAATTGAATGTATCTGACATAAAATACCGACGCGATGAAAATAGTTTTCGTCTTATAAACGTGGTCCACTCAATGTATCTGATATAATTTACCTCTAGATGAGACTTAAAAATTGTTAACATTAATTAGAAAAAATATTTTAAGTCTTAACTGGTCCACTCAATGTCTGATATAAATTAAACTTAAAAAAAGCTTTTTACAAAAAAGACAACCGCCTTCAAAAAGTGAAAAATAACTTTAGCACAGAACACACATTGACTTTAGTTTCGAAATTCAGTGGCTTTGTTCTGTTTGTTGTTTTGTATTGCCACCGACTTCCGAAACTAAAGTCAATGTGTGTTCTGTGCTAAAGTTATTTTTCACTTTTTGAAGGCGGTTGTCTTTTTTGTAAAAAGCTTTTTATTTTCAGCTTTTTAGTACCTCCTTCTCATTCAAATCTATTAAGAAGAGATTGAAAGTTAACTACTACAAAGATTGATGAAACTAAAACGTCGTTTATGTAACATTTTTGGGTATTTGTTGATTTTTCAAAAAGTGCTGAATCAATTTCGATAAAATTTATATGGGACCACCCCTGAAGCATACCCTATCTATAAAAAAAAGAATTTTCAAAATCGGTTTACGTTTGCCATGGTCAGAACTGGACCAAATTAAAATGGGACCACATGGGAAGCACTAGCTTCCAAATAAAAAAGAATCATCAAAATCGGTTCACCCAGTCCCGAGAAATCAGGTAACAAACATAAAAAAAAAAAAAAAAAAAAAAAAAATTACAGACGAATTGATAACCTCCTCCTTTTTTGAAGTCGGTTGAAAATTGTTAACATTAATTAGAAAAAATATTTTTAGTCGTCTTACAAAGATGGTTCACTCAATGTATCCGACATAAAATACCCTCAAGACGCGATTAAAAAATTGCTAACATTCATTACAAAAATGTTTCTGACGGTCGCCCGTAAAAGTTTGAAGGGAGAATTGGAATTACATGGCTTTTAAATTCTTACAAACTGCTGCATATTGACAATATTAAAATTGCAATAGTAAGAGACACATTTCTGCACATTTCTCAAAATTACATGCACCAAATGTCTGACCCATTTAGATTTAGTTTTTGAAGTAAAAACATCTTTAGTCGCGTTGAGCGATTTTTGGTAGGTACTTAGCAAAGTTTTAACTTTTTTTTTGCACTAAGTTCAGATATTGTAAAACGCATGCAAAGTTATGAATCAGCTAGATTTACATAGTTTTGAAACAGATGTGAACTTAGAACTGTCAAGTTTCAATTAACAGCATGTTTAGTAACTATAGTGGAAGTTTGGTGCAATTGATGCAAATATTTTATCTTCTTCTATCGTACTGGAAAGTTGCCTGTAAAGATATTGTACAGTCTCAAGCAAAAACATGTAAACAGTTGGTCTCATTCTAAACAGATTTTCTCCTAAACCATTAATTGAAATGTTTTGGAGTTACGAATAGGGAATTTTTGATCCCGAACTACTATAAAATAGGTTTCATCTAAAAGTTGAAATAGATATTTCACGAGAAAATTGCTTTTGAATTTTGTAATATGTATACATATTTATTCTCGTGACTGTACTGTACTGTTATGAAATAAAATAAATCTTATATATAAAATTCTCGTGTCACAATGTTCGTTCCCGTACTCCTCCGAAACGGCTTGACCGATTCTGATGAAATTTTGTGTACATATTGGGTAGGTCTGAGAATCGGCCAACATCTATTTTTCATCCCCCTTAATGTTAAGAGTTAGGGTAGGGTAGGTGTAGGGTAGGTGTAGGGTAGGTGTAGGGTAGGTGTAGGGTAGGTGTAGGGTAGGTGTAGGGTAGGTGTAGGGTAGGTGTAGGGTAGGTGTAGGGTAGGTGTAGGGTAGGTGTAGGTAAATAGGCAGGTAAGTAGGAAGATCGGGACAGGACAACGTCTGTCGGGTCAGCTAGTAAATATATAAAATCTTACCTCTGGTGGCAGTTTATACACCGAGTAAGGAGCCTCAGCCAGTTGCTGGTCAGCCAACAGTCTCGCGCAGAGTCGCGGCCAGAACCCACACGGCACGTACGACAGTAGCAGCAGACGACGCAGGGGGCGCCCCCCTCGCCCTGACACCACCAGCTTGTGGCAGTCCTCTGGAAGAAGTTAACTTTTTGTTTGTTACGAACAAAAAGTAACGGCGTAACAAACGGCGCCCGTTCACGAACATGACGCACGGATCAGCATCATTTAGCTCAACCATTTTGAAGGGAACCGAATGATCCAACACATGCGCCACCGTCAGCGGGACATTCAAGTGAGTATGACTTACTCCCAACCGCCAGGGCACCTTTAACTCAATGAAAGACATACCTCGTAAATGGTAGCTTTAAATAACATTGTGCTCACATGTATGTGCTATGAAAAATTATATAACACTAACACATTGAGTTTATACAATGCAAAGATAATGTAGATCTACATCTTCAGCAGCTCCAGGAATAGTTACAAATGCTAATCAATTAATCTATGAACCCTTATTATGGCTGTGGAGCAGGACCAGCATCCAGCCAAGCATTTTTATCATATCCTGCCATGATTCTTTATTGTATATAGTATAGATAATATAGATTAGTAAAAAAGACAATCGCCATCAAAAGCCAAAAAGTGAAAAATAACTTTAAAACAGAACACATATGACTTTAGTTTCGGAAGTCGGTGGCAATACAAAACAATAAATAGAACAGCCAAGCCACCGACTTCCGAAACTAAAGTCATGTGTGTTCTGTTTTAAAGTTATTTTTCACTTTTTGGTTTTTGAAGGCGGTTGTCTTTTTTGTAAAAAAGCTTTTTTATTTTTCGCTTTTTAGTACTTCCTTATCATCCAAATCCATTAAGAAATGGCAACACAGTCAAAACAGAGATCGAAAGTACATACAACATCATCCATGTAATTTTTTTGCTTTCTGACGATTTTTCCAAAAAGTGCTGTTCAATTTCGATAAAATTTATATGGGACAACCCTTGAGGCATACCCTATCCATAAAAAAATTAATTTTCAAAATCGCTTTACATTTGCCGGAGAAATCGCGTAACAAATATATAAAAAAAATTGGTTGTCTGTAAAGTCGGTTTACTGACGATAGTTGAACGTGACAACGCGAAAGAATCATTACCTTTATCGCTATAATTATCGTTGCTATAAACAATTGACACCACATTCACTTTTCACTTGGAACGCCGCAGAGCGAGGTAACGCCGCATGACGTCATGTAACGCCGTAACGCCGCATGACGTCATGTTTTTTCGTGCGTGCAGCCGGCTCTATCGAATTATAAGACGTTGTCACGTCAAAAAAAAAATACAGACGAATTGAGAACCTCCTTCTTTTTGAAGTCGGTTGAAAAGTAAGATAACTTACGTATCAACGTAGGAGAGTCAGTTCCTCTGCTGTCTGGGGCTGGCGTGAACTGGGCCGGCCACGTGCGGCGAGGGGTGCCGCGGTTAGAACTGCACCACGAGCGAGACCGCACTGGCAGCTGCGGAGGTAAGGACTTAGTGTGGTGGTGTGGGCCCCGAATGATGTGTAAAGGAAGAGGGTGTGAAAGTTTGGGTACTTTATGGGGCCTATCTTTGGACGTGGACTATATATAGGATAGGATAGGATAGGATGTGGGGACATTTTTCACACACGGCCATCAGACCCCAAACTAGGGAGACCCTGTACTATGGGTGTCAGACAGCTGATATACAATACAAATACAAATACATTTTTTTTTGTATATACATACATATATAGATAAACAACACCCAGACACAAGGCAAACACAAGTGCTCATCATACAAATGTTTACCCTGGGCGGGAATCGAACCACTACTGCGCCAACCGTGTCGTCAAATTATACATATTGTAAGTAATATTGTATGTAATATTGTATTACATTGTAGTGGTAGAAGGTCGCCCATCAGCACGAGGGCGAGAAACGAGTGCCGACTACCGTGGTCGGGGCGCGGGGCGAGCGTTGACTGAACAGTTCGCCCTTGGATATTGGTTTGTCGATGACTGGACAACACGTCACTAATTGACTATTTAAATAAATAATAGTTTAAAAAAACTAAAAACACGCTTTTTATAGAAAACCAAACTAAAAAATAGAAAATAAATTTTAATAAATTTAAATTAAGAAAAGTGTTAAAAATTTCAATAAATATAAATTAATAATAGTGTGAATAAAAAAAATTATTTTATTTTAAAAAAAGCGTGGGGTGCATGGTGTCAATAGTTATAAATATTTGATTGACAGATATGAGTAGAGTGATTATCATTTTGATAATATCTTAAAAAGCACCCCACGCTTTTTTAAAATTAAATATTTTTTTTTATTCACACTATTATGAATTTATATTTATTGAAATTTTTAACACTTTTCTTAATTTAAATTTATTAAAATTTATTTTCTATTTTATAGTTTGGTTTTCTATAAAAAAGCGTGTTTTTAGTTTTTTTAAACTATTATTTATTTTTTACTTTTTAGTTTGAAAAATGGAATAATTTTATCAAATTAGTGTATTGTCATCGGTCCTCGATAAATATACAAAGTTTGCACGAAATCTGGCCGTTTAAAGTGGGTCAAAATCGCGCCCAAAGAAATCGGTTACAAATAAACATACAAATATACAGGTGAAGCTAATAAAAAGCGTGTAAAAAGTGAGAGAGGGACCTATTGCGCATCTGTGTATCTGTGGCACATGCAAGGGGGGCAATCCAGTGGCGTACCTTCCATTAAACCCCAGCCAATAATGCGAAACAATAAAAAAAAAACCGGACAAGTGTGTGTCGGACTCGCCCACCGAGAATTCCGTACATATTTGTAGGTACATATCCATACTTCTATACTAATCCATACCTACTATCCATACTTTCATCTACTTAATATTATAAATGCGTTTTTAGCGACATAAACGGCCGTATCTCCGTATCTTGACGACACAAATTGGACTTCCAAGATTTTTTCTATAGTTACTTAATTACATCATCTGCGTCGCCTTTTCCCAACTATATTGGGGTCGGCTTCCAGCTTGTTTTACATGGAGCGACTGCCTGTCAGAACTCCACAACCCAGTTACTGGGTAACACGATACCCCTTGGAAAGACTGGTTGTCAGACTTTCTGGTTTCTGACTACCCATAACGACTGTCAAAGATTTATGAATGACAGCCGGGACCAACGGCTTTACGTGCTTTCCGAGGCACGGAGGGAACTCGGTATGAAAGGGATGGTCACCCATCCACAGAAGGCCGCGGCAATCGTAGTTTAACCTTGACCTATCGATCTGAGCCACGAGCTCCTCAGTAGTTAATTACTTACAGGTGAAGTCAATAAAATGGTGTTAAAAAAAAAATCATTTTCCTCCAAAGTATAAAGCAACACCTGCCCAAGGTATAAAACAGGATGGGTGTGCATACCTGATGCATCGCCGGCTCCATGCGCGGTAGGAGCGGCGGCACAAGTAACAGGCGCGAGTCCCAACACAGCGCGAGTTCGAACTTGTTCAGTAGAGACACGCCAAGGGAACTAGCTTCGTCTCCTCGAGCCAGCATTGGTGATGCCTTGAACACGTGGGCTAGATCTTCAATTTTCATTATTCCTGGTGATGAGATAAAAAAAAATGGATGATGAAAATTTAAATCTACGTAGCCTTTTCCCAAGTATGTTGTGTTTGGCTTCCAGTTGAATACCAGTGTTTTACATGGAGCGACTGCCTATCGGACCTCCACAACACAGTTACTGAGTAACACGATACCCCTTGGTAAGACTGGTTGTCAGAAATTCAGAATTTCTGGCTTCTAACTACCCCATAAGAACTAATCAAGCCTTAATTAAAATGTCAAATGTCAACATGGAAGTAGCGCCCTCTAGAATTCGTTTTGTGAATTAGTTTTTTAACATCAAGAAAAAAATAACAGAAGAATAAGTTCTCCCGTTATTTTTTTCCGTATAAGTAGCTAATCATGACTATAAACAAAAAACCGGACAAGTGCGAGTCGGACTCGGACACCGAGGGTTCCGTACAAAGTAGGTACATATTCATACTAAGCCATACCTACTATAACTACTTTAACATTATAAATGTGAAAATAAAGCCCGTCACATACGTAGCTATAATATATATTATAGCTAGCCACCACACCACACACGGTAGCTATAATATAATAAATATATTTTCGCCCTTATTACGTCTGCGATCGTTGTTTGTTTCACATTTTTGAAATATATATTAATATGCCTTGCTATATCTGTCCACATATATTGGTGACGTAGTAAAAATATATATTATAGCTGATCGTAATACGCCTTGATTATAGCTACGTCTGACGTATATTAATATATATTATAGCTACGTCTGTGACGGGCTTAACTCTGTCTGTTACGCTTTTACGATAACACGGCTGAACCGATTTTGATGAAATTTGGTATGAATATATAATAGCTTAAACCCTGGGCAAAAAAAATAGCTCTAGTTTTTAATCCGCGATATAGTCTGCATCCGCGATAACCGACATTCACGCGTACGTTATCGCGGGCAAAAGCTAGTTATAAATAAAGACTATTATTTTATATAATTTAATTACAAATGTAAAGTTTTCAGACTTTTCCCAGTATTTGTAGTATAAGACGATATTACTTGCCAAATTTCATAGGTCTAGGTCAACGGGAACTATAAATTTTGTTTCCCTTGATAGTGTCGAAATATACGTTTTTTGCGGCATAAACGGCCGTATCTTTTTTCACGTTAACAAACAAAGTTGATTTTACAGCTTCAAGGAACCGTAGACTTGAGTATATGGTTTTAATTTCAACTCGATAACTCTACGCGTTCTAAAGGGTTTTGCATATTTAATGAGGAAAGAAGATTCTCCTAACTGCGACACATGCCAGAAAAAAGAAGATGTGCAGCAGGAACGAATCTCAGAGAAAAATTATAGTTGAAACACTTAAAATGAATAAGTCAGATGTAGGTATTTTTCTAAGTTTATTATCTAAACCCACCTCAAGTGAGGCCATGATGGTGTATGATTTGCTGGTGAATAAGTAGGTACTTAAGCATGTTGCTAGTGAATAAGTAGCATTAATTGATGTATTTTATTTAGATTAAGGTATGATGGAACTGGCGTGAACGTGTGTTCAAAAGTTCCTTTTCTGAGCATACATAAAGATTGAAAAAAAAAAATAACTTGAGAGGTGTCAAGGGACACCCGGATGGAACGAAGTTCCTTTCGATTAATTAGTGAAGGAATTGTAATAAAATTTTATTATTTTTAAGTTATAATAATATTTTTATTATTATTAACAAATATAATGTAATTAAAAGACCATTTAATTAAACGTGCCCGTTTATGTATCGAGCGAAATGGACTCCATATTGAGCAGTTGCTTCGATACAGGGAAGTGTAAATTTTATACCTAATAGGTAAGTTTTTTAATTAAGCCAAAGTTGATTAAAACTGTGTTTGTGAATAGCTCTAATTTATTTAAATAGGTTACCTATAGCACCTATAGGTACCTACGCCTGCCTGCCTTTCTTTTTCTAGCAAAAGAGTACCTACTCACTTACCTACTTACAACTACAAATAATTCGCCAATGATAAAAGTAAGTACCACTACCTACCTAGGTACCCACCTAAGCTCCCACTGGCTTAATTTAAACCAAAACATTTTAATCAAATAAAAAAAAATATTATTGTCGCTAGTAAAACCTAGAGAAAAGTACTCTGTGACCTAGAGCGATAAGGTGCAGTGCAGTGGTTACCTACTGACGACCGCGACCGATAGAAAGCTCATGATTACCAAACCCAAACTTTCAATAGGTACCTACTAAACAAAACATAGAAGTAGGTACAGTAACTACCTACCTACCTAACCTACGTATTCTAGACTTAAAATTTACACTCGTTTTCACAATCTGTGTGGATTGTGAAAACGAGTGTAAATTTTAAGTCTCACTGTGAAAGGTGGACTTATCTCGTAGGTCGTTATCATCGGAATTATCACGCAATGATAATTCCGATGTCATTGAGGTAGGTACCGCCACTATTTGAGCGAATAAACTTAGGTACTAAACATATCGCCGTAGGTACCTAGTTCAAAGAGTTCGCCGCGCCGCCTTTAAATACATAAACATATTCTACGAAAAGCGAATTCGGACTTTATTTTGTAAACGTAAACGGTTAAAAATTGAAATTTTACCAAACTAGGTATGATAAAATTATTCTGAGAAACGTATAGGCTGGTGCCCGACCGGACAATAGGAGCTATGTGCAACCGAATTTCACGGTTAATGTGTAAAAATAAGGTTTTAATTCGCTCCAATATTTTCATAGAAAAGCCGCCATTCAACTAATAATGAACTCTATTTGACAGTTCCAACGATTCAATTTTTCTGTTCGAATTGTCTGCGCTTGTGAAGTAATAAAAATAGCAAAAAAGTGTCGTGACAACTTTTCGTAAGAATTTTTTCCGTCTAGCCCCCTTTCACAACGCGCGATAAGGAACTTCGTTCCAAAAAAAAAAATCTCTACGCGTTCCCGAGATAAAGGGTCTTGACAGACAGACAGGCCGACAACAAAGTGATCCTATAAGGGTTCCGTTTTTTCCTTTTGAGGTACGGAACCCTAAAAAGAATAATAAAGAATAGGATAGTACAGAACCATACAAAACATAAAAAAATAATGAACATAAAAGCCATGGCAGTTAAGAGTTGACCAATCTCGGCCGACAGCGCCCATTCACGAACATGATGCGTGGATCAGCACCATTCAACTCAACCAATTTGAAGGGAGCCGAATGATCTAACACACGCGCCACCATCAGCGAGATATTTGAGTGAGCATGACAATGCTCTCAACCGCCATGTTTATTTATGTCAAACACTTATGCAGGGTGAAATCGAATTCACAAGCAAATTTCCAAGGAGTGACCCATTATTTACAAAACTTACCATTATTAGCGAAGGGATTGATCTCTCTGACGGTGACTACATGAGCAAGCACGTCACACAGCCACTGAGGACGCAAGAAGTACAGCTCTTTGAGAGTCGCATCATCATAGTGAAGTAGGACGCCTGTCAAAGAAAATGGAGTTTTTAAAGACGTTGGTGATTGTCAAAAATTGATTTATTTACGTGTATGTAGTATGTAGGTGATGGTACAGAATCGGTCTTAATATTACATGAAATTGTGGATTTTAGGGGATAAACACCGATGGAAGTTTTCGAATAAAATAAAATTAACAGAGTATAAACAGTTTAAGGGGCTATTAAACGACTTTTACAGATTTTAAACTGACAATCACGTCAAAATGTGCAGTGTAAATGATTTGAAAAAAATATATGTTAAACTAGAACATTCTCTTAATCATTTAGTAAGTGAATATTTTTAATTATATTCATATTACATAGTTTAATTAACACGTGAAGTTGTGTCTGACGCGGACAAAACATTGACAATCACACAAAATCTACCAGGTATAATTAAACGAAACTTACACCATCTTACAGACAATTTTATTCGAACTTAATCAAAAATATTCACTACCTATATGATTAAGAGAATGTTCTAGTTTAACATATATTTTTTTCAAATCATTTACACTGCACATTTTGACGTGATTGTCAGTTTAAAATCTGTAAAAGTCGTTTAATAGCCCCTTATGTCGTAAGTTTAAGGCGTGAGGTGCCGGCTGCGAGTAGCACCACCCCATTTCTACCCGTGGGTGTCGTAGAAAGCGACAGAGGGATGGATTGACCAGTGGGCTAATTGACGTAACTAAAGAAGTGCTGTTGCAGTGCAGTTGCAGTTAAGTTTCGACCAAAACAACGCTTTTCGTATTCTCTACAGCGGTAGAGAATACGAAAATGGTCAAGATAAGCCGTGGTTGCATGCCTGTATCCCATAAGAGTGCGATGAACATAATGGCATGCAACCACGGCTTACCTTGACCATTTTGTACCTATGTCTTGATTTCTGTGTGAAATATTTTCTTGTTTCGTACTTTTTAGATCACTTTTTCTTGTAGTCGGGTTTTAGTTTTTAAAACTTAGTTTTTTTATTTAAACCATTTTGGAGTCACAGCTAAGTATTATATATTTAAAAGGTACTAGTGAACCCCTTTCTAATGATACTAAACACGGTATGCGTATCTTAATTAATTTGGTAATCTTTCCTTTTTTTAAATAATTTGTGACAAGTCACAACTAAATTTTATATATTTGAATAGTACTAGTGAACCCCTTTCCAATGATACCAAACACGGTATGCTTGTCTTCATTTTTTTTTTAAATCTTGGTTTGTTTGTCCGCCAGAGGGCGCCACATTGGATTCGGTGACACGTCATATAGCCTATAACCAGCGGACAATCAAGACGCTTCTAACGATACCTCATTTGTTCAGTTCTGATAAGTGGTTTAGGAGCTATGAGCGAACAGATGAACATACATACATACATACATAGCCTGTCAAAATCATAACCCTCCTTTGGCTTTGCCGTAGTCGGGTAAAAAAGGTTTGTTTTAAAGTCTAATCTTATTGTAAATGGAGTATGGAGTATGGCCTTTGTACGGTTGTGCATGAAGTATAAATAAATAAATATAGATAAACAACAACCAGACACAAGGCAAACACAAGTGCTCATCACATAGCCAACCGTGTCGTCAAATGGTCTTGAACTGTGTGTCACAATAGGGTATTTTACTCTATACGAGAAAAAATCTATAAATATGTTATTGTGACAGTTTAGGCATTAAGCAGTCGGAAAATGGAAGTTTTAGTTTATAAAATAACAAAACATTTTTTTAAATTCAATTCAAAGTTTTCAGTATTTTTAATCTGTTATAAAACACCGTGAAATAGTAGCGGCCATGTTATTACGCCATATGGCTGTGTAAACAAAACATTGTCAACTGTCAGTCAACCGATTGGCGTAATATATGCTTTGTACTTTTATTATTTTCGTAACCAACGTAATTTTTTCATTATTACACCTATTACAAAATATGCTTTTAATTATTTTTAAATTATATACAATTATCATATTTAATATGAGCTCATTTGATACAAAACGAACTGACGTCATTTACGCTGAGCAATATGGCGTCCAGTAAGAGGCGTTTTCGCGAAAATACGCGCGAAATTTGAAAATTGAAAATTTAGATGCATTTTTATGGCACTTATCGATTGAATAAAAATGTTGTGTTTTTTTTGGTGGCATATTAGCACTACAGTATTTCATTGAGACACTTTTTAAAAATGGGTGTAATACCCTATTGTGTGTTGGCACAGGAAGCCTAAGCTGAGTTAAGATGTTCAATGGTCCTACCGTTCTCATGCAGAAACATGGTGGCTTGGTGAAGCTCAGCCGCGTCTCTGAACATACGATGATTCCTCTGTTGCATGTACTGCGTCACCTGTGGGTTGAAATCTTTATAAATATCTTCTGCGCGTGTGTATGAAAGTGAACTCCTTCTAAAAGGCTGGATCGATTTTGATGAAATTTTGTGTGTGTGTGTGTTCCAGTGGTTTCGAGAATGGTTTAGATTCACAATTGGACCCGGTAAGTGGCGCTGCAGTCGTGGGGTAGGTAGGTAAATAGGGTAGGTAGGGTAGATAAGGTAGTTAGTTTGTAGCTAACAGTTGTTTTTTTTTAAAGATGATTCTTTGTAATATCCTAGGAATTATATTAATTACACCACGAATTTTGGGAGGGGAAAATATGTTTCTTTTTGCAAATATATTTATTTCCCATAAAAATCAACATAAATAGGTGAGATAGTGGTCAAACGTATGCCTATCAACAGATAAAAAAAATGCACTCACCCTAAGATACATTTACAATACATTAATAACGAACATTTTATGAGGCTAACAGTTCGCCTTTCAATGTTTATGTTGTAATCAGTTTTAAGCAATCTATTTGCTTAGAACTGATTACAACATAAACTTAAGAGTGCCCATCCTGTCACAGTTCCCATACAAACGCTCGTACGTGATTACGGCGTTATAACAAATTTTCCTCCAAATATTATTAACACACGGGTATCTTGTGGTTAATATCTAGGTTCCTATGTAACGAAATAACAAACGTCCGAAAATCAGCTTTTTTTTTTGCACAATTTTAATCTGAGCTTTGGTCGTTCATAATGCACTCATATATTGAAAAAGTAAAAAAACAGCTTCATAGAAACCTTGCACATGTAATGGAGATTCTAAATTACAAAAAGATTTTTTAAAAACACGTGTTACCTAAAACAAGTTTTGTGAAAAATCCGCGCGCCAATTTTCAAGCGATGTTATCGCGTTCTCACTCACTCGTTTGTTTTCGAACATTGCGTTGGATGAAACAAAAAAAAAATCATCCACGCTCGCGTTGAAGTTACACCGATGAGGAAGGGCGCTCTTACCACTCAACTACGAGTATATGGAAACAATGAAATTAGTGCCATTTATTAAGAAGCTATTATTTCGCTATGTTCTTGTGGGTATGACAGAAATAAAATAAATTACCAAAGTAGATAGCTGATCGCACATGTACAATGTACCGTATGTAAAAAATATGACTAAACTCACCAGTTTTCTATACTCGTCGTGTCTCAGCACTGGCTCTCTCAGATCAGCAGCTAGTGATGTGATACACTCTTCAAGAGCTAAGTATGTTGCTGGGATGCGCTGCTCTAGTAGCGGTTCTTTACTGCCTGTAGACACATACAAATGTATCATCATCATCTATATGCCAAGCCTTTTCGCAACTATGTTCTGGCCGGTTTCCAGTCTAACCGGATGCAGCTGAATACCAGTGTTTTACATGGAGCGACTGCCTATCGGACCTCCACAACCCAGTTACTGGGTAACACAAAACACGGTAAGACTGGTTATCAGACTATCTGGCTTTTGACTACCCGTAATGACAAAGATCTACGAATGACAGCCGGGACCAAAGGCGACATGTGCTTACTGAGGCACGGAAACTCTTACGCGGCGTCGAAAGCGAACGCAAAGCGAAAACAACAAACAGTCGAAACCTATTGAAGTGTATTAAGAGCCCGCCACTACAGCTCAACGCGAGCGATTTCGTACCCCTCGCCCCGCCCCAAATACCATACTGATTGAACAAATTGAAAAGGATAGCACTATTACTACCGCGTGCAAAAAAAGAGACAGAAAAAGTGTTCTCGCTTAGAATTAAATAACGTAAGCGCCAAATCACATAATTGCCAATAGGGAACATTACGCGAAACTCGGCGCAGAGGGCGCCACTAGCACATTTCGTAAATCATAACCTCGTATTCTTGTTATATTATGTTATTAATTGTAAAAACTAGGTATTTTGTGAAAATATATCAAAGTTTTAATTAATCTTACTTACCTAACTTTACTTTAACCATATTATGGCGTCCTACGACCATTTGAAAGTGGATTCTAGGTTATGCTTAGAATAAAATAATATTTGGATGTCTTACATGATAAATGTGAACGTTATTCTGTTAATGCGACTATCTCACCTGAATACTAAACCTGAACATATTTTAGAGTGATTTTTAGCTGCTTCCCAAAGTTTTCGAACATTTTCTTCTTTTGGAAATGAATAATTCCCTTCATTTCTTCATCTAAATACACAGCACTGATACATTATTGTATAATATAACACACTTCCCAATTTTGTACTCTATTAAAGGCAGAATTTCACGCTTTGAACGACTCGTCGATAAACTGTTTACGGACTATGCTAGTGCTGCACTCTGGTGCCAGAACATTAACAAACAGCCCTATTACGAGAAAACCACGCAGAAAAATTAAAAAATAAAACGTCACGATTTGAGATAATCCTGTTACCTATCTATTAGGCTAAAAATTATCATTAAATTCTATAAGGTTTCAGAGATCCAACTCAAAATAAGTGCAAAACGAGGTGTTTTCGTTTTCTTTTTTAATCGAGATTTTTTTTTCCAATCGTGTTTTCGCTTTAACAGATTTAAAGATTTTAAGCCCAAGTTTAATGGTGTCCAAATAGCAAACTCTTAAGACTTACAGATACCGAGATCTAGATCACCCAATATCACCAAAAGAGCATCATACGGGCTTTTAACTTGTCAAATGAACGTTGGGGGCGGTGCGTGCGGCGCGGCGCGAAGCGAAGCGAACGCGATCAGTTTAGTTTAGTAGTCAGGCTTGACATTTACGCGCGAAATGGGTGCGGTGCCGTGGTTTCATTTTGAAATAATGTGGGAAGTAGAAAATTTAATAATAATTCTGTACAAGATCTTTTTATATTATGGGATAAAGGGAACAAAAATGATCACAACCGGTTATTATCGTATCATGATGTACAGAGCTAACTGAACGAAGTGTTAAATTCGCGTGTCACCGCATCGGATCGCGTTCACTTTGAACCGCCTACGTAAGACGTCGCGTTATGGATAGGATATTTTAGTGACATAAAAAGATAATTAGCGACAGCCATATTGAACTAGAAGGCATGCAGAAGTATAAAGTACACCAGAGATTCTAAGAACATTATTAAATATGAAGATTAATTAACTAAAATAACAAGTTAATTGTCGTATTGGCATTAATGGCAAAATACTCAAACGCTACTCAATGTTAAGAAGCCGTTAAGTCTCGTGTTGTCGCTATCACTTTATGTCAAAGTGACTGTATTCAATAGGCGTGAGTTTGACAGCAAATCACATGATCAAGTGATGATGCGGCCTAAGGTGGAGCACACTTGCCTAGAATGAACCGGTTCACTCGTGCCTTGAAGATACCAAGATTATCTTATCAGGGAACAGATAATCTTAAGGGGCTATTTAACGACTTTTACAGATTTTAAACTGACAATCACGTCAAAATGTGTAGAGTAAATGATTTGAAAAATAAAAATAAAAATGTTAAACTAGAGCAATATCTTAATCATTTAGTATGTAAATATTTTTGATTATATTCATATTAAATAGTTTAATTAACTCGTGAAGTTGTGTCTGACGCGGACAAAACATTGACAATCACACAAAATCTACCAAGTATAATTAATCGAAACTTACACTATCTTACAGACAATTTTATTATCTATCATTTAGTATACGCCTTTTTTTTTAAGTTAAAGAATACTATTTTTTTTTTAATTTTTTCGACTAAACGTTGAGAGTTTTGGACGCAGCGCATACGTTTCTCTGGTCGCTCAAGGTCGCCGGCGTATATCGTCGCCTTAAATTTGAGTAGCGTTTAATTATATGGCCATTAGTCTATTCAAAAGTTTTGACGGGATAGACGAATATGACTTCATACGATTCTGTCAATTACCTGGAGGTTTAACACTGAAGGCGACGGAGTATATGATGTCTGCCAACAGCCTGATATTGTGACGAGTATTGCACGACACCTGCAACAATGATAATCACCATTCATCACCATCATTTCAACCTTTAGACGCCCAATGCTGGTGATAGGTCTCCCAAAGGGGGGTTCAGCCGTAATCACCATGCTTGGCTGATGCATGTTGGCAATCGCAGTAGGTGTTATGTTACTCAGAAGAACGCTGCTGCCCATTCTCTGGTCAATATCCCTCTGTCGCTTTATACGACACCCACGGGTAGAAATGGGGTGGTGCTATTCGCGACCGGCACCACACTGCTTATAATCTATACATCTCTCTATACATCTTAATCTATACCTACATCTAACCACGGATATGAGTCTAACACAAAGAAAAAAGAACACAAACATGAATTCGAAACGAAGAAGACCACTGTATCATAATCATAATCTTTAAATATATAATGAATTGAAATAAACTGCAGCCTGTATAGGTAGGTTGTAGGTTTTACGAAAATAACAACATCAATTTTTTTACAAATTGGTGCCTTAAGATAGGCATTTTCTGTTGACTGAAATATAAAAATAGTTTGCATTTGACATCATTAAACTCCATATCTTCATAACCACGCGGACGAAGTCGCGGGCAACAGCTAGTATAATTATAATTGAAGTGTCTGTTTGTAATGTCAAAATAATAGTTTTTTACTAAATGTAAATGAAAGTATATACAGTATACAGGGTGAAATTGAATTCATGAGTTAATTTTTAAGGAGTGACTCAGACCACGAACCTGAGCAACTTTCATTATGGGGCCAACTAAAACAGCGCGAAAAAGAAAACTTGTGCGGTCGGGGAACCCCGTAAAGAACGAAGTTCCTTACGTACGTGTCTGTACAGAAAAAAAAAAAAAAAAAAAAAATTTCACGAGCAGGCGAGTGCGCGCAGCAGCGGCTCAATACACACACGCATTTCGTTACGTGACGATTTCTACTAATTCGCACTACCCGTAAGCCGCGTTAAGGAACTTCGTTCCAAAAACAGCTGTTTCATACAGAAGTGCAATAGGTACTCGGCCAAAATGTATGGAACAGTTTTTTCGCGCTGTTTGAGTTGGCTCCATAATGAAAGTTGTTCAGGTTCGTGGTCTGAGTAACTCCTTAAAAATTAGCTCATGAATTCAATTTCACCCTGTATATATCAACATTTAAAAAAATATTGTCTATCTGTTTGTTCCGGTTAATCTCTGAATCGGCTGGTCCATTTCTGACGGGACTTTCGCTGATGTTATAAGGAGTAACTACATTTCTTTTAGATAAATTAAAGTCGCGGGCCAATGCTAGTACTACATTAATTAAATGAAATGTACATAACTGTACGTATTCACTTACTTCAACAGAATCCAAGACGCGAGGTAGACCAAGCTTGTCAGCATCAGGAGCTCCCATGATGGATGAACGAATGAGGCGTTGAAGAACTTCTGGGCTCTCATTCTCTGGTAAATTGCACTGAACAGGAAAATTTAACGGTTAGCTGAACAAAGATGGTTGGGATTCTCTTTACATTTCGCACGCTTAGAAATAAACTGACCGAATACGGTTTAGGATCCAAAATGAATAAGACCAGCGAAGAGTATCGGATCTTTTACCTAGACGGAGTTAAAACATTATAAAAAATAAGCCACTGTATAAAAAAAAATATTTCATCCTACACAATGCTCGAAAAAGAACGAGTGAGTGAGAACGCGATAATATCGCATGAAAATTGGCACGCGGCGCCATTTTATGATAAACCTAGTTCCAAGAAATACGTGTTATTGAATAAGCCTTACTGATGCGGTGAAGAGGACTATATATATATTTATATATATATAGTTTTAGGTAAAAATATTTGTAATTTTGAATCTCCATTATATGTGTAAGGTTTCTATGAAGCTTTTTTTTGCTTTTTCAATGTATGAGTGCATTATGAACGGCCAAAATACAGATAAACATTTTGCAAAAAAGGTGATTTTCGGACGTGTTTACTGAATCTGTTTCTCAAAAAAAGTTGTTTTTTCGTAACTTAAGGTCCTTGATATTAACCACAAGATATCCGTGTGTTGAAAATATTTGGAGGAAAATTTGTTATAACGCCGTAATCACGTACGAGTGTTTGTATGGGAAATATTGCATGGGCGCTCTGAAGAGGAATCTAAACGAGGTATAAAACACATCATGTACAGTACGCAAAGGAGATAAGTATCCATGTCGCCGGAAACAGTTGAAGCTTACTTAGAAACCGATAGGTTTTTATGAATAAAATAAAATACAATTTATAGAGAATAAACAGTTCAATGTTTTAATAAAATTTCATTTGAAAGCCCCCATTGGTTTCTAAGAAATCCTCAACTATTCCCGACGACATGGATACTTATCTCCTTTGCGTACTGTACCCAGACATTAGACTAAATTGTAATAATAAAACGATTTCTGTCAAATATAATAACAGGATCTTCATCATTTGCCTAGCCTTTTCTAAATTGTTGGGGTCGGCTTCCATCCTAACCGAATTTCGCTAAATATCAGTGTTTTACATAGAGCGACTGCTTATCTGACCTCTACAACCCAGTGGCACAGAATACTTAATAGTACTACGTACAGAAGGGACACTCCCTTCCCCGCGCTATATCAGATACCGCACCCTCACCCCGCACTAGGAGGGGATAACCGCCGACTCTTTAGCCAGGGCGCTCAAAATCGTAAGAACTGCAGCGCTGTAGGTACTGCTGACACAAACACACAATTTTGCGATTTATTTTGTTTTAACTTTTATTTATTAGTTTTAATCTAGATGATTCATTTATTTTCCAAGTTTTCGTCGTTTTATAATAATACAATTAAAACTTCCGTAATAATAACGTATCAACATTACCAGCTATTAATATTGCTCTCTCTCTTTATTGTCTTAGTTATGTACTTATGTCCCTTTCTTTCACGTTCTATTCATTCTTTGAATTGAAAAGTAGTACCCTACGCACTAACCTTGTCGCGTCGCCCCATTGTAATTATTATTATTGTAATATTTTAATTAATTCTTAATTTTTATTTTTAATACTTTTGAACTTAACATGTATGGACATGGACAGGTACCGAAATAAATGAAAAAAAAAAAATTGCGTTGCCGCGTAATGGTACGGGGCGATCGTGAATTCCATATTTTGTAATTAGGTAGGTAGGTACCTTAATTTACCATTATTGATGAATAAATAAACTTCTTTACTTAATAAATATTATAATATTACGTTTATGTCATTACAAATCCGAGTATTCAAATCAAATATCATTTATTTTATTTCTTTAAGAAATAAATAATTGAACGCTCGGACAAGGTCACTTCATAATAATGCTCGAAACGTTCGGGTAGTTCCGTCGTCGTTCGGTTCACCCGACGCAAAGCGCTGCACTTTGTACGCCACGACATCCAACTGATTCAACCCTACTAAAATTCACGCACACATTTGCACGTGTACTGACGTCATAGTAATAGGTAATTATTTTGCAAGTTTTGTATGAAGTGTCCGAGGTGTGCCAGTGGGTAAGACGATAGATACCCCTTGGTAAGACTGGTTGACAGACTTTCTGGTTTCTCATAATTCTCATCATCATCATCATGTCAACCTTTAGGTCTCCTCCAAGGGCCAGGGGGGGTTCAGCCGCAATCGCCGTGTTTGGCCGATGCATGTTGGCGATCGCAGTAGGTGTTATGATACTCAGAAGGATGCTGCTGCCCATCCTCTGGTCAATATCTCTCTGTCGCCTTATACGACACCCATGGGGTGGTGCTATTCGCGGTCTGTGTGTGTGGGCCATCCACGAGATCGAGATTTATATAAATGAGGCTAAAATACGTTTACTTTTACAAATTAAAGTACCAAAGAAATCCATTACTTACACTAACTACCTGATCGTAGTGAGTAGCGACCATGATGACGGGTGAGCCTGGGGCGCGAGCTTGTATGGACCTAGACCAAAAAAACATTGTTTTATAGAATATTCAATAGAACATATGAGATAATATAATTAAGCTTTAGCAACTTCTCGAAAAACCACTTGTTTTTAACCCTGAAAATCTTCATTTATTTATTTATTTTTTCTTTCTTTTTTCTTCTTTTTTTTGTATATGACTTAACTAACCGATTTTGATTTTTTTTTTGCGTGTGTTCCAGTGGATTCGAGAATGGTTAAGATTCACAATAGAACCCGGTAGGTGGCGCTGCAGTCGAGTTGTAGGACTTTTTTATTTTACGGGCAGGACATCGTCTGCCGCGCCCCCTAGTTTACAGTAAAATTAGTGTTTTAGTTACCTCAACCAGTTTAGAGCTCCCGCGAGACCTTTCCGTCCATCTGTGACCCTCCATACGACAAGGTATAAAGATCTTCGTGACAAGAAGTACTGGTGGGTAGCGTAGTACCTGCAAAACAAAGATAACCAACTTCAAACAAAGGAGGTTCTATATTTGACCTTTATGAATGTACTAGCATCTGCCCGCGGCTTCGCCCGCGTAAAAAGAACGATTACCCCAAGAGAACACATTACCGGGATAAAAAGTATTCTATGTGTTAATCCAGGAAATGGTCTACCTATGTGCCAATTTTCATGCAAAACTGGGCCTCAAGTCTGCTATTACAATAGTGTCAGAATGGTCTATCATTGATTTCATAATTGTTGACTTTGACTAATTTGGTAATCTACTAATATAATGGCGTCATTATGAAAATCAATGATAGACCATTCTGACACTATTGTAATAGCAGACTTGAGGCCCTGTTCAACGGTTTACGCGTGATTGATTGACAAACATCCAAACATCTTCACAAACTTTCACATTTATTATATTAGTAGGATAGGATAGGATCATAAATAATGTTATCAATTTTTGATAGGGGATAATACTGCAAATTTCTGGCGCCAAAGGTCAGAACTAGCGTAAACAGTTTTTCGAAGAGTCGTAAAAAGCGTGATGAAAATTGTGAAATTCTGCCTTTAATTGAGTTCAAAAGTGGGAAGTGTATTATATTATATAATAATGCATCAGTGCTGTGTATTTAGATGTACGAATGAAGGGAATCATTCATTCACAAAAGAAGAAAATGTTCGAAAACTATGGGAAACAGCAACACGTAGTAAAGCCTTTCGAGCTAAAAAACACTCTAAAATATGTTCAGCACATTTTAAATCCGAAGATTTCATTAAAATTGGAAAGTATTCAGGTGAGATAGTCGCATTTACAGAATAACGTTTACTTTTCTCATGTAAGACAATCAAATATGATCTTATTCTGAGCATAACCTAGAATCCACTTTCAAATGACCGTAGGATGCCATAATATAGTTAAAGTACAGTTGGGTAAGTAAGATTAATTAAAACTTTGATATATTTTCACAAAATACCTAGTTATTACAATTAATAACATAATATAACAAGAATACGAGGTCATGGTTTACTGAATGTGCTAGTGGCGCCCTCTGCGCCAAGTTTCGCGTAATGTTTCTTATTGCGTCTAGAGGTATTTTATGTCGAAATCGACGAAAATGTCACAATATATATGCTTATGGCGCGGAGAACTTTGATACCGCGATGTACAGAGGTCCATCAAGCTATACCAATCTGTCAAATTTCTGATATATTTTCAACTTTATCACAAAAGGATAAGGTTCACATTCAATTGGGAAAATTTGATGATTTTTCGATTTAATGATATGATTTGATTTGATGTACGTAATGCCAGTTGAAAATCACATGTGGTGGGGTAAATGTCGCCACAGAAATAACAAAGCTAGTTTAATCAAAAGAGATACAATACGTACTCTTGCTGCCCACCAAAGTCCCAGGTCCTGAATGTGATGGGTCCACGCGTGGTGCGGTGTTTCTCATACACCCATGTCCCGATGTCCACGCCCACTGTTGAAACATTGCCGCGACGAGAAGACTTGTTGCCCATTCGTTTTGCCCAGTGCTAGAGAGAGACGGAAATAATTGTACTATATGGAGCCATTTATTACATTTGAGATAAATGAGCATGGTGGTTGAGGGCATTGTCATGCTCACTCAAATGTCTCGTTGATGGTGGCGTAGGTTCGGTGCCCTTCAAAATGGTTGAGCTAAATGGTGCTGATCCGCGCGTCATGTTCGTGAACGGGCTCTACAAGTTGAGATTGTTCATCTCTTGACTGCCATGGCTTGTATATTAATTTGTTATTAATTAGAATATTTTGTATTTCTCTTTCTTATTTCAACTGTGCAAATATTATGCACACATACAGACATGAAGCACACATCTTGTAATTATTATACAAAAGGTAAAAATACTGGCCATTGAACCTTTCAGTAGCATTCGACACTGTGTTCGATTGCAACTAAGTATAAATACTTAGAGCTATTGGAATATAAGTATTGCTCTCCTCATTTTTTACTTCTATCAAGTTCAATATGACTTTTTTGTATAGATGTTGTATTTTACAAGTAGTAGAACTGTTTATTACATATGGAGTGCCACAGGGTAGTGTACTAGGTAGGTACAAAATTGTTCTTTGTGTCTTTTTACAAGCCGTATTTTCTATACAGGGTAATTGAAAAAATACCCAAAACCACTTAATCCTCACTTCGTACCATCACCCTGAAAAACATTTGTTCTACGACTTTTCAAAATTCGAAACATTTTTTTTTCCATACAAAAAATATAAACACACTTTAAATTTTGCATAATATTTTTTTCTGACACGGCCGACGATAGGCCTGCAATCAGCTGTGCCTGTACATTAGCCTACCTACTACCTACATCATATGGGTGCGCGCGCGTAGTATACGTACATTTTACAGACTTCAAATAAATTGTTTTTGGCTAAGTTATTTAGTTGAGGTCAAAGTTATTCAGGGTGATGATACGAAGCCCAGATTAAGAGGTTTTGGGTATTTTTTCAATTTCCCTGTATAATTACTTACCTCAGTAGGTTTTCTTCGATGTTGTATGGCCGATTCTTGTCTAAGGCATTCTAGTAAACTTGTCTTGCCTATACCCTGCGTAAAATAAACAATTTTGTTAATAACTAAATCAAATTTTAAAAGAAAACAATAATACTATCAAAGTTTCGTTTTGTTTTTATCTATGGTTCTAAGATCACAGAGCTGCCAGAACGTCATTTAAGCATGGTTGAAATTGCGAAAATAGAGAAATGTGTTGGGTAAAGGGTTTGACTGAAGTTATGACCTACGAGTGTCTGACAATAAAATACGAGTGACTATATTAGTTTGTAACAATATCCTGTAAAACATACTTATCAATCTGATTTCAACGATAAATGTTTAAATATCAATACCGATTGCTGTTAAAAAATCGACTAGTGTTAAAATTTCGATTGATGTATAGATATCGATAAATATTAAAATATCAATATCGATTAATGTTAAAATATCGATAAACGTTAAATACCAACATTGATTAATGTATAAATATGAATTAATGTTAAAATATCGACTTCGTCATATGTTAAGATATCAATATCGATAAATATTAAAATACCGACGTCGATATGTTAAAATATCAAAATATCGAAAATTTAACGTTTGTACCTGATACTTGAAAATAGGCTCAGCATTGAAACTACCAACAACGCATACCGTCTTAACTACATACTTGTTCCTATCCAACCTCAAATTTCAGATAAGATGACAAGTCTGAAGACTCAGAACTCTTTGGACCATTACCTGCAACCCCACAAACATGAGCTTCATCCTAGTGTAAGGTCGTGCCTCCTGCAGCACAGACTTGAGGTAGCCCACTATATCCATGCTCTTGTACCGTCCACACTGCAACATCGATCGTAGAGGCTCTTGTAAGCAGCAGCCGACTGTGTTCAGGTTCCAGAGACGGGAGAGGAGGCCCATTTGAGGAGGGAGCTCCGTTATGTCTGTGGAGGAGAAATTAAATTCATCATCAGCCGGAAGACGTCCACTGTTGAATAAAGGCCTCCCAGGAGGGTTGTCTTTTGCAGGGTTTTCTTTTTTGTAAAAAAGTTTTAATTTTTAGTTTTCGCGTTTTAGTGCCCTTAGTGCACTAACACGCGAAAGTTAGTGCACTTCTCATCCAAATCCATTAAGAAACGTCAACACTGTCAAAACAGAGATTGAAAGTACAAGATCGGAGAAACTAAAACGTAGATGAAGTTTTAGTTGTATAATTTTTTGTTTTCTGTCGATTTAAAAAAAAGTGCTGAGTCAATTTCAATAAAACAGGGTATTTTACTCTATACGAGAAAAAATCTATAAATATGTTATTGAGACAGTTTAGGCATAAAGCAGTCGGAAAATGCTAGTTTTAGTTCATAAAATAACAAAATATATTTTTTAATTCAATTCAAAGTTTTCAGTATTTTTAATCTGTTATAAGACACCATGAAATAGTAGCGGCCATGTTATTACGCCGTACGGCTCTGTAAACAAAAAAATGGCAATTGTCAGTCAACCGATTGGCGTATAAAGGCTTTGTACTTTCATTATTTTCGTAACCAACGTAATTTTTTAATTATTACACCTATTACAAAATATGCTTTTAATTATTTTTAAATTATATACAATTATCATATTTAATAGGAGCGCATTTGATACTAAACGAACTGACGTCATTTTTGCTGAGCAATATGGCGTCCAGTAAGAGGCGTTTTCGTCAAACTACGCGCGAAATTTGAAAATTTAAAATTTAAATGCATTTTTATGGCACTTACCGCCTGAATAAAAATTTTGTATATTTTTTGGTGGCATATTAGCACTACAGTATTTCATTGAGACACTTTAAAAAAATGGGTGTAATACCCTATTTATATGGGGCCTCCTGAGACACACCCTATCCATAAAAGAATTTTCAAAATCGCTTTACATTTGCCGGAGAAATCGCGTAACAAATATACAAAAAAAACATGAAGTCGAATTGAGAACCTCCTTCTTTTTTGAAGTCGGTTGAAAATACCTATTACTGCTAAAAAGGCAAAAAGGTAAATTTGCCAAATTGCTTAAAAAGTTTGTAAACGATACTTAAGAAAGTGGTTTACAGATTCAATGGATTCAATGAGAGAGAACGGATGGGCAGTTTTGTAAGTAGTTTTATTTTTTTCAAATTTATTGTCCGCATTAATAAACCATATTTTTGTGACTGTTGGTTCTGTTCCCACAGACAAACCGTAAAAACGGTTTTGTGGGGCATAGCTTTAAGAGCGCCCAACCCGTCATATTTCCCATTCAAACGCTCGTACGCGATTACGGCGTTATATCAAATTATTTACCAAATATTTTTGACACACAGGTATCTCGTGGTTTAAATCTAGGTTTGTATGAAGCCAAAAATATTAAAGAGAAACAAATTCAGTAAACGCGTCCGAAAATCAGTCAGAAATTTTTACCATAAACTTGTAAGGCTTTTTCAAAAACACGTATGTCCTGGAACAAGTTTTGTGAAATTTCCGCGCGCCAATTTTCCTGTGATGTTATCGCGTTCTCACTTACTCGTTTGTTTTCGAACATTGCGTTGGTTGAAACAAAAAAAAATACAAGCACGCTCGCGTTGAAGTTGGTTCGATGGGGATAGGCGCTCTTAAGTTAAGATTTTTTGTAAACTTTGTTTATAATAAATAAATAAATAATACTCACCCTTATTCCCGCTAATATTGAGCACCGACAAGTTAGTCAGTTCATGTATGGCGGGTGGTATTCCCCGTAGAAGGTTGCAGGACACATCCAACATTGATAGCAGAGGAAATAGGAGACGACCCTTGAGGGAAGACGCTGTGTTCTGAAAGAGACAGTGATTTGTATTGCTGTAAAGAACCTGAAGAACGAATAGTAAAGACCTCGTTACGGGAATATCAATCTTATGGGTAACGAAATACAGCTTTAAATTGAATGTATTTATAATTAATAGTGACATCTAGGGCGGGTATAAGAACTTGCTCATTAAACTGTTCCTAGAAGACGACGAATAGTAATGACCAAAACGAAACAGTTATTCAAAAGTTTTAAAGAAGTTGTTTATAAATGTATGGAGCCTGGGCGTGGGCCCAGGCTCCATACATTTATAAACAACTTCTTTAAAACTTTTGAATAACTGTTTCGTTTTGGTCATTACTATTCGTCGTCTTCTAGGAACAGTTTAATGAACAGTTTAATCTTTGTATATCATACTTAAAAATGGGGAAACACATTTTAAATAATTCTCAATTGTCTAAATACTTTAAAATGGCTTTGTGAGCAGGTAAAATACAAGAAATTGCAACACACAACAAAAAAACAATCATGGCGGTACGCTGTCATTTTGATTGATTAATGGCGTTTGACATTTATAATTCTGATTTTCTGCGTCGATTTGTGGATAGCCAGGTAAACAGATAGGAAAGAAATCGTGTTAAAATCAAAAAACGAAAGCAAGGTTGTTAAAACGAACTCTAGAAACTAGAAACAAAACGAGACGAAACCACAGAACATACGGATGAAAGTGACTGAAATGGCACTGTTGACAGCTTAGAGTTCTCTTTCTATGATCAATGGTCGATCTATGGTTTATAAGAGTAGCTAAATCTGAGTGACGCCACGTTGAAAATCCATAAAAATAATTGAAAAAATATCAATTTACTACCACAATAGCATACATTTAAATGAATTATCATATTAGTATTTTTCCCGGATTCTACGGATTTTTTTCTTTTTTTGAAGAGGTGTACATAGACTGGGCCCAATATGAAACATGTCCTTTTTACTTCTGGATGACTGCACATTTACTTTTTATCTCATTAGGTAGTAAACTATTTAAATAAGGTTGTAAATTGCTTAACAAGGCAGTCTCTACAATACATACCCATTCGTCATCATCATCAGTAGCTGCATCGTCTTGCGCGGCGGTTGACAAACCGTCATCATCCGTAGTCAACTGGATGCGCGTTAGAAGGTTGTTGGCCAAGATCTAGGAGAGAAAAAGTCTTTGATCAATAGCTTTGTGGCGTTATCTGTCGCACCACAACTAAAGACGGATATACATATGATCAATAGGGTATTTTACTCTATATGAGAAAAAATATATAAATATGTTATTGAGACAGTTTAGGCATAAAACAGTCGGAAAATGTAAGTTTTACTTCATAAAATAACAAAATAAATTTTTAAACTCAATTCAAAGTTTTCAGTATTTTTAATCTGTTATAAAACACCATGAAATAGTAGCGGCCATGTTATTACGCCGTACGGCTGTGTAAACAAAAAATTGACAACTGTCAGTCAACCGATTGGCGTATATAGACTTAGTAATTTTGTTATTTTCGTACCCAACGTATTTTTTTAATTATTACGCCTATTACAAAATATGATTTTAATTATTTTTAAATTATATACTATTTTCATATTTAATATGAGCGCATTTGATACAAAACGAACTGACGTCAATTCCGCTGAGCAATATGGCGGAGTAAGAGGCGTTTCCGTCAAACTACGCGCGAAAATTGAAAATTTAGATGCATTTTTATGGCACTTATCGATTGAATAAAAAATTTTTTTTTTTTTGGTGTCATATTAGCACTACAGAATTTCATTGAGACACTTTTCAAAAAAGGGTGTAATACCCTATTGCCCGATCCGATCATCGTATCCGTATCGCCGACGCGTAGCATGATCGCCTATCTGGACGGGTGGTGATACGCCATCATGATACGCAGTCTTGATACACCACTCTAATACCACAAAGTACGTAAGGCTGCGTCGCGCCCGAGCAGAGAGACCACTCAGAACAAACCGCCATTTTTGTCACGCACGCATTGACATTACTTATAATAGGCATTCTCAAGCAGTTTCAAGCAGACATCAGTCTCGACTGTCAGTTTTTGTCTAAAAGAATAAATGAGAAATTTTGACATTTCATGAAGAACAGAAAAAAAATTGTTATAAAAAAAAATGCATAGAGTTCCAACCAGTGTCAATCAAATTTCATATTGTCACAAATAAAACCTACAGAGTCAATACAGTAGCAGCCCTAGTGAAAAAGCTAAAAAGCAGCTTATTAGTAAAAGGTATTCTAGGGCTTCCCGTTATAGTACCCTTGTTCTGAGCAAAAGTCTGGCATTTATATTATTTATATTTATGCTGAGTCTGGCAAGTTTAGGTAATTATTTTTGAAGATGGCGGGAGCGGTCCTTCTGTACCCTTTATATTTTCAACCGACTTCAAAAGGAGGAGGAGGTTATCAATTCGTCGGTATTTTTTTTTTTTTTTTTATATTTGTTACCTGATTTCTTGGGACTGGGTGAACCGATTTTGATGATTCTTTCTTTATTTGAAAGGTAGTGCTTCCCGTGTGATCCCATTTCTGACAATGGCATCCATGAGAAAACCGTATAAGTCTTAAATTTGCATTAAGTATGTGCGCGATTTGTTACGCGATTTCTCCGGCAAACGTGAACCGATTATGAAAATTTTTATGGATAGGGTATGCTTCAGGGGTGGTCCCAAATAAATTTTATGGAAATTGATTCAGCACTTTTTGAAAAATCAACAAATACCCAAAAAATGTACATAGACGACGTTTTAGTTTCATGAATCTTTGTAGTAGTTAACTTTCAATCTCTTCTTAATAGATTTGGATGAGAAGGAGGTACTAAAAAGCGGAAAATAAAAAGCTTTTTACAAAAAAGACAACCGCCTTCAAAAAGTGAAAAATAACTTTAGCACAGAACACACATTGACTTTAGTTTCGGAAGTCGGTAGCAATACAAAACAACAAACAGAACAAAGCCACTGAATTTCGAAACTAAAGTCAATGTATGTTCTGTGCTAAAGTTATTTTTCACTTTTTGAAGGCAGTTGTCTTTTTTGTAAAAAGCTTTTTGTGCTAATACACAGCGTGATACGGCCCGTCTCATTTCGGCTTGCCGATACTTTTTCTTGAGGATAATACTGTACGACGAATGATACGGTGATACAGATACAGCGATCGGATCGGGTAAATGATCATATGTGGATCCGCCTTAAGAGCGCCCATCCCCATCGAACGAACTTCAACGCGAGCGTGATTGAATTTTTTTTGAACGCAAGGCTCGAATACAAACGAGTGAGTGAGAACGCGATAACATCACAGGAAAATTTCACAAAACTTGTTCTGGGACGTACGTGTTTTTGAAAAAGCTTTACAGGTTTTTGGTAAAAATGTTTGTAATTTAGAATCTCCATTACATGTGCAAGGTTGCTATGAAACTGTTTTTTTACGGTTTCAATGTATGCGTGCATTATGACCGGCCAAAGTTCAGATAAAATTGTGCAAAAAAGCTGATTTTCGGACGTGTTTACTGAATTTGTTTCACAAAAAAGTTTATTTTTGGCTTCATACAAACCTAGATTTAAACCACAAGATACCTGTGTGTTAAAAATATTTGGAAAATAATTTGTTTTATCGCCGTAATCGCGTACGAGCGTTTGTATGGAAAATGTAACGGGTTGGGCGCTCTTAAAGTTTCTTCATAAACTTAAAGAATGGACTGAGCAATACCTCCACAATATTGTTCACTCACTAGAAAGGGAGAAAATGACCGTGCGGCCAATACCTGTCTCTTTTCAACCGACTTCAAAACAGAAGGAGGTTTCAATTCGACTGAATTTTTTTTTTTTTGTATATTTGTTACGCGATTTGCAAATATGAATCGATTTTTAAAATTATGTTTCTTATGGATAGGGTATGCCTAAGGGGTGGTCCCATATAAATTGTATCGAAATTGATTCAGCAATTTTTAAATTTCAATTAAATCCCAAAAAGAATCTTCAATCTTTGGAGTACCTCTGTTTTAACTGTGTTGCCGGTTCTTAAAAGATTTGGATGATAAGAAGGTACAAAAAAGTGATAAATAAAAAGTTTATTTTCAAAAATGACAACCGCCTTCAAAATCTAAAAAGTGATAAATAACTTTAGCACAGTACACACATGACTTTAGATTTGGAAGTCGGTGACTTTGTTCTGTTTGTTGTCTTAAATCACTTTTTAGATTTTGAAGGAGGTTGTCTTTTTTGTAAAAAAAGCTTTTTTCTGTAGGTCGGTAGCGGCGAAGGCCCGATGGCGGGAACCAATCACAGTTCCCATACCCTCCAACTCCTGGTTATTCAACTACTGGACATAGCCCTTCCATTCACCCACAAAAAATACCGGTCATAAGCTGATCGCATCCTGCGACCTTTACCAGATCTAAGTTTTGTATATTTTAACTTTTTGCAACAAAAACTACAAAGGTGGACTTAAGGGGCTGTTAACGGCTTTTGCAGATTTTAAACTGACAATCACGTCAAAATGCGTAGTGTAAATGATTTGAAAAAAAAAATATGTTAAACTAGAACATTTTCTTAATCATTTAGTAAGTGAATATTTTAGATTATAATAATAATAATACTATGTGGGGACATTTTCACACACGGCCATCTGACCCCAAACTAGGGAGACCCTGTACTATGAGTGTCAGACAGCTGATATACATACACAAATACATTTTTTTTTGTAAATACATACATATATAGATAAACAACACCCAGACACAAGGCTTATCATACAAATGTTTACCCTGGGCGGGAATCGAACCCGCAACAAGCTGCGCAGCAGTCGATCGCTCAGCCACTGCGCCAACCGTGTCGTCAAAATCCGTGTAATCATATTACATAGTTTAATTAACTCGTGAAGTTGTGTCTGACGCGGACAAAACATTGACAATCACACAAAATCTACCAGGTATATGTAAATAAAACTTGCACCATCTTACAGACAATTTTAATATCTATCTTTTAATATACGCCTTTTTTTTAAAGTTAAAGAATACTATCTTTTATTTAATTTTTTCGACTAAACTTTGAGAGTTTTGGACGCAGCGCATACGATTCTCTGGTCACTCAAGGTCGCCGACGTATATCGTCGCCTTAATGCCTTAGGCATTTTCTACCAGTCAACCAAAGGTGGTGAAAAGACAAAAAGGCAGGTGCAATTTAAAAAAAAAACCTTAGGGCCTGACCAAGAAGCTAATAGATAAAAGTGGAGGCAACACTCTAAATACCTAAGTGAAGCCAACTGTGGGCAGATGCTCTCTTTCTGAATGCATACATAAGATAAAGAAAATCACTGAAAATCACTATCACTGTCTCGTTCTTATGTATGCATTCAGAAAGAGAGCATCAGCCCACAGTTGGTTTCAAGCTTTTGTTCTAAGTGTTGGCTCCATTTATACCTATATCTTCAAGGGCCTGACACCCGTTGTCGGCATCGGCATGGCAAGGTGTTTTTAGTTGAAAGAATAAAAATATAACTAAAGGTTTGGATATAAAGTTTAAATTTCAATACACGGCATGCTTAAGCATACCGCGGTATTGTTTTTGTACTTACGACGGTTAACATTGAAATTTTATCTTTATTTCCATACATTTAAGTTATATTTTCGTCGCCTAAAAATACCTTGCCATGCTAAAGTTAAAGTTATAAGTTATCCTTGTGTACTTACCCATAAGGATGTTCCTAATCCGAAATAAAGATTATTTTTTTTTTTTTTTTTTTTTTTTTTTATTTAAAGTCTTTTCTACTACCTAACAAAAGTTACAAACTATAAAACATGTATGATCCATTCGTTAAAAGACTTAGTTTGCTGCCTTTGCCCTCCTTGTATATATTTGAGACATGTATGTTTGTTTCGAGGCACTTATACATGTTCCAATCTATAGGCGAGGTCAACCCAAGAAACCGACGAATCCACACCGGCTAGTTATCTTACACCATACTAAAACCTTAAAATATAATAAAAACTGCGGGGCAATGAGTGTACGTATCTATAATAAAATCCCCAGTGATTTCAAATGTCTGAATGCGAGACAATTTAAAATAAACCTATTCGAATGGCTAAACAAATGTAATTTTTATAGCATTAAGGATTTTTTAGATCATAAGAATTAATTTGTATGTTATTTATATTGCGTCTAAATATTTGCATGCTTTATTTTAAGCAAAACATATGTGCCAAATTTATTTCTAAGATCTTTTTATACCATGTTTTAGAGCAAAAAAAATATATTACTATTACTATGTTTAGCTTAAGGTATTTATCTATGGACCTATGCAGCCTGAAATAAATTAATAATTATTATTATTATTCAATGGGCGCCGGGCCTAACATTAAACTCACCAGGGTCCTCAATCCTTCAAGCCTCAGGTGTCTTCTAGCAGGACACGCAGCACTTAACAGCTGTGACCTAACAGAACCTCCAGATCTTGGCCGAGCCCGTACGTTGTTGTTCGTCGAGGAGTTGGGGCAGTAGCAGGCTAGGGGATCACCTTCGGTAGACCCGAAGTTTTCCACCTGCAGCAGGGAGAGAGAGAGAGATAGTTTGGCGACACGGTTGGTGTAGAAGCTAAGAGATTCGCGGGTTCGATTCCCGCACGGAATAAATATCTGTTTGGCCTTCGGGTAGTTGTTCTGGGTCTGGCTGCATTCTTGGGTACCTAAAGAGTATCTTCAGGCATTTACAATATTTTTAAAACCCCGCAAAAAAAGTGAATAGTTTCATGAAAAACTCATTATTTATGAACGAAACAGTGACTGACAGTAAAAGTGACCCTGACAGCCGCCGTTGCGCAGGTCTTACACACTGAAATTGCATCGTTTTATGGGAAATAATATCACACTTGTCACATCACTTGTCTGCCAATTTGATAGATCCATTAACGTCGCTTGTCACTTTATTTTTTTTATAAACACAAAATGGGCATCGAGATGAAACGAAAAAGTGTTATTTTCAATTCGTAATTGTTATAGTCTATGGTTACAGAACGAAGTTATTTATGTCAATTGTCTTAGACGTAAAACTGACGTTGCCATTCTTACTTTTACCGCGTTTCACGCATGTGCTTTTGTGTAACTACAATTACAAGAATCATACAAAATTACATTGTTTCATTGCCATTTACATGGTTGCAGTACGATTTAATAGTGGCGACGAGAATTGGTGAAGTTTCTGCATCATGGCTAAAGTGCCACCTAATTTCATAGAATTTTATGATACTAAAAACAAGTTTAAAAGATGGGTGCAGAGGTTTGAAAGTGCCTTAACTATTTACGCAATCACGGTGGAAGGAGATAAGAACTCCTATCTTCTTCATTACATCGGCGCGGATCTATACGAGACTTTATGTGACTTGGTCTCGCCAGCGGAACCAAGCTCAAATTCGTATAGTCAAAATGTTGAAATCCTTACTAAGCACTTAGATCCAGACCCGTTGGAGATTGCGGAATATTTTAAATATCATCACCGTCATCAAAGAGAAGGTGAATCGATTAAGGAATATTTAGCGTCGTTAAGGAAAATGGCCTCGACCTGCAATTTTGGTACTTTTTTAAATACAGCCTTGAGAAATCAGTTTGTGTGTGGTGTCAGATCACAAAAAATACGTGACAGGCTTCTTGAGTCAAGCAAGCTAACATTAGAACAAGCAGTGAGTATTGCCACAGGCATAGAAAGTGCCCAAGCAGAGGGAACACAAACAATTGAGAGAGAGGTACAGGCAGTGTACATAAATAAAAAGAAACCCTCATTTGCTCCATCACCACAAACAAAGCCAAGCACCAATTACAACACAGGGTCATTGGATAAATCTGGGCCAGCAACATCATCAAACATTGTGTGTTTCCGATGCGGTGGAAACCATTATGCCAGCAAATGCACTATGATGAACATTAAATGTAATTTCTGCCAGAAAACAGGCCATCTTAGAAAGATGTGCCTGCGATTAAAAAGAGTTAATGCTGTGGATGTAACGGGCCAAGTGGATTATAATACAGAGGAGGTGGTATTTGTTAATAATTGCAACATAAATGCAAATACAAACAAGTTTTGGATAAAAGTAAAAATCAATGGGTCTGAAGTGTCAATGGAATTTGACAGTGCCATCGACAACGCTCGAGGAGGCAGATGTTTTTCAAGTCAGTATGATTACTGTTCTGCCCGTGACGGTTACTGACATTGCTGACGCTACACTTCATGACATTACGCTTAAGCCGTTGTTGGGGGCGTTACGAACTGGGAAGATGGTGCCTCCAAATGACAGGTTCGGTATTGACCAAATAGAGTTTTCCCTGCAAAATGATTGCTTAATGAGAGGGAGCCGCGTTGTTGTGCCTATATGCTTGAGAAGCAAAATATTAAAGGACCTGCATTCATGCCATTTCGGAGCTACTAGGATGTTGGCTTTGGCTAGGAGCTACTGCTGGTGGCCTGGGATGGATAAAGACATTAGGGAATTAGTAAAGAATTGCACGGAATGCTCCTTACATTTAAATGCACCGCCGTCGGTAGCGCCCAAGCATACGTGGGAATACCCGTCGAAACCATTCGAACGAGTGCACATTGATTTTGCCGGCAGGTTCCATAATGTATATTTTCTATTACTAATTGACGCATTTTCAAAGTGGCCTGAAATTCATATTTTAAAAAGAATAGACACGGATTCTACAATTGAAGTATTAGACAAAATTTTTACTACCTTTGGTTACCCAGATATTTTGACTAGTGACAATGGAACACAATTTGTTAATCCAAAATTTAATGAGTTTCTTAAAATGCGCGGAATCACACACAGGCGGTCAGCTCCGTACAATCCGGCTACAAATGGACAAGTAGAACGCTATGTTCAAACCTTTAAGAATAAATTACGCTGTCTCAGCACATTGGGGGATTCATTGGAAGCCAAGTTAAACCAAATTCTTTTTCAATATCGCATTACACCACACCCTGCTACAGGCAGATCTCCAAGTGACCTGGTTTTGTCCTATCAGCCTAACTCGCGGTTTTCATTAATTTGTCCAAACAAGAGTACAGTACTTCCCCGAAAGGATCCGGTGTGTCTAAGCAATAGTACAGAGCCTTTCGAGAGAGAGGTGAAGGTGGCGCGTGTGAGAACACTATTACCTGGGGATAGAGTGGTTGCTAGAAACTATACGAATGAGGGTCATTGGAAGCTGGGGGTGATTAATAAAGTTTTCGGGAAGCTACATTATTCTGTTAAACTTGACAATGGCATGCTGTGGCGTCGACACATTGATCAGATACGTAAAGTGGGAGGTAATATACCCATACTCGAGGAAAGTACTAATGCACCCGCCGCTGAGGAGAGGGGGAATAACGAACGACCGGTTTCCAGCCTGACTCCTGCCTGTCATTCAAAATTAGACTTTTCTCCAGCTGAGCCGTGTTTGGACTCGAGTACGGTTGCTCAACCAGACTCTGAGCCAACGGTTGCTCAACCAGACTTTGATCCAAATATTGTTGCAAATTCTGAGACCGAAGCGAACACCGGTTCAGGCACCTCATGCTCAGAACAAGGTTTGCGCAGGAGTCAAAGAGTTAGGAAGCCAGTAGTTCGCCTTGATTTGTAATACCTAGTTATAGTTTGGGTTATGATTTATATTATAAGTTGATGTTTCAATCTTTAAGTTAAATATGTTAATAAATTAGTGAACCAAGTTGATATCGTCAGATGTACGTTCCGGGGTGTGAAACAGTCGCTTCTAAGTGAGGGAGGAACTGTTATAGTCTATGGTTACAGAACGAAGTTATTTATGTCAATTGTCTTAGACGTAAAACTGACGTTGCCATTCTTACTTTTACCGCGTTTCACGCATGTGCTTTTGTGTAACTACAATTACAAGAATCATACAAAATTACATTGTTTCATTGCCATTTACATGGTTGCAGTACGATTTAATAGTAATATTTTAATTATGCGAGCGTTTAAAAATATAGTAAGTATATAGTCCTGGTAATATATTCTTCACATTGGAAAATATTTCAAACCCTCTAAAATTTTTTTCTTACAAATGAATGTATGGATCTCGCCACAGATATAGATAGACCTAGATAACGTAAGAGCAACTACTTCGCGTGCCTATTTTCGTGCCAAACTTACGATAAAAAATCATAAGTAAAAAAATAAAGTAAACGTTTCCTTCCATCGGTAAGTCATTTTGTGATTTATATTATGCGTAATTAATTTAAAAAACAATTATTTTTAATCTAATACCCTCAGTAATACCTGGTAATACCAAATTTAGGAAAAACAAAACATTCGTATTACATTGTGACGTCCAAAAAATGGCACGCTTGGTTTTCATACAGATCGTGATATTTGCGTTATCTATACTCTATTAACAATAGCATTAGACAGAAGTTAAAAAAGAATCTTTTTAATGCACACTTTGTAACAAAAGTACAATAAACAATGTTAAAGATACGATAGATACCGAATTTATTATAATCTATTTTTACAGTAGCTGTCGCGCGTATTTGTAACCATTTTAATAATTTATCTTCTCCAATTATGTGGTTTTCATTTAGTTGTATATTTAATTCCGATTTAAAAGTACAGTGTCAATAGTAAAAACCTATCAGAAGCAGGGATGAACAATACCCCGAAACGTTATACGTTTCACTGTAATTCTACCTAATTTAAAATTGTACCTTATCTTTTAGAGACTTTTATTCTGTTTATATTATTATACGTCCATATTTAGTACTATCTTAGATCTGTTTATCAAAATTATATTAAAATAAGTTTAATTAAAATTGTTTTAACTTATCTTTGAAATAAAATGTTTTGCATTCCTGCTTCTATGAGCCTCTTTTTTCTAATGCTATTATAAATGGAGTATAGGTCTATCTATATCTGTGGATCTCGCCATGATTCTTTCGTCAGGGAAATGACCTAACAGAGTTTTTTTTTTTATCGTTTATTTACTAAGATAGTTTTGTACATTTGTTAGACATATTACACACCAACACAAACCATCGCGGGTAACATTTGCCGTATTATATCAATCAAATACTTACTTGTGGTAGACTCGGCCAGCATGTGATCTCGTTGTGACTCAAGTCCAACTGCCGAAGACTCGTGGGGTAAGACGTTACGTACGACATGGATCTGTAGTACAAACAGTGCTTATTTTAACGTTTTGAGTTTATGAAATACGGGTTTAGAGTTTTAGACACTACCAAGCAATTGAACAGATGACACCATTGTACTCGTACCGTAATATCATAAACAGAAAAGATTTCTATTGTTGTATGTTTGTAACGAATAAACTCAACTGCTGGTCCGATTTAGAAAATTCTTTCACTATTAGAATGCTACATTATTCCTTAGTAACATAAGCTATATGTATCAATCAGAGAGAGAATCATGCAGAGGCGGGCGCCTTAACCACTAAGCCATCGCGATTTTGTAAAGCTAATTAATTATAACCTGACCGCTTAATCGAGACCGTTCCTGAGGTAGCTGTGAGGTGCGTTAGCGGTGTGGTGACGTGACGCGAGAGCTCGCTGATTCGTCAACTTGTGACTACTGTCACCCCTCCCGCACCGCGCAGCTACCTTATTGTGGTGACGTGACGCGAGAGCTCGCTGATACGTCAACTTGTGACAACTGTCACCCCTCCCGCACCGCGCAGCTACCTCAGTGTGGTGACGTGACGCGAGAGCTCACTGATACGTCAACTTGTGACAACTGTCATCCCTCCCGCACCGCGCAGCTACCTCAGTGTGGTGACGTGACGCGAGAGCTCACTGATACGTCAACTTGTGACAACTGTCACCCCTCCCGCACCGCGCAGCTACCTCAGTGTGGTGACGTGACGCGAGAGCTCACTGATACGTCAACTTGTGACAACTGTCACCCCTCCCGCACCGCGCAGCTACCTTATTGTGGTGACGTGGCACGAGAGCTCGCTGATACGTCAACTTGTGACAACTGTCACCCCTCCCGCACCGCGCAGCTACCTTATTGTGGTGACGTGGCACGAGAGCTCGCTGATACGTCAACTTGTGACAACTGTCACCCCTCCCGCACCGCGCAGCTACCTCAGGAACAGTCACAGATAAGCGGTCAGAATATAGCTACAGTTATAAGCTAGTTTTACAAAAACTTACCTAAGCGAGTTATAAGCCATGTTCAGCCTAGTCAGGTTAGGAGCTCTGCAGGCCAACGCACAAGGCACGCAGGTGAACTGATTGTGTGCCAAGTTCAGAGCTGAGAGGGCGGAGCCCCCGCGGTTGCAGCCCACAGAGGAGCCTTCGACGACGCCACGCCATGTATGCGCGCGCCGGGCTTCGGACCAGCTAGGAAAGAAATACTGTTTATTAGACGTTAAGATTGGTAATTTAGGACTGTTCTGAAGGCTGGGCAGATGATGATAAAGCGTTTCCCCGATTATGTTGAGGTCAGCTTCCAGTCTAACCGGATGCAGCTGAATACCAGTGTTTTACATGGAGCGACTGCCTATCTGACCTCCACAACCCAGGTACTGGGTAACTAAGACTGGTTGTCAGACTTCCTGGTTTCTGACTACCCATAAAGACTGTCAGAGGCTAAGAACTCACGATGCGGTTTTCGCCCGCGCCCGCGCCCGCAGCGGGAGCCGAATACACCGCGCACACCGCGGGCGTAAACCGCGTCGTGAAATGTGCTTTTGTTTTTTACATATACATAATAATATATCTGCATTCTACAGAAGCTGTGGGCCCGCAACCGCAGCCGGACGCGGGTGAAAACCGCATCGTGAGTTCTTAGCCAAAGATCTACGAATGACAACCGGGACCAACGGCTTTACGTGCTTTACGAGGCACGGAGGGAACTCGGTATGAAATGGATGGTCACCCATCCCCGGACCGACCGCGGCAAGCGTAACTTAACCCTCAGGACTGTTCCAAGCCGTTCAGCTTTTACTTAACCGCAAGTTCCTCGAACGGTCATTGTCAATTGGAGAAGCTCCATTATATTCGTATGCCTATCAATAGATGGTAAACAAAAAAAAAAAAATATTTGACTGAATAAAACACATACATAAAACAAATCTATACTAATATTATAAAGCTGAAGAGTTTGTTTGTTTGTTTGTTTGGTTGAACGCGCTAATCTCAGGATCTACTGGTTCGAATTGAAAAAATCTTTTTGTGTTGGATAGACCATTTATCGAGGAAGGCTATAGCCACGCCGATGCGACGCCGGGTCGGGTTGCTAGTTTTAATATATACGGTGGTACTCAAGCACGCCCCTGGTGGTATGGTGGCTCTAAAACTGAACCACTGAGATGGTTTTTAGTCAGTAAGAGTCTGACAGACCCACACAAACATCCATGAGGGATTTCACACCGGAACAAAAAAAAAGGTGTGGTGCGGTGCCGCGGCAACGGCCGCCGAGTGCCAGATCCCCTCTACTGTCGGTGACCCAAAAATCATGGGTTAGGTTAGGCGAGTGTTATAGTTTGTTATAGACCCACCATACCACCAGGGGTATGGTCAGTGGTATGGTGAGTCCGCAATGATGCACATGTAAGGTACTCACACAGCATTTCCCGCCCGGTTAACGAGAACCGGCACAGAGTCCTCATCATCTTCATCAGCCGTCTCTGACTCACTGCGCTCTATGGACGGACTGCGAGATGACGATTTCTAACAGACAAACAGACAACCAATCATCACGAATGAATTTGAGAGAGTAGCAGTGCATATTTCACAAATAACAATGATTTTTCGACCCAAAAAACGGCTTTACACAAAAGGACAATGCCAGAAACTCTATACAACTTTGTCCCACTCAATAAAAGTCATGTGCAATATGTAGCATCTTACTGTTTATTTATTGTTGATAACTAAACATTAGTCTTAGTGACTTTAGAACTTGCGGTTTCCGTTTAAATCTAAAAACAATAATGACATTGATTATAGGATAAATCGTATTTTAGGTAAAATGAGTTTGTATTTTGTGGGTAGGTATTTCGTAATCCGCAAGTTCTAAAGAAAAACAATGTAGTATAGAAAGGTTCTATATTCATCACAATTATTTTCATGAATTTACTTTTCTGTACATGGGTGGGGCAGGATCTGGCATTGTCATTTAAAGTTATTTTTTACATTTTGGAGGCAGTCTTTTTTGTATTTTTTTTTTCGCTTTTTAGTATTTCTCTTCATAAAATACAAATGAATTACGAAACGATGACACCAAAAAAATTCAGTCATCCCTTAATTTTCTACCCTTATGGGTGGAATATTGAAATAAAATTAATATGGGACCAACTTTAAGGTATACACTATCAATTAAAAACTATAATCGAATTCGGACTTCACTGAAAAAAGTAATGAGTGGTCAACATAAAAAAAAAAATTACCTGTCGAATTGAGAAGCTCCTTCTTTTTTTGAAGTCGGTTGACAATAGAAGTAAGGTTTAGAAACAATGTTACTTAGTTTGATGAGCTCTTTATGTAGTTAACTGCTTTATTCACCCTTTATACTTACAGATTGTGTAGCCATAGCGAATTGCGCACTGCCTATGGAGGGCGAAGCGCTAAGCTGGGGCGAAGTCTCCGATGGTGATGCTAACTGCTGTGGACTGCTGCATTCTGAGTGACCCTGGTCGAGAAGAATAATCTGGTTATTTACGAGCTCTTGATATGAATACGTCTTTAAATTTGCTTCCATCATCATGTCAACCTTTAGACGCCCACTGCTGGGCATAGGTCTCCCCCAAAGGGGGGTTCAGCCGTAATCGCCATGCTTAGCCGACGCATGTTGGCGATCGCAGTAGGTGTTATGGTGCACAGAAGGACGCTGCTGCCCATCCTCTGGTCAATATCCCTCTGTCGCCTTCTACGACACCCACAGGTAGAAATAGAACACTGCCAATTAAGAACACTGATGTTTACAAAATCGTGGGATACTGTTAGGTGTTGTAACTACATATCTATCATCTACAATATACAGTTGGTGTGTCTAGAGCGTGCCGCACTAAATTTGCTCAAAGATTCTTCCCTTTTCTTGGTGCCCATCTTTACAATAAAATTAATCTAATCCTTAACACGTATCCCCTTACTAAACACAAATGTAAAACATCTGTTACAAATTGGCTCATTGACCTGGACTATACTAATACCGAAGAGTTACTACTTGTCCAGAAATAACATAATTTCTTCCGTTACACATTATACACTACACTACACTTCACAATACTCTTACATCTTACACAACATAACACTTATCATATCTCTCAAAATCGTCAAGCTGTAACCCCACTACCGCAATAATCTGTTAGTATGTTTTTTTTTTTTTTTTCTGTTTTTTTGGAACGAAGTTCCTTATCGCGCGTTGTGAAAGGGGGCTAGACGGAAAAAAATCTTACGAAAAGTTGTCACGACACTTTTGTATATTTGATTTAAGAGCCATCTATTAACGTTATTGGCGCAACTGTGCTCTTCGAGATCGAATTACGAACGGCCAATAGATGGCGCAGAAATAATTTATTGGTCTTTCTATCTAAATAACTACGCATTGTACTAACATGTTAGAAAATGTTAATCTTTAAAATTACTTACTTACAATGTAAGCAGCCATAATAACTTTTCATTCCTCGCTTTTTTTTTGCCCTGGCTTAAAGCCACTTAAATTCACTTTAACGCATCACATTAATTAGTGAAAGAATTGTAATAAAATTTTATTACAATTCCTTCACTAATTAATCGAAAGGAACTTCGTTCCATCCGGGTGTCCCTTGACACCTCTCAAGTTTTTTTTTTTCTCTGTTTCGCATGACCGAATTGTCGTCTAAGTTTTTCAGTACTGATGTATCTTAGTTACTCCTTATTTAAGTAAGAGTCCGTGTTATGTTAATTGGAAGAGCACTGATTTCCAAGATACAGGTTTTTACCTAGTTTGGAAATCAGGAGTTCATTTAGGTTAGAAGCCTCTTATATGTTATCTAAAAAGATAGTGCTGAAACTGTAGTAGGCTAAGTTATGATTTTGTCCAATAAACGTTATTATTATTATTATTTTATCTACATTCAAAATATAATTCCACCACTCGATAGCTAAAGGATTAAATTCGTTTTTCTTTTTCAGTTCGTATAAAATAATTGAGAGAAGCGCGACCGCGAATCGATAAGCTCAGCGTGCGACTCTTAAGTGTCAATTTTGCATAAATAATTTTAGCTTTGTTGAAATAAAGACCTAAATGGCGCCGAATGGCGTGGTTTAGGCTTGATCACAGATATAGATAGACCTAGATATCGCAAGAGCAACTACTTCGCGTGCCTAGTTTCGTGCCTACACTACGTACAAAAATCGTAAGTAAAAAAATAAAGTAAACGTTTTCTTCCATCGGTAAGTAATTTTGTGATTAATATTATGCGTAATTAATTTAAAAAACAATTATTTTTAATCTCAGTAATACCTGGTAATACCAAATTTAAGAAAAACAAAACATTGTGACCTTATAATAGGTAGTCAAAAAAAGCTTTTTACAAAAAAGACAACCGCCTTCAAAAACTAAAAAGTGAAAAATAACTTTAGCACAGAACACACATTGACTTTAGTTTCGAAATTCAGTGGCTTTGTTCTGTTTGTTGTTTTGTATTGCCACCGACTTCCGAAACTAAAGTCAATGTGTGTTCTGTGCTAAAGTTATTTTTCACTTTTTAGTTTTTGAAGGCGGTTGTCTTTTTTGTAAAAAGCTTTTTATTTTTCGCTTTTTAGTACCTCCTTCTCATCCAAATCTATTAAGAATAGATTGAAAGTTAACTACTACAAAGATTGATGAAAGTAAAACGTCGTCTATGTAAAATTTTTGGGTATTTGTTGATTTTTCAAAAAGTGCTGAATCAATTTCGATAAAATTTAACTGGGACCACCCCTGAAGCATACCCTATCCATAGAAAAAAGAATTTTCAAAATCGGTTTACGTTTGCCGAAGTGATCGCGTAACAAATCGCGCACATACTTAATGCAAATTTAAGACTTATACGGTTTTCTCATAGATGCCATTGCCAGAACTGAAACCAAATTACCACACGGGAAGCACTAGCTTTCAAATAAAAAAAGAATCATCAAAATCGGTTCACCCAGTCCAAAGAAATCAGGTAACAAACATGAAAAAAAAAATACAGACAAATTGATAACCTCCTTCTTTTTTGAAGTCGGTTGAAAAATGGCACGCTTGGTTTTTATACCAATCGTGATACTTGCGTTATCTAGGTCTATCTATATCTGTAGGCTTGATTGTGTGTTTATGAATCACTGCTGCAGGGTTTCGGCTTGGCCTGACTTCTTGCGGCAGAGATGTCATAAATTACTTCTGATTCTTGTAAGTGTTACTAACGTAGTTTATAAGTATATTGTTACTAACACTATGAGCCTTGTTGCTCGAAATAAATGACGATTATTATTATTAATACTACAACTGGTTCAAAGTATTACCTTACAATAAAGTGAGAACTAAATCTGTAGTAAGACGGATATAGTGTGATTAGCTAAAAAAACTCAAAGCTTTTCTGCGCAAGTCTATCTATTGGTGGTAGGCATAAACTACAGATACACTAACTGTCAGTGCTAGCAAAAACAGCAATATGCTCAGTGTTCAATGATTAATTGATCACCATCTTCATTATCACCCGAAAGACGTCCACTGTTGAACATAGGCCTCCCCCATAGAACGCTACAAGTCCTGCAACCTGCCGCTTGCATCCACCGGTTACCCGCGACCTTGACGATGTCGACGAGGCCTACCAACGCGGAGTCTTCCGGGCAGTGGACGCCAGGAGAGAACCTTTCTTCCCCATCGGTTATCGGTTCTTTGAGCGAGTTGGCCTGCCCATTGCCATTTCAACTTGCATATTCTATTCTAGAATACAGCCAAGTATCTTGGTATGACCCTTGATGCAAAATTACGATGGAAAACCCATGTCAAGAAGAAAAAGATGAACTGGACATATGGTTTAAAAGAATGTATCGGCTGCTTGGAAGAAACTCCGTGCTGCCAGTGAACCGAGGCACGGAGCAATCTCGGTATGAAATAAATGGTCACCTATCCACCGACTAACCGCGGCAAGCGTAGCGTAGCGTAATCAATTAATGAATGAAATCTGTTCAAACATATTGCTGCTTTGTTGTCACTGACACCTTACGGCTACTGTTTGAAAACTCATTTTACTCACTTACGTGCTACACTCATTTTACCTAAATACGTTCTTCAAAACTACTATAAATTCAATAAAATACCCAATGAGTACGTAGGACACGACGTGGGACGGAGTCTTTATATTGTTTAGCGACTATCTGAAGAAATAATAACAATAATTGTCTTAATATTATATTATTTAATGGTGAATGCGCTAGGATAACCCGCGAAAGTCAAATATTCTTGTTTTTTTGCAATTTTCAGTCCAATTTAGTCGCATGATAATAAAAAAGTTATTCGCGGGAGTAACAAATGTGCATTTACAGAATTATAATAATTAAAATCATTAAAATAACTTTCCAAGTTAACATAATCTGTGAACTTCACATTTCATGAAATAGGCGCATTTACGGATTATGTTAACTTGAAAGGCTATGTTGATGAATTAATTATTATAGGTAATTGTTTAAACACATATTTGTTACTCCCGCGAATATTATTTTTGTTACCATACAATCTGATACTGAAAAATTAAATTATGCAGGCTACCTTGGTAAACGAGATATAAGTAAAATTATGACCATAATTCACTGTGTACTAGCCAATATTGGACACCATGATTCACTGTGTACTCACAATGTCAAATAGTGACTCTTGACAACACGATTGGCGCAGTGGCTGAGCGATCGACTGCTTCGCAGCATGTTGCGGGTTCGATTCCCGCCCAGGGTAAATATTTGTGTGATGAGCACTTGTGTTTGCCTTGTGTCTGGGTGTTATTTATCTATATAAGTATGTATTTAGAATGTATTTGTGTATGTATATTAGCTGTCTGACACCCATAGTACAGGGTCTCCCTAGTTTGGGGTCAGATGGCCGTGTGTGAAATGTCCCCACATATTATTATTATTGGGCATAATGATCCATGATGTTCTGGCCACTATTAGACATCATGATTCAATGTGTACTTGCTTAGATTAGACACTATGAATATGATCCACTGTGCACTAGTCACTATCGGTTATCACGATTCACTATGTGCTAGGCACTATAAGCTATAATGATTTAATGAGTACTAACCACTGTCAGCCATCAGAGTCCACTGTGTACCAGTCACTATTGGCCAATGTGGTCGACTGTGTACCAGTTACTTTTGACAAGTTTGACCCACTGTGCACTAACCACTAGTAGCATCATCATGAACCACTGTATATTAGATCCTATCGACAAACATGATCCACTGTGCACTAGCCCCTATCGACAAGCATGATCCACTGTGCACTAGCCCCTATCGACTAACATGATCCACTGTGTACCTGTCACTATAATCTCATAACATCCCCCCACTCACCTCGCCCCCGGTGGGCAGGTCTCGCAGATGGTTGAGCGCCACGTTGAGGTCGCTTCACTGTGTACTAGCCACTATAGTCGTCATGTAACACTCACCTCGCCCCCGGTGGGCAGGTCTCGCAGATGGTTGAGCGCCACGTTGAGGTCGCTTCACTGTGTACTAGCCACTATAGTCGTCATGTAACACTCACCTCGCCCCCGGTGGGCAGGTCTCGCAGATGGTTGAGCGCCACGTTGAGGTCGCTTCACTGTGTACTAGCCACTATAGTCGTCATGTAACACTCACCTCGCCCCCGGTGGGCAGGTCTCGCAGATGGTTGAGCGCCACGTTGAGGTCGCTTCACTGTGTACTAGCCACTATAGTCGTCATGTAACACTCACCTCGCCCCCGGTGGGCAGGTCTCGCAGATGGTTGAGCGCCACGTTGAGGTCGCTTCACTGTGTACTAGCCACTATAGTCGTCATGTAACACTCACCTCGCCCCCGGTGGGCAGGTCTCGCAGATGGTTGAGCGCCACGTTGAGGTCGCTTCACTGTGTACTAGCCACTATAGTCGTCATGTAACACTCACCTCGCCCCCGGTGGGCAGGTCTCGCAGATGGTTGAGCGCCACGTTGAGGTCGCTTCACTGTGTACTAGCCACTATAGTCGTCATGTAACACTCACCTCGCCCCCGGTGGGCAGGTCTCGCAGATGGTTGAGCGCCACGTTGAGGTCGCTTCACTGTGTACTAGCCACTATAGTCGTCATGTAACACTCACCTCGCCCCCGGTGGGCAGGTCTCGCAGATGGTTGAGCGCCACGTTGAGGTCGCTTCACTGTGTACTAGCCACTATAGTCGTCATGTAACACTCACCTCGCCCCCGGTGGGCAGGTCTCGCAGATGGTTGAGCGCCACGTTGAGGTCGCTTCACTGTGTACTAGCCACTATAGTCGTCATGTAACACTCACCTCGCCCCCGGTGGGCAGGTCTCGCAGATGGTTGAGCGCCACGTTGAGGTCGCTTCACTGTGTACTAGCCACTATAGTCGTCATGTAACACTCACCTCGCCCCCGGTGGGCAGGTCTCGCAGATGGTTGAGCGCCACGTTGAGGTCGCTTCACTGTGTACTAGCCACTATAGTCGTCATGTAACACTCACCTCGCCCCCGGTGGGCAGGTCTCGCAGATGGTTGAGCGCCACGTTGAGGTCGCTTCACTGTGTACTAGCCACTATAGTCGTCATGTAACACTCACCTCGCCCCCGGTGGGCAGGTCTCGCAGATGGTTGAGCGCCACGTTGAGGTCGCGGAGGGCAGGCGCGCTCCACACGGCTGCGGGCAGAGCGCGGAGTTTGTTGTTGGACACGTCTAGTAGGCACAGGCCGGGCAGCCGGAACAGGGCAGCCGGGAGCTCTTCTAGACGATTGTCCTGCGGGAAGATACAATTAGATCCACTTAGTAATTACTAGAATTTGCCCGCGACTTTGTCCGCGTTAATGTCTCCTCATAGTCTTCTGTACGCCTTCCATTCAAACTGTTAAAAAATCAGCTCTTACAAAAAAAATCTAAGATCGTTTACCAATGACAGTTTTTAAACCATTTACAGGCACTTTTGAATAGGGTGTTACACCCATTAATGAAAAATGTGTCAATGAAATTCTGTAGTGCTAATATGCCACCAAAAAAAAAACACAAAAATTGTATTCAATCATTAAGTACCATAAAAATGCATCTAAATTTTAAATATTCAAATTTCGCGCGTATTTTGGCGAAAACGCCTTTTACTGGACGCCATATTGCACAGCGTAAATGACGTCAGTTCGTTTTGTATCAAATGAGCTCATATTACATATGATAATTGTATATCATTTAAAAATAATTAAATGCAAATTTTGAAATAGGTGTAATAATGAAAAAAATACGTTGGTTACGAAAATAAAAAAAGTATAAAGCCTATATTACGCCAATCGGTTGACTGACAGTTGGCAATTTTTTGTTTACACAGCCGTACGACGTAATAACATGGCCGCTACCATTTCAAGGTGTTTTATAACAGATTAAAAATACTGAAAACTTTGAATTGAATTTAAAAAATTGTTTTGTTATTTTATGAAGTAAAACTTACATTTTCCGACTGCTTTATGCCTAAACTGTCTCAATAACATATTTATAGATTTATTCTCATATAGAGTAAAATACCCTATTGTCAAACCGTCACCCAGTTTAAAATTTTAAAGTCGCCTATGTCCCTTCTCAGGGTTCAATCTATCTTCATGCCAAATTCCGTCAAAATCACCATGTAAAACACTGGTATTCAGCTGCATCCGGTTAGACTGGAAGCCGACCCCAATATAGTTGGGAAAAGGCTAGGCAGATGATGAATTATTCCATGTAAATTGACATAAACGATAGTTTACGTTAACGCGATAGAGTTCGAATAAAAATTCTACACTAGGCCCTCAGGTCGAAATCTATACTAATATTATAAAGCTGAAGAGTTTGTTTGTGTGGTTGAACGCGCTAATCTCAGGATCTACTGGTTCGAATTGAAAAAATATTTTTGTCTTGAATACTTCATTTATCGAGGAAGGCTATAGGCCCATGCGAAGCCGGGCCGGGTTGCTAGTGGATATATATACATGTCAGGGGGGTAAATTCGCAAAAGGACTATTGTTTACACTATGTTACAAACAATATTTTTTATGAGTGTACACAGGGAAGCGACTTCAAAAAAGGAGGAGGTTATCAATTCGTCTGTATTTCTTTGGACTGGGTGAACCGATTTTGACGATTCTTTTTTTATTTGAAAGCTAAATCTTCCCGTGTGGTCCCATTTTAATTTGGTCCAGTTCTGACATTGGCATCCATGAGAAAACCGTATAAGTATTAAATTTGCATTAAGTATGTGCGCGATTTGTTACGCGATTTCTCTGGCAAACGTAAACCGATTTTAAAAATTCTTTTTTTTTATGGATAGGGTATGCTTCAGGGGTGGTCCCATATAAATTTTATCAAAATTGATTCGGCACTTTTTGAAAAATCAACAAATACCCTAAAATTTTACATAGACGACGTTTTAGTTTCATCAATCTTTGTAGTAGTTAACTTTCAATCTCTTCTTAATAGATTTGGATGAGAAGGAGGTACTAAAAAGCGGAAAATAAAAAGCTTTTTACAAAAAGACAACCGCCTTCAAAAACTAAAAAGTGAAAAATAACTTTAGCACAGAACACACATTGACTTTAGTTTCGGAAGTCGGTGGCAATGCAAAACAACAAACAGAATAAAGCCACTGAATTTCGAAACTAAAGTCAATGTGTGTTCTGTGCTAAAGTTATTTTTCACTTTTTAGTTTTTGAAGGCGGTTGTCTTTTTGTAAAAAGCTTTTTTGTGTTGTATTTTTTATTTAGTGTGTGTGATTTGGTTATCGCCTTAGGTTTAGACTGTAATGATAGTTTTAAAGCATCTAAATAAATAAATAATAGGTTGATATCAAAACATCGTATAAGTACCTGCAAATACAACTCCTGCAGCACAGGCGCGGAATACAGTTCTGGTCTGATCTTGGGCTTCTTCCTCCGTCTCTTGCCGTCCAGCTCGTCTTCGAAGGGATCCTCAGATGTTGGCAGACGTTCTAACTTGTTCTGAGCTGCGTTTAAGTATCTGGAGATGGGAATAATCAAGAATTAGAAGAAAGAGCACTAAACTAAGTGAAAGACGGCATGAATCGACCGGTTATGATAATTAAACTACACTTGCCGCGATCGGAAAGCGGATGGGTGACGATCCATTTTATACTGAGACTCCTCCGTGCCTCAGAAAGCACGTAAAGCCGGTGATCCCGGCTGTCGTTCGTAGATCTTTGGCAGTCGTTATGGGTAGTCAGAAGCCAGAGAGTCTGACAACCAGTCTTACCAAGAGGTATCGTGTTACTCAGTAACTGGGTTGTGGAGGTCAGATAGGTAGTCGCTCCATGTAAAACACTGGTATTCAGCTGCATCCGGTTAGACTGGAAGCCGACTCCATCATAGTTAGGAAAAGGCTAGGTATATGAGAATAATCAAGGATTAGACCTGGCGTCCACTGGCTATATACACATTAAAATTAAGTAAGTATAGAGTTTCTTGCCAATTCTTCTCCATACGAAACTACCTCTTGAAAGGGACAACTAGATTCAAATTTTCTTATATAACGTTCAAAAGTGCCTTTTATTGGACTAATTGAAATAAATGATTTGAGTTCGACTTTTAATTAACTGCTGCGTTGGTCTGAGTATTGGGTTTGATTCTCAAGTCGAGATATATGTTATTAAATTGTTAGTCGGGCAAATGGTCTAGTTCTCTTCTGTTGCCTGTTTGATTTGGAAGGAAGTGGAAAATATGTATTTCTTACTCCTACGCTGTTCTTTTCTGATTAATTTCGTTGCGGGATCCAAGACAGTTGTAATGTTTCTCCGGGACTCTTCGAGCTTCATTGCCTCGATGTTTTTCTGGTGGTCGCCACTGTTGATTCTGGATTTCAGGAGTTACAGTGTTTTGATCCCAAAAATAGGTTAAGCTTACCTTAAACTCAGCATGGTGAACAGTTCAGGTGGTAGAAGCCTCAGTTCATTGTTGGACAAGTCAATTCTTGTTAGAGCATGTAGAGCTCCACTGCTGCTGCTGAGCTTAGAATTAACTCGAAGAGCCGCTTGACGGAGCCATGACATGCTGTACAGATAAAAAAATGAAAATACACAAACATTTTTAAAATCAAGCTTCTAAGAAAAGTTTGAGGCTTGATATTGTGTAGTACACCTATATAACGGACAGCGTAAATCAGTGTCTCAAGCTTTTCTTTTTAGTTCATATGTTACTTTTATTTTTTTAGGTTAAAAGTTTGTTTATAAAAATGTTTTATTTTTATTTTTTAGTCTTATAAATATGTGTGTGTGTGTGTGTGTGTGTGTGTGTGTGTGTGTGTGTGTGTGTCTGTGTGTGTGTGTGTGTGTGGTGTGATCTAGCCTAACCTAACAACTTTTTGTTGACCTTTTTTTAAAGGGTTTGAAAAAATATGTAAACCGCCATCGTGGAGCGGCGGCCATATTGAATTTCTTACAATATTGAGTATTGGACACTGTATTGCCACCAGAACTGAAGGTGCTTGCAAAATTTCAGCTCAATTGGATACCTAGAAATGGTCGAAAAATGGTTTGCAAATTTTTAAGCGACAACTTATATAGGCCACTGCAAATCACTTCCAAGTGGCAGGTGTTCTTTGGGTTGAACGAAGTTGGGTGGTGGTGGATGAAGATTCTCCCACAACTTCCGTCTCACCGTACGTGGACGGTCCTGGATGGCCTGTGTGCTGCGAAGAAAACTTCCGACTCTAAGTCTACCCGGAGCTGTAGTGTATTTGTAGAGGGGATGTCGGGAATCGGATTCTTGGTGATATTTCTCAAGCGCTCATGCAACATCCCTACGGACGACGGGTGGTGCGATACCAGCCAACGGGTAGAGCTTGTTGAGCGGAGTCGGTCTTAGGCAGCCCGATATAATCCGACACGTCTCGTTTAGGGCGATGTCAACTTGCTTTGCATGAGCGGTGCAAGAAAGGAGCGGGTGCAAGACAGGAGCCTCCCCGAGCGACGTTATCATAAATCCTAAAGCGATTCCAAACGTCCGGCGCACCCTGGACAGCTAGCACTCGGTAACGCAAAGCCTAGCAGACTAATCCTTTCACCACGATGGTAAACCCAAAAGGCTCTCCTCAGAGCCATGACCAACGGCCTTCCTTAGGGTCAAATAACAAGAATACGAACAGTGCAAGTTAGCTATATTTTCATGTACAAGCTATTTAATATACAGGCAGTTAACTTGAATCTACTTTAAAACAAAGTTATGAGTGTGTTCCCAGGTATGACAGTTGATATAGAAATTAATATGTGCAGTATAGTGGTAAGATCAATACTTTAGCCTGCATACCAAACGGTTTATTTGACTGCGAATTATTCAGTCTCAATTCATATATATGATTACATGCACCTTGAACAGTTTTGGACCTAGTATACTACCCTGTGGCACTCCACATGTAATAAACTGATTTACTGCTACTACTAAAAAATGCTTTCAATTAAACTGTATTAGATTGATATTTCTGTACCGAGGTGCATAGCATTTCGGTGACACGAACCCGAACCCCATTTTGCCTCTACCAAAAATCGCTCACCGCGGCTAAAGAAGTTTTCGCATCAACAATATTACGTTTTCAAAGTACTTACCGTATAGTAGCGAGTTGTGCTCTAAGCTCCCTCCAGTTTACCATGACAGCTGTGGTCGGACATAAAGAGCTGTAAGTCAGCGCTGAATCACCGTCGCGGTCGCTGAAAAGCGCTTCAGATATCGTTGACTTGTTCAGTTTATAGTCCGGGTCAGGGTAGGCCTGTAGGAGAAAAAAAGTAGCTGAAATGTTTAATTCAGGCCAGAAACGTAATGATTTACTTGCGCAAAATTGGACTAAGTATGCATTAGGGTACGAAATGAATTAATTAGCACAAGTATTCGAGCTCTTTGTTGGGCCCAACGGCGTCACATCAACTTGTGCAAGTTTAAGCTTGCGCACGAATATCGTGGCGTGTGTGATGAAAATTAATTAAGAAGAAAATTAAATAATATTATATTTCAAACAGATTGCACACAATCAAAATGCAGAAATATTTTATGTATGTGTAGATATCAATGATTCAAATATTTAGTAAGGCAGGGATTCCAAATAATTTTATACTATGAATCCCTTTTCAAATAGTAATTATTTTGCGACGGCCTTCTTAAAAATGTTTTTGTTTTATTGAATTTATAAGACTTCAACCGTGGACCAATAGTAAGCTGAAGTGGTGATGATGGTGTTGAATTTATAAAAAAAAAATCCCAAGACTTGCGACACAGTTTGGGAACCCCGTGATTTAGGCATGCGCAAAACTATACAACGTGTCATGAACTAAGTATAATTTCATTTATTCAGGAAACAATGTAGGAATATTTGTAAATACACCCAAGGCAAGCAGCGGTGATCACTTAACACCAGGTGGACCATGGGCTTGTTGGTCATTCGACATAAAGAAACAGTTGTAACCTTAGTAGCTAATAGCCTGGCCAGTAGCTCAGTGAGTCCATGTGTTGCGCATTCCCTGATGGCTCTACCGTGAGGGTCAGTAGCTCCGTGCTGGAGGAGTATCTCTACTATCTGCACGTTTTTAGCTCGAGCTGCGATAGCTAGAGCTGTCCATGGACTGTCTCCTGAAAAAAAAGCGATTTAGGCGCGCAGTAGTTAGAGTAGTTACAGTAGTAGTTAGATTAAGGTCTCTCAGGTACGAGGGTTTGAAACCGGGCACAAGCAATTTTCAATGTGACTATAAATTTCATATGTACTTTCTAAGTTTATATTACACATTACTGACATTGGTGAAGGAAAACATCGTGCTACCATTTATTAACAACATCAAATCCGTGTTGCGCAAGCCTGTAGACATTTCCTTCTGAGTTAGCCAAAATTGAAGAGCAGAGAAACAATTAGGCCGCAATACAGATTTAGATTTCAAAAATAGTGTAGGTCCTAAAATACTTCCTTGGGGAAGACCGAAGGAACTGTTATTTTTATTATAGCAGAGAATATTACCAATCCTTACACATTGGGTACGGCCTTTTAGATAGCTCTTAAATAGATTTAGTTGGGTACCTCTAATACCCATGACTTTAAGCTTGTGTAACAGAGTACGAACAGAAACCGTGTCAAAGGCTTTAGCAAGGTCCAGGAAAATTCCTACTGTGTGGTTACTATTATCAAGTTCTTGTGTTAGATTTTCAGTCAGATGGTGTCGGTTATGTACAATGTTTTGGATTAGGTGGTATTTTTTGAGTATTAATTGAGTCTTGAAATGATAATTCGCACAATAATTTGCATCTGCCATGTTATCTCTTCACCGCCCTTGGTGGACTGGTAGAGAATGTCTAAGGCATTAAGTTCGCATTTGTACATTTTATTGCTTACTATGTAGATGACTTGACAGACGTTGTCCTGCAATAAATTGTTCAATTTTCTTCCTGTTTAAACCTTCCCTGGACTTCCACAAATATTTTAAAACCAAAATTAACCAAATCGGTCCAGCCGTTCCCAAGTTTTAGCGAGACTAACGAACAACGATTCATTTTTATTATAGAGAAGATAGTTTAAATAAATAAATAAATCCTAGAGTACTATGACTTACTGTCGGTATTATACGAAGCTCGTGCAGGCGAGGGCCCGGACGATGCGCGCGCGCCGGACATAGCGGCCGACGCGCTGCGCGAGCGGCGGCGGTCACGTGTGTTGTCACCGCCTCCCATCTGCACAAAAAAATAAGATGGCTGCCATTCGAGTAGTGTTGGGTTAGGAATATATTTGAAAATGCATGTGTGGATAAAAATGAGTACATAATATGCCCATAAAGAAGGGTGTCCAAACCTTTTTGCAGTCACGGATAATTCCACGGACACCTGTCAAAGAACATTTTAGGAAAAAAAAGCAAGACTTATTTCTAGTTCGTGGCTTGGCCGACGAATACAGACTTTACTACACCATTTCCGAATAAAATGTTATGAGTTGACTGACTTACTGCGGACCTCTGATATCCATGCTGTGGATCCCTAAGGGATCCGTGGACCACCCGACTTTAAGAAACCCTACCTTAGTATTCTCCAATCACATTGTATACCACCTAAGCATGTACGAACATCGTCATCAACTGGTCAACCCACTTTTCGAAGGAATTATAATACGTGAGTACAGTCAGCGAGGCGTAAGCTGAGTTTTGCATATGTGTGAGTCTACAAAGATAGTGTCGGCCTAGAGCGCGACGCATCCCTTGCTTGGCTTAAACCGGTTTATATTGCTGTTTGGCAACCGGACTGAGGCGTGGTGCGTCCTCGTGTACTGTTGCGTAAAGAAGTGCTCTTGATGATATAACGGAACGATTTATTATTAACCCAAAGGACACCTCAGACGAAAAAAAAAAAAGGAAAATTATGAAAATGCAATGTCCGATGTAGAAGAATTGTTATAATTTCTTTAAGATAAAATTGTATTTATTGATTACTAATAATAAAAATTATTTTAAAAGATATTTGTCTGACTTTTAGTGATCACTCACAAATGCAAAGCTCACCTTAGACCTCGCGAACTGTACCCAGTTGACGATCGGTACATTATAAAATGCAATCAATGATTGAGTATTGTAGTGCAAGGTTGAAATTATAAAATATGTATGTTTAGGTTAAGGTATTTATCTATGGGCCTATGCAGCCTGAAATAAATGAATTATTATTATTATTATTATTATTATTATTATTGAATGAAGTGATGGTCGTCTCGTGCGCTGACGTCACGTGGCAGTTGCAATATGGCGCTCGACCGGAACGGTTGTGTAGTGCGATTGTGTGCGTGATGTGGTGTTGGTGAGCCGTAAATACTCCAACAGGCAGGACAATGCAAGTATTCATTACGGAATCTAGAAAGTGTTCCTATCGAGTTTACACTCACCAGATCAGCCGGCGCTAGCGCAGAGGCGTTGGCATCAGCGCCCGCAGCTAGCAATCTCTTCAGTAGCCTCACGTGCCCGCCCCGCGCCGCGCAAGATACGCACGCGTCCCCTCCCCGCCCCGCCTCTACCACCACGGGGGTTATACGACGCTCGGATGACCAGCGATCCTGGAGGGAAGATGAATAAATTTAAATTGTATTACTATACTTCGACTTTTAATTGTAAAAGACACCATTAAAAGCGCCCATCCCCATCGAACGAACTTCCCCGCAAGCGTGATTGAATTTTTTTTTTGTTTTAACCAACGCATACCTCGAAAACAGACGAGTGAGTGAGAACGCGATAACATCACAGGAAAATTGGCGCGCGGTAATTTCACATAACTTGTTCCAGGACGTATGTGTTTTTGAAAAAGCCTTACAAGATTTTGGTGAACATTTTTGTAATTTATAATCTCCATTACATGTGCAAAGTTTCTTTGAAGCTGTTTTTTTACTTTTTTAATGTACGGTACGCAAAAGAGATAAGTATCCATGTCGTCGGGAATAGTTGAAGATTTCTTAGAAACCAATGGGGGCTTTCAAATGAAATTTTATTAAATCATTGAACTGTTTATTCTCTATAAATTGTATTTTATTTTATTCATAAAAACCTATCGGTTTCTAAGTAAACTTCAACTGTTTTCGGCGACATGGATACTTATCTCCTTTGGTGACCGTACGAGTGCATTATGAACGGCCAAAGTTCAGATAAAATTGTGCAAAAAAAATGTTTTTCGAACGCGTTTACTGAATTTGTTTCTCAAAAAAATTAATTTTGGGGTTCATACAAACCAAGATTTAAACCACAAGATAAATGTGTGTTAAAAATATTTGGAAAATGATTTGTTATAGCGCCGTAATCGTGTACGAGCGTTTGTATGGGAAATATGACGGGTTGGGCGCTCTTAACAAGTAATTCCGAAAAACAGCTTTTAAAAATAAAAAAAAATTGGTTGTCTGTAAGGTCGGTTTACGGACGATAGTTTTACGTGATAACGTCAGAACGAAACATAATAACATAAACAAATAATGGCTTCCGTCGTGGTGGGCGGAGCTTATCGAGGTGGGCGGAGCTTATGGAACGGAACACTTTTTCGTGCGTGCAGCCTTTGTTCAACGATTTATAAGACGTTATCACGTCAAAAACTAACCCTAAAAACCCAATTAACTTTCAATTAAATGTAAAATTAGATTTTTAGTTGCTTATAAATGAATAAATGGTTGGTCAATTGAGTTGACAAAAAAGTGATGTACGGTCGCCAAAGGAGATAAGTAACCAGTCACGCACACAATAAAACTATATCGCTACTGTACGCAAACATGTAACTCGTAGCGCTAACGTCTACTAAATGATAGTATAACATGATTTCGCGCTATAAGTCAGTTGCTCTCGTGGCGCAACTGGTAAGCAATCAACCTATAGTAACAAATGGTTTGAGTTCGAACCAAGAGTTTACTAAAATATTGTTTTTGAGATTTTGTAATTTAGAGTTAATATACTAACTGAATAAAACCATAATCAGACTAGTTTGAGAATCTACTACAAGTTTCTTGCCTACTTATAATTATTTGCTAGTTTAGAAGCCGACTACCCGCTTTTAAAATATATTCCTGCCTTCAATTGTGAACTTATGTATAAATCAGTCTGCATTAGCAACTACACATAAACTCCTTCTTTATTACTTACACTTCGAATTGTATGATTGTTATAAATTGCTTAACTTGGACCATGCATCATTTAACTATATTCTAAAAGCTCAGATTATTGTTTTGCAGATGCAAAACATTTCTGTTAGTGAAATCGCAAGACGCCTAATGATTTCGGTGAGTAAAATTATTATTAATAACAATGTTATTTATTATGTCACCGTGACCCAGTAATTTCAATAAGATGTTGTGTGAATAGTTGGAAATAATAGAAAATAACACCAGAGTATTTATTTTTTAACTGCATAAACATTCCCTACATAGATATTTGATATAAAAATATCATTATCGTATTACACAGTATTATAACAGTAATTTTTTTTTTATCAGTGTTTTGTAATGGAATATTTTAAAGAGAGAGAGAAGAGAATATGTTTGTAAATGAATAAGAGATAATAATAAAATATATTTTCTCAAATGATTTTATTATATTTCCTAATATATTTAAAAAATGAAATTGCATGTATTGAAAATAATTAAAAAAAGGATTCTAAATAATGTATGAAAATATTGGTTAAAACTTATTACACAATAAATGAATAATGAGATTGTGTGTATGTGTAAACTAATATAGTAAATAATAAGTGTCATAATTATATTATATAAATTTATTAGTATGTTTTTGAATAAACCATATTATATATTTATAAGTATATAAATTGTGTTTATATAATAAAAATATATTCTCTGCATTGTTTTCATATTGTGCAATTTTTATTTCTTAATTTATAATTTGGACGTTGTATTTAGTTCTAATATTATTTTCACTTTTGTTGTAGAAAAAAACCGTTCAATGGTGGATGTGTGTGTTCGACTGTGCATCGTGACGCTGAGACAGGCGAAATAAACCATCGACGTCGCCTGTCTGGACCAACACCATTGGCTTACACAAATGCTTCGCCTCGGCACCGTGAGATTGTTGCCCCCCATACATCAGATCCATTTGCTAAGACCAGCATAACATTACAGCAGCGCACAACGTCACTATGCAAACTATACGGATCCACCTGCGGGCGATCGGTTTGACATGTTGCAAACCGCCGCCGAAATTTTATTATCTACTGTGCACCGTCAACAACGCGTTCGCTTTGCGAAGGAATGTCGGCACTTGAATTGGCAAAACAATGTCATCATATTTACTATGAATAATGTTTCATATCAGATACAAAAATAGTATGGAGAAAAAAAGGAGAACGATAAACTGAGTTCAATATTTTTAAATATCATTATTTTTTAATAAGTATATAAAATATCCCCTATTATTATTAATTACGGATTATCTTGAGAAAGTGTGATATCGAAAATCACCGCCGACTTATTAACATCTATAACTATCTTTAAACAGACATTCGTATTGTAATCTATTATTGTCCTAAAAGCTGTGTTGGTAATACTGTTCTCGATACCGGTGAATTACAATATTGTATAATTATTTATATATGTTTTTATTTTTACATTTATATTTAATTCTTATGTTAATAAATACTCAATACTATCATTCTCAATGCTTTCACAGCTAATTTAGCCATAATAAAATAAGTCGGCGGTACTGGAGTGCGAGTGATGTTATTGTTACTGGATCAGATTATATTTTTTATCTATGTGACATGTTTATTCACTCCGCCCATTGTTTAATAAATAATTATATAATAAGATGTGATGGTATGTTCTAAATAAAATAAATACTGTTGCATTTACAATAAATGCATGTTAACTTGTGATGTTCTTTTATTTTTAAATAAAGATATTTTATTAAAAATGGTTTTATTTATTTAAGCTAAGTATTTTAAATAAATAAAACCATTTCTTAACAAAAGGAATTGCTTTTGCGTAAAATTTTGTATCGCAAAAAGAATCATCATTTCAGAGATTCGAACTCACATAGTAGTAACTAGCAGTATTATGACTTATTCGTCGGGCTACGAACGCTTCAGAATTTGATGCGAAATTATGTTATACTATCATTTAGAAGACGATAGCGCACTCACTCTACGAATGCGATTTGTGCGTAGCTGTCATTGCGAGTAGTACGTACAGCAGCAATATAGTTTTGTAGTGTGCGTGACTGGTTACTTATTTCCTTTGCCGTGTGTACTAATGCCATACAAAATGTATGGGGGAATCTCATTTTGACAGCTCATAAAAAGTATGTCAACTGATTAGTGGTGTCATCATCCCTATTCTATTCAGCAACTTGACAGTTGAAGGGTTTATCATCATCAGCCTGCAGACGTCCACTGTTGAACGTCTGCCTCCCCCATAGAACGCCACAAGTCCTGCAACCTGCCGCTTGCATCCACCGGTTACCCGCGACCTTGACGATGTCGTCGTCCCATCTGGTGGGAGGTCTACCAACGCTGCGTCAGATTTGCATTGTACTCACATTATTTCCCGAGGATCCAGTGAGCTTGCTGACGATAGCGTGAATGCCAAGTGATATGCCACCGCGTTGGGGACTGAGCGCTTGAGTAGCCACCACCGGCGTATCTTCTGATGACTCCTGTTGAGAACAATCAAATAAATTAATAATAATGGAGGCTAGCCAAATGTTTAGTAGATGTGTGTGTGCCTTTATCATGTCAACCTTTAGAGCTGTTGTCCTTCAAAAACTAAAAAGTGAAAAATAACTTTAGCACATATCACACATGGCTTTGTTTCGTTTGTTGTTTTGTATTGCCACCGACTTCCGAAACTAAAGTCATGTGTGTTCTGTGTTAAAGTAATTTTTCACTTTTTAGTTTTTGAAGGCGGTTGGCTTTTTTTTATTTTTAGTTTTTGAAGGCGGATGTCTTTTTTGTGAAAAGAGTATTTTCTTACAATAATTAAAATAAAAAAAAAGAATAAACATTGAAACCTTACAAACCTGATGCGTCTTAGGCACTGGAACAGCCACAACGGTGTGTGCAAGTAACGCGTCGACCACAGACAAGTTGCCGAGCGTGCACGCGACGTAGAGCGCGGTCTGACCGCTGACGTCACGCGCGTTCACGTCAAACGCAGCGGTGTACTGCCACTGGCCTGTTGTGTCACTAAGGAACAAATGGTGGAAATATAGGGGATAAAAAAAACATTTTTGAAGAAAAACTTCTGTACGCACGCTTGACTGCTGGTGAATGCGTGACGAGAGGGTTAGGAAAAGTGTGATCGGGCGAGGCGAACGGAAGTTGAGAGGGAGATATAAGTTAGTGAAGATAGAAAGAGAGAGTTACGTTTCGTATATTACTGTAGGGGCAAGAGAGAGAGGTGCGAGCACACATTTTCTTTCTCTCTTTCTCTCAAACAGATACATATAGATGGAGCTAAAGAAGTTTTACTTCAGTCGAGTGGTCTAAAGCCACAGAACAATAATACCCTAGCGGGAAGAATGTCAACTTCAAACAAATAAAATGGCACACATAATGCGCGCCATCTCTGTGGTGCCATCTCAAACTTCTCAGAGCGGGAATTTTGAATCATGTGATTATAGGTAGGTATATATATATATATCCACTTATATCTATACTTGTATAGGTTTTATGGTTGTGTAGTTTAAAAATGGCATGAATGTAAAATACCCCGCTTGTTGTTTTTCGTTTCATAAAAAACAACAAGATATTATATTTATTATTGAAGGAAAACGAAAACATGTGTACAAAATTCATATTAGTTAATATAATGGTACTTTACATTAATGAACAATTTTTGAAACTACAACCATACATATTTATTTAAAACAGGAACGGATTCTTTTAATAAATTATTAAGAATGAAAAAGTACATAAGAATAAGAATTATTTATTGCGTAACTGTGTACAATGAGATCTTATAATAGTACATAACAGTTTTAGGATCAACAGTCAACCCATGTCGTATAAGCAATATTTAACAGATATTATTTGTGACACTTCAATTCATATACAGAAAAAAATCAATCAATTTAATTTTAAGAGCAGATGCAAAGTACTCTACTGCAAATTGGTGAATTTTTAAAATAAAAAATCTCATATTACATGAAACACGCTAATATAGAGGTAAATAATGTTAGTATCTTTATATTCTGGACATTTATCGAAAAACTCAAAATTTATTGAGTATAAACAAAACTGCAATTGTAATAATAATAATTCATTTAGTTCAGGCTGCATAGACCCATAGATAAATACCATACATAATCCAATTTCCAATTATTTTAATTTTTCTTTATATGCTTTTGTCTCTAGAACACCATTCATAATTGTGGCACCATTTTCTATACTTACAGATAACGAGATTTTTAGAAGCGTATCTAAGGGACCTTTTTATGTCACTATATTCTTTAATTAAACTCGTTTTCTTTCTTTTCTCTTGACGTTATGTTTATGTGACTGTCTATTTTCTATAAAACAATATTTCTGTTTATAAAATGACTACCACTATCAAAAGAACAGAAAATCATTTTTTTAAAGATAAGTGAAACTCACTTAACATAAGTGAAACTCACTTAACATAAGTGAAACTCACTTAACATAAGTGAAACTCACTTATGTTTTAGAATGTCTATTTTCTTTTTTAAAGACCGATTACTGGCGGCCTCTACATATCTTCGATTTTGCAAGGTGCAAAATCTTTTTACACATATGTGAAAAACACTATTACACAAAAATTGAATATTTTTTTGAGTATGTTTCTCACAATTAGCTAAAAAACTAAAATTTATGTCACTATACATTTTTTTTATTATTGTTTTTTTTAAATCTGGATTTGATGATGACATCAAGAAGAAACTATTACAAATTTTGGCGCATTCTTCAACGCACGTTATTAAATTTTTAGACGCGTAAATTAATCTCTTCTTGATGTCATCATACTCTTTAAATTCTACAAAGGAATGAAAATGTTCTATGTTTGTGGCTTTAAATATTTTTTCACAATCATCACAAGCAACTTTAAGATTTTTTAGGATAAACCCACATACGTAAGCACAAGCTTGCATTTCCGCAGAGTCTGTCAAACTTGCTTCAAATGTGTTGTCCACTGAAGCAAGCATGTCGGGCATATTATGTGGATCTTCCCTATTTTCTTGGCTTGTAGTGTGTGGTGAGGAAAACAGGTCTTTAAAATTCGACATAATTGTATTATAATTGTCGTGTTCACAATTATTTCCCGACTGTATATGGGCCAGATTTGAAATGATGGTGGTTTTCAGCCCACCAATAAATTGTGAAGACGTCGGGTTTGAATTTGCACCACAATTTGCACGAATAGCGCCAAACAAATTCTCCAAAGGATCCTGCTGGAGACGTCGAGTTGCCAGTGATTTGACATTGTGTGTTTGTTTAAGCGTATGAAATATTTTTACAATGCCATTCATGGTCCAGATCCATCCATCCTTCGAAGGCGGTGAGCTCCGGCACCCCACAAATTCTAAATTTTCGAAAAACGATTTCATTTCCTCAAAATGTTTAATATGAGGCGACGTTGACGTCATATTTGTGGAGTGCGGTTTACCTCTTCGGAGATCAGCCGTATCACTGTTTACGGCGTCAAACAATTTATCAATGTTTGATATCACTTCGGCTGTTATTGTTGCATCTGCAGACAATTCTCCTAAAAAATAAAAAAAAAATAAACAGTTACTTTTTGGTAGGAATGAATCAGAATCAGAATCAGAAAAGAAAAATCAGAATGAAAAGTAGACTACATAGTTTCATGGGTATAAACATGAAAACAGGGCAAAACTGGAGTTGATTATTCATAACTATAGCAGGACAAACCATTGTTCAATGTCTTTTCGCTGCAAGCACTTCAATCAAACCAATATAAAAATGAAATATATATACCTTGTGATATTTTAGCAAACATGCCTGCTGCTACAGAGTGACTCAGCACTTGAGCAGCTAGATTTACTTTCATTTTTTGTTTCGTGTTAGGGTCTAAATGGTCGTTCCTCAACACTGGTGCAAACACGAAATTTGGGTTCATGTTGTCGAGGTTGTAAAAGTCTTGGATGTGACTCCATTTCGCAATACCTGTAAATAAGTAAAAAAATATTAAAAGATTAAGTTTTTATTGTAGATGACTCCACCGTACCTATAATTTATTTTAAGTTCAATTGACGATACACAAAGATTTATTATAGCCAAATAGAAGCTCAAACGGCTTTAGGTTATATCATTAAAGGTTAGAATACAATTTAAAATTACATATAATTTAACATTAGTAATAATTAATCTATTTTCCAAACCATAATAGTACTGTACAAGCAAACAACATCGATATTTCAACATTACAACTGATTAATAATGAACTATAATTACCTTTGCCTTTCGTGATATCAGATGTAATATTCGTGACACAGTTTATATTATATTTAAGAAATAAGTTTCTGAAACATTTTAATAAATGAGGAGGATCGAAAATAGCCACCACTTCATGGTTTTCTATATTGAAATAGGGTCTATTTTTGGAAGCACCCAAAATTGTTAGGGCTCTTCTGTTCACGCCATCCATATCACACACAGTTGCAGTTATGCTTATTCCAATTTCGAAGCACTTATTCAGTACCTAAAAAAAAAAATCTTATTAGTAAACAGTTAAAAATCAACATCTGAAGCTTGCATGGTACCTATGATAAAACGGTATAGTGGAGCAGACTTAACTGATCCAGTGGTTATAATTGGTACTACCGAAATCACTGTGGCAATTTGACAGGATCTATCTTTTTTTGTTCACCAATAGCGCCGCCATGACCGGGCCAGAAAAGTTTGCTGCACTATATTATCTTGATGTTTACAAAAAGATAAAGCAATTTTAAGAATAACTTAAGGCACAAACCTCTTTTATTAGGACTGCCAATCTATCTGATGTCACATTAGACCCTGACAGATAAAATGCTACAGGTTGCTTTATTTTTTTTCTTATGCCAGCTACCATAAACACAAGAGCATATGTGGCCTCTTGTTGGGTTGTACCTTGTAATCCATGGTCCTGGTACCCTATAATTTTATCTTCTTTGATGTTGTACCACAGGTGTTTCCTAATGGCCATCTCATCAAACATAAGAACATATGCATTATCTGATGGATTTTGTTTTTTAATGTATTTCTTTAAGCCATTGAAAATGTTGTTGTTGATACCTATATTTAGGTTAAATTGGCTTAATAGGGATTTTAAAGTGCTTGGTGCAGGAAGACACCAGAGTCTTCGAAGGAGTCTGTAGCAGGTGGCAGATCTTTTATAAAGCCTCAATGCTATTATTTTTTCTTCTAATGTCCACCTCCTGCCAGTGTATTTCCTTTTCACATTTCTTAATTGCGATTGCAACATCAATGCAAATGAAGGAGTTAATTTTTTCATCAATGTTTGCACTGATTCGTTATCAGTCAAGACATTCAACAAATCTTTTCGTTTTAATTGTTTTACTCTATTACGCAAATAGCAGATTCTTTTCATATATTTTCTACAGTTTTTATACAAGGCTGTATCATTCAGTTTCTGGATTTTCTTCGGTGGCACCGGAGAAACTAACTGAAATAAAAATTAAATTATCATGTTAAACATAAATTAGCTAACAATATAAAAAAATATAAAGTCTTTATTATTGTTTAATATTCCATGAAGGATTTAATTAACAATGGTTACCTTTTGATGCTCCTTTTTACTGCTAATAAATAATTGTGATGAGCCTGGTTTAGGTGTCACAATAGACCCCATTTCAGCAACAGGAACCAACTAGAAAAAAAAAAAAAAAAAAACATAAATAGTGTGTAATTGATTTGGTTATTTCCAAAAATGTAGGTAAGTACCTATTGAAAGAAATACAAAACTAATTTACCTTTTCATTGTTTTCACTTGTAATGTCCATTAAAACCTGTGATGGCCCTGGTACAGTCTCCATTGTATACTCCAGTTCAGAGACATTTTGGTGCTAAGACAAAAATGTTAGTATTAAAGTTTACCATAGTTGATTTTCACTTGCATGATTTTGTGATTCAAAGAAATAACTACAAGTGAATGCATGTTTTTGCCGTGTTGTAGTTGCAGATACATAACACATTTTGAGCAGCTAATTAGTTACAGTATGATTCAAACTTAATGGCGGCTCTGAAGGCGAGTGGCACTAACAATTTCATGTAACAGTGGGGGTGAGGGGCGGGGTACTGTACAGTCAACCGCACACTTCACAGCCGCCATAAAGTTTGAATCGATCTGTACCAACTATAACAACATGTGGCAGAAAACTTATGAATTGAGTGCATTTCAGTGATTAAAATAATAGTATCATTCATGGCATAAACATATAATTCTTTCATACATATAAAACTTGAGTGTTATTGTTACACTGTTTTTCATGGGTTGTGCTACATTCTACACCTTCCTCCCGCCCCTTAAATCGATGGATGCTTAACTAAAGTCCTGCCATGTAATGTACAGTATTTTTTATTTGTTTCCGTTCCATTCCATTTCAAAGAAATTATAAAGACAGTACCAAAGGAAAGATTAACTAACCTTATCACATTCCTCATCTGGTGCTGCAGATTTGACTAGCCTCTTTCCAGAATCATCAATAAATGATGATTTCTTAAAATGTTTAGTGCACAACATTAAATGTCTAGAATGAAGCTTGTTTTGAAATTCTGGTGACGACCAAGAGTCATGAGGAAAACAGTATTTCGCCCATAATTCTGCCCTGAAAAAAATACAGTTACATAAATTAGCATCAATGGGTAGGATTGAGGGAACAGACAATTTATTATGACTTTTAGGTGTTTTAACTTGTGCCGTTCTAGAATGAGTTCTAAAATTCTCTTTTGGTATTATTTACGACGACCCACTGGCCGCTATTTTATCAATACGGTACCTTTATTGGTCTACTATAAGGCAGTGGTTCTTGGAACTTAAAAATATTAAAACTTTTATAATAATTATAAAATAGCATAAGTACTTACTTGAAGCTATTTGTTCTCCCAGGTTTAGGAAAACGATGCAAGGTGATGTTAGGATCCAGAGCAGGGGAACATCCACACTTGTAACATTTTCTTTCGTTTTCTTTCATGGTGAAAAAAAATTGAGTCTCTGTCTCTATAGCACAATGCACAGCACTTGTTTTGGATTCTCTGTCCCAAGGTAAACACTATAACGGAGGAACGGGATGCTCAACTCAACGTTAGTAATGTAAACACAAAATGTAAAGTAACAAATTAGCAAAAACACAACCGCACGCGCAAGTGATCCGCCATTTGTAATTTTGTTTATTTATGCAGTGTTGCTAGTGTCATAATCAGCTTACTTTAAATATTTTTCTAACATGGCAACATAAGAAAACGTGCGAGAGAGATGGATATTACTCCATCTCGCTTCTTTAAAGCCCCCTCAAGGTACCAAACTGCTACTAAGTAGTTGACCCCGCCTGTCTAAAGCACACTCGTATTTTTTTTATAAACCTTGGCATTTTAGTCGTCTTACAAACGAGGTCCACTCAATGTATCCGACATAAAATACCTCTAGACGTGATTAAAAAATTGTTAACATTGAAAAATGTTTCTGAAGGTCCTAAGCCCGTAAAAGTACAAAGGAAGAATTGGAATCAAATGGCTTTTAAATACTTACAAACTTCTATATATTGATAACATTAAGATTGCAATAGTAAACAAATACATTTTTGCGCGGTGAATGAACTCTGATAAAATCGTCAAGGCGAATTGGCGATTTTAGAATGATATTCTCACAAAGTTTTGCTTAACCAGTGTTAGTGATCTCTAAGAAAAACTGAGAAAGCCCCCTAAAGCCCGCCCGCTTAAGTCCGCCTTATGAAGAAAATAATATCAATGAACTGAGAAAGCCCCCTAAAACCCGCCCGCTTAAGTCCGCCTTATGAAGTACTTAATATGAATTTATATGTCCTATATCAGTTTTATTTATTAATTGAATACTAAAGTAAACTTGAAACCTTAAGCGCACGTGGTGATCAATGTTCGTGCCTTCTCTGTATGAGAAGAGCTTTGCCCAGCAGTGGGACAATTATAGGCTGGTATTATTATATAAAAACTGGTGAAGTACGAGTAGGACTCGCGCACGAAGGAATCCGTACCATTAATTTACCATACCACCATTAAATCCACCATTTAATCTTTGTCTTTAACATTAGACACTATATTGTAACCTTTTTTATTATATCGAGCAAAAAAAACGGGAACAAATCACGTTTGTTGTATGGGAGCCCCCCAAATGTAAAATTTATTTTATTCTGTTTTTAGTATCTGTTGCTATAGCGGCAAACAGAAATACATGTGAAAATTTCAACTGCCTAGCTATTACGGTTCATGAGATACACGGACAGTGGAGTCTTGGTAATAAGGTCCCGTTTTTACCCTTTGGGTACGGAATCCTAAAAACTTACGTGTAAGTACTGAGGACGCTCTCAGGGTATGGGTACTCCAGTAACAGCGTCACTAAGGACGCGTGTCCACCGATACAGGCCGCGTGGATAGGCAGCCATTTTTCTACCGTTTCTTGCTACAAAAGAGAGAAAAAATATGTCAATAATGGATAATTTCAATGTAGTTTTTGAAGTAAAACATCTTTAGACGCACTTTGGCAGTAAAGTGGACAGTTTGCCGTCACGGCACACGGCATGAAGCTCTCTCTGGGCGTCAGGCCCCTTCCCGCCACCACTCTAGACTGTCTTGTGTGTGTCATCATCAGCCGAAAGACGTCCACTGTTGAACAAAGGCCTCCCTCATAGAACTCCACAAGTTGCAACCTGCCGCTTGCATCCACCGGTTACCCGCGACCTTGACGATGTCGTCCAACGCTGCGTCTTCCAGTTCGTGGTAGCCATTCGAGAACCTTTTTTCCCCCATCGGTTATCGGTTCTTCAAGCGATGTGGCCTGCCCATTGCCACTTTAACTTACATATTCTGAGAGCTATGTCGGTGACCTTCGTTCTTCGGCGAATTTCCTCGTTCCGGATTGTATCGCGCAAAGAAACTCCGAGCATAGCTCTCTCCATGGCTCGCTGCGTGACTCTGAACTTCTCTAGGAGGCCAGCAGTTAAGGGGCTATTAAACGACTTTTACAGATTTTAAACTGACAATCACGTCAAAATGTGCTGTGTAAATGATTTGAAAAAAATATATGTTAAACTAGAACATTCTCTTAACCACTTAGTAAGTGAATATTTTTAATTATATTCATATTATAAAGTTTAATTAACACGTGAAGTTGTGTCTGACGCGGACAAAACATTGACAATCACACAAAATCTAACAGGTATAATTAAACGAAACTTACACCATCTTACAGACAATTTTATTATCTATCTTTTAGTATACGCCTTTTCTTTAATTTTGAAAGAATACTACTTTTATTTAATTTTTTCGACTAAACTTTGAGAGTTTTGGACGCAAAACTGATGCAGAACGGACACAGTCTGCGTCCAAAACTTTCAAAATTTAGTCGAAAAAATTAAATTAAAGTAGTATTCTGATGGAGATGGTGTAAGTTTCGTTTAATTATACCTGGTAGATTTTGTGTGATTGTCAATGTTTTGTCCGCGTCAGACACAACTTCACGAGTTAATTAAACTATTTAATATGAACTTAATCAAAAATATTCACTTTCTATATGATTAAGAGAATGTTCTAGTTTAACATATATTTTTTTCAAATCATTTACACTGCACATTTTGACGTGATTGTCAGTTTAAAATCTGTAAAAGTCGTTTAATAGCCCCTTAAGGACCACGTTTCTGTGCCATATGTCATCACTGGCAATACACACTGGTTATAAACCCTCGTCTTTAGGCACTGTGGAATAAATCTGGTGTACATAAATCTAGGCATTTTTCTCCTCACCTGTACAGCTTCAGGAAATGAAGCCAGCAGCAACTTGGCTATGTCCACATGCCCATGGTAACAGGCTATGTATAGTGGACAGTACTTGGTGACGGGATGAGCTCGCCCATCCGCGCCGGCGTCCAGGAGTGAGGATACGGCGGACGTGAGGCCGGCTTCTGAAGCACTGGAATGGGAATAAGTGAGTATGGAGTAAGTATAAATAGTAAGTATGGAGTTTCTTGTCCATTCTTCTCCAAACGAAACTACCTTTTAGAAGGGTCAATTTATAGGTTCAATTTTCGACACGTTTTTTTATGTTTGACCACATGTAACGTTTTACAGTCACACCTCTAAGGGTCAAATTAAGCGATGACTTAACTTAAACAAACATTCTTACAAAAAGACAACCTTCAAAACGTCGAAAGTAAAATATAACTTTAATTTCAGAAGTCGGTGGCAATAAAAAACAACAAACAGAACTAAAGCTGCCGACTTGTAACCCTTAATTTTCGACCCATAGAGGTGGAATCTTTTCTCGACATTCTTTGTCAATATAATTTAAATAAATAAAATTAAAGTAAATGCAGTGAAAATGCTATACAATGAATTTGCCTTGGAAGCCTTCTAGCCCAATGGATCGATGACCTGAAGAAGGTAGCTGGTGGTGGCTGGATGCGGAAGGCAGAAGACCGGGAAAAATGGCGCGCCATTGAGGAGGCTTATGTCCAACATTGGACCTTTAGTAAGCTGAAGTGATAAAGTAACAAATATAGACAAAGAAACATACGATCAGTTGAGAACTACCTCTTCCTTTTTTTGACATCGGCTAAAATATACACACTCTTTTCTTCGGAGTTCGGAGTTTCTTGCCTGTTCTTCTCCATAGAAACCTACGTTTAGGAACGAGCAACTAGCTTCAACTTTCTGACTAACTGACCGACTCCATGGCAATTCAAAAGTGCCTGTAAATGATTTAATTGAAATAAATGCTTTGACTCACACGTATAGCAAAGTGTTGGCCCCACCAGGAGTCAGGTTGGCTATAAGGCCGGCGCTGCTCCCGAGCGAGCTCAGCCGGGCTTTGAGCTGTGAGCTGTCTCCACGGGACACCAGCTCACGCAGCGCTGCATGTTGTGTAAGACGCTCTCGTTCCAATGCATCTGGAAACAACAGGGGCATATTAAATACAATGTAAAATTGGTTGTCTGTAAAGTCGGTTTACGGACGATAGTTTTACGTGATAACATCATAGAGAAACATAATGGCTAACATATATAACATACGCAAATAATGGCTTCCGTCGCGGTGGACGGAGCTTATTGCTTAGGCCGATCGTGCTCTCGCTTGCACGCTCAGGGTCAGGCGGAACGTGACACTTTTCGTGTGTGCTGCCGGTGTTCATAGATTTATAAGAAGTTATCACGTCAAAAAGAATTAAAAAAAAATGTCATAAATGCCAGACCACTTGTGCCTGACCCTGGTTTTTAACTGGACCTTTGTGTGTGACGTATTATGGGTGTAACACCAGTAAATACCAGTCTATTGTTATTCCACTGCAGGTCTGCTTCTTGTACAGAGAAGGTGGCAACAGGCGGTAGGGCTTTTATGACGTCTTGATGACATCATTTAATCGTGGGTTGTCCGGGCTAGAATAGCACCCATCCAATTCATCCCGAGGGTGTCGTGGAAGGTGACTAAGGGAAAATCCAGGAGTCGGGCAGCAGCGGCACACCCACAACACTACATATAACTCAGCCTACACTACTACCAAAATAATAGACTGTACAAATAAATGCGTGTGTGTACGTGTCTACGCGGCGGTCGAACTAAAAGCAGTTCCGAGAGCACGTTCCACGCGAGATGAGGTGAGGAACAGTGTTTCGGTGGGGGGCATGCCGTCTACGGTAGTACTAATACTTAAACTGTGGCAGCGGCTTCCGTGTACTCAACAATCCTCAAGACGCCTGCCAAGCGTGGGGGTTATGGCAAACCCCCTACTTTACGGAGGAGGCCTTTGTTCAACAGTGGAAGTCGGCTGATGATGATGATGAGTAATTCTACAGAGTGTTCGGAGATAAATCTTAATTGGTCTTTGTATAGGGTATTTTACTCTATACGAGAAAAAATCTATAAATATGTTATTGAGATAGTTTAGGCATAAAGCAGTCGGAAAATGTAAGTTTTAGTTCATAAAATAACAAAACAATTTTTTAAATTCAATTCAAAGTTTTCAGTATTTTTAATCTGTTATAAAACACCATGAAATAGTAGCGGCCATGTTGTTACGCCGTACGGCTGTGTAAGCAAAAAATTGACAACTGTCAGTCAACCGATTGGCGTAATATAGGCTTTGCACTTTTATTATTTTCGTAAGCAACGTATCTTTTTCATTATTACACCTTTTACAAAATATGCTTTTAATTATTTTTAAATGATATACAATTATCATATTTAATATGAGCTCATTTGATACAAAACGAACTGACGTCATTTACGCTGAGCAATATGGCGTCCAGTAAGAGGCGTTTTCGTCAAACTACGCGCGAAATTTGAAAATTGAAAATTTAGATGCAAGTTTATGGCACTTATCGATTGAATAAAAATTTTGTGTTTTTTTTGGTGGCATATTAGCACTACAGAATTTCATTGACACTTTTCAAAAATGGGTGTAATACCCTATTGGTCATTTTTTTTTTTTTTTGGTAGAGACCTTTACTAAAAATGTTTTCGATGAGGTTCCATTTCACATACGACCTTTATGCTACTGAAAATTTACTCTGTTCACCCAGCGTGGTAACTATCGCACGCTTCAAAACCAATCATCATCATCACGTCAACTTGTACACGCCCACTGCTGGGCATAGATCTCCACCAAGGGGGAGTTCAGTCGTAAGCGCCATGCTTGGCCGATGCATGTTAGCGACCGCAGTAGGTGTTATGGTAATCAGAAGGATGCTGCTGCCCATCCTCTGGTCAATATCCCTCCGTCTCCATTTTTGACACCCACGGGTAGAAATGGGGAGAACCTCCTTCTTTTTCTTTTCGAATCGATGGTTTTCCTTTTTGATAGACTACTTGGGCCCAGTAGGTAGCCACATTTATCGCAACATTAGTGACGTTTTTAAAGTCCTCTAAGGTGCAGGTGTAGGAGCACTTTGGGCACTGTAGTAAGTGGGCCATTGTCTGGTCAGGATTACCGCACTCACACTGGGTGTCAGTGGGATCTATTATCCCCCATTTTGCTAGGTTGTGTTGTTATGGGGAAAACCAATAATCCATACTAATCCATACTTCCATACTTTTAATATTATTAAGGCGAAAGTAATTCTGTCTGTTACGCTTTCACGATGAAACGGCTGAACCAATTTTGATGAAATTTGGCATGAAGATAGCTTGAACCTTGGGGAACGGCATAGACTACTTTTTAATCCGCGACTTCGTCTGCATCCGCGATAACCGACATTCACGCGGGCGAAGTCGCGGGAAAAAGCTAGTATAGTAAATTTCGCCCATGTTCTTTTCTGAAAATGACAACTCACCATGTTGCTTCCAAGGATCAGCCACGTCATCGCTGAAGTAGTGAGAAACATCGTACGCTGTGTCAGCGCCATCTTGAACAGGTTCACGCGGCGCGCGCGCAACTTTTTGAGCCGCGCTACGGAATCGAGCCAGCATGACGAAACTATTACTTTAGTTATTATTCTTGCTGTTTTTTAGTATTCACTCACTTCTTTGAGGACATTTTTGATCACTTACACAAGATAAATTAAAATCTATATTTGTACAAATAAATAAAATTGAAGTGTCTGTTTTGTTGCCAAGTTTTAAAGCCAAAATAACAGCTGTTTACGAAATGCATATGAAAGTATTTACTTATATAAAAAAACTGTTTTTTTTTTGTCTGTCTCTCTATCTGACACTATAGTATTTCGGTTCAACTCGAAAAACTATATTTACTTTTCATAAGCATAAAATCATCCATCGCACGTTATGTCTACATGTTATAATATTTGTTTGTTATTTGTAACTTGGAATCTTATGAATAGAATGTGTTTATCTTCATACGCTTACGTTGCTGCAGTCTGGATTTCGGAGCCGTTTGGTAAACACGCGGATTGCTCATACGCATACGTTGCTGGAGTCTAGTTCTTGGAGCCGTTTGTTGAACACGCTGATTGTTCATACGCTTACGTTGCTGCAGTCTAGTTCTTGGAGCCGTTTATTGAACACGCTGATTGTTCATACGCTTACGTTGCTGGAGTCTACTTACTGAAGTCTACCAGTCTGCAACCGAGAGTCGGTTTACTAGGATAAGTCGAGCTGTCGCGTGCCTGTGCTTCCAGGGCGGGTCCTCCTACTGAGAGACCGCCTGGGTGATCTCCGTCACCGAGCTGATCGCGTCAGTCTTCTCTTCGGCCGATCCTATACGCCGGCCAGGCTGTGGATCATAATCCTCCTGGATACTGCCTAACCTTAGTGCGTTTAGGTCAGTGCTAACTTTTATACTTACAATAAAATTGTTTTTGATACTCATCACATTTTAACTTTCGTGTGAGAGCTATTAAATTCAATACGTACAATTCTGCATAGCCTTTTATTTCTCTTAAACTATCAGAATCGTTACATTTGGCGCCCAATCGTGAAATCAAAGCTAGCTCTCTCATTTTCTTCAAAATTCTAATCTTACTAGTCTAGTAGTACTCTTTATTTCGACATTTTAATTTGGCTTAGATTCTTTTGTTTGTGTGTGTGTGTAAAATACTAATATTTTCTCCTCAGCCCGCTTCGTCGTACTGAACATACTTACACACTGTACAAAAACTTACACTACATCCCCACACACAATCCTCTTGCTTCTGGCAATTGGCACCCATTCTGCGCTTGTGAGTTTTAAATCACTCGTTGGTTACTTACAAGTTGGGGTCTGGTTTACTGTACACGGCTATTAGGAGAGTACCCTATAGTCGTTCTCACCTATACTTTTACTCTATACTTTACCACATTACGCTGCACCCCACACACGTGCACACCACAGCGCTTACCCTATGGTAGCCGCACTCAGTCTTCGCTTGGGTGTGTTTTTAAAACCACGTAGTGGTGACTACTGAGTTGGGGACTGAGACACTTTACGACAGCTCAGAACAATATTCTGTAGTTGTTTGAACATACCTACACGATGATAAACTATACAGATGCTAACAACAATAAATAAAATAGCAAATACTGTCTTTCATTTACTTTACTTTATAAATGTTTTCTTTTGTTGAATAGGCTCAATGTCGTGGGCTCGATTTTAAAATATTTTATTTCACTCTCGGCTTAAACCCTCTCGGTGAGGTGTATTACGTTTAATCCTACCGGAGGTCGGTCATTATTTATTACTCGTTTTACTCTTACGCGCGTATCACTATTTGAACCTCTCGGTGAGGTATATTACTTGCTTGACTCTCTTTTGAAGAGGCTTAGTCACTCATGTTACCTCCCAGAGGGTTGTCGCTCTCTCATCCTCTTGAATCTTATTTACCTTCATTTACCTCTCAGAGGGTTGTCACTCTCTCACCCTGTTGAACCTTATTTACCCTCATTTACCTCTCAGAGGGTTGTCGCTCTCTTATCCTCTTGAATCTTATTTACTCTCATTTACCTCTCAGAGGGTTGTCACTCCCTCACCTTCTTGAATCTTATTTACCCTCGCCTGACCTCTTAAGGCTAGTTACTCTGACCCTCTTAAGGCTAGTCACCTTGACCCTCCTGAGGCCACTCTGACCCTTTAGAGGCTAGTCACTCTAACCTTTTTGAGGCTAGTCGCCTTTGAACTTTTGGAGGCTAGTTACTCTGAGCCTCTCGGAGTTTTTCCACTCTTGATAACTCTGTCACTCTCTCAGCTTTTACTTCTTACTTCTTAAATCTTATTTTTCCAATCTTTATAACTTAGTTACTTTCTCAATTTTTGCTTTTTGCTTCTTAAATATTATTTTTCCTCACTTATATTTTTCAAGTGTCACTTCATGACACTCTCTGGAATCCTATGACTATTTTTATTTTCTTTTCTTTTGACTTTTATATTGTCATATATTACCTTTTTTTATAAATGGTTTTATTCATTACTCATGTCTATCGCTTCTTTCTTCTTACTATAGAGTTTTTAATCTTGACCTAATAAAACCTCTATAGATATTTATTTTCTTCATTCATCGGTTCTGAAACCAATAAGATTATTTTAATCTCTTTTTTTTAAAGAACTTAAGAAGTATTGTTAGGTACAACGTTACCTAACCTTCTTATTTACTAACTCTTTGTTAGTTTTTGACTAATTAGCACCATCAACGTCTGCATGTTGATGGATTTCTGGCTAATTAGCCACCGTCAACTATTGAGGTTGATGGATCTTCTATTATATCTATGGCTGTACTCTTATAGCCATAGGTGTATCTTTACGAGCGGCTAATAACTCGCCTTAAATAAGCCTGTATTAATATTATTTAAGGGCTATCCCCTTGATCTTTTTCCCCATATCTATGGCTTCACTCTGAAAGCCATAGGTATCTTCACGAGCGGTTAATAACTCGTCTTCCATAAGCCCTTATTATAATCAATCAAGGCCTAGCCCTTGATATAAATCTTTATCTTAATAATGGGTTTTAAACGCGAGCGGATTACAACTCCAAAAATAAGCCCTATTGTTAATGAATCTTTAGGTTTGCGTGATGATCATTGAATGTGAATCTCATTTGACCTTAATTTCGTAAGATGTCGGTGTGTTTGTATGAGGTATGAAAGTTTGTGAATGCTGAAATATCTAACCTTTTCAAAATTTTTGTTCTAGGCCAAAAATTTTTCTCGGGTCGTTGGGGATAATATAGTATTTCGGTTCAACTCGAAAAACTATATTTACTTTTCATAAGCATAAAATCATCCATCGCACGTTATGTCTACATGTTATAATATTTGTTTGTAACTTGGAATCTTATGAATAGAATGTGTTTATCTTCATACGCTTACGTTGCTGCAGTCTGGATTTCGGAGCCGTTTGGTAAACACGCGGATTGCTCATACGCATACGTTGCTGGAGTCTAGTTCTTGGAGCCGTTTGTTGAACACGCTGATTGTTCATACGCTTACGTTGCTGCAGTCTAGTTCTTGGAGCCGTTTATTGAACACGCTGATTGTTCATACGCTTACGTTGCTGGAGTCTACTTACTGAAGTCTACCAGTCTGCAACCGAGAGTCGGTTTACTAGGATAAGTCGAGCTGTCGCGTGCCTGTGCTTCCAGGGCGGGTCCTCCTACTGAGAGACCGCCTGGGTGATCTCCGTCACCGAGCTGATCGCGTCAGTCTTCTCTTCGGCCGATCCTATACGCCGGCCAGGCTGTGGATCATAATCCTCCTGGATACTGCCTAACCTTAGTGCGTTTAGGTCAGTGCTAACTTTTATACTTACAATAAAATTGTTTTTGATACTCATCACATTTTAACTTTCGTGTGAGAGCTATTAAATTCAATACGTACAATTCTGCATAGCCTTTTATTTCTCTTAAACTATCAGAATTGTTACAACACCCATAGCACAGGGTCACCCTAGTTTAGGGTCAGTACCACAGGTCCACAGATATAGATAGACCTAGATAACGCAAGTATCACGATCTGTATGAAAACCAAGCGTGCTATTTTTTGGACGTCACAATGTAAGACGAATGTTTTGTTTTTCCTAAATTTGGTATTTCCAGGTATTACTGAGGGTATTAGATTAAAAATAATTGTTTTTTAAATTAATTACGCATAATATTAATCACAAAATGACTTACCGATGGAAGGAAACGTTTACTTTATTTTTTTACTTACGATATTATATCGTAAGTTAGGCACGAAAATAGGCACGCGAAGTAGTTGCTCTTGCAAAAAAAAAACAACCGAATTGAGAACCTCCTCCTTTTTGAAGTCGGTTAAAAAGAGAACCTTGCCTGCCTTCTAAAAAGGAGGAGGTTCTCAATTCGGTTGTTTTTTTTATGTATGTACATCTATTACTCTGAGATTTATGATGCGATTTAGGTGATTCTTCTTTAGTTTGATGCAGAATTGTTGCCATTTGGTCCCATAACAATTTTACATTATTTAGCTCAGTAGTTCAAATCAAATCAAATCAAATCAAATGTCTTTATTACATTGTTGTTTGTTGTTGTTGTTTTTTGTTTGTTCTTTATTTTTTTTTTCATTTTTTTTTTTACATTTTATGAACATTTTAAGAAAATATTCCACCCCTAAGGGCTGAAAATTAAGGGATGACAGTTTTTTTTACTGTCGCCGTTTCGTAATGAATTTGTATGATTGATAAGAAGTAGGCACTAAAAAGCGAAAAAATGATTTTTTACAAAATAGACAACCACCTTCTAAAAGTATAAAATAACTTTAAATTTGCAAGTCGGTGGCAATACAAAACAACAAGCAAAACCAAAGCCGCCGACTTGCGAATTGAAAGATAATTTTATACTTTTTGAAGGCGGCTGTCTTTTTTGTTAAATTTTTTGTTTGTAAAAAGTTTTTATTTTTCACTATTTTGAAGTCGGTTAAAAATAAAAAGTATACTATTACTAGATCTACAGTTCACCGATGTGACACGGATATACCTAAGTCTTATTATGTAACTTAATACCTGAGTCGTATCAAGAAGCCTTATGTGTGGCTGATATAAGATATATGACTTTTGTACTCGTTTTTGCGATCTTTTTACTAGGTTAAGTAGACAATTCTTTGTGTATGTTGTAACTAGGTTTTGCTCTCGACTTTGCCCACGTGGTTTTTGTAACTCTGATACGTTTTCACGTTGAAACGAGAGTGATTGAATTTTGTTTTGCCACAACCAACGCAATGCTCGAAAACAAACGAGTGAGTGATGATTCATTCTAGTTTCGTTAAAAAAATGTTGATACAGTTATCGGTTTTCAACGCTATCTTAAGAGCGCCCATCCCCATCGAACGAACTTCAACGCCAGCGTGATTGAAAGATTTTTTTGTTTCAACCAACGCAAAGCTCGAAAACAAGCGAGTGAGTGAGAACGCGATAACATCGCAGGAAAATTGGCGCGCGGAATTTCCACAATACTTGTTCCAGGAAATACGTGTTTTAGAAAAAGTCACAAGTTTTCGGTAAAAATGTTTGTAATTTAGAATCTCCAATAATGTGCAAGGTTTTATGAAGCTGTTTTTTTACTTTTTCAATGTATGACTGCATTATGAACGGCCAAAGTTCAGATAAAATTGTGTAACAAAAAAGTTGATTGTCGGACGTGTTTACTAAATTTGTTTCACAAAAAAGTTGCTCTTTCGTTACATAGGAACCTAGATATTAACCATAAGATACCCGTGTGTTAAAAATATTTGGAGGAGAATTTGTTATAACCGTGCTATCGTTTGTATGGGAAATATGACGGAAACGCCAATACAGTATGACTATTCTGTTACAATCTCAGGGATTGACAAAGCAGACGGACGGATGACAGCTCACTTCATCTAGGTGTTCACCGAGGAAGATTGTAACAGAATAGCTCTACAGGTCTATTATTGCCCCACTGCAGGGCAAAAGCATCTTCTCATACAGAGAAGATGAAGTGCGCTCAAGGCGGATTGGCGTCTTTCTTTCTATCTTTCTAGTTCTTATAAGCAAAATAATTTTTACAATCGGCTCAGCAGTTTCTTAGATTAGCGCATTTAAACAAACAAACAAAGGTGTCCTCATGATGTTCTCACAAAGCAAAAAAAACCGGACAAGTGCGAGTCGGAATCGCCCACCGATGGTTCCGTACATATTTGTAGGTACATATCCATACTTCTATACTAATCCATACCTACTATCCATACTTTAATCTACTTAATATTATAAGTGCGTTTTTTGCGACATAAACAGCCGTATCTTATTTTCATAGAGGGTTGAATTTTTTACAGCATCAAGGGACCGTAGACTTGAGTATAGGGTTTTAATTTCAACTCGATACCTCCACGCGTTCTCGAGATAAAGGGTCTTGACAGACAGTCAGACAGACAGACAGACGAACAACAAAGAGATCCTATAAGGGTTCCGTTTTTACTTTTGAGTTACGGAACCCTAAAAAACACAAAAGAATATTGAAACCTTGGAACCATTTAATACAATCGAACCTACGTGTTAGGTTAGAGTCACAATAAGATACAGAATGTCCAGTCTATCGGTCAACAGCGTAAGGGATCTATCAATTGGCTTTATTAGCTACAATTGATCCACTTTCCTGAACATAATAAGTTGATTCCTTCAATACCTAATGGCGCTCCTATACTGGCCATATTTTGCCGGTAATATGTGCCTGCAATGTAAGTATTGCCGGGACATTCTCAAAAAATTGGTTGTCTGTAAAGTCGGTTTACGGACGATAGTTTTACGTGATAACGTCATAAAGAAACATAATGGCTAACATATATAACATAAGCAAATAATGGCATCCGTCGAAGTGGGCGGAGCTTATTGTAGACGCTTGGGCCGATCGTGCCTCTCTATCGCTTGTTCCATGCTCTCGCTTGCACGCTCAGGCTCAGGCGGAACGTGACACTTTTTCGTGCGTGCAGCCGGTGTTCATCAATTTATAAGACGTTATCACGTCAAAAAGTTAGGAAAAGTTTTGTCCTTTTAAACGATCTGCGACCTCCATGAGAGGTGGCCTGCGGGCAGTGGACTAGGGGCGTCTGTCGTCCGACCAAGCCTGTAGACCAAATCCCTTTTCTGTCAGCGTTAACGCCATTTTTTTTATATTATTATAAGCTTGCGTTTGGCCGCAACTCACCTGATCTTAAGTGATGATGCGGCCTAAGGTGGAGCACGCTTGCCTAGAATAAACCGGTTCACTCGTGCCCTGAAGATACCCAGATTATATGTATCGAGGAATAGAGAGCCGGGCATTTCACAGTCTCGGTCAGTCCACAATAAATGTGGATGTAAAGCGCTTGGTTCGAGACCATGGAACTTCAACCGTATAGCGGTGACGCTTCGCCGTATCCCTGTTCGTCCGATGATGGAATGGGGATGGGGGAATTAAGTTGTGCAATTCCAAGGCACACTCTCCGAAATGTACCCGATAAAAGACCGATACCTAGGCTATACTATTACATATACTGTGCCTAGGCTAGCAACTGTGCGGCGATGTTCAAGGCTTTGGAGCTTAAGCCGGATCCAGACGGGTGTAACGTGTAACGTAATCCACCGTGTAATGTAACACGAATTCTACGTGTGGACGGCACTACGAGCATTACATGTAACGCTTCACACGTAGAATTCGTGTTACATTACACGGTGGATTACATTACACGTTACACCCGTCTGGATCCGGCTTAACCAGGTAGTAGTTGACTATGAGCCTCTTGGCACGTCTTTCAATAACTTCCAACGCCTCCAGCTGGTACTTGGCAGATCCATTCCAGAAGTGCGAACAGTACTCCATGCACGATCGAACTTGTGCTTGGTATAGGTTCAGCATCTGTTCCGTCGTGAAGATCGATCGTGGTGATCAATCTTCTCTGTATGAAAAGATGATTTTGTTGATTTTGTGGGATAATAACGAGCTGGTATTATTATCGCATTGATGTTGTAAACTATCTGGTTAAAGTAAGTCTGGACCGTGTCTAGATTCAATTTAGATTCAATGGCATCTAAAAATAAATTTCGAGCGAATCTTGGAATCGAATTGATATACCCGGAATCCAATGATATCTATATATATAAATGTATGTAAGCGCATAACTTCCGAACGGCTAGACGAAATTGGATAATTCTTTTTTTGTTGTGTTTGTTATTGTCAGGAGAAGGCTTGTATATAAGAAAATTTTAGGTAGGGTAGGTGTAGGGTAAGTATAGGGTAGGTGTACGGTGGGTATAGGGTAGGTGTAGGGTAGGTATAGGGTAGGTGTAGGTTGGTAGGTAGGAAGGTAGTTTGGTAGTGTAGATAATTAGGTGTAGGGTAGGTTAGGTGTAGGATAAGTGTAGGGTAGGTTAGGTGTAGGATAAGTGTAGGGTAGGTGTAGGGTAGCTGTAGGGTAGCTGTAGGGTAGCTGTAGGGTAGCTGTAGGGTAGCTGTAGGGTAGGTGTAGGGTAGCTGTAGGGTAGGGGTAGGTTGGTAGGTAGGAAGGTAGTTTGGTAGTGTAGATAATTAGGTGTAGGGTAGGTTAGGTGTAGGATAAGTGTAGGGTAGGTTAGGTGTAGGATAAGTGTAGGGTAGGTGTAGGGTAGCTGTAGGGTGGGTGTAGGGTAGCTGTAGGGTAGGGGTAGGTTGGTAGGTAGGAAGGTAGTTTGGTAGTGTGGATAATTAGGTGTAGGGTAGGTTAGGTGTAGGATAAGTGTAGGGTAGGTGTAGGGTAGCTGTAAGGTAGGTGTAGGGTAGCTGCAGAGTAGGGGTAGGTCGGTAGGTAGGAAGGTAGTTTGGAAGTGTAGATAATTAGGGACAGGAAAACGTCTGTCGGGTCAGCTAGTAGGTTATAATTATGCTGTGTGGTGCCGGCCGCGAATAGCATCACCCCATTTTACCCGTGGGTGTCGTAGAAGGCGACAGAGGAATATTGAGGATGGCCAGCAGCGTCCTTTTGAGTACCATAACACCTACTGCGATCGTCAACATGCATCGGCCAAGCATGGCGATTACGCCAGAACCCTTGGGGGAGACCTATGCCCAGCAGTGGGCGTCTAAAGGTTGACATGAAATGACGGGCGAATTTTGGAATCGAATTGGTGTGCTCGGAATCCAATGGTATTAGAAGTAAAATGTTGTAAATCGGTTATAAGCGCTCTGCAAGTGGCACGTTGAAACTATGCCAATTAGCTCACTTGTACTCAGAGTCGCGTTAGCGTCCATCCGTTCCAGAGATAAATGGTCTCGACAGACAGACAGACGGACAACAAAGTGATCCTATAAGGGTTGCGTTTTTTCCTTTTGAGGTACGGAACCCTAAAAATATGATAAATAACAGCAAACACGTTTTCTCCATAACTTAAATATTCATTATGCAATAATAACTTGAAATATTAAGATAACGTTGAAAACCGATAACTGTATCAAAATTTTTTTAACGAGACTAGAATGAGAAGACGTAAATACTACAAGATTAAAAAGACACTACACTTCGTCATCGCTATAACTATATTAATAAATAAAATGAAAGGCTGTTTGTAATGTTAAAATAACAGTTTACTGAATGTTTGTATGGTGTGTCTATTACAACATAAAGGACTAATCACTGGGAATTTAGTTTCTTCAATGATTACAATGAATTTTTGATAATTACATTTATTTTTGCAATTTTACATGGACAGTAAAAATACTTCGACCGCTCGCGCGGTTGGTAAGTTTGAATGTCGCTTATGACACTTATAGTTTTCACACACACCGCCACGATATTTGCGCCTTGCAGAAAACGTAGGGCAATGCAATTATTTACACCTTGCTATTAGACTCTCAACAGGAGAGCCTAAACATGGTGTCTCATGAACCGTAATAGCTAGACAGTTGAAATTTTCACAGTACAGTATGTATTACTGTTGCCACTATAACAACAAAAAAAACTTGAGAGGTGTCAAGGGACACCCGGATGGAACGAAGTTCCTTTCGATTAATTAGTGAAGGAATTGTAATAAATTCCTTCACTAATTAATGTGATGCGTTAAAGTGAATTTAAGTGGCTTTAAGCCAGGGCAAAAAAAAAGCGAGGAATGAAAAGTTATTATGGCTGCTTACATTGTAAGTAAGTAATTTTAAAGATTAACATTTTCTAACATGTTAGTACAATGCGTAGTTATTTAGATAGAAAGACCAATAAATTATTTCTGCGCCATCTATTGGCCGTTCGTAATTCGATCTTGAAGAGCACAGTTGCGCCAATAACGTTAATAGATGGCTCTTAAATCAAATATACAAAAGTGTCGTGACAACTTTTCGTAAGAATTTTTTCCGTCTAGCCCCCTTTCACAACGCGCGATAAGGAACTTCGTTCCAATAAAACCAAAATAAAATAAATATTTAAGGGAGGCTCCCATAGAACAAGCGTGATTTTTTGCCGTATTTTTGCTCGATGTCTAATGTTGTAGAGGTAATGGTACGGAACCCTTCGTGTGCGAGTCCGACTCGCTCTTAGCCAGTTTTTTGTTATTAGTTTCGTGCAAACATTCAGTAAACTGTTATTTTAACATTACAAACAGCCTTTCATTTTATTTATTAATATAGTTATAGCGATGACGAAGTGTAGTGTCTTTTCAATCTTGTAGTATTTACGTCTTCTCATTCTAGTCTCGTTAAACAAATGTTGATACAGTTATCGGTTTTCAACGTTATCTTAATATTTTTTCCACTTTTTAGTGCCTCTTTATCACCCAAATCCATTAAGGAACGGCAACACAGTTAAAACAGAGATTGGAAGTCCTCCAAAGATGGAAAGATGGAAGAAAAGAAAACGTCTTCTCAGTTTTTGTTGTTTTTTTTCAAAAAGCGCTGAATAAATTTCTGTTTGTTGTATACTAAAACCTTCTCCAGAATGTAACAAACCCTTTTCTGAAAACCGCATCAAAATCGGTTCAGCCAAACGGGAGATAATCGCGGGCAAACATACACACATACAAACATACGGGTCGAACTAAGAACCTCTTTTTTTTTAAGTCGGTTTATAAATTTAAACACCCGAATTGATAACCTCCTCCTTTTTGAAGTCGGTTACTAATACATAAATAAGCACTGAGAAAAATAAAAATGCACAAGTATTTCATAGTAGTAATTCCACTAAAAGCTATGCCGGTGAAAAAAAACATGAGGAAAATTGACTTTTTATTACGAACGTGATCCATTGGACTTTTTGTGTGCAGACATAATACTTCAGCCTTGAGAATACCGCATTGGACTGCTAAGGACTATTATGTTACCTGTGTTTTGTCGCATCAACTTTTTTTATAGTATATTTAATTTCTGTAATAAAAACTTTGTTGTTTGAGTAGCTTGACATGTTTAGTTTTAGGGTTCCTTATGCATCCTAGCTACCTACAACCAACTTTATTTACACCTACTAATTTCTTACCAATGGTTTCGATAACCACAAATTTGTGTCTACAATGTACCTTTTTAATTTATGTACTTTCTAAGTTTTTGTACGGACCGATCCGTCAAGTGGAAGTCAAGTCGTGTTTAATAGGGTATTACACTCATTTTTGAAAAGTGTCTCAATGAAATTCTGTAGTGCTAATATGCCACCAAAAAAAACACAAAATTTTTATTCAATCGATAAGTGCCATACAAATGCATCTAATTTTTAAATTTTCAAAGTTCGCGCGTTTTTTGACGAAAACGCCTCTTACTGGACGCCATATTGCTCAGCGTAAATGACGTCAGTTCGTTTTGTATCAAATGAGCTCATAATAAATATGATAATTGTATATCATTTGAAAATATTTAAAAGCATATTTTGTAATAGGTGTAATAATGAAAAAATTACGTTGGTTACGAATATAATAAAAGTACAAAGCCTATATTACGCCAATCGGTTGACTGACAGTTGACAATTTTTTGTTTACACAGCCGTATGGCGTAATAACATGGCCGCTACTATTTCACGGTGTTTTATAACAGATTAAAAATACTGAAAACTTTGAATTGAATTTAAAAAATTGTTTTGTAATTTTATTAACTAAAATTTAAATTTTCCGACTGCTTGATGCCTAAACTGTCTCAATAACATATTTATAGATTTTTTCTCGTATAGAGTAAAATACCCTATTTGTAGAGTACAGTCGAACAAGCTATTTGGTTTACAGGCAAAAATATTCATCTTTCTACCACACACACAATATTTTATTTTATTTCATTTTTTTAACTCGAGGTCGTAGGTGTCACTGGTAGCTACCTATATGCACAATATGAAGCAAATAAATTAAATATTGTTATTGTAGTAGAAAGATGAATATTTTTGCCTGTAAATCAAATAGCTTGTTCGACTGTACTTTCCGTTGACATACAACTATGAAATTTGGCTAGTAATATTGTCTTATACTACAAGTACAGGGAAAAATCTGACTATACATTAAACTTAAACTTTATCAAGCGCAAGTTCGATCGTGTATGGAGTACTGCTCTCATCTTTGGGACGGATCTGCCAGATACCAGCTTGATACCATAGAGTCAATTGAGAAACGAGCCAAGAGGATCATCGGCAATGATAGGCTCGTCGAGTCAAAGCTCCAAAGTCTGTCGGTTTTCTATCGGTTGCATTTTGGGGAGTGTGCGACGGAATTGCATAATTTAATTCCGCCGAGCCCGTTCCATCATCGGACCACAAGACGTACGGCGATGCGTCACATGGTGGACATCCCACCCACACGCACAAAACGTTTTGGGAACTCATTCATTGTGCGTACTGCTAAGGAGTGGAATTCCCTGCTTGAGTCTGTGTTTCCTGATAGCTACAACCTGGGAGTATTTAAGTCAAAAGTGAATAGATCACTTCTAGGCAAGCATGCTCCATCTTAGACCGCATCATCGCTTCCCATCAGGTGAGATATTGGTCAAACGTATGCCTATCAACAGATAAAAAAAAACATAATAAATATGGAAACTGAATTTCGGGAAAACCTCGGGAAAAACTGCAAGACTCGATTTCTGAACTATTTATAATATCTAACTACTTTGTACGGAGCCTTCGGTGGGCGAGTCCAACTCGCACTTGTCCGGTTTTTTTATATGAGCGACGAAAATTTTCAACCCCGCTGGTTCTAGAATTAATTAATCTATACTATAATATTATAAAGCTGAAGAGTTTGTTTGTTTGTTTGGTTGAACGCGCTAATCTCAGGATCTACTGGTTCGAATTGAAAAATTCTTTTTGTGTTGGATAGTCCATTTATCGAGGAAGGCTATAGGCCCATGCGAAGCTGGGCCGGGTCGCTAGTGTTGTAATATCTCCCACACTGTGTAACCTCTACCTATAATGATTCTGACTCGGATTTTGAAAACGAACTAACTATATTCCGTTCACAATAAGATTAGACATATAACTACTTACACAAACCTTTTTTACAGTCCCTTCAACCGATTTTGTCTTCTATTCCGTAGGTTTAAGGATGACATTAGAGGCAAAAAAGTGGTTACAATAACAACTGTTTTTTGCAGCTGTTATTTGTCATGCCACCAACTTAATATTAGTCAAAATCGGTTGAACGGACTGTAAAAAAGGTTTGTGTATATGTCCAATCTTATTGTGAACGGAGTATACATTCTCCGAAGTTACCGAGGCACAGTAAAGATATCTAAAACTATTAATTAATCTGTGACCGAGGGCCTAGTGTCAGTTTTTATCGAACTCGATCATGTTAACGTAAACTCCAATTTGTATTGAAACTGGAACTACGAATTCTAGTGGCAACAACAGGAAACACAATTATTCCATACAAATTGACATAAGCGATAGTTTACATAAGGGTGTTACTACACCAATCGATCGACCATCGGTCGACATCGATCGACGTTTATCGATTGGTATAGCTTTGGCTGATCGACGGATACCGTTCGACTAACTAATCGATCGATTGCCGGTCGATGGCATCGATCGACGTTGATCGATTAAATCCGGCTATAATCCATCACTAATAATAATCAATCAGCTCGATCGACGTCGACTAATCCATTCTACCATTGATCGATGCCGTCGATCGACGATCGATCGATTGGTCAGGTAACAAAAACTCACACGTGTATTTTTCGCACTAGTCTAGTCTACACTAATTGACGAAAACATACATGCATTGTGTATGGCTTCCATGTCTCGTTAACCTATTATCCATTGTGAATTTGTCAAGGTTACTGCTTTACATAATAGAGCAAAAAAGAACGCTGAACTTTGATGTTTGGTCAACGGTATTTTCCATATTATTCCATGATATTTTGTATAATAAAAATGAATTGCTGTTCGCTAGTGTCGCTAAAACACGAGAACGGCTGAACCGATTTGGTTAATAGGGTATCACACCCATATTTGAAAAGTGTCTCAATGAAATTCTGTAGTGCTAATATGCCACCAAAAAAAACACAAAATTTTTATTCAATCGATATGTGCCATAAAAATGCAACTAAATTTTAAATTTTCAAATTTCGCGCATAGTTTGACGGAAACGCCTCTTGCTGGACGCCATATTGCTCAGCGTAAATGACGTCAGTTCGTTTTGTATCAAATGAGCTCATATTAAATATGATAATTGTATATCATTTAAAAATAATTAAAGGCATGTTTTATAATAGGTGTATTAATGAAAAAATTACGTTGGTTACGAAAATAATTAAAAGTACACAGCCTATATTACGCCAATCGGTTGACTGACAGTTGACAATTTTTTGTTTACACAGCCGTACGGCGTAATAACATGGCCGCTACTATTTCACGGTGTTTTATAACAGATTAAAAATAATGAAAACTTTGAATTGAATTTAAAAAATTGCTCTTACATTTTCCGACTTCTTTATGCCTAAACTGTCTCAATAACATATTTATAGATTTTTTCTCGTATAGAGTAAAATACCCTATTTTAGTCTTGAAATGTTTCTGCAAGTCTAGGGAAGGTTTAAACGGTAATAAAATTAAAAAAAGGTTTTTTGTAGAAAAGCCAAACCGCCTTCAAAAACTAGAAATGATAAATAACTTTAGCACAAAACACACATTACTTTACTTTCGGAAGTCGGTGGCGGTGGCTTCGTGTTTGTTGTTTCGTATTGCCACCGACTTCCGAAAGTAAAGTAATGTGTGTTCTGTGCTGAAGTTATTTATCACTTTTTAGTTTTTGAAGGCGGTTATCTTTTTTTTTTTTACTTTTTTTTTCGTTTTTTAGTGTTGCCTTAACATCCAAATCCATTAAGAAACGGGTACAGGGTATAGTAATGTTACTATACCCTGTTCACAATAAGATTAGACATTTACTCAAACCTTTTTTACAGTCAATGATCTGTATGGCCTACAGATAGTTGTTCCGGCTCTAGATGTTTGTGTATTTGAGGTTGTGTGTTTGTTGTTTGGTCATCTCCTGTATCATAGCCGGAACAACTATCTGTAGGCCATACAGATCGTTGATTGTTTATTTTAGTACTGTTTAACATTCAAACAATCAAAACAATTCTCTTTATGATATTGGTTTTGATTAAGATATTAGATTCCACCAAAAAAAAAACATGTAAAATTTTGCCACGAAGAGAGCAAATGGCTTGCACTGTCAAAAAGTTATCAGATCTCTACCTATAATATCTACTTTACTAGCCCTAACTTCACAAACTCCTTAGTAAAAATATGTACCTATGTAGCTTTGCCGTTTCGCTACCGTTACATAGGAGTAAGGTGAAAAATGTATTCACTGTTCATTACTTTTCTGTTAAACAATAGTTCTTGCAAAAATATGTAGGTAACGAAACAGCCAAGCCACATACATATTTTGACGAAAGACGAAAACGCGACAATCATCATAATAAAAAAAATACACAAAAATACAATAACATTGTACGTTTGACGACACGGTTGGCGCAGTGGCTGAGCGATCGACTGCTGCGCAGCGTGTTGCGGGTTCGATTCCCGCCCAGGGTAAACATTTGTGTGATGAGCACTTGTGTTTGCCTTGTGTCTGGGTGTGTTGTTTATCTATATATGTATGTATTTACAAAAAAAAATATGTATTTGTGTATGTATATCAGCTGTCTGACACCCATAGTACAGGGTCTCCCTAGTTTGGGGTCAGATGGCCGTGTGTGAAAATGTCCCCACATATTATTATTATATTATTATTATTATTCACATGGTCAAGAATCAAGATAAGGAGACAGACGAACTCGAGACAGTTTCTAGTTGGAGTTAATTAAAGTTAAAATTACATTTGCAAATTATAATAATATGTGGGGACATTTCACACACGGCCAACTGACCCCAAACTAGAGAAACCCTGTACTATGGGTGTCAGACAGCTGATATACATACACAACAAATAAATATTCTTAAAGAAGACGAAAACGCGACTCTATCATAATTAAAAATACAAACATTCCCATGGTCAAGATAAGGAGACAGACGAACTCAGACAGATTCTAATAGGAGTTAATAAAAGTTAATTTAAGATCTGAAAATTATGTACACATGAAAAGGTCAACATTTCAATTCACTTGTTCACATATCACGTTTCTATCACAAATTCGCTATTTCCGCTTCATAACAAACAACTTGTATTGACGCGATCTATTTATGACAAAACTTTTAAATAAACGTTCGAAGGAGACGAGTGCTCCACGCGACCGTCGCGCGTCAACTGTTTTTATCTAAATCTGAACTATATTTACACAACGCATACCCAGGGGCGGACCGTGACTTTGTGGGGCCCAGGACTTATAATAATACTTTGGGCCCTGCTTGCTTAATGAATAATCGAATTGCCATTTTGACAATGATGGTTACGACAATTTTCTTTTCAACCGACTTCAAAAAAAGAAAGAACTCAATTTATTATTTTTTAAGTCGGTTGAAAAGGGTGTTCATTGAGTTTCTTGCTTGTTCTTCTCCATAGAAACCTACTGTTTAGAACAAGCAACAAGCCTCAACTTTTTGACTGACTGACTCCTTGACAATTCAAAAGTGCCTGTAAATGGTTTATTTCAAATAAATGGTTTTGAATTAGAGTTTGATGACAATATTTATTCGCGATTTCAAGGTTACCATAATAAAACTTGTTCGAAATGATGAGTACAATGACCTCTTTCCTAGTTTCTGGTAATAGTAATCATGTATAAAACTTTTTTGAAAAAAGAGAACCGCCTTTAAAAAAAACTAAAAAGTGATAAATAACTTTAGCACAGAACACACATAACTTAAAAAAAAATAAAAATAAATAAACTTTAGTTTTTCAAAAAAGTTTTTATTATACACTTTTTAGTGCCTCGTTAACAACCGAATCCATTAAGGAATGGCAACACAGTTAAAACAGAGATTGAAAGTCCTCCAAAGATGGAAAGATGAAGGAAACGAAAACGTCTTCTAGGTTTTTGTTGTTTTTTTCAAAAAGCGCCAAATAAATTTCTGTTTGTTGTATACTAAAACCTTCTCCAGAATGTAACAAACACTTTTCAGAAAACCGCATCAAAATCGGTTCAGCCAAACGAGAGATAATCGCGGCCAAACATACATACATACAAACATACGGGTCGAACTGATAACCTCCTTTTTTTTTAAGTCGGTTAATAAAAGCAAAAGGTCACACATTTACTTACTAATTAAACACGAAATCTACTTGACCTATGGTAGGTACTTTATAGGAAGGAGACCATAGAAACTTATATCTGTGGAGGCTAGCCAGCAACAGGTTTTGCGATAGGTCAGAATCAAGGGGGCGTTGGACTTCTAGTAATTAGGGACCATTGTTTCTCATGACGCAGTGGGCGTCTAAAGGTTAACATGATGATGATGTTATGACGAACATCATCATCTGACGACACGGTTGGCGCAGTGGCTGAGCGATCGACTGCTGCGCAGCGTGTTGCGGGTTCGATTCCCGCCCAGGGTAAACATTTGTGTGATGAGCATTTGTGTTTGCCTTGTGTCTGGGTGTTGTTTATCTATATATAATAATAATAATAATAATATGTGGGGACATTTTCACACACGGCCATCTGACCCCAAACTAGGGAGACCCTGTACTATGGGTGTCAGACAGCTGATATACACACACAAATACATTTTTTTTTTTTTTTTGTAATTACATACATATATAAATGTGTAATATGTATGTATTTACAAAAAAAAAATGTATTTGTGTATGTATATCAGCTGTCTGACACCCATATTACAGGGTCTTCCTAGTTTGGGGTCAGATGGCCGTGTGTGAAAATGTCCCCACATATTATTATTATTATCTATTTTTATGTAACTATTTTAGTCATTACCAAATATTTACCACCGTGGAATCAGAAAATTTTTACTATTATTATTAGAAAATTCGAATTCGCGGATGATGTCTTGCAGAATTACACTGCGGCTCGTACGCTCAAATTTGCTCGTTCACTATTTATGCGAAGACACTGCCTCCTAAGATGCAGGATCTTCCTAGTTTAGGAGTCAGGGCTCAAATTATGTATTGACCGTAGTACCATATCCATCTCTCACACTATTTTGTAGTAATTTTATTATGTCTCTAGTGATAATTATCTAGTGATAAGTGTTCTATAATTTGTGTCAAACTTGTACTTTTCTTAATAAACTATTATTATTATTATTATCATCTGCCTAGCTTTTTAGGGTTCCGTAGCCAAATGGCAAAAAACGGAACCGGTCCGTCCGTATGTCACAGCCACTTTTTTCCGAAACTATAAGAACTATACTGTTGAATCTTAGTAAGTAGATGTATTCTATGAACCGTATTAATATTTTCACACAAAAATGAAAAAAAAACAATTCTGTGACCGATCGATCTGTACGACTTTTACTAAGCCACGAGATCCTCTACCAACCCATGACGTTAAAAACAAAAAAGTTGCATTTTGTCTAGACTTGAATCAATTTGCATGGACAAAATTCAGGTCCCATTACTGAGTAGGTAATTCACTTATCTAAGTTCTAATCTAAAAACATATTTTAAAATACTAGTTTGTGTATAAAAAACCTGTTTATTACGTAATTTGATATTTAATTAAGATGGTAATTATGTGTTGGCAAATGAAATTAATATAAATAATACTAGTTGACTCGACAGACGTTGTCCTGTCCCTATCTACTTACTTACTACCTACTTTTGTGTTTGTTGACCTATTCTGTACGTTTTTTTAGGGTTCCGTACCTAAAGGGAAAAACGGGATCCTATTACTACGACTAGACTGTCTGTCTTGCTGTCAGTCACCAGGCTGTACCTCATGAACCGTGATAGCTAGACAGTTGAAATTTTCACAGATGATGTATTTCTGTTGCCGCTATAAACAGCGAATACTAAAATGAGAATAAAACAAATATTTAAGGGGGTCTCGAATACAACAAACGTGATTATTTGCCGCTTTTGTTGCTCGATTCTAAAAAAAACCGGACAAGTGCGAGTCAGATTCGCCCACCGAGGGTTCCGTACATATATGTAGGTATATATCCATAGTTCTATACTAATCCATACCTACTATCCATACTTGAATCTACTTATTATCACTAATGCGTCTATTGCGACATAAACGGCTGTAACTTTTTTTCACGTCACCATAGAGGGTTAATTTTTTACAGCATCAAGGGACCTTAGCCCTATCAGAATATCAGCGCTGTGACGTTTTTAAATGTTACAGCACAATGCTGAGATAGGGGCCTTTTGGCATCGTACAGGACCGATTTCGTTTCTTATTTTTTTATTTTGTAATAATACTTAAACCTTGTTGTTATTTGTGTGTTTCGTCCTAAAAAAATGCTTTTTCTTTCTTTTTTAGACTTGAGTATATGGTTTTAATTTCAACTCGATACCTCCACGCGATCCCGAGATAAAGGGTCTTGACAGACAGACAGACGGACAACAAATTAACAACAAAATGAAGTGAGTAAGGGTTCCGTTTTTTTCCTTTTGAGGTACGGAACCCTAAAAAGGTTATAATATAATATCTATTTTTTTATAGATAATGGTACGGAACCCTTCGTGCGCGAGTCCGACTCGCACTTGGCCAGATTTTTTATTTTTGCTTCCCTGTGGGAATCCTCATTATTTTCCTCCATCGTGGGGATGACGGAAAGGCATGCCGGACTCTTACCTCTACTTATGGCCTCATTTTTCGTGACTTTTTCCAATTTTCTTACTATTTAAACTTTTCCAGAACTTCCACAAATATTTCAAGACTAAAATTAGCCAAATCGGTACAGCCGTTCTCGAGTTTTAGCGAGACTAACGAACAGGAATTCATTTTTATTATATAGGTTTTAAATTATCTTTTGAAACCGACCAAAAATGTCCCCAAAAAAGTGAGTGAATACTAAGTAAAAGTGTTTATCTTTTTTATATATTCTAATATGCTTGCGTTTGGACCGCAACTCACCTGAAGTTAAGTAATGATGCGGCCTAAGGTGGAGCACGCTTGCCTAGGATAAACCGGTTCACTCGTGCCTTGAAGATACCAAGATTATACTTATCGGGGAACAGAGAGACGAGCAGTGAATTCCACAGTCGGGCAGTTCGCACTATAAATGTGGAAGCAAAGCGCTTGGTTCGCCCCCATGGAACTTCAACGGTATAGCGGTGACGCTTCGCCGTATCTCTGCTCGTCCAATGATGGAATTAAATTGTGCAATTCCAAAGCACACTCCGAAATGTACCCGATATAAGGCAGATAGGCTTTGGAGCTTAGCCTTACCCAGGGAGTCGTTGTCTATGAGCGTTTTGGCATGTCTTCAATAACATCAAACGCCTCTAGAGTAGCATGTATAATAATGTTGCCACTTACCCCTAGCCTCTCTAAGCGCGTGCGCAGCATGCCTCCAACTATTCCTCTCAGCTAGTGCAAGTGCTGTGTTGCCATGCGCGTCCAGTATGCTCAGTGATGCCCCTGAAGTTAGCAACGTTTTGACATTTTCAAAATGGCCGCGTTCCGCTGCGATGTGGAGAGCTGTCTGTGGGAGATGAGCAGGGATTAGGATGATGACGTTTAGAGTATCTCTTTGGTTGCCTACTGCTGGACATTGGTCTCACTCGAAGAGGTGTTCAGCCATAATTGCTATGCTTGGCCGAGGCACTTTGGTGATCTCAGTAGGTGTTATGGTTCTCAGAAGGAAGCTGCTGCTCATCCTCTGGTCAATATCCAATAATCCAATATCTGTTTAAACAATTCTCTTAGAGACTCGCGTCTGCGGAGATTTTAGATGACTCTGACAGCCCGCTTTTGCAGAATAAAAATTGAATCTATATCTGCAGCCCGTCCCCAAAGCAAAATACCGTAAGACATAATGCTAAGAAACTAACTAAAATATACTAGTCTAGCGGTATCCACGTCTGTCAAATGCCGGATCTTTCTGACACCGTAAGCGGCTGAACTTAACCGCCCTGCAGGAGATGTTATGTGAGGACCCCACTGCAGCTTGGAGTCAAGCGTAACCCCTAGGAACACAGTTTTTTTCGACAAATTCAAGACGACGTGACGTCGACGTGAGAAAACCTGGAGTTATAATTAATATGAGTTTAAAATCGCAAATCCGCCTTGACCAAGCGTGATCCGCCTTGATCAATGATCGTGCCTTCTCTAAGTACTTATATGAAAATAATAGAATAGAATAGACTTTTAAAGAGGTCTTTGCCTGCAGTAAGACAAGAATAGGCTTGTTTTTACGTTTGCAGCGGCCTACTTGGATACGCAGTCTATTGAGCGCTTTCCATATAGGTCACTGCAGATGTACTTACTAAAAAGTTGGCAAGGTCAGTAGCGAGGTTCAATGACTAGGTAGACAGGATATGTTCAACTATCTTCAATCTCGAAGGTTCCTGTCGGCTTATCAATAATTTGCGATCGGATATCCGTCTTCCAATGCTATGTGTGGTGATCTTGGAATATATTATCGTCCCGACTGTACTTCGTTCACTTCCCCTTCAAATCAAGCAGGAGACAGAACAGAACTAGGCCAATAGGACCAAAGGGACGTTTACAACTGGGGGAGGTCCAGTTGACAAGCACCACGGATTATAATTAACATTATTTAATGGGTCCGAAAATGTGAGCTGTTACATTTGATTCCAATAATAGATATGGCAAAAACGCTTAAACGCACGGAAATTAGCTCTAATTTCTACAAGGTCTGCATAGTAAACCGCTCCGGATGTAGCCTGTACTGTACTGTACAGTATCAGGCGCAGGATCAGCGGCGAACGAACTTTCCGAGGGTGTTATGCCACCGACTTCCAAATTCCTGTTGGATAAAGTGGAAGACCTGGAATACGTGACGCTTAGCATTCCCGCGACCACAAGACCAAAAGGACAGTCAGTGGAGCGGTGAAGTATTTAGCAGACGATATTTAATAGTTACAATCTGTAAATGGGTCCCCGTGTATTTACAAGGACATAGGACATTTTTGTGTGGTGCCGGCTGCGAAGAGCACCACCCCATTTCTACCTGTAGGTATCGTAGAAAGAGACAGAGGGATATTGACCAGAGGATGGACAGCAGCGCCCTTCTGAGTACAATAACACCTACTGCGGTGACCAAGCATGGTGATTACCGCTTCCCCTAAGGGGAGACTTATGCTCAGCAGTGGGCGTCTAAAGGTAAACATGGTGGTGGGACATTTCAACTTTGTATCTGGCATGATGGCAACGTGACTGCAAGGCCATTGACCATTTAAGGGCGCGTATTCGATTTAGCGCAACTCAAAATCTAAACGATTGCTAGAACGACGTAGCAGTATTGATACATACTAGTACAATACAATAGTCTGTTTGTATGCATCAGCAAAAAAAATACGCACGAAATAAGCACGAATCATTGAAATTGATCGGCAAACGACAGCGCGCGAGGTTTTACAGTGCTTCTTAAAATAATTGTCTAAAATAAATGAGTTCGTACAAGGTACTGAAAAAAATTGTATATATTGAGCAAAACCTTTATTTTTATAAAATAAATATATCAGTTATGTTTTTATTCAAATACTGGTGAAAAAAAATTGTTGAAGTGAACCAATTTTGTACTTTTTTAATACTGTTTTTAAATATCTAATAGTAATATTTTCGTAATTTTGGCTCTGTTATGTACTTTAAGACTGTATATCCTGTTGGAAAAACGTACAAAACAATATTTTGGCATACTGTAATGATTATATTCGTCCTGAAAGTTAACTCTGACGTCTATTTTCGTAAAACGGTATGAAAAGATTGTCTTCGCTCTATAAAACCATAATTAAAAATTATACTTTTACTCTGTAGTTCCCTAAAACAAGACTAACTGCCACACTCAGAGACGTCACTTAATAACAATGAATCATTAGCTTTAATTGACCAACATAACTTGGCACATGTCAACAACAATATTTTTGACTGACAGCGTTCCAAGTTATGTTGGTCAATTAAAGTTAATGATTCATTATTATTAAGTGACGCCTTCGAGTGTGGCAGTTAATCTTTCTAAAACTGTAATTGTCTTTAAATAATCTGCTCACATCATTACGATATTGCTCTGAGCAAAACGCGAAAACATGAAGTTCTCGTCACGAATCGAATACACGCTCTTAATATAGGATGTCAATAAATAAAGTTGTTACGTTTTACAACATTCTCACCTTGCCTCCAGTAGCAGTATCAGACTTCGCATCAATTTTAGCGCCTGCAGTACAAAGCGCTGCGAGGCAGCGGCTGCGTTCAGCTAACGCAGCGGCGTGCAGCGCGCTACGGTTGCAATGATCACGTGCATCCACCACTTCACCGCTCGCGAGCAGTTCTTGTAGGAGTTCCAAATTATCCCAAAGGGCTGCCTGGTTGGAACATTAATTTTTGTTTCAATCGAAACTTATGTAAATGGTAATGATATTATTATCAATGACGTATTATAAATAGACGCGTCATACACGAACATAGTGCACTTTAAAACGGCGCAAACTTTTATATCTATATACCAGTAGGCACATACAATTATACAGTGCGAAGAAAACGACAGAAGCATACGGCGTATACCTGTTAGAAAAAGAAAAACATATTTTGTTACGTCAGTTATGTGTGAATTTCGAGCGATACTGACGTATAGGCGCGACACTGGGTGGTACATACGTGACTAAGTGAAACCCCGGCAATTGCCTTGCTTTAATATTGCTATTATTGAGCGCGGGTAACGCATCTTGTATATCATTGAATATTATAGAATAAATTATTCAAATAATAAAGATCATTCATTCAGTCATTCAATCATTTAATTACTCATTTATTTTATCACTAAATTAGGCCCAAAACTTTCACCTCTATTTGTAACGAGATTCAGTTCATTATCAATGAATAGATGACAGACACAGCCTTATAATATATATATATGACGGCTCTGTAGCCTAGGTAGTAGTGTATCTGCCTGCGACGCACAGAGTCGCGGGTTCAATTCTCGCCCAGGGCAAACATTTGTGTGATGAGCACTTGTGTTTGCCTTGTTTCTGGTTGTTGTTTATCTATATATGTATCTATTTATGTATTTGTGTAAGTATATCATCTGTCTGACACCCATACTACAGGGTCTGCCTATTTTGGGGTTAGATGGCTGTGTGTGTGATGTCCTCATATATATTAATACTAGCTGACCCGACAGACGTTGTCCTGTCCCTATCTACCTACTTACCTGCCTATTTACCTACCCTACACCTACTCTACACCAGTACACCTACCCTACACCTACTCTACACCTACCCTACACCTACTCTACACCTACTCTACACCTACTCTACACCTACCCTACACCTACTCTACACCTACCCTACACCTACCATACACCTACCCTACACCTACCATACACCTACCCTACAAAAGTTTTCCTTTATTTTTCTTTTTTTTTTCTCTCCGTAAGAACCATCCTCATACTTCAAGGAATATTATAAAAAAAGAATTATCGAAATTGGTCCAGCCGTTCACGCGTGATGCCGTGACCAAGGAAAATAGGGATTCATTCATATATTTAAAGATTATAAACTAAGGTATGAACAGGTATGAAAGCTGTTGTTGTTTCATGTTATTTGTTTTCTTAAATTTTTTCAGCCTGAATTTTCCTACTACATAGTAATAGCCTCCACTTCTCTCTATCCAGGGCTTGTTTGAACCACACTTTGTCAAAGGAGATCCGGATCACCCCGCCTTATTCGCCTGGGCCTGCCTGGGTCAGCTGGGCATGAAATATACAACAAAGTACCTAATGTTTTAGTTTTGAAGGCCTTTTTATAAAAATGTTTTTTTTTTTTACTTAATGCATATGAAAGTATATATCATATTCATAACAAAAGATTTTTTCTGTTTGTCTGTTTGTTCTCGCTAATTTCTGAAAAGGCTGGGCTGATTTTGATGGAACTTTCACTTAAAGATAGCTGATGTCAGAAGGAATAACTCAGGCACACAAAAAAATTAAAACCCAGCGGTGATCAGATAGTATCAAATCTTAAGAGATAAGTCTTGTACTTTTGGCACAACATCTAGCACTATTGGAAATGCCTAAGTTGTGTTTGAGCTTCAATTTTTTTATATTATTGAATGTTTAAACATTTAAAAATGGAATTTATATGTATGTAAGATGAATAAATGAATATTAAATACTTGATGTTTAGCAGACCATGAGACAATTATTTTTGAATATTTCATCCTTCATTTCTGTTTTCCTTATAGTGGAATAATAATTATAGTAAATATTGATCTAAAATATCTAAATAATGATACTTACAATAACCATGCAAATTCTTAATTAATTAATTAATTCTTATTAAATTGTAGGAAAATCTAGGAGGAAATCTTTCCATATGTTACTTGCTTTATTATTTTTTAAATATTTATCTTGATTTTGTCTAAATATTGTTATCAAACTTGCATTCAGAACTACAATGAGCATCATACTAAATAGTATTTAAGCAGATGCGACCCATATAAGGCCTACAAACATTTTTTTCAAATGGTCATGTATCACTTTTTTTAAAGGCTTTTTCTCGAAGATATAAGTCGTTTCTCTAATAACATTATGTTTATTTTTACCACCAACATATAAATGAAGACCTTGCACCGCCTCCCACAATTCACAAACACGCGATTGCAACATCCTAAACCGCAAGTTACCGCAACTGAACCACCCATTAATGAAGTATTGACAACTCAAGTTTTTATGCAATAATTTACTTACCTGATGCAGGAGGCGCCCTTGGAAGTGGTCCTCGTCCGGAGACAGGTCCATTACGTTCGTTTTCAGCAGAAATACACAAGTAGAACAGACATTTCCGGCCTAAACAACCGCTCAAGCGTTACAAAAGACTTGCGAACGAAATACGTGATACACACCAAATTGTTCACTAAAACTACATTTTAAATACACAGTTATGTGCCCCAGACGTTTTTTCTTTCGGCACTGCGGATAGAAAACGTTAATTAATGTGAAATTTCAAATTAAAACAATGAAATCGTGAATAAGATTTATCGATTTGTTTGACGGACCTACTGACATAAGCCGCACTCAAGTGCTTGTCACCGCCTGAGGTATGTGAGCGGTGAGACGGGGGGGGGGAGGGAGCGTTTGACAAGACGCACTGTATGCATGAGGTATTTTAGCGCAAATAAATCTCAGGATAACATTTGTTAGAACTGTCTTATTGTATAATGCGTATTTATATTATTCTCTTTTTTCGTGATAAATAAAAATAAACGCATATTAAGTATTTATTACATTTTATTATTTACGATAGAAAACTGTTTTTAAGCAAATTAACATTTCTCAAATCAAAATATTATTTTTATTTAAAGTACAAAATTAATCTTCATCTTCTTCTTCATCTTCATTACTAGAAATGTCTTCAATATCCATATCTTCCTCAGAATCTGACTCGTTTCCCAGGTTTATGATTAACTCGTCTATCACAGTGTCAAAACTCATGTCATAATTCCAATACTGGTTCTCAATTTTTTGTACGTGGTCGTCACGCTGTTGCCATTGTTCAGGAGTAAATTCAGAGAACAATCTTGTGATGATTGGAATTTTATCGTCTAATGAAGAATTTACATAATTTACAGCTAAATTGTTCTTTATATCGGCCCACACAAGCTCAATGGGGTTGAGATCGGGATGATAAGGTGGAAGGCGAAGAACGATATGACCTGCAGTTTTTAGCATTTCATCAATAGTGTAATTTTTTTCGGACTCAGTTTTATTTATCAGACGAATGAGTTCGGATTTAGTGTTGTCTGGTGTAAAGTCAAGATTACGTTCCCGTAACCAATCTTGCATTACCGTTTTTAAACTTGAAATTGTAGGTTTTTTCCCAACCTGTACACAATGATAGGAGGTATTGTCCATTACGACCACTGAATTTGGAGCTAGTTTATTTTTCAATTTGTGATTTACCCAGTTATGAAAACTTGTGGCATTCATATCGCCATCCCCGCATTTTGAATCTGATTTGAAAATTGCTAAGGCACCGTCAACTAATCCGTCTCGGCTACCACCATGAATTATCACTAAACGACGCCCTTTGCCAACATCAGCATAAGTTCCGGGCTCAGATTCGGATTGGCAACACATATTGGAGTTGTGGCTACTGTTGACATAGGTTTCATCCAGAAAATATATGTTTCGGTGTTCGTTTCTATATTTTCGTATAGCTCTTAAATACCTTACTCGCCATTCAGCAATACTGGGTCTCTCAATTAAAACGTGTCTCTTAGATTTACATTTCCTAAATGAATAGCCTATTTTGTGTAAAAGCTTTCGTAAATAGGTACAACCGCAATTCACGATGCCATCTTCTTTTAATACTGCAAGCAGCTTACGAATACTTGGAATCGTTTTATCAACAGTATAAAACTGAAGAATTTTTCTACGTATTACTCCTATGTCGAAATCATTAGTGTGGATTCTTTTTTTTATTTCTTTAGGTTTCCGTGGAGATGAAAATTTTGCTTCTTCCGAAGTTTGCCGACTCAAATTTCCTTCAGCTACAATTCGCATTACGCTGCGGGCTGACACTCCTGTAGCCTCTGCTACTAATTTATAAATGTTCATGTCATTTTTGTGTTCCATACTTTCTTTGTTAAGCTTTCGTTTGAGAAAAAAACGATGCACATTGTAAATAACATTTTTCACTTGTCGTGTTATTGGCGGACCCATCTTGGGATAGTTTATCTCATGTGCGTTTGGAATAAACTAACGCGAACAAAAATGAATCGTGTAACCGTCGCGGCGGTCGACGGCAGACAGAGTTTGTCTACTCGCCCGTCTCACCGCTCACATACCTCAAGCTTCGAACACAAAACCTTGTATGAAGTCTGTAATAACCGTATGAATTCTCTAAGACCTCAGGCGGTGACTGGCACTTACGCGCGGACTGCAACTGACAAGCGTTTGACAGCTGTCAATTGGCAACTGCAATTACTGTGATGCATGGAAATAGTGTGTACTAAAAAATCAATAGTTTAGAACACAACGCTCTTGTTAAACACTTTATTGTATAATATTGACTTTTTGGTTTCCGCTTATTTCATTAAGTTTTATTACTATTATTTAACAAGTATTAATATAAATTTTGATATTTATCATTTAGGTGTAACTTGTGGTGTATCTTTGCTAACATATTTTAACCTATGTGTACAATCTTTGGTATTATTTTTCAAAGGTTTTTGTCGAACTACCCTCTAAGCATGAATATAATTTTCTCACATTGTTCGGTCTTAATTATTATCGCACAATTTAAATTAAAAATGTCTCGTAGTTACTGCAGTTACAATGAAGATTGGCAAAGAAGGAAGTCAGTGCTGATCAGAAGTCTTTTCCATGATATTCCGAGTAAGCTAAAAATACCTATATTCTTTACAACATATTAATGGGAATGAATATAATGACCAACAAAAATAGTAAATGATCACCAACTCTTAGTCACCAAATCTTAGGACCCTTAAGTCCCCCCTGGGGAGGATCCGACATGGTTAGGTTAGGTTAGAAGTGTGACCCCCTACGCCAGAACCAAATCGCTTTTTACAGTCAATCTCATACATTTCTACAACCATCATACTTTGGTTAAATGTTGGTGATCATTTACTATTTTTAACCGACTTCAAAAAGGAGGAGGTTTTCAATTACGATGTTTATATATTTGTTTTATGTATGTTCGGGCATAACTCTGTCATATATAGACGGATTTGCAAAATTATTTTTTTATTCGAAAGGAGTATATTCCGAAATGGTCCCATATAAATTTTACCAAAATTTATTCAGCCCTTTTTGATAAAATCAACAAAATCCCAAAAAAAAAATGAGCCGTCACGGGTCGCCTGGCAGATGTGAAACATCGACATTATTTTGTAAATGTAATAGGCAGAAAAGAACAAATTGTGATATGAACTAAATATGTCATAATGATAAAATAAAATATTACGATTTTTTTTCCAGATAACGATGACTATTTATTGAATAAACATTTATTTTCATTAAATACAAAAATTTACGAATTTATTTCAAATCATGACTACTTAATTCGTTTCATCAGTGACTTCGGTAATCGCACAGTCGATTGCGCATGGCGACGCGTCGCCACACCGTACACACTACTGCATATAGACTGTATATATATGCCATCATATTTATAGCGTGGCGACGCGTCGCCACGGCATGCGTCGCCACGCCAGAAATCGGTTTTACGTACGGCTATAGATGTTTCACATCAAAAAATACTTAGATGACGTTTTAGTTTCTTCAATCTTCGGAGGCCTTACAATCTTTTTTAAGTGTGTCGCCGTTTCTTAATGGATTTAGATGTTAAGGCAATACTAAAAACCGAAAAATAAAAAATTTAAAAAAAATAAAAAAAAAAACCGCCTTCAGAAACTAAAAAGGGATAAATAACTTTAACACAGAACACACTTACTTTACTTTCGGAAGTCGGTGGCAATACAAAACAACAAACACAAAGCCACCGCCACCGACTTCCGAAAGTAAAGTAAGTGTGTTAAGTGTTAAAGTTATTTACCTACCACAATTTAGTTTTTGAAGGCAGTTTCTTTTTTTTTTGGAGGCCATTTACTATATCTGGAGGTTCGTTAAACATAAGCCCATGTTAATGGAGGCTATGCAATAATGTTTCTACTTTTTTGGGTGAACAACAAAGAGAATTTATATTAAAATTCAGCTTGTTCAGAATATGAGTTCAGTATTTCCAAAAGTCATCATCTGCCATGCCTTTTCCCAACTATGTTGGCGTCGGCTTCCAGTTTGACCGGATGCAGCTGGATGCTGTGCTTTCCGAGGCACGGAGGGAACTCGGTATTAAATGGATGGTCACCCATCCACAAACCGACCGCAGCAAGCGTTGCTTAACCTTCGTCCGATCGATCTGTACGGCTCCATGAGCTCCTCAGTATTTCCAAAAGTAACAAAGAAAAAAAAAAGGGGGCTTAATGAACGTTTTTACTAACAACCCCTAAATTTTAAGTAACCCCTTAGAGATTTTAGGTGACACCTAACGCAAGAATCGTTTGCGTTAGTGTCACCTAAAATCTCTTAAGGGTTACTTTTTCCCCACACAGGTGCGTTATAAAGGTGCGTACGGATTAGAGGCAGCCTCGCCTGAGGCACGCCCGGCTCGCGCTGTTGCCTCAAGTGCGTACGCCCCACAGCCCGAGGCGTGCCTCCACGAGCCGTGCGTGGCGAGGCTGCGCACCCCGAGGCTGCCTCTAATCCGTACGCACCTTTACCGTCGATAATATCGCATGCGTTTTTGCGATATTTGTTTTCAGTACATTTTGTACTAGAACGGCTCAGATTATGAAACAAAAAGCAGATAGACCGCGCGGAACACTGAGACTGAAGCCAAAAAGCAAATACATATTCAAAGCGATCAGCGATCATCCATGAGGATTTTCCACCCCGCAACACAAAAAAAAGGGCTGCTTCGGTACGTATCGCGGGTTCGATTCCCGCACGGAACAAACATTTGTGTGGTCTACAGATAGTTGTTCCAGGTCTGGCTGTTTGTGTATGTGAGTTTATATGTTTGTAAACGTACCCACGACGGTCGTGATTTTCACACTGGTGTGGACAACGCTTTTTCAAAAAGGAAAATCTGGCCAAGTGCGAGTCGGACTCGCGCACGAAGGGTTCTGTAACATTATTTATACAACATTAGACATCGAGGAAAAAAGGGGCAAAAAAATCGCGTTTGTTGTATGGGAGCGAGCCTCCCTTAAATATTTATTTTATTTTGTTTTTAGTATTTGTTGTTATAGCGGTAACAGAAATACATAATTTGTGAAACGTAAAATACTCTTTTGGAATTAACTTAATAACCGGGTTATGAAAACGTAAGAGCGCCCATTCCGTCATATTTAATATACAAACGCTCATACGTGATTACGGCGTAAAAACAAATTTTCCTCCAAATATTTTAACACACAGGTATCTTGTGGTTAATATCTAGGTTCCTATGTAACGAAAAAACCCTTTTCCGAGAAACAAATTCAGTAAACACGTAAACCGGGAAGGGACCTCTTAATCTATACTCAACTTCTCTTACTGCCTCTTCCTCTCAGTTCTCATTTCTCTATTATATCTTTTTTTGCAGTCTTATCACCAGTTGAAGAAGAATCTAACGACTCCTACCAATATGCTCCCACTCAGGAAGTTTTCGCCTCTCCACGTAGACTATACAGCCCATTACCTCCCCTGATCATAGAGAGAGTTCCCGTAACCAATAAACATGACGAACCAGAAGAATACTATAGAATACTACATAGAAAAATAAAAAAGATTTATCTAAAACTGTTTGTTGAAAACCGAAACTTAGGAAGTGTTGATTACGAATCAAATTACAACGACAGTTTGGTTAATGAAGATAATGTAAGTGACAGCGGTTCCGTTGAAAATTTAGATTTAAAGTTTCTTGAAAGTATTACTCCAGGGAATGGTAATGCTGTTGCTATGATTCAAGATAGAGCGGCAAGAGAAAGTTCAGAAGAAGAAGAAGAAGAAAGAGAAGATTCCTCAAAATCAAATGGATATGAAAGTGATTGCGAATCGATGGATACTGAAATGATTGATATTGTAAATTATACATCATCCAACAAAGAAGAAACAATGAGATCTGAGAGAGAAGAATCAGATATTAACGAAGGTGAAAAAAGAAACGATGAATTTGACAAAGCGAGAACAGATAATGAAGACACAAGTGGAAGTAAAGAATCTAGTAGAACAAGAAAAGGTGATCAAAAATCAAGCACAGAAGAAGAATCCCATGATTCTACTATCGGTGATCAAGAAAGTGAAGAATCTAAAGAAATTGGGGATGAACAAAGCTATGAAGAAGAAGAATCACTTATTAAAAGTCTCGGCAAACGTAAAATAATTGAAGACAGTAAAGCCGAAGTATCCAAAATAATACGAAAAGAACGAGATGAATCGACTGAAAGTGAAGAATCTAAAATAGAGGGTGAACAAAGTTATGATGATGAAGAAGTAAGTAATGAAAATATTGATGAAGATGATATAATTACAAAAACAAGTCAAATGGAAGAACTTGATAATGTAACAGTAGATCAACGAGGACTAAATCAAGGAGAAGAATCTACGGGTACTACCTCAGATGATCATGAATTAACTGCAAATGAAGAATTCAGTGGAACAGAGAACGAACAACAATCATATAATGTAATATACACTGATCTAGATTCGAACAATAAAGTAGTACAATCGAAGGAATGCGAAAAGACAAATTCTAAAGATGGAGCCAAATTGATAGCACCAAACGTTGAAATGATGGAAGTAGATGAAGAAACGAATCATTCCAGTGAAGGTAAATAATTTGGACTGTTTAAAAAATGAGGATATGATAGAAATAAAACAGTTAAAGGTACTCAAAATATTGTGCTTTAGTGTGCATGTCAAAATGCAGCGTTTATCTAAAGTTATCTATAGTCATAACATTTTAAACTGGTTTTTATAAAAAAAAACGTGACATAAAGTATCAAATTCTCCGTAACTAGAAGGATAAAAAAGAAATGGAGAAGAGCAAGCAAGAGAACAAGCGTGATATTAACTGTGTTCATAGTTCCAGGCCCACACTACAGACAAATTACAACAGCAGCTCTTGTTCATTTTGATGGACTTGAAGATGCAGGAGAAAAAGAAAGCCAAATCTATGAAGATTCTGTCAAGAGTGTCATACTGCCAACGAGATTCAGGAAAGTGACGATCAGCCGCCATGTTGAAATTGACGAAAGAATAGAAGTTTTACCAGTATTGGAAGAAAATGCAGGTGTGTAATTATTTTTCTAACTTGTAGAAATGTACTAGGGTATATGTATCCGTCGAGTCAAAAAATTAGGTAATAGCCACCATCAATCAATTGACTTACTTTTTATTAGCTGTTAAAACGCGATTCCTCTATTTTTTTTTTATGGCAACTGTCACTTGGTATGCGGACCCACCGTATGGTGGGTCCGCATACCAAGTACTACATACCAAGCATACCAAGTAGTACATTACTGGCCATACCGTATGGTGGGACTAAAACTACACCACTCAGAAAATCGTTTGGGTTAGGTTAGGTTAGAACTGTGACCATTTAAGCGCGAAAGCAAGTGAGCGAAGTGAGCGGTGCCGCGGTAGCGGCCGCCGAGCGCCAGCCACTCTATTGTTGGTGAATCATTTGGATTAGGTTAGGTGAGTGGTATAGTTTTATGGCCATACCACCATGGGTATGGCCAGTGGTATGGTGGGTCCTCAATGGCCACTTGTGACGTGACGTCACTTATTTTCCAACTCAATTGACTAACCATTTATTGATTTAAAAGCAACTAAAAATGTTACTTAAGGGGCAGACAAGAGCCAACTAGAGCCACCCATGATTTTCACCTCCAAAAGTGACCACTTTTAGCGTTAAGCAACGATTCTTTTAATTTATGAAATACAAAAATAATGGAAAGTCACTCCAGAAATACTTCAGGTAATTTACTAGTTAAGTACAGTTTTCGATTTTTTAATTCTGATATAGGAGTTATAGAAATAAAATTATGGGTAGCGCTAGTTGGCTCTTGTCTGCCCTTTAATATAAAACAATAAGTCGCTTTTCACCGTCTGTCCCTCTGTAACTTTAGATCTTAAACTTAAAACTACGAAACGTCTATCACAAGTATTTTATTAAGTAGTACAGTAGGTAGGTAATTTCATTGTTTGAAGTCTGTTATTTTCCCATGGATAAAAATGGCCGTTAAGTCGCCTCTTTAAATCTTGTATTGGAATGCAACGGTGTCATCTACCCCAAATTCTACATCCAATTAGTAAATTTAATGTTAGTTGGAGGAGGTCGGAGGTAGGTACATTTACCGGTTTTTGCTGTATAGCAATAAAACACATTTGGCATTTTGAATTAATTTGACGTAATTAAATTAATTAAAGAGAGATTGATTTGCTCGTTTTGGCAAAACTAAGCTACTTACTAATTAAACCCTTGTTCTTTTTATACCTACTCATATTTAAATCACATAGAAGTGGTGTAGGTAGGTACATGTAGAGTTCCTACCATACCTCCTGGCAAGGGCGTCGCCAGGACTCGCCAGCTGATGGCCTAGGGGGGGGCAAATTGATATTTGGTGGATAGGAACAGTATGAATTTTAAATACAGTCAAAGGCACATGAACCTTTTGGAATCTCTAGGGGGGGGCAGCTGCCCCTACCGCCCCCCCTTGGCGACGCCCTTGCCTCCTGGCATATTCTTCCTGTGATTAACTTTTTGACAGTCACGTCATTAAAGCAAAAACGTTCCCCTTGGCGCCAAGGTAAGTTACATACTCTACGGAAGTTATGTAGTCGTGACCGTGGCGTCCTTGGCACATTTTGGTTTGCCATCTGTACATGACTGTGGCGGACAAAAGATTAAAAACATTAAGAGAAACATCATTTTACAGATCCAAAATTCGTCTCAACATTCGACTCTGACGAAAGTGAAACTACTGAAGAAGACATTTGTGAAGAGGGAACTCCTCAACCAAATGCTCCTGTTGAAGAAGTTGATGAAGTGATACCTCCTCATAGAGATGCTACCGAGAAAGCAGTTGAAGAAAGTCAAATTGAACAACCAGACACTGCCGAAGTAGAAATTAAAGAAATAGGAACTGCTGAAGCCAAAGCCGATGTCCGAAACGTTGAAATAATGACAAGCCCACAACAAAACGCTACAAACGAAGATATTGAAGAAATGAGAAGTCATCAGCCTGATTTGTCTCAAGGAACAATACCAGTGACACATCGGAGTAGCTCTGAATCAACTGGTAACCATACTTCGTTACCACAAGAACCAACCTCTATGACATCATCAACACAAGATGGCGGCGATAGAAATGTGTCAGAATTCAAAATTTCTGATGACATGAATGAAATTTTGAACTCGATATTCAATGATAGTCGAACTAAAGATGAAACTAATGTATTTCGAAGAAAAAGAAAGTTATATGTAGATAAATCAGTTCAGGCAGTACAAGCGAGTAGAGTTTCTTGGGATGAAATGTGTTCGAACTTCTTTGTTGGGACACCGAAGATATTCCGACTTTGTGCTTGTAATGATCATATTTGTCATTAAATAAAGCCCTGAGTATGTTACAGGCCTGTTTCAACAGCTTCGATTTAATTCCGGTTAATCATAACAAAATTTGATACAAATTCTGTTCTAGGTATTTAGATTCTAGGTAAATAGTTTTTTTTTTTTACTTGATTCTTGAGGGTAGAGTATTTTCAAAGGTGAAACATAGCATAATGCTATCGTTCATAAACAGTCGATTATGGTTTTATGATTAAGGTGATCTACCTACTTGTAAAACGGTTGATTTTTAAACATGTTGTTTAAATTTGTTTGTGAATTTGTTTTTGAGAAATCAATAAATATTTTGTCACTTGTGTTACAGAGGTGGTATAATTTATAAACTTCATTTTTTTTATAAGTATCCGGGTCAAAATTGGGCCGAATCCGTAATGAGTGATTAATAGAAAACCAACAGTCATTATAACATTCGAAACGTTTATTAAAATATAGTAGGTAGACAGTCTAAACATCGTGTAAATTATAATTATACAGATTATACTAATCAGTAGTAAATTAATAGCCAGTTAACGTTTCAGCAAATATATTGAAGTAATACAATTTTAATCTCAAAATAAACTAGATTTTAATCACATTTAGCAAATACGAAAGATACCTCTGGACTAATCTTGAGTCTATATAATCGTGGAGCAGAATATACTGGAGTGGTCTTCTCTTGACGACTATGCACGGTAAAAAAAGTGAGGCTGCGTCGAATGGCGCGCCCCTCGTAACCTCCGATGACATTACGCCTGGCGGGAATCGGAAGTAGCAAAAGCGCGCGCGTCAACAGATACATCAAAGAATAGTCAATTAAAAGGTATAAGGTATTACTTTGATAGTTATAAATTCTTATTGAAAAAACGGAACCCTTATAGAATCACTTTATTGTCCGTCTGTCTATCTGTCTGTCAAGACCCATTATCTATTTCGGGAACGCGTGGTGGTATCGAGATAAATTAAAACCATAATTATACTCAAGTCTACAGTACCTTGAAGCTGTGAAAAAATCAAACTTCTATGTTAACGTGAAAAAAAGATACGGCCGTTTATGCCTCAAAAAACGTAAATTTCGCCACTCTCTCAAGGGAATCAAAATTTATAGGGCACTTCCCGTAGACCTAGAACTACAAGTACAGGAAAAAGTTTGAAAACTATACATTTGTAATTAAATCATAAAAAATGTAGTCCTTATTTAAAGTACATTAAGGTATGCGGGTCATAATTGTATGTGTGACCAAATCATGGTATTTGGACGGAACCCTCGGTGGGCGAGTCCGACTCGCACTTGCCCGATTTTATTTTTATAATTTTTTTTTTTTTGTAAATATTGTAAAATTTGATAATCAGAACTCGGTACATAATACAAAAATTCTTGGATATCGGATGATATTCCTGTACTCGTCTGTGAGAAAAGATCATGAAGTAAGTAGGTATTCGTGCATTATACAGCACAATCTGCATATCACCTGTAAAAAAACCTCCATTTATATTCAGAAATGGAACGCACCCATTTCTTTGATGAATGATCAATGAAGATTGAAGTTTGAAAACGTCATTACATTTTAAAATTGAGGTTATGTTGTCATTGTCAAATCAGCGATATTTTTTATTTGCGAGTACATGAATTCCTCTAATTTGTATAAAAATCTTATTTTCACTATATAGTTAGTTAAAATGTCTGTAACAGAAGGTCCAGTAAAGGAATTAGACGACAAATTCTTGGATTTAATCGGGAAATTTGTGTCTGACATCAAACATGGGTACGTAGATTTAATTTCTTCTTAATATTACACTTTTATTTGTTAAATTAAAAGATTTTGTGAGTGAATTATACTATTTGGATGTCTAGTTTATTTTGTAATGCCTGCAATATTACATAAAGCGGTTTTCAAGTCATAAACCTAAAAATTGTGCTGTCTTACAAAACTCTGTAAGTATTGCATCAGAATCCATAAATGCAATATAACAACAAGATTATACATATACTATATCATGCTATACATAAAATTGTAGGCGCTGAACTTGAGAATATGAAAAAGCTTATGTTTTTTGAACCTGCAAATCTTTAGAACTACAGGTCTGATGCTAAAAATTCTTTCGCGAATTGGGACCTACGTTACCCTAAACGTGATAGGCTATTTTTACTGTCAATTAAATTAGAGATCTGTAAGAAAATCACGAGCAAACAAACACTAGGTTCTAGTTTAAAATGTATACTTGTTCCCAACCCAATGCTTGTAGTTAAATTTAAGAACCATTACTGATTTAAGCAGTGGCCGAAGATTGTGCTTTATGATTCTAAATCTACCTCATCACTTCAGTATGGGATGGTATTGTATAATGGGCTTGTGTCTGCAACTCCATGTCTCTGTGTATATTTTGCATTAAGTAACTTACTTCAGCTTACTAAAGGACTTCTGTTGGGCATAAGCTTCCTCGATGGCACACCAGTTTTCCCCGTCCTCTACCTTCCACATCCAGCCACCACTGGCTACTTTGACTGGATCTCGGGCTCCATCTACTTAACAAAGTATAATAAAATTCTACCAACTGAATCTCGGTCACCACAGCCAATCTCAATGAAACCGAGTCAAGTGAGTAGGAGATATTATGCCGGCACTTTACATGGTGTATATGTGCAAATATTTGCCTTATTTTGATAATACAAAATGTACCCTATTTTGGTTGAAATAAATTAGATTTTGTATTTTTCAAGTAAGGCGAATATTTGCACAAAAACACCATGTGAAGTGCCGGCATTAGAGTGCACAAACACAGGTGCACTCACTCTCATGGGCCAGTAGCAACGTGTGCGCACAGAAGGACTGGAGAGTTGCACTGCCAACTTTAACACTCCAGGATACTACTTCGATTATCATAATGGAAAATCCCAATAACACTTTGCCAGATTTGGGAATCAAACCGACGCTCAGCATTCATGCAACAACGGAATAGAAAAATAGGTGGAAGTGCCCATGCAGCCACAATTATGCGAAAAATATGTAAAAATAACAATGTCAGCTGTAAAAAGTCTTAACTTTGTATGAACAACAAATAAGTTTTGTGTCAAAGCTTTTCAAAAAAAATGAAGACTTATTACAATTGACGAAGGTTGTAATTCTATGTTAGGGGGGTTCGGTTTCCGCACTTAGTCCTTAAAGTGGACCATTGTACGTGAGCCATAGCGGCCGATTACTCCAACCAGCCCACCTCCCTCCAGAAGCAGATCAATCTTCCCAGACTTCTCAGTGCGTCCGCAAGGGAGTTTGGCGTTCCAAGAGTCTCCCTGCGGATCTGGGTGACGCCAGTGCACTCAAGCAGTACATGCGCCACCGTTTCTTCCGCCTCCATGCAGGCCCTGCACAGAGGACTATCAGTGATACCTAGTGTGTGAAAGTGCTTATTCAGTGAGCAGTGTCCGGTGATGGTCCCCGCCACCAGTCGCAGGCTATCTCTGTCCAGGTGCAGAAGGCGCTTGGTCAACTTCGTATCCAGGGATGGCATAGCCTCCTTGGACTGCCTGCACCCTGGTGTCGAGGTCCACCATTTCTCCGCTTGTATTTGTGTGTAATCTCTTAACCAACTTCTCAACTGATTGAACGGAATGGGCACAATGGGTTCGGGTCCGAAGGCTTTTGTGCTGGAACCCCTTCTGGCGAGTTCGTCGGCCGCATCGTTACCTAGTGAACCACTGTGTCCCTTGATCCATTGTAGTGTCACTGTATTGCGATTTGGTGCTGTAATGCGTTCCAGTGCATTATGACATTCTAGTATTAGTCTCGACGTGATCTGGTTTCTCTCTAAGGATTGAAGGACTGAGGCACTGTCGGAGAGTATACGGATATGCGTATCCGTGACTTCCCTGGCCTCAATGGCGTGTGCTGCCTGGATGATGCCTACGCATTCTGCTTGGTAGACAGTGTTTAGCATTCCTAAGGGCCTAGATATTTTAATGTTTAGGTCTTCAGAGAAAACACCGACTCCGGTACCGAGGTCGGTTTTTGATCCATCGGTATAGATCCTTAGCTCATTTGGGCCTGAGTAGTCACATAGCTCCGCTGTGAGCTCTATGTTGTAGTGTTTCTGGAAACAGTGTGTTTTCAGGGTTCTGTCGTTGGGTGATGCCATCATAGGCTGTCGTTTAATTGCTTCCTCTTTTATCCGTGTATGTTTGATTCGGGAGTCTTTGCTTAGGGTGCCGGATATATCGAGCCTAAAAGCCGCTAGGGTCGCTTCCTCTCTCACGACGAGATTTAGGGGTGGCAGTCCCAGCATCGCCTGTAGGGCGGCAGTGGGTGACGTTCTCATACTGCCGGTGATCGCCACACAGGCTAATCTTTGTAGTTTCTCGAGCTCCTTCTGGGCTGTGCTCAGATTGGTCCTGGGCCACCAAACTAGAGAGCCGTATGTGACAATTGGTCTGATGACTGTGGTGTATAGCCAGTAGGTGATTTTGGGGCTTATGCCCCAATTCCTGCCAAGCAGTCTTTTGCATTGCCATAGGGCTATGCTGGCTTTTGTGGTGATGTAGTCAGTGTGTCTTGCCCAGGTCAGCTGTTTGTCCAAATATATGCCCAGGTATTTGGATTCAGTCGATAGGCTTAACGTGGTTCCAAAGAAGTGTGGTAACTGTAGGGTTGCTAACTTCCTTTTCTTTGTGAAAAGGACAAGTTCGGTTTTAGTAGGGTTTACTGCTAATTTGTACTCCTTGCACCAGTCCTCTACTATCTTCAAGGCTTGGCGCATAAGGTTACATAGTGTGTTTTCATGTGTGCCGTTTATTATAATGGTTATATCATCAGCATAACCCACTGTGAAATATCCCCTGTCATTTAGGCGCCTTATGAGGCTATCTACTACGAGATTCCATAAGAGTGGTGAGAGCACGCCTCCTTGCGGGCATCCCTTCGCCACAATGGCTCTTGTGGTATCATTCACCGTGACTTGTACGGCTCTTAGTCTGAGCATGTTCGTGATCCATCCTCGCAGGGTCGAGTCCACACCGTGTTCCTCGAGAGCTGCGTTGATGCTGTGGAATATGGTTTTGTCAAAAGCGCCTTCTATGTCAATAAAAGCCGCTAGTGAGGAACATTTGTGGTCTACCGCACATTCGATCTTGGAGATCACACTGTGCAGTGCTGATTCCGTTGATTTCCCTGTGGAGTAGGCGTGTTGTTGCTTGTGTAGTGGCAGCCCCCGGAGAGGTCCGTCCCGGATGTGTCGGTCACAGAGCCTCTCGAGGGTTTTCAGTAGGAATGATGTCAGGCTTATTGGCCTGTACGCTTTGGGCTGTGTGTAGTCCTTTTTGCCTGGTTTAGGGATGAAAATAACTTTCACCTCTCGCCATGCAAGTGGTACGTAATTGTGTGCTAGGCAGGCACGATAGATTAAGACCAGCCACGATGTGAGGAGATCAACTCCCCATTGCAGTAGCGCTGGGAAGATTTCGTCTAGGCCTGCCGATTTATAGGGTTTGAAGGTTTTAATTGCCCACCTTATTCGGTCTTCTGTTACTATGGTACTGGCTCTATACCAGTCCTGGTTGTTTGGCGTATGTGTTGGCTCGCTTGTCCATGTCCTGTCCTCGGAGAGGCTGCAGTCCGGGAAGTGAGTTTCTAGTAGAACTTTACTTGTTTCAAGTCCTGTTTTCGTGTATGTGTTATCTGGGTTTTTCAGCGACCCGAGGGTGCGATTTTGGTCGGTGGCTAGGATTTTTCTCACCCGCGCGGCCTCGTTGTGTGATTCAATATTTTCGCAGAATTTTCTCCAGGCTGCTCTGCTGGCAGCTCTGATTTGTTTTTTGAATGTGTATTGGGTTTCTTTGTATAGCTCCCAGTCTTCGGGTAGTCTGGAATTTTTGGCTTTGTTGAATTGTTTGCGTACCGCTAGCCTGAGCTTGCCTAGTTCCGCATTCCACCAAGAGTTTCCCTTACCCTTGGCGTTCGGATCTTTTAGTTTGCAGCAGGTGTGGTAGGCTTCAATAATATATTCTGAGAGCTTTGTTACGGTGTCCTCAAGTTGTTTGGGATTCTTTATGTTTAAAGGTGTTTGATCCCTGGCTAGTAAGGAGGCCAGGAGTCGTTTGTAGCCAGGTACATTGGTTCGGCGCGGGTTGCGCCTTGGTTCGGGTTTTTTTGTGTTAGCTAATAGTGAGAAACGAATCCTTCTGTGATCAGAACAGGAGGGTTCGTTAGATACATGCCAGTTTGAGATAAGATTTGCCGCGCTTTCTGAGGCAAGGGTTAAGTCAATAATTGTTTGTCCGCGGGCTGTGACCCAAGTGGGTTCTGAGCCATGGTTTATAATGTTAAGGTTAGTGGAGAAAAGATACGTGCATAATACCTCGCCCCTGGAGTTGGCTTTGTTGCAGCCCCAAAGTGGGTGATGAGCGTTTGAGTCCGTGCAAATGACCAGGCTCAGGTTGGCATCTTCACAGTGCTTCACCAGGTCGGTCATCTCTTTAGGTGGGCAGTCTTCGTGTTCGCCTGGCATGTATACCGACGCTAAGACTATGTCGGGTGCTTCGTTATCAGTGTTGAGCCTGACGGCTGTTAGATCTCTGGAACAGAATTGCGTGAGTGTTGTGGTAGGTACATCTCTAGGTATATAGGCACAGGTTCGTGGCTTGTCTGTGCTCTGTGTGTCAAGAATTAGCTTACCTCCGATGTTACTGAGGCCGCATATTCTATTGTTTCGGTTGGTCGGAAGGTTGTAATTATTTTATATATTTTCCGCATAATTGTGACACGCGTGGGTACTTCTACTTATTTTTTCTATTCCGTGCACCCAACATAGTACAGAAGATTAATTACCCCTGCACTAGAATGAAATATAATAATAATATGTGGGGACATTTTCACACACGGCCATCTGACCCCAAACTAGGGAGACCTTGTACTATGGGTGTCAGACAGCTGATATACATACACAAATACATTTTTTTTTTTGTAAATACATACATATATAGATAAACAACACCCAGACACAAAGCAAACACAAGTGCTCATCAGTCATCACACCAATGTTTACCCTGGGCGGGAATCGAACCCGCAACACGCTGCGCAGCAGTCGATCGCTCAGCCACTGCGCCAACCGTGTCGTCAATGTGTCGTAATGAAGCAACCAAATAAATTATTATTATTATACTAGCGACCCGACCCGGTTTCGCATGGGCCTATAGCCTTCCTCGATAAATGGACTACCCAACAGTAAAAGAATTTTTCAATTCGAACCAGTAGATCCTGATTAGCGCGTTCAACCAATCAAACAAACAAACTCGTCAGCTTGGTAATATTAGTATAGATTTAGCCTGTACTGTCCCACTGCAGGGCAAAGGTCTCCCTCTATTCCTTCCATCGGTCTCGACTTTTAGCTATGTCTTGCCAATTCTTAAGGAAGCCATCCAAATCATCCTCCCATCTCTTTCGTAAATAAAAACAAATAAATAAATATTAAATTTTACAGAAAGTTACGTGGCTCCAACAACATTGCATTGGCAATGGTTACATTGTTAGAGACAATCATCAGCGACTCAAAGAATGCTACTGCTTTGTAAGTATTATGCCAACTTTTTTATTTATATTACAAGGAGCTCAAAGGGCATCTAAAAACTCGTCCACATCGCTGTCAACGGGACACGTGCCCAACAGGCTGGCAGCATGGCATTGCTGATTCTTTGACCCAAGAATAGACCAGCCTTCGGGTCACGTGAAGAGTCGACCAGTCGCTAGGCGATGTCACGAAAAACAATATGGGCACTCTGCCCTAGAGTTTCCACCCCAATCGGCTCAAATATATAGCTTCCAAGAAGGCTATAATATTTGCGCCGTTTGAGATTTTCGGCACCTGCAGCAACTTAATACAACTTTATAGTGAATGCATTTATTATAGTGACATCTAATGCGAGATAGCGGAACTTTGTCATCTGTTTTGTAAAGTTAGGGCAAGTAAAGTAGAGATTATTGGTAGAGATCTGATAACTTTTTGACAGTGCAAGCCATTTGCTCTCGTCTTGGCAGCATTTTACATGAAAATGTTTTTGGTGGGATTACACTGTTCAGGTCACTGGAGGACGAAAAGTATTGATACAGAAATGTCAATTTTATGAGCAACTTAAATACAGCTTAAAATTGAATGCATTTATTATAGTGACATCTAGCGGCGGGTAGCAAAACTTGTTCATTAAACTGTTCCTGGAGGAGGATGAGTAGTAATAAAAACAAAACAGTAATTCTAAATTTTTTCGTTTTCACTTCGTCATCACTATGACTGCATGACTTTATTTTTATTCCCGTTAAATAAACCTGAAACTAAGCTGGCGGAAAGAGCTCGTGGCTAAAAAAAAGCCGTATGGATCGATTGATCATAAGCTACGCTGACCGCGGCCGGTCTGTGGATGGGTGACCATCTATTCATATTGAGACCCCTACGTGCCGTAAAGCACGTAAAACTGTTGGTCCCGGCTGTCATTTGTAGGTTTTGACAGTCTTTATGGAACCAGTTTGTCTATGGAACCAGTTTTCTGAAATAAATGAATTATTATTATGGGATGCCAAAAAGTCTGAGAACCAGTCTTGTCCAAGGAGTATCGTGTTACCCAGTATAGTTACCGGCACGTAAGTTAGCAAGATATTTTGTAGTGGTCGCGCATGTAAAAATTTATGAAATTGTGCGTACGCGATCTTCCCCCACTACTAGTACAAAATCTCTTGCCAAATTACGTGCCGGTAATTATATCTGGCTTGTGGAGGTCATACAGGCAATTGTTCCTCTGGTAAGTCACGGTAAAACTGGAAGCCGACCCCAATATAGTTGGGAAAAAGTTAGGCAGATGATGGTGACCGTTAAACCTGAGTCTGAGTTAATAATTGCATAATAAAAAAATATTTTGCTACTTACCATTTACCCCATAGGCACTGTACGATTCTATGAATGTCAAACAGCTCTGAACACGAGGCGAGTGGTTGCGCAGTAACTACTTCACGTGTCAGTGGGAATGAGGGGCGGGGTACTGCGCAACCTGTAGCGCACTTCACATCGAACTGTACAATATGAATGCTTACAGTGAACTCTGCGGTGCGGTGAAGGCAGCGGGTCGACGCGTGTTCAACGCGCTACCACACGAGCTGGTGGCCGCCAATGTAGCCCGAAGGATGTTACGAGCCATCCGTGATGAGAATAGGGCGCATGCTAACCAGGTAAAAGATTCATGACGACTAATCTTCTTCGTCGGTGTCACTCTTGACAGAGTGGTCGTGGTCGTCGCTTCAGGTGTTGGTGGCACGCTTTACGACACGTCGCCATTCCTCCATTATTATTATTATTTCCATTTATTGTTCCTATATATACACATCATTATCATTTTAATAAAATAATAAAAACATTCAAAAATATAAAAAATAGTAGCCCACCGGTATCGGGAACAGAGTCCAAGCTAGCTGTTAAGACTTGTATCAGATTACTGCGGCCTTTGACATTTTTTATTAGATTATTGACGTGACAACGTCTTATAATTCGATAGCCGGCTGCACGCACGAAAAAACATGACGTCATGCGGCGTTACCTCGCTCTGCGGCGTTACCACGCTCTGAGGCGTTCCAAGTGAAAAGTGAATGTGGTGTCAATTGTTTATAGCAACGATAATTACAGCGATAAAGGTAATGATTCTTTCGCGTTGTCACGTTCAACTATCGTCAGTAAACCGACTTTACAGACAACCAATTTTTTGTTGATGTTTAAATGTTAGATTTGTTCCATTGAATTAACCATATATTCCTGTACTGATTTGTCTAGATTGTTATTATTGTTTTATTATGTGTTAGACTTTAGTTGAAGATTGCTATAAGCGTGTATTTAATTCCTTTTTTTTTTTGTAAAACATTCAGACACAGTGTAAAAATTGTTAATGAATAAATAAATAAATACCGGCGGTCAGGGCTCCAAAGAGAGAAACCTGACAATGCCGAGTACAGAAGTACTGCCTTCTGAATCAAGCCCTTGATCCAGCCGTCTAACGAGAGCCTCCTTAGATGTTGGTCGAGGCTCTTGGCAATTAAGCCATTGGCTGTAACAACTATCGGCACAATGATCGCTGAGTCCACATCCCACATGTCGACAACCTCGCGGGCCAAGTCAAGATATATTATTATTATTATTCGCTTACGCCTACCTCGTGCATTCGTGCAAGGTGCCTTTAACTGCAGCCTTGACCTAATCACTCCATCTCATACGCGATCTACCTCGTGGTACCTTCGACTTTCCCTTGAACTACAACACGTTCGATGGACACATCTCCCCGACGACATACGTGGCCGAAAAAAGTGAGGATGCGTGCAGTGGACAGATGTTGTTTAATTCCGAATTCTCATTGGTATCTATATATGTATGTATTTCAAAAAATTATTGGAACGAAGTTCCTTATCGCGCGTTGTGAAAGGGGGCTAGACGGAAAAAATTCTTACGAAAAGTTGTCACGACATTTGACATTTCGTCATTCATTTGATTTAAGAGCCATCTATTAACGTTATTGGCGCAACTGTGCTCTTCGAGATCGAATTACGAACGGCCAATAGATGGCGCAGAAATAATTTATTGGTCTTTCTATCTAAATAACTACGCATTGTACTAACATGTTAGAAAATGTTAATCTTTAAAATTACTTACTTACAATGTAAGCAGCCATAATAACTTTTCATTCCTCGCTTTTTTTTTGCCCTGGCTTAAAGCCACTTAAATTCACTTTAACGCATCACATTAATTAGTGAAGGAATTGTAATAAAATTGTAATAAAATTCCTTCACTAATTAATCGAAAGGAACTTCGTTCCATCCGGGTGTCCCTTGACACCTCTCAAGTTTTTTGTGTATGTATATCAGCTGTCTGACACCCATAGTACAGGGCAGACCCCAAACTAGGGAGACTAGTTTGGGGTCAGATGGCCGTGTGTGAAATGTCCCCACATATTATTATTATTGGTACGAAAGTCCGTCATATATCCTACCTATGACGACAAATAGCAAACTGACCGACGATTTGAAGAAGGTGGCTGCGGATGGATATATCCATCCGCTACCTGTATACGGGCTGCCCAAATATCGGGTTGGTTAGCGATCTCTGGGGGAGGTCTACGTTCAGCAGTGGACGGCAATAGGCTGAGCAAACGGTTGGGCACGTTTTCAATAACATTTTTATTCTATTTACAGAGTGTCGAAGGATCTGGAGAGAGTCTTCAGCGTCTGGTGTTGGCGGCAGGAGCTCGACGGGCCACTCTAGGGTCCGCACAGCACGACCTTAGAGAACCACTGAGGGACCACATTGCTGAGGTGAGAACTTATTCCACAACTGAATTCCCCAAATGATGTTATCGCGTTCTCACTCACTCGTTTGTTTTCGAACATTGCGTAGGATGAAACAAAAAAATATTCAGTAATACTCGCGTAATTATTAAATTAAATTAAATTACTTAATTAATTAATTAATAATTTAATTAATTTAGACCAATTTGCACCAAAAACACTAACACTTCAATTAAACGTTCAATTACTGTAATTAGAAACTTATCAGAATCACTTGAGCGTTGTTCACTTCGTTCGTTCGCAGTAGTTAACAGTATCACATCTAAAACATGACTAACTCGCTACCCTTTTTTTTTCGGAATATTTTTCTCATGTTAACCTAGGAGGTTATCGGCTGCTTATCCGGACTTTCCTGTGGTGCCTTAAAAATAATTATTTTTAGGACCTCCAACCAGGGCAAAATAACTTACAAACAAGCGACTACACGCTAAGGGCACCCCCTGTGGGGTACGAGCCTCGGCTTAGGGCGTCGCTGGGAGAGGACAGCAAAGGGACAGGCTGGATCGGATTTCCATTATTTAGGGACGAATAGGGTATTACACCAATTTTTGAAAAGCATCTCAATGAAATTCTATACTGCTAATATGCCACCAAAAAAAAAACATAAAATTTTTATTCAATCGGAAAGTGCCATAAAATGCATCTAAATTTTAAATTTTCAAATTTCGCGCGTACTGTGACTAAAACGCCTCTTACTGGACGCCATATTGCTCAGCGTAAATGACGTCAGTTCGTTTTGTATCAAATGCGCTCATATTAATTATGATTATTGTATATAATTTAAAAATAATTAAAAGCATATTTTGTAATAGGTGTAATAATGAAAAAATTACGTTTGTTACGAAAATAATAAAAGTACAAAGCCTATATTACGCCAATCGGTTGACTGACAGTTGACAATTTTTTGTTTACACAGCCGTATGGCGTAATAACATGGCCGCTACTATTTCACGGTGTTTTATAACAGATTAAAAATACTGAAAACTTTGAATTGAATTTAAAAATTGGTTTTGTTATTTTATGAACTAAAACTTACATTTTCCGGCTGCTTTATGCCTAAACTGTCTCAATAACATATTTATAGAATTTCTCGTATAGAGTAAAATACCCTATTTAAAGCTACAGGCTCAGCGGCGCGGGCTGGCACGAGCAAGGGTCGGGGAGGGGACGTACGGGGTCGTCGCGGCGGGCCTCGTAACTCGCTACCGCTAGCTGCCCGCTATGTATATTTATGACTTTTAAGTTTCTAGATAGTTCCAGGACATATTTGAGAACATTCTGGCATATACGGGAATAGTCTTGAATATTGTAACACGGCACATAACCACCTAGAAAACCTGTAGTTCTCTTACTCGATAATAGATGGCGTTACCGTAGCGTTTTCAATCGTACCGATCTACGTAACAATATTTAATATTCACAGTTACGCGGTGAGCTGGAATCAAGTATCTCAAGCATATGTGGCCAAGCCAAGGAACACGTGAATGGAGACGAGCTCATTCTGACGTACGGCTCCAGTGCTATCGCGGAGCGATTCCTGAGGGCGGCGGCACATAGGAAGTACAAGTTGATATTGGCAGAGGGCGCCGAGCAGAGCGAGGTAAGGAAATTGTAGTGTCATCTTTCGCACCACAGCACTACAATTTCACTACAGATTCTAAACTAGCTGATGCCGTCCGTGTGGTGCCGGCCGAGAATAGCATCACTCCATTTCTACCCGTGGGTGTCGTAGAAGGCGACAGAGGGATATTGACCAGAGAATGGGCAGCAGCGTCCTTCTGAGTACCATAACACCTACTGCGATCGTCAACATGCATCGGCTAAGCATGGCGATTACGGCTCAACCTCCCCTTGGGGGAGACCTCTGCCCAGCAGTGGATGGCTAATGGTCGATGATGCCAGCCGTTTCAGAGATTAGCCGAAACAAACCGACAGGCAGTCAGACAATTTTTTATTTGAGTACCGTGTATACTTTGATATGTATTTAAGAGCGCGTATTCGATTCGTGACGATAACTTCATGTTTTTGCGTTTTGCCCAGAGCAATATCGTAATTATGTGAGCAGGTTATTTAATGACAATTTACAGTTTTAGAAAGATTAAGTCTTGATTTAGACAGCTACAGAGTAAAAGTATAATTTTTAATTATGTTTTTTTAAAGCGAAGACAATTCTTTCATATCGTTTTACGAAAATAGACGTCAGAGTTAACTTTCAGGACGAATACAACCATTACAATATGCCAAAATATTTTGTTTTATGCGTTTTTCCAACAGTATCAGTCATAAAGACAGTAACAGAGCCAAAATTACGAAAATATTACTATTATGTATTAAAAAACAATGTTGAAAAAGTAGAAAATCACTTTGACAATTTTTTTTTCACCAGTATTTGAATAAAAACATAACTGATATATTTATTTTATGAAAGTAAATGTTATGCTTAATATACAGAATATTTTTCAATCCGTTATACGAGCTCATTTATTTTAGACAATTATTTTAAAAAGCACTGTAAAACATCGCGCGCTGTCGTTTGCCGATCAATTTCAATGATTCGTGCTTATTTCGTGCATATTTTTTTTTTCTGATGCACACAAACAGACCATTGTATTGTACTAGTGTGTGTCAATGCTGCTACGCCGTTCTAGCAATCGTTTAGATTTTGAGTTGCGCTAAATCGAATACGCGCCCTTAAGTAAAAAGTGATATGTATTTAAGTAAAAAGTTGTTGCAATTTTGACATCACAAACAGACACTTCTATTTTATTTATTTATTTGTATTCTATAGATAATGTAAAAAATAGGCAATCATGGGAAGAACCGGTAGAAGTGAAAACTTATTAAAACTGGAATATCTGTTTTTTTTTGTCATTACTATTCGTCCTCCTCCAAAAAGTTTGATGAACAAGGTCCTTTACCCGCTGCTAGATGTCACTGTCATAAATGCATTTTGTGTCATTGTCATAAAGAATCATGGCAAGATTTGTAAAAAAAATATAATATGTTTAGAGAAGTTGAAATTCTAATTCTTATTGGAACGAAGTTCCTTATCGCGCGTTGTGAAAGGGGGCTAGACGGAAAAAATTCTTACGAAAAGTTGTCACGACATGCTATAATATAAGCTAAATTGAATCGTTAGAACTGTCAAATAGAGTTCATTATTAGTTGAATGGCGGCTTTTCTATGAAAATATTGGACCGAATTAAAACCTTATTTTTGCTATTTTTATTACTTCACAAACGCAGACAATTCGAACAGAAAAATTGAATCGTTGGAACTGTCAAATAGAGTTCATTATTAGTTGAATGGCGGCTTTTCTATGAAAATATTGGAGCGAATTAAAACCTTATTTTAACACATTAACCGTGAAATTCGGTTGCACATAGCTCCTATTGTTCGGTCGGCTGGTGCCCGACCGGACAATAGGAGCTATGTGCAACCGAATTTCACGGTTAATATGTAAAAATAAGGTTTTAATTCGCTTTTCTATGAAAATATTGGAGCGAATTAAAACCTTATTTTTACACATTAACCGTGAAATTCGATTGCACATAGCTCCTATTGTCCGGTCGGGCACCAGCCTATACGTTTCTCAGAATAATTTTATCATACCTAGTTTGGTAAAATTTCAATTTTTAACCGTTTACGTTTACAAAATAAAGTCCGAATTCGCTTTTCGTAGAATATGTTTATGTATTTAAAGGCGGCGCGGCGAACTCTTTGAACTAGGTACCTACGGCGATATGTTTAGTACTTTTATCATTGGCGAATTATTTGTAGTTGTAAGTAGGTAAGTGAGTAGGTACTCTTTTGCTAGAAAAAGAAAGGCAGGCAGGCGTAGGTACCTATAGGTGCTATAGGTAACCTATTTAAATAAATTAGAGCTATTCACAAACACAGTTTTAATCAACTTTGGCTTAATTAAAAAACTTACCTATTAGGTACAAAATTTACACTTCCCTGTATCGAAGCAACTGCTCAATATGGAGTCCATTTCGCTCGATACATAAACGGGCACGTTTAATTAAATTGTCTTTTAATTACATTATATTTGTTAATAATAAAAAAATATTATTATAACTTAAAAAAAAAAAAAAATTATTACAATTCCTTCACTAATTAATCGAAAGGAACTTCGTTCCATCCGGGTGTCCCTTGACACCTCTCAAGTTTTTTATATTCTTGGGTACCTAAAGAGTATCTTCAATAATTTACAATATTTTTAAAACCAAAAAAGACTTAATAGTTTAACGAAAAGCTCATTATTTCATAACGAAATGGCGACTGACAGTAACAGTGACACTGGCAGCCGCCGTTTCGCAGTTCTTACATTGAAATTGCATCGTTTTATGGGAAATAATATCACAAATGATGCTTATTTTTTTCCACACACTTGTCACATCACTTGTCTGCCAATTTTATAGATCCGTTAACATCGCTTGTCACTTTCTTTTTTATAAACACAAAATGGGCATCGAGCTGAAACGAAAAAGTGTTATTTTCGTTTCGTAATATTTTAATTATGCGGGGGTTTAAAAATATGCTAAGTATATCAGTCTACGCCTGGTGATGTATTCTTCACATTGGAAAATATTTTAAACCCTCTAAATTACTTTTTTTTCATACAAATGAATGTATGAATTTCGCCATGATTCTTTAAAGCTGTATTTCGTTACACATAAGATTGATATCTCTGTAACGAGGTCATAGCATGTCATAAAATAATAAAGAATAGGTACTGAGTTGTTTATAATGTTTTATTACAGAGCCACGCTATGGCAAATCGTCTGAGCGCGGCGGGTGTACCCGTCACAGTGATCAGCTCAGCTTCCATATACGCTGTCATGTCTAGAGTTAACAAGGTGAGTAGTCCACTCTTTAGAATGTCTCTCGAAGCCCACTGCTCCATCTTAGACCGCATCATCACTTCCCATCAGATGAGATAGTGGTCAAACGTATGCCTATAAAATGATAAAAAAAAATAAAAAAAAGTGCTGGGCATATCTGTAATAAAGGATAGACGACACTACAAATCAATTGACATACTATGATGTACTACTATAAATGTTTTATCTATTTATCTCTCTACTAACAAATTAGTCAATAGGGTATTTTAGTCTATACGAGAAAAAATCTATAAATATGTTATTGAAACAGTTTAGGCATAAAGCAGTCGGAAAATGTAAGTTTCAGTTCATAAAATAACAAAACAATTTTTAAATTAAATTCAAAGTTTTCAGTATTTTTAATCTGTTATAAAACACCGTGAAATAGTAGCAGCCATGTTATTACGACGTACGGCTGAATTACGTAGGCTACTGCCGGAGGACTCAAAAAAACCCGAAATTTATTACAAACTAATTTATTTAAGTAAAATTACAATTAATAATAAATAATAATAATAATAATAATATGTGGGGACATTTTCACACACGGCCATCTGACCCCAAACTAGGGAGACCCTGTACTATGGGTGTCAGACAGCTGATATACATACACAAATACATTTATTTTATACATACAATTATTATAATTAAGTGAAAAAATCAAATTGACTCGATCGATGGTGGATACGAAGTGCGCGGGCGCGGTCACGTAGACGGTGTCGTCGGCCTCTTGTCCTGTGTCAGCAGATTCCCCTCGCGACAGCAGTGACGATGCGCACGCGCCGTGCCTACTGACTCTGTGTCAGCGCTTTCCTTACTGGTAATGCGCGTAACAGCTGTGTAAACAAAAAATTGCCAACTGTTAGTCAACCGATTGGCGTAATATAGGCTTTGTACTTTTATTATTTTCGTAACCAACGTATTTTTTTCATTATTACACCTATTACAAAATATGCTTTTAATTATTTTTAAATGATATACAATTATCATATTTAATATGAGCTCATTTGATACAAAACGAACTGACGTCATTTACGCTGAGCAATATGGCGTCCAGTAAGACGCGTTTTCGTCAAACTACGCGCGAAATATGAAAATTTAAAATTTTAATGCATTTTTATGGCACATAGCGATTGAATAAATTTTTTTTGTTTTTTTTTTGGTGGCATATTAGCACAACAGAATTTCATTGAGACACTTTTCAAAAATAGGTGTAATACCCTATTATGATCGTGCATACCTCGATGATTGATTATACGTACTTTAAATAACTGCAGACTTGAGTATATGGTTTTAATTTCAACTCGATACCTCCACGCGTTCCTGAGATAATAAGGATCTTGGTAGACTGACGGACAGACACACAACAAAGTGATCCTATAAGGTCCACTCATTCTGTCTGTTCCGTACCTCAAAAAGAAATAACGGAACCCTTATAGGATCACTTTGTTGTCCGTTTGTCAATCTGTCTGTCTGTCGGTCTCGAGAACGCGTGAAGGTATCCAGTTGAAATGAAACCATAAACTCAAGTCTACGGTCTCTTGAAGCTGTAAAAAAATAAAAAAGATACGGCCGTTTATGCCGCAACAAACGTATATTTCGAAACTATCAAGGGAATCAAATTTTATAGGGTATTTCCCGTTGACCTAGAATTATGAAATTGGGCTAGTAATATCGTCTTATACTACAAGTACAGGAAACATTCTGAAAACGTTACATTTGTAATTAAATCATAAAAAATATAGTCTTTATTTATAACTAGCTTTTGCCCGAGATAACGTACGCGTGAATGTTGGTTAGCCTATGTCCATACCCAGGGTTCAAGCTATTTTCTTACCAAATTTCATCAAAATCGGTTCAACCGTTTCATCGTGAAAGCGTAACAGAGAGAGTTATTTTCGCATTTATATTAAGTATGGAAAATATGGATTAGATGCACTTTCTTAGTTTATTTTGGACCTCACTGTCATCGGTGAAGAATTTTACACCCATGATTGGTATGTTTGCAGGTGGTAATAAGTGTGAAGGCGGCGATGGGCGGCGGCGCCGTGTTGGCGGAGCCCGGCCTTCACGCCGTGACGCAAGCCGCCCGACATTACTGCGTACCGGTGAGAGCTTTTTACGAAAATACTTTATTTTCACAACTTTTAGAAGTATGGAGGGTTTAGTTGCAAAACGTCTCTTTCGCAAATTGTCTACAGCAGTGCTATTCTGTTACAAACTCCATCGGTGAACATATAGGTGAAGTGAACTGTCATCCGTCCCGATGCTAGGTATTGACAAAGCAGACCGACGGATGACAGATCACTTCACCCAGGTGTTCACCGAGGGTGATTGTAACAGGATTGACATACTGGTCGTAAAACGTCGCTTTCACAGAATGACTCTTTCTCAAAAGGTCGCTTTGTCACTATGCCTCTTTCGCAGAATGTCTCTTACGCAAAATGTCTACCAGTCGTACAATGTGTCTTTCTCAAGATTTGGCTTTCGCAGAATGTCTCTTGCTCAAAAGGTCGCTTTCTGACAATTCCTCTTTCGCAGAAAGTCTCTTACGCAAAATGTCTACTGGTCGTATAATGTCGCTTTCGCAGAATGTTGCTTACGCAAAAGGTCCCGTTAGTAACTTGGAATAAAATTTAGCTAGGTTTAAAACAAAGGTTGTGCTTTCCAATTTCTTATTAAATGTTTACATACCCACTCCACCCATTTTTGAATAGTGTGTGTGCTACTACAGAATTTATTTGAGTAATATCCTGTTTGATCGGGAGAATTAGGAGAATATTAGGTAGATTATGACTTTCTTTGTTAACATTTCCAGGTGTTAGCGTTGGCTCCTCTATACAAGCTGTCTCCGCTACATGATGTCAGCCATTTCAACACATACGCTGCTCCATACACCGCCCTGCCTTACGAGTAAGTTGTCTACACTTCCATAATCATTTTCTAAGCTAAACTCATGACATTAGACATATTTTTAACTGCTGCTCATGGCTAAAAAATGCCGTAGATCGATCGGTCAAAGGTCAAGCTACGCTTACCGCGGTCGGTCTGTGAATGGGTGACCACCCCTTTCATACCGAGTTCCCTCCGTACCTCGGAAGGCACGTAAAGCCGTTGGTCCCGGCTGTCATATGTAGATCTTTGACAGTCGTTATGGGTAGTCAGACGCTAGAAGGTCTGACAGTAATAGGGTATTTTACTCTAAACGAGAAAAAATCTGTAAATATGTCATTGAGACAGTTTAGGCATAAAGCAGTCGGAAAATGTAAGTTTTAGTTCATAAAATAACAAAACAATTTTTTTAATTCAATTTAAAGTTTGCAGTACTTTTAATCTGTTATAAAACACCGTGAAATAGTAGCGGCCATGTCATTACGCCATATGGCTGTAAAAATTGTCAACTGTCAGTCAACCGATTGGCGTAATATAGGCTTTGTACTTTTATTATTTTCGTAACCAACGTAATTTTTTCATTATTACACCTATTACAAAATATGCTTTTAATTATTTTTAAATGATATACAATTATCATATTTAATATTATCTCATTTGATACAAAACGAACTGACGTCATTTACGCTGAGCATTATGGCGTCCAGTAAGAGGCGTTTTCGTCGAACTACGCGCGAAATTTGAAAATTGAAAATTTAGATGTATTTTTATGGCATTTATCGATTGAATAAAAATGTTGTGTTTTTTTTTGGTGGCATATTAGCACTACAGAATTTCATTGAGACACTTTTCAAAAATGGTTGTAATACCCTATTGGGTTCTGGAGGTCAGATAGACCGTCGCTCCATGTAAAACCCTGGTATTCAGCTGCATCTGGTTAGACTGGAAGCTATCCCCAACATATTTCGGAAAAGGCAAATGATGTTACTTATCTTGATGGGCAGTATACCGTTAGCGCCGTGGTGGTCACCGGTGACCGATGCTAGTGGAGGTTTTACCTTCAACATTTTTGACCTGGCGGTCAATGACATCAAATCAAATCAATAGTAGATTGTATGACAAGGGAGCAAAATAATATTTTTACGGCGAGGGCGCTATTTTGAATCCAGAGCGAAGCGAAGGATTCTAGAATAGAATCCCGAGCATAGCGAGGGATTCTAAAATAGAATCCTGAACGTAGCGAGGGATTCAAAGTACATCGCCTGAGGGAAAAATATTATTGCTCTCGAGTCATACACTCTACTTTTCATCTCCTTCTATAAGAAAATATTTCTCCCTGGATTTCGTAGGTATTAAGTTTTGTATGACGTTATTAGCTTCTATTTTGATTGTTTCAGGAGTTAATGCACTATCACTTTCAGAACTCGACGTAAAACTCATTTTTTTTTTGCAAAATACAATAAAGTCTGTACCGATTACAACAATGGTGAAGTAAATCGCGCGCTTTTGTTTTTTTTTTTTTAGTTACCGCGCCTCCCCGCACCGTACAGCCAACACTTACAGCCAGTCATTTATACAATTTGCGTTCGATTTCAATGAACGATTCATGTTCCAAATTCAAATCTCATTACTGCCCGCTAAAAAGTCTAGTGGAGAAAAGAGCTATTTTGCTCCCGCTTATAGAGGAACAAAACTACACTTTTCGAATAGAAGGGATGAAAAAATTTTTTCATCCCACCATCTCGGAAAGAGTATTTTTAATCTTCAATATCTGAGTGGAAAAGCCGTTTTTATTCTCTAGAGGATAAAGTAAATTTATCTTCAATATCTGAGTGGAAAAGCCGTTTTTATTCTCTAGAGGATAAAGTAAATTGAATTTAGAACATCGTGTGCACTAAGTTTGTGAATTAAAAAAAAACATTAAACCTATTTACTGCTACCTCTATGCCGAATATATCATACAACTTTTTTTTAATTTGTTAAAAACTCAGACTTTGTAAACGTTTTTTTTTTGCATTTAGTCATTTCCTCGCTGAGGTGGAATGAAAAGTTACGTGTTGCACTCGAGTGCAAAGATTTTTCACCTCGTGCTCTTTTGATTCCCTCGCTAACGCTCAGGATTCTAATTTTGAATCACTCGCTGCGCTCGTGATTCAATTTTAGAATCCTTCGCTTGCTCGGTCATCAAAATTGAACACGCGGTTAAAAAGCAACTTTGCACCCTTGTATAACAAATAACTATTATTTGCTATATGATGTGTGTTTTCTACTCTGTATCATATGTCAATTTAATAGCTTCTTATTTCTCCGCAGCCGCCACGAGATAGCGACGGACAACATCCATGTGTACGCACCGATGTACGACTTTGCCCCGCCGGACCACATCACCTTGTTCATCACCAATCTGTAAGTATCATCATCAATTTCAAAAAAACAGTGGCATTTTGGTCGTTTTAAAATTTTCACCAGGGTCCAAAGGAAGCTGCCATCCGTGGACACGAAGCTATTGTTATAGGCTTGCGTTTGACCGCAACTCACCTGATCTTAAGTGATGATGCGGCCTAAGGTGGAGCACGCTTGCCTAGGATGAACCGGTTCACTCGTGCCTTGAAGATACCCAGATTATATGTATCGGGGAATAGAGAGGCGGCCAGTGAATTCCACAGTCTGGCAGTTCGCACAATAAATGTGGAGTCAAAGCGCTTGGTTCGAGACCGTGGAACTTCAACCGTATAGCGGTGACGCTTCGCCGTATCCCTGCTCGTCCGGTGATGGAATGGTGATAGGGGAATTAAGTTGTGCAATTCCAAAGCACACTCTCCAAAATGTACCCGATAAAAGACCGATAGGCTGGCAACGGCGCGGTGGTGTTCGGCTTTGGAGCTTAGCCTTAACCAGGAAGTCGTTGTCTATGAGCCTCTTGGCACGTCTTTCAATAACTTCCAACGCCTCCAGCTGGTACTTGGCAGATCCATCCCAGAGGTGCGAACAGTACTCCATGCACGATCGAACTTGTGCTTGGTATAGGTTCAGCATCTGTTCCGACGTGAAGTACTTTCGCACCTTTGCGAGGAATCCTAGCTTTTTGGCAGCTAGTTGGGCTTTTGACTCGCTGACCAAGCGCCTTCGGCACCTGAACAGAGATAGCTTGCGACTGGTGGCGGGGACCATCACCGGACACTGCTCAAACACTTTCACACCTTAGATATCACTGATAGTCCTCTGTGCAGAGCCTGCATGGAGGCGGAAGAAACGGTGGCGCATGTACTCCCTACCCTTGTACTGGAAACCCTTGGAACACCAAACTCCCTTGCGGACGCCCTGAGAAGACTGGGAAGACTGATCTGGAGGAAGGTGGGCTGGTTGGAGTATCGGCCGCCATGGCTCACGTACAATGGTCCATATTGCAAGGTCTAAGTGCGGAAACCAAACCCCCCTAACATAGCATTTTTGCGACATCATCGCATTTTTCAATTACCTACATCCACCTTAAATACCACCTTTAAGGGGCTATTAAACGACTTTTACAGATTTTAAACTGACAATCACGTCAAAATGTGCAGTGTAAATGTTTTGAAAAAAATATATTATTATGTTAAACTAGAACATTCTCTTAATCACTTAGTAAGTGAATATTTTTAATTATATTCATATTATATAGTTTAATTAATACGTGAAGTTGTGTCTGACGCGGACAAAACATTGACAATCACACAAAATCTACCAGGTATAATTAAACGAAACTTACACCATCTTACAGACAATTTTATTAAAAAAGGGCGTATACTAAAAGATAGATAATAAAATTGTCTGTAAGATGGTGTAAGTTTCGTTTAATTATACCTGGTAGATTTTGTGTGATTGTCAATGTTTTGTCCGCGTCAGACACAACTTCACGTATTAATTAAACTATATAATATGAATTTAATTAAGAATATTCACTTACTAAGTGATTAAGAGAATGTTCTAGTTTAACATATATTTTTTTTTCAAATCATTTACACTGCACATTTTGACGTGATTGTCAGTTTAAAATCTGTAAAAGTCGTTTAGTAGCCCCTTAATAGCCCCCTGACGCGTATGGTAAGGTTATATAATGAACGTTCCAACTTGACTGATTACCCTTCCGAAGTATTCTCTATGAGTCTCGCTTCATACAGACGCTCCCTACATAAACAGTGCGAGAAATGCACGTCTATATAGCTCAAATTGTTTGGTTTTTTTTTGTAGTGCTTTTAGATTTAAGTCTACTCACTAGACACACTTTTTTACCCGACTACGGCAAAGCCAAAGGAGGGTTATGATTTTGACAGGCTATGTATGTATGTATGTATGTATGTATGTATGTATGTATGTATGTATGTTCATCTGTTCGCTCATAGCTCCTAAACCACTTATCAGAACTGAACAAATGAGGAATCGTTAGAAGCGTCTTGATTGTCCGCTGGTTATAGGCTATATGACGTGTCACCGAATCCAATGTGGCGCCCTCTGGCGGACAAAAAAACAAAGATTAAAAAAAAAATGAAGACAAACATACCGTGTTTGGTATCATTGGAAAGGGGTTCACTAGTACTATTCAAATATATAATATTTAGTTGTGACTTGTCACATATTATTTAAAAAAAGGAAAGATTACCAAATAAATTAAGATACGCATACCGTGTTTAGTATCATTAGAAAGGGGTGCACTAGTACCTTTTAAATATATAATACTTAGCTGTGACTCCAAAATGGTTTAAATAAAAAAAATAAGTTTAAAAACTAAAACCCGACTACAACAAAAAGTGATCTAAAAAGTACGAAACAAGAAAATATTTCACACAGAAATCAAGACATAGGTACAAAATGGTCAAGGTAAGCCGTGGTTGCATGCCATTATAATTCATGTTCATCGCACTCTTATGGGATACAGGCATGCAACCACGGCTTACCTTGACCATTTTGTACCTATGTCTTGATTTCTGTGTGAAATATTTTCTTGTTTCGTACTTTTTAGATCACTTTTTGTTGTAGTCGGGTTTTAGTTTTTAAACTTATTAGTTTTTCTTCTTGTCTCAATTTTTTCATTTTGTCAATGTCATTCATACCTGTTATTTGCATGGTTACTGAAATGCTGATTTTTAAATGCTATTTTTATTTGAATTGTAAGTGACAGTGCTGTTGGTGTGCTTATAATAAATAAATAAATAAATAGATAGACATAGATCGTCTCCATTTTTGTCCGTCACTTGATGACACGGTCGGCGCAGTGGTTGAGCGATTAAGAGCCCGTATGATGCTCTTTTGGTGATATTGGGTGATCTAGATCTCGGTATCTGTAAGTCTTAAGAGTTTGCTATTTGGACACCATTAAACTTATAATCTTTAAATCTGTTGAAGCGAAAACACGATTGGAAAAAAAAACTCGATAAAAAAGAAAACGAAAACTCCTCGTTTTGCACTTATTTTGAGTTGGATCTCTGAAACCTTATAGAATTTAATGATACTTTTTAGCCTAATAGGTAGGTAACTTTATTATCTCAAATCGTGACGTTTTATTTTTTAGTTTTTCTGCGTGGTTTTCTCGTAATTGGCAATTATGTAAGGCTCGACCGAGATGGGTTTTTCGTTCTCGACCGAGACCGAGAATATAATACTATCTCAGCCGAGACCGAGAATAGACAAAGCGTGAAAAAAAAAAACTTTTTAATACAGCACTAACTATTTAATTTATTAATAATCAAAGTTAAATAACATTATATTATAACATAAAAAAAGCAATTTCTCGGCATTTTCGCCTTTCAAAGAGTGGCGCCTCTTGTCATACAATTGTCCAGCTTTGCTAAATAGTTGTTCACTTGCTACGCTAGTAGGCGGCGCAGATAAAAACTTATTTGCTGCAGGCCTAAGCACCTTATAAGGTGACGAAAACCAATACTCAAAAATATTAGCATTTCTTTGCAGTCTTGGCTCTTTAAGAAAACTTTATCAACTGTATCAACAACAAGAAATCACAGCAACTAGCAACACAACCCTTCAAAAAGAACTTATTTTAATTTACTGCATTAACAAACTCTCATCATGTTACTATTGTAAACTTAAACAACAAATTATTATTTCGAATACTGCACGAACGGAGCGAAGGCGGTCGGCCGCAGTTCGGCAACCGAGACTTCAACCAATCACAATTTATTCAGCTCTCTCACGCACTTACACCAATCGACTTCGCGCTACGGCGCGTGGCCGCGCGCGGCAAAATTTTAATGACGATCCGAACAAAGTTACAATCTCGGCTATAACTAGCCGAGAACCGAGACAAATTTCTCGGTTGAATTTGTAGCCGAGAATGCCGAGACCGAGACCGAGACCGAGATCTCGGTCGAGCCTTACAATTATGTGATTTGGCGCTTACGTTATTTAATTCTAAGCGAGCACACTTTTTCTGTCTCCCTTTTTGCACGCGGTAGTAATAGCGCTGTCCTTTTCAATTTGTTCAATCAGTATGGTATTTGGGGCGGGGCGAGAGGTATGAAATCGCTCGTGTTGGGCTGTAGTGGCGGGCTCTTAACTACTGCGCAGCGTATTGAGGAGGGTTCGAATCCGGCCATTTGTGTGATGAGCACTTGTGTCTGGTTGTTGTTTATCATACGTATGTATTTATATATTTGTGTATGTATATCAGCTGTCTGACACCCGTAGTACAGGGTCTTGCCTAGTTTTGGGGTCAGATGGCAGTGTGTGAAATGTTCCCACATATTATGAAGTTGACTGACCAATTAGCAGACACAACAGTTAAACAATGACAACATGACTACAGGGCCTCAAGTCTGCTATTACAATAGTGTCAGAATGGTCTATCATTGATTTCATAATTGTTGATTTTGACAAGTTTGGTAATCTACTAATATAATCGTGTCATTATGACTTTTCAGTGGTCAACCACTGACACGCCATTGAAAGAAATGATATAGAATGTTAATCTCGTACAAAATAACAACTGAATGACTGACTTAGGCGGTAATCTGCTAAAATTTTGACAGTTACTTTGATCAGTGACCTACCATTAGAACGTCATTGTGCAGTCATTGCTTTTAATTCGACCGACCAATGATCGACCATTATGTATTTAGCAGATTACGAACTATTTGCAAAATGACAATGTGATCGGGTTGGAATGACGAAATTATTAAAAATAGCAGACTTGGCCCCCAGCAGTCATGTTCAGCAAACAAGAGTTTATTATGATACTGATATTATAAAGCTAAAGAGTTATTTTTTTTAAATACGCGTTTATTTTAAAACTACTAGTCCAATTTGTAAAAAATATACGTTATGTAGTTTGTTTATCGAAAAAGGTCATAGGCTAACATCACGCGTCATGTTCGTGAACGAGCGCTGTCAGTTGAGACTGGTCATGTCTTAACTGCCATGGCTTTTATCCTGTTTTTTATGTTTTGAATTGCTCTTTACCTAGATTGTTTTCACGTATAGAAGCAACAAGAATAATGTAATTAGTATTTTGACTTTCACGCTACGACCCATGGAATCAGAGCAGTTTTTTTTTTTTTTTTTTTTTTATTAGCTTTTTGCGGCTGTGATATCACTGCGACCAGAGTTGGTCTATTGTGATCGCCGCTTGTGTTGGTTAGAGATCGCCGACAAACCCTGCAGCTGTTATGAACTGCAGGATCTGCTTTGGGGCGATCTCCATTAGTTCATCCGGGCTTAACAGGTATTTGCCCAGATGATTGTTGCGCTTGTGCATTAGTGCTCCGCATTCCCCCAGAAGGTGAAGTGGCGTTTCATCAGCCTCATTACAGCGTCTGCAGGTTTGCGTAGCACTTAACCCCAGGTGGAACATGTGCTTGTTTAAGCAGCAATGTCCTGTAGTGGCTCTAGCTACAATGCGCAAGTTGTTCCTACTAAGCCTTCTGTCATAGGCTTTGTAACCTATCAGAGCAGTAACCAAAGACTTAACGTGGGTGAAACCGCGTGGTATAGCTAGTTGTTTAATATTAAATTCCCTTTCCTATGTTTCAGTGGTGGCAGTTCTCCATCGTACATGTATCGAATGTTATCGGAGCTCTACGATCTAAACGACTACGTCCTGTAGCTACTGTCGTGCATCTTCGGCCGACTTCGTACACCATCGGATGACTTCGTGTAACATCGGAGGTCTTTGTGTAACATTGGGGGTCTTCGTGTATCATCGGAGGGATTCGTGTAACATCGGAGGTCTTCGTGTAACACCGGGCGAGTTCGTTAAATGACGTCGCGCGTAATTCTCGTGACGTAAATGTTTTGATGCGATGTCGTGCGATTTTGAACGATCATGTGCGGCCACGAAGGACTGGACGATTACGCTAGATAGATAGATATGTTAGATAATTTTACTCAAAAATGATAACTGAATGATGAATTGATTGATTTTATTGCCAAAACAACGAAGATGAGCTAGGATTGGCAATCACGTTACGGACAGTGCGTTTTCATTTTATCGATAATGAACTTAATTGGAACATAATTTAGAGTTGAAAATTGCGTAGTTACGTCAAAAACATATTTAGCACACAATTTTCAACTCTACCTAGTTTGAATTTTAATTCATTTTCAAGTAATGAATAAAAACGGCTCGAGCAGACCTTTATAAAGCTGAAAACATCCGTGCGCTTATTTTTATTAAAAATCGTTAACATAATTAGTAAACTTATCTTCCTTCAAAAATAGCTTCCTTTGTACATAATTTTATGTATATTATACGAATTTTATACAAATATTGTTTTTTTTTTCTACCATACATTGCAAGGAATCGGTTAACATCGCAACCATTTCTATCACGACTTCAGGGGGCAATCTTATTATTTATTTATTTATTAAAATCTTACCTACATCTATCATTACTAGATTAGATTGATTCATAGATTAATCCAATGCGATAGAGTGACCTTACATGCTAAATCCTTAATCTACATTTACTAAAATTACATCATCATCATCATCACTTCAGCCGAAAGACGTCCACTGCTGGACATAGGCCTCCCCAAGGGGGGTTTTTGCCATAATCGCCACACTTGGCAGGCGGGTTGGCGATCGCAGTATGGTTGTTACAAAAGCACAGAGAACGCATAAAATTACATACTATATTCTAAATTTTAACCTACATTTAAATAGCATATTACATATAATACGTAGTACTATTAAGTATTCTGTGATATAATGTAGCTTTTGCGAGTTCACTCAAGTTGCACCACAACACATCAACCCTCTCGTGAACCTCGTTAACCACATGCATGGCTCTAGTGAGAGGAGTCCTCGCCAATAGGTCTGTATAGGTATCTTAGTAACTTTAACGCAGCCAGTCGCCGCCACCAACTACAGTGTGTTGCCTCACTGCAGGGCAAACACCTCCCGAGAGTCCCTCTCGAGCTCAAAGCCAATGCAGCTCTCCGAGAATACGTCATCACAAGGTTAGACTGGCCTGTCGGCTCATCTGACTTAAACCCAGTAGAGCACGCGTGGGATGCTCTTAAGGCGAAATGGTATCGTGGACGACTAACGGGGTGCGCGGGGAGGTGAAATGGCCGGACCGCACGTAATATGCACGCTTTTTTTTTTATAAATAATTCTATTTTAAATTCTATTTGCTCTGTTTTATTAAAATAAACCCATAATCCAATAATGTATTTAATTGTAAACGTGTTGACAAAATTTTATTGAAATTGCTCAAATTACAATCGAATAAAACTGGTTTTTCTCATAATGGATGTATATAAAATGCTGATTTTGAGAAAACTTTGCGACTTTTTTGTATCGAGGCAAATTGTGTCAATCGTGTTTTGGCCCTCATAATTTACTAAAAAAAATCTTTAGTATTTATAATCACGAAAAAGAATAAGGAAAAATTTTAGTTTTAGAGGATAAAAATTGATTCTGCGTGAAGGCAAAATGTGTCAAAACAAACATCTTCTTTGGGACCCATTTCGCCTTAAGGCGACGATTTACGCCGGCGACCTTGAGCGACCAGAGAATCGTATGCGCTGCGTCCAAAACTCTCAAAGTTTAGTCAAAAAAATTAAATAAAAGATAGTATTATTTAACTTAAAAACGGCGTATACTAAAAGATCCTAATTCCTAATCCTAACTAATATTATAAATGCGAAAGTAACTCTGTCTGTCTGTCTGTCTGTCTTTTCTTCACGCCTAAACTACTGAACCGATTTGTGTGAAATTTGGTACAGGGTAAGTGTGAACCCCAACAAAGGACATAGGCTACTTTTTATTCGACTTCGACTTGACTTTGTCTGCGTCCGCGATAACCAACATATACGCGGACGAAGTCGCAGCAGGCAAAAGCTAGTAGATAATAAAATTGTCTGTAAGGTAGTAAAAAGTTTCGTTTAAATATTCCTGGTAGATTTTGTGTGATTATCAATGTTTTGCCGGTTCAGACACAACTTCACGAGTTAAATAAACTATTTAATATGAACTTAATCAAAAATATTCACATACTAATTACTCCCGCCGTTTACCCGCGCTTGCTTGAATTTCTTCACGTTGACATTCAGAGCACTGGGCAGAAGTCACATTGCGTCAACACCAGCGAGGGCCATCGCAGTGCTTTGCTGAACTTAATGAACTTAATCAAAAATATTCACATACTAAATGATTAAGAGATTGTTCTAGTTTAACATATAGTTTTTTCTAACATTTACACTAATTACACTACACACATTTTGACATGATTGTCAGTTTAAAATCTGCAAAAGTCACTTGTTCGCTAACAAGTGACTTTCTTCTTTCTTCCTACCCAATAGAGCACGCGTGTAATTTTTTTTGTTTCAACCAACGCAAAGCTCGAAAACAAACGAGTGAGTGAGAACGCGATAACATCGCAGGAAAATTGGCGCGCGGAGATATCACAGAACTTGTTCCAGGAAATATGTGTTTTTGAAAAAGCATTACAAGTTTTTGGTAATAAGTGTGTGGTTTGGTGTAAGTGGCGTTGCCATAATCCCCACGCTTGGCAGGCGTCTTGGGGATCGCAGTGAGGTTGTTAAGTACACGGAAGCCGCGGCGGCCCGAATTTCGGATTTTCCCTTAATCGCCTTCGACGACACCCTCGGGATAAAATGGGGGTGCTATTCTAACCCGGATACCCCGCGGGCATTGGCTACCCATAACGACTGTCAAAGATTAACGAATAACAGCCGGGATCAACGGTTTAACGTGCTTTCCGAGGCACAGAGGGAGCTCGGTAAGAAATGGGATGGTCACCCATCCACAGGCCGATCGCAGCAAATGCCGATCGATTTGTACGGTTTTCACATAGCTACGAGTCCTTCAAAAAGATTGTAATAATGTACAATCTATGTTATATATAAAAATGAATCGCTAAATGTGTTGGTAAGCGCATAACTTGCGAACCGCTTGACCAAATTGGATAATTCTTTTTTTGTAATATTCCTTGAAGATGGAAGATGGTTCTTACGGAGAAAAAAAAAACTTTTGTAGGGTAGGGTATGTGTAGGGTAGGTAGATAAGGACAGGACGTCTGTCGGGTCAGCTAGTATACATATAAAAATGAATCGACGAAATGTATGTACCTAAGCGCATAACTTCCGAACGGCTAGACCAAATTAGATAATTCTTTTTTTTATGTGCTCTTTAATGTCAGGATAAGGTTTGTTTAAAAGAAAATTTTAGTTAGGTAAGGTGGGGTAGGTAAGTAAAGTAGGGTAGGTAGGATAAACACATAGGGACAGGACAACGTCTGTCGGGTCAGCGTATATAAAAAAAGATACTCATAGCATCTAAGCATAGGCACACCCGCGACATTCCATAGAAACGATACGATATAATTGCCTACACTAATACTAAAATAATGGACTATATAGATACGTGCGTGAGTGTGCGTGTCTACGCGCCGCGCGAACAAAAACGCAATTTCCAGAGCTAGTCGTTCGACGCGGGGAGAGGTGAGGAACGGTTTCAGAGGGAGGCGGAGCGTGTCGCTACTGTACGGTAGTACCTACTAATACTTTACAAGGGCACCAAAAATCTCGAAAATGGCTTTGAATCTTTAGCTTATATCTTTCTGTTTCGTTTAAAAAGAATTTTATTACGTACTGATACCAATTTAATATGTAGGTACAGAGTTAAAAAAAACTGGCTAAGTGCGAGTCAGACTCGCGCACGAAGGGTTCCGTACCATTATCTATACAACATTAGACATCGAGCAAAAAAACGGCAAAAAATCACGTTTGTTGTATGGGAGACCCCCCACCCCCTTAAATATTTATTTTATTCTGTTTTTAGTATCTGTTGCGGCAACAGAAATACATCATCTGTGAAAATTTCAACTGTCTAGCTATCACGGTTCATGAGATAAAGCCTGATGACGGACACACGGACAGTGGAGTGGAGTCTTAGTAATAGGGTCCCAAAACACGTGACACTTTTTCGTGCGTACAGCCGGTGTTCATCGATTTATAAGACGTTATTACGTCAAAATTAGGGATCCTTGAGAAAAGTCCTTGAAAAAGGATGAAGTCGCGGGCAAAGTGCTAGTACATAATAAAAAATGAATCGCTGTTCGTTAGTCTCGCTAAAACTCGAGAACGGCTGGATCCTCCGCTCCGCTTAATCTATTGTCTTTAAAGAAAACCTATATAATATATAACAACGTAGTATAGTATTATTATCGTAATAAAATTAATGAGTTAGGTATTAGGCAGCCTGACCGCTTTAGATAAATTATTATCACTCGCAGCAAATGGGTAAATCATTAGCACCATTTTGTTGCTAGAATGGGCGAATGCCTATTTTAATATTAGCGGAAGAGGATATTATTCGTGACCTATATGGCTCGGTCTGATTGCATGACGATTAGGTATATTTTTCGTGTATTATCGGCTTTAGAGAAATCCTCGATTATTAGATGGAGGAAGAATTCACGTCGGTGACAAAATGTAAGAAAAATACCGTAAGTAAAATGGCTGTGCTCGGTAGACCAGTCGCCATTCCGCTTCTGTTGCAAAATAAGACGAAATTAAGTGAAAGTTGGTCTCGCTGTTGTGTCATCACAAAAATAGCATCGCGCGCTGTATGGGACATGGTAAGCGCCATCGTGAAGGAAACACGCACGCCGCGCCCCAAACAGCACCCGAATAACACCAGCTCGCTCGCACCCATTGGTGGAAAAGAGATGCCAACGTTGCCCACTCGTTGATAACTTCACACTGCACTATGTGCGTCATGTTGGCTGCATTATAATAACAATGGGCGGGGTTTATGGTAATAGCAGCGCTGTACCGCTTTACGATAATAGTAGTCTAGTTAATATAGCTTTGGTTTCGCTGAAGGCAGCGCTACAAGTTATTCGAGACACGAGTTGTGTAAACTTTTTTTAATGAGGCTTACGTATCGGTCGTCCGGACTGGGCGCATAGCGTTACATTATCTCGTTTTTTTTCTTGAAATTGTCGGGTTTTTGTCGTTCCTAAGCTCTATATCGTTAGGGAAAAACTGTTTTGTGTTAATAGTGCGCGTTTTGCGATACTGTGGTATGAGCCAGTGCGTGACGACCGAGGCGAGATCACCAAGCCTGATTCACATTAATTATGTGAACGGTGACGAACCATTTTAAGTGCGCGATAACACGCCCGTTGTTCTCGGACATCCAGGACATGTTATTATTAACTTGCGAAGAACTCTAGTGCGATGCATGTGTGACGATAATATAAAATCAATACTGAGTGAACTGTGAAACCTTACCGTGCTATGAACTGTATTCTCTATCAGCAATACATTGTTAGTCGTTAAATATTAATGTCTAGCCGAATCATTAACTTTTGATAGATCATTTTTTAACAAAAAAATATTTTTTTACAAAATGCTAAACTTGGCGGTCGTTTTTGAATCTAGTTTGTGGTGCGTCCACTAGGTAGCGCTGCTCACCTAAAGACTTGGTTTTGCGCTTGCGTGAACTCAGTCCGCGCGAGCTTCGCGTCGTTGCAGTAGGTTTCAAAACAAGAGCGTAGAAGGATCCGTGAGAGTTCTAAAAATAATAAATTTAAATAATCTCTGTGCTTTGCAAAAGTGTCGCAGTGCAGTGTGTCAGTGTTGTGTTGTTTAGTGATAGTGACGCGGAGCGGAGCACGCGGCTCCGCTGTGTCGGCGCGGATCGATAGAACGAGGAGTTATGGCGCAGAGGATATGAGCCAGGGGGGCTCTCGTAGGCCCTACTCGCGCGGGGGCCCGCGCTGGCACCCGCGCTACAAAGACTACTGGGATTACGAACAGAACTATAGGTACCTATACTTTTTAGAGCATTACATATTTGTTCCTGCGTATCGTGTATTTGTCACGTTCCAACTTTATACAATCATACGTGCTCGGGTGTTTATCATACCGTGACGTTTCATGCACTTGCAGCCGTGTGCAGGGGCAACCGTGCATCTCGGAACTCTAGATGCACCATCCCTCGTGGCATTTGTACACAGCACTTGAGAAACCTGTGCTGGTTTACGTAACACAGACATGACGTAAACTCGAAGCCTTGTTATTTCCTTAATAAACGACAATAGTGCGTATATAAACTGTTTTTATAGTATTTCGTCGTTTCGCGGAACCGCAACGCGTCATGAAACTTGAAACATTTTTTGGAAGTTGTTCAAAATCGATAGTGTTGCTCGGCGATGAATTTCCTTTTAGTTATTTACAATGTTTTCTGCATTGTTTAATCTAAAAACTACTCCGTTTTACATACTGTTTCTATTTTATATTTTTTTTAGCTACCACTGAGTCATGCATTTATGTATAGGGTGTAGAATTAAAAACAATAGGTAGGTACCTACTGTTTATACAAAAAAAAAAATCTTGTGAATTTAGAATTATTTTATTTCAAAAGTTGAATTCTTGATTGTATTAAAATAAACACACGTTCTAAAGAACATGGATTGATTGTTTTTCCAGATTAAAAAAAAATGTATGGAAAACTTAAGTTTTCCGCTAATTCAGACTTGACTCCTATACTAAAAGTTGTCCATTACCAATGACCTGAAGACCTGAAGAAGGTAGCCAGTGGTGGCTGGATGTGGAAGGCAGAGGACCGGAAAAAATGGCGCACGATGGAGGAGGCTTATGTCTAACAGTGGACCAAAACATTATTATGCACAATTTATAAAAGAGGGGGGACAAGCTCCTATGGCATCAAAAAACTAGTTTCCATCACTGTCAATGAGACAAGTCCTTAAGACTGATAGCATAATAACAATTATTCTCTCTGAAACTCCTGTTTAACAGTATGTACTTAAGATTTAAGCACATAAGAGATTCCAAGAGGCTATTTCTACAGAGTAAGTAAAAGATTATTTCTGCGAAGGCATGGTAATTATTTACATCTCATTTTATCATGTTGGCAACATGACTTGTTTGTACACAGTTGGTAAACTGTTTATACATACTAAGGTCATCACTCATTATAATAACATCACTCAATTTGCCATTCAATAAAAGGCTTTAATTCATGTGCATTAAAAATGACAATGCCAGATCCTGCCCCACACATGTACAGAAAAAGTAACCCATGTACAGAAAAGTAAATTAATGAAAATAATTGTAATGAATATAGAACCTTTCTATACAAAATTGTTTTTCTTTAGAACTTGCGGATTACGAAATACCTACCCACAAAATACAAACTCATTTTACCTAAAATATAATTTAACCTATAATCAATGTCATTATTGTTTTTAGATTTAAACGGAAACCGCAAGTTCTACAGTCACTAAGACTAATGTTTAGTTATCAGCAATAAATAAACAGTAAGATGCTATATATTGCACATGACTTTTATTGAGTGGGGCAAAGTTCTATAGAGTTTCTGGCATTGTCCTTTCATAATAAAAAGATAACAAAGTTCACAGCTGGTGGGGTCTCCACCCTTGTCGGAGATTGCAGTTTAGTTAGTAATAGTCTGACAGTCCCCTCTGCCCCTATCTCCCAGGGTGGAGGACATCCCTGACAGTTTCTACCCCAGATTAATAAAGAAACTAAAAGGAGGTTTCAGCCGGCCCATTGCCTGTCAGAGCAGTGTTGTTATAGTGTGTGATGTCCATAACTTTGTTATTAGAACTGGCTTTTATATTACACACAATTGCAAAGAAATGGTGACTGTTGTAATTTGGTTTAGACAATCAAAATCATGATTTTTGCATAATGAAAATAAACTAATCAAAGACTATTTTATCTTTCAAATGAACTTAACATTTAAACAATATTATAATCTGCCTAGCCTTTTCCCAACTATATTGGGGTCGGCTTCCAGTCTAACCGGGTGCAGCTGAATACCAGTGTTTTACATGGAGCGACTGCCTATCGGACCTCCACAACCCAGTTACTGGGTAACACGATACCCTTTGGTAACACTGGTTGTCAAACTTTCTGGCTTCTGACTACCCATAACGACTGCCAAAGTATTACAAATGACAGCCGGGACCAACAGCTTTACATGCTTTCCGAGTCACGGAGGAAACTCGGTATGGAAGGGATGGTCACCCATCCACAGACCGAACTCTTCCAGCGCAGCTTGACCTTTGAGAGATCTCTCTGTACGGCTTTAACTTAGCCACAAGCGATTTTCACAATGTCTTCAATGATAATGAATAAGATGAAATGAATCATCATAGATAAATGATTATCTGCAATGCGTAGTCAGCCCACATGCCTGTCATGGTGTATTGCAAGCAGTGTTCTATTGATGACTTGACAGTATTGCACAAGCTTAGACAATACCATTTAATCATGTCGTGATAGCACAGTGGTGGCGCCCATATCTCTTGCACAAACTTGTGAGTTCGCAACCGGCACAAGCATAGATATTTAAAGAAAAAACCGACCAAGTGCGAGTTAAACTCGCGTGGAGTGTTCCATACAATGCCAATTGATAGAATTCTTATAGGTTTTCCTGTAATGTGCAAAATTTTAGGCTCATTAGTTTCAGAGATCAGGGGGGTAATTGTAAATTTTCGTCTTCTTTCATGAATAAAATCAAAACTATTTTACAATAATAACAAAAATATATTTATGATCCTCATAACGAGCCCTTTCGTGCCTACTTACTTCTTATCATACAAATTAATTACGAAACGGTGATACCAAAAAGATTCAGTCATCCTTTGATTTTCTACCCTTAGGGGTGTAATGTTTTATTTAAATTTGAGGTACATACACTATCAATTAAAAAAAGAATCATCGAAATCAGACTACAGTGAAAAAAGTTATGCGTGGTCAAATAAAAAATATTCTTAAAATGAAAACTACTGGACCAAACTACGTAAAATTTTGATGGGACCAAATGGCAACTATTCTGCATCAATCAAACTAAAGAAGAATCACGTAAATCGGATCATAAATCTCAGCGTGAACCTCCTCCTTTTTGAAGTCGGTTAAAAACTAAGTAAGTACTTAGCTTTTGTAAAAAAACGTTCTAACTTTGACTTTCAATACCTTCGTAATCAGCCAGAACAAAAAAAATACCACAATATGAAAAGAACATGGTAACTTTTATGGTAAGTGAGTAACAGCTGGCGACTAGATCATAAGGTTGTCACCCTCTATACATGATGATGACTCTCTAGAGTTAACGCAACGACGTATGCGCAGTTTACATTTCTCCACCTCGTTTATCTACTCGAGGTCAACAACGCGCGGCGATTGTTAAACTCCGTTGTTTGTGTTGCATATCTCAGCAGTGTTATCGTTTTTAAATACTATGTGTATTGTTTTATAGACGGACTAACTTTTGCCCGCGACTATGTCTGGTTTTCTCGTATTTAGATGAAGTTGCGGATTAAAATTTAGCCTATAGATGACCTTATTCTGTGATGACCTTATTCTTATGATGATGACTCTCTAGAGTTAACGCAACGACGTATGCGCAGTTTACATTTCTCCACCTCGTTTATCTACTCGAGGTCAACAACGCGCGGCGATTGTTAAACTCCGTTGTTTGTGTTGCATATCTCAGCAGTGTTATCGTTTTTAAATACTATGTGTATTGTTTTATAGACGGACTAACTTTTGCCCGCGACTATGTCTGGTTTTCTCGTATTTAGATGAAGTTGCGGATTAAAATTTAGCCTATAGATGACCTTATTCTGTGGGCTAATTCACGTAACAAAAGAAGTGCTGTTGCAGTGCAGTTTCAGTTAAATTTCGATCAAAACAACGCTTTTCGTATTTTCTACCGCTGTCAGACACGCCCGTGTCAAGTTCGCGTTACGCGAGCGCAATAACGGCATTCTACTGTTGCGCGCCTTTAGTGCGTGCTTCGGAACGCAACATGATCGGTATTCTACTATTCGTTTGACGTCTCAAAATGATAGTTAAAAAGCACTAAAATCTGTACTGGGGTATTATTTTAATATTATAAGAACGTATATTCATATTCTATATTCAATTATTTAGTGAGTAATATTTTTTCTCTCATGTGGCTACACCATCACTAAGTTTAGTTGTCTTAGAGCTGACGTGCAGTTCACGCGCAGCTTACGCGCAGTTCAAAGATTACAAGAATACCGTTTATCACTCAAACTTGAACTTAACTGCAACTGCACTACAACTTCATCGGCGCGTCATAAAATTACGTGAATTAGCCCTCAGGTCCCAAACTAAGTTTGTCTTTGTTAAATATCTATATATATAAAAGAAAGTCGTGTTTGTTACAACACTTATAACTCGAGAACGGCTGAACCGATTTGGATGAAAATTGGTGGGGCAGGTAGCTTAGAACCAGGAGACGGACATAGGATACCTTTTTTTTTTGTAGGGTAGGGGTAGGGTAGGTGTAGGGTAGGTAAATAGGCAGGTAAGTAGGTAGATAGCGACAGGACAACGTCTGTCGGGTCAGCTAGTAATATAATAAAAATTAATCGTTGTTCGTTAGTCTCGCTAAAAGTCGAGAACGGCTGGACCGATTTGGCTAATTTTGGTCTTGAAATATTTGTTGAAGTCCAGGGAAGGTTTATACGGTGAGTGGTGAGTACTGTAGGCTATATTTTATTACAAAAAGTAGGTATCCGTAAAAAAAAAATACGTGGTCGAACTCGCGGCTACTAAGTAAATAATAAAATAATGTCATGCGACATTGTAAGCTACAACATAATTTTCAACTATAAATATTTTAAATGAATTACCAATTCCATTTGTAAAGGTATAAATCTGATTTTAAAATTATAGTTTTTAAAACAACACAGCGGCGTAGCTTCTAGAGGCGCGTTCACCTTGAGGTCACGCATCAATTATGCAGGTTTCTGCCACTGCCGGGTCTCGGTAACCTCGAAACCAACCAAACTTATCGTTTTAACACATTGATTCGAGGAGAGACTTGCCTCTGATTCCTGAAGGTGATACACCAGTAGTGAGTACTATGTACTACTCGAATCCTACCGGTTTTCCTTTGTAAATTTTTAATAACAGCTACTTTAATTATCAGTAGTGTCTGTTGCCTACTATTGCCAAATAATGTGTACCTGCAGTGCAGTGTCAGGTCATCAGTCCATCCATCGCGCTAGAGGGCGTCCCACGCTGCGTCCTGATTCGCGGTCTCCACTCTAGGACAATTCTGCTCCATCAGCTGTCGGTCTTGCGACAGACGTGACCAGCCCACTGCCACTGACTTTAGTTCTCCTCCGGATTTCCTCGTTGGGAATTCTATCCCTTAGATAAACTTCTTTTAATTGCCCGCTGAGCAATTCTAAACTTGTGAACTAGCCCCGCTGTAAGTGTCCACGTCTCGGTAGCATAAGCCATAGACTCTGCGGTATAGGCGACGAGAAGGCTCGAAGAACACCATTCAATTAGAACATCATCATCGTCAACAAGCCACCTTATAATACACAATGTCACTACCTTAATGGTGTTTTGACGTGTCCTCACTATGCACTGCAGTTATCAAGGGGCCAAGTCTGCTATTTTTATAATTTCGTCATTCCAACACGGTCCCATTGTCATTTTACTAAAACTTCGTAATCTGCTAAATTCATAATGGTCGATCATTGGTCGGTCAATGATCTCGTAATAGAATTGTGTTATAATGACATTGTTGCATTGCCATTATTATGAAACCCGTTAGTAGAAATGATTTTCGAAAAACTACTACTAAACTTGAACATTTATTCATGCCAGATTTCATTTATTTATATTTTTACATATTATTTATAAGTGTTATAAGCAATCTGAGGTAGTAAGAAGTTCGTAAACTAAGTCAGTCATTCATTTGTCATTATGTACGAGATTACCATTCTATCGTGTGGATGCTATACTCGATACCGGAAGCTCTCTCAAGAACCTTCAGAAATTCATGGAAGCCGCTAAGAGATACAAACTCACTTTGAATACTAACAAATGCACTTTTGAAACAGACTCGATCAATCTTCTTGGTTACACCATTCATCGTAACATCATTAAACCTGACAAATCTCGTTTGGAACCACTAATGAATCTTCCAATCCCAAACGATACTGCTACTTTGAAAAGATCACTTGGACTATTTGCGCACTACTCAAAGTGGATCTACAACTTTTCTATATAATTTCTTTCAATGGAGTGTCAGTGGTTGACCATTGGAAAGACATAATGACCCCATTGTATTAGTAGATTACCAAACTTGTCAAAATAAACTATTATGAAATCAATGATAGACCATTCTGACACTATAATAATAGCAGACTTGAGGCCCAGATCTCATGTAAACCCAATCTTCTAACTCTACACGCCCTAATAGACCATTCTGACACTATAGTAATAGCAGACTTGAGGCCCAGATCTCATGTAAACCCAATCTTCTAACTCTACACGCCCTAACTCTACAAGCTCTAACTTCACAAACTCTACACCTTAGTGCAAATATGCTTGGCTGTTTCGTTACCGTCACATGGGCGTAAGGTAACAAATGTATTCACTGTTCATAACTTTTCTGTTAAACAATAGTTCTTGTAGTAACGATACGCCCAAGCCTATATTTTGTATACATGAGATCTGATAACTTTTTGGCAGTGCTAACCATATGGTCTCGTCTTGGCAACATTTTACATAAAAATGTTTTTGTTGGGTACCATTGTTTGTTTTTTTTTTCACTAATAAATTCTCATTCTCTGCTCGTACACAGCCCGGTGTCAAAATTTTTGTCTGGTTTGTGACAAAAGGTTGACCTCTATTACATGAGTCTTATCTGGCGAAATGTGTGTGTTGTACTTTCCACTTGAAGCAACCCCCTCGGGAAATACGGTCGTTTTGTTATCTCGTCAAAAACACTCACACGGGTACGCCATTTCATTCCATAATGAGTAATGTAGCTAGACCTATGTCATTTTGGCGTGGGTGACATTTTGAAGATAGATAGGGGAATGGCGTTGAAGACGCTATGCCTATTTGTCACTTGTATCAGTGTACACTTTTTTAGGTATCAGATATTCACTTCCGTTCAAGGGCACGCATGCATAGGTCGTCTGCATACCTACCTATGCATGCGTTTATAGACATATTCCTCCATTTTCAAAGCTACTTATTTTTTTTTTTTTTTAATAATATTGTTAAATACTTTTCGCATGCTTTCAAAATTATATTGTTTATTTTCTCACACGTATTATGTATAGTTAAACTAGCTGACCCGACAGACGTTGTCCTGTCCCTATCTACCTACTTACCTACCCTACACCAACCTTACACTTACCCTACACCTACCCTACACCTACACTACACCAAAAAAAAAAGTATCCTATGTCCGTCTCCTGGTTCTAAGCTACCTCCCCACCAATTTTCATCCAAATCGGTTCAGCCGTTCTTGAGTTATAAATAGTGTAACTAACACGACTTTCTTTTATATATACCTATAGATGTAAACTGGAGGAGCGGAACCACCTAATACAAGCAAATCTTTGCTTAAAAGGTGACTCCAAACTTAACTGTGTTTTTACATATTAGTTGATGAAATAAACATTTTTATATTATTTTCAGCGACCATAGTCTTTGCTGTGTAGCGAGCAGACTCGATTGTTTATTTGTGTACTGCAAGCTGTCTACCTCGGTGTTAGGCGTGTGACAGAGATTTACATGGTGTGTGGTGACGTGGTGCGAGAGCTTACTGGTACGTCAACTTGTGACAACTGTCACGCCTCCCGCACCGTTCAGTTACCTCAGGAACTGCTTCAGTTAGCGGTCGGGCAATGGCTTGTCGTCTATTTATCCCATTTTTGTGTTTGGTATGGGACTTTAGTTTAATTCAGAAGACTTCCGAAATCGCCGGCAGAAGCTGGTTAAATTTATACTGTGTATTTTGTGACGCAGTGCAGGGTACCTACACATTTGTATTGTTTTTATCTCGGTGAGATTAAACCACTGGATGTGGTCGTTGCCCCATTAGCATCTTACCCAACAAAAGTGGAACAGAAGTCCAACCCCTGCAAAACCCCTTATAAGCATTATCTCCAATTTTTTTTTAAACCTGCACTACTTTCTTTAGTTCCTGAAAGACTCGTGGCTACGCTTACCGCGGTCGGATCGTGGATGGGATCATCCATTTCATATAGAGACCCCTCTGTGCTTTGAAAAACGTGACGCCATTGGTCCCGACTGTCATTCGTAAATCTTTGACAGTCGTTATGGGTAGTCAGAAACCAGAAAGTCTGACTACCAGTCTTACCTAGGTGTTTCTTGTTACCCAAGTATATGGGTTGTGGAGATCAGATAGGCAGTCGCTCCATGTGTAACACTGGTATTTAGTTGAATCCGGTTAGACTGGAAGCCGACCCCAATATAGTTGGGAAAAGGCTAGGCAGATGATGATGACTACTTTCTCTAGTTTCGGTGTTTTGGTTCTCACTTTCTTTTCGTGTTTTATTAATCTTATTTTGCGTCGAAATGGTCCATAAAATAACTTGATGCGATGGACAAAAAAAAGCTTCTCAAGTTTTTTTGCGTTACTACAGACACGAGCGCTTTCGCAAAAACTCAGTAATCAGCGTTGCAATTCAAATTATTTTTTGCTAGAATGTAGGTACAAATTAAGAACCTAAGACATTCATGGCCCAATTAAAAAAAATACCGGTCCTGTGTTGGACAGGACGCAGTCAAAATCCAGTAGAGCACTTAACCTTATCACTAAGGGCATTAGAGTAAAAGTAATCTACCGGCAAATTCCGCTGTAATGCAATCAGAGATCTACGTTACCTGCCCCCCTCTTTCCCTCTTATTCTTCCTGAGAGGAGTCAGGGTAAAGCAGGGCAGGATACGACTTATGAGAAGGTGGACGGCGGACTAGGGCCATCCGTCATCTAACCAGATAGGCCCGAGTTGGCGGCACAATGTTCCAAGCGCGTCACTCGAGAGTGGGTGAGGCCATTATTGGTGGGACCCGCTGAGGAACAGCTGGTCAAAGCCTGTCGGGGGAGTGGTGAATGCTTATGCGAATTCCGCACCCCGGGCTATAGGCAGAGGTGGAATACCTTAGCCAATAAGAGTGACCTTCGCGATGGAGGAAGTCCAAGAAAATTACCAAAACATGACAGTAAACTGACTGCGCATGATTGTATTGCCACCCGCTTTATTACACCCCATTACAAATTGGGTGCATCTGTTTAAGGACAGCTCCTACCCCGTTTCCCGCACCCCTCTCGCATCTAGGCTCTGCCTATCTCAAGTTCTCGAACTATTCACAGATGTTCCTGTCAGCGCAAAATAGGACTTCTGTTTTCTATTCCATTGTGAGAGTGGCCGTGTGGAAAGGAAACGTCCGACGTAAAAGCATACTATGTATGTAGTGTTATTTGTAACAAACACTAGCTGTTTTCCGTGGCTTTGTTTGTGGATACAGACTTCCCGTTTTCACAGGGTGGAATGGCAAAAAATGTTTCAGTGGCAGCTGATGCGTCGTCTTTGTCAGATTGCATAGAAAAGAAAGAGAAGTGATGTGTCATCATAACGCTTGGCATTTATTTGAAAACTAGGGGTTTTCTTACAAATCCTTCTTTTTTTTTTATAACCAGCCAATACCTAGACTATTATTCTTTCAATTGGTGAAAACCATATATGAAAATCCCTACAGTAGTTTCGAAGGGGGACTGCAATTTATAATCTGAATTGATTTTCGATTTACTCAAAAATAAGTTGAGTATTCGAAAATAGTAATAAACTACCAAATTCTTCATTCAAATAATACAGCTCTTGCCCGCGACTTCGTCCGCGTGAATGTCGGTTATCGCGGATCCAGACGAAGTTGCGATTTAAATGAAGCCCTATGTCCTTCTCTAGGGCTCAAGCTATCTTCATGCTAAATTTCATCAAAATCGGTTCAACTGTTGCATAATGTTGAGTACTTTGTACTTAATTTATGTCTGAAATAACCAATCCGCCTTGAGCGCACGTGGCAATGCTGGTGCCTTCTCTGTATGAGAAGAGGACTTTGTCCTGCAGTTAGACAATAATAGACTGGTTTTATTATCCAAGTCAACTGATCCCACTGGAACTAATCCCGTAGATTCAGTTGACAGAATGCATATTTTGAATTGGTCAACTGGACCCGTTCACAAATTTTGTACAGGCAGTAAGAAAAGTTTTTATCACTATTATCACGAAAACATTCGCAGACCGTGATCAAGCGGAAATAAAGATTTTCACAATGGCACTTAGGTCCAAAAAATGCTCCCTATAAGAGCAGAGGCCTTTGTCCTACAAAAAAGTCCCACCGAATACCTACCAATATTTCTCAGAAACACGTTAAGGGGCTATTAACCGACTTTTACAGATTTTAAACTGACAATCACGTCAAAATGTGCAGTGTAAATGATTTGAAAAAAATATATGTTAAACTAGAACATTCTCTTAATCACTTAGTAGGTGAATATTTTTAATTATATTCATATTATATAGTTTAATTAATACGTGAAGTTGTGTCTGACGCGGACAAAACATTGACAATCACACAAAATCTACCAGGTATAATTAAACGAAACTTACACCAACTTACAGACAATTTTATTATCTATCTTTTAGTATACGCCTTTTTTTAATTTTGAAAGAATACTACTTTTATTTAATTTTTTCGACTAAATTTTGAAAGTTTTGGACGCAGACTGCGTCCGTTCTGCATCAGTTTCGGGTAATGAATATAATTAAAAATATTCACTTACTAAGTGATTAAGAGAATGTTCTAGTTTAACATATATTTTTTTCAAATCATTTATACTGCACATTTTGACGTGACTGTCAGTTTAAAATCTGTAAAAGTCGTATATCGTCGCCTTAAAGGTAAAATATAAAGCGTAAAATACGCGTCAGTTTCATTGGTGACGTAGAACCGCGGAAGAGCGAGGCGGCCTTGTACGCGCCTGCGCGTGAGAACAATGCAGCCGTAGGTACGTAGCGCTTGAGAAACTTACGACATTACCGTGTTGAAGCAGTAGGTTTTATTATAACTAGCTGCCGTCCGCGATCTTGTCCGCGTAATTTTTCTTAAGTATCCCTGGACGGATTCCTCCAAAACTGGTGGGAGGAAGCAAAGAATCGGGAAAGATGGAAGGCATGGAGGGAGGCCTTTGCCCAGGAGTGGGACAGAACAGGCTAACAAAAAAAAAAAACCCTAATTTTTTTTTTTTTTTTTTTTTTTTTTTTTTTTTAAATATGTGGGGACATTTTCACACACGGCTATCTGACCCCAAACTAGGGAGACCCTGTACTATGGGTGTCAGACAGCTGATATACATACACAAATACATTTTTTTTTTTTTTGTAAATACATTCATATATAGATAAACAACACCCAGACACAAGGCAAACACAAGTGCTCATCACACAAATGTTTACCCTGGGCGGGAATCGAACCCGCAACACACTGCGCAGCAGTCGATCGCTCAGCCACTGCGCCAATCGTGTCGTCAGAAATTACTTTTTGGTAATAAAATATAGCCTCTATAGTACGCACGGCTACACATCAAGCTATACATTCCAGTTTAAGCTGACCTCTCATTGTAAGGACATTGTATACAAGGCGAGATCATCTTATACTGGAAATGTATGGCTTGATTTGTAGCCGTGTGTACTCAGTAATAACGTAGCCTTCAATTGGCGAAATAATTTACACAATTGAACAAATAGTTCGGAAGATTAGCGCGTTCAATTAATAGAAAAAAACTAACTCTATTATTAACCCGCGAATTCGTTCGCGTGATTTTCCCAATTTTTTTGATAATAAAATATAGCACTATAGTCCTCAGTGACCTGGTGGTATGGTGAGTCAAACTATACCACTCACCTCAACCTTACTCAAATGATTCACCAACAATAGAGAGGATCTGGCGTTCGGCGGCCGCTACCGCGGCACTATTCACGTCGCCCACGCTTTATTGGTCACACTTCTAACCTAACCCAAACGATCTTCTCAGTGGTATAGTTTTAGACCCACCATATCACTAGGGTAATAGTTCCGGAGATTTGCGCGTCCCATGTTACTTGGGGTCGGAGCAACACGTATTCTTCTTCCATTCCGTCCTGTCAACCAGCATTCTATCACTTCCTTCTCTTTCGTGTCATTCTTCAGATAAACACATTGGTTAGAAAAATTACACAATTCATCCATCTTTTTAGCAAACGCTAGTATAGCACATAATAAAAAAGCATTGTCTGTTCTAGATTACAATTAGCTTTTAATGAAGGTTTTTCCTTTAACATGCTTTGTTTCGCGGCGGCCACGTGCATTCGAAACATTTTCCTTTCATCCCTTTACATTGAATTTCACCACTTGCCATGCCCATTACAAAAGTCCCCTTGTGCGAACGAAGCCATAGTGTAAATGTATTCCGTCTACGCCCCGGTCCCGTACCCGGTCTCTTTGTCTAAAGCACGACTAGGGACCGGATAAATCCGGCTATCATCGGTTTTTAAGACCTCATTCCAGACCAGATTTTTCATCGTTGGAGCAGAATTCTAATATTCGCCCTAAGCCGAGGCCCGAAACTCATACTATGCCCTTAGCGTGTAGTCGCTTAGTTAGTAAGTTTTTTTGCCCTGACTTACTCTTGGCAAAAGATGAAAGAGGCCTTAGATTTACTTAAAGGCACCACAAAAAAGTCCGGTTAAGCAGCCAACAATCTTCTATACAAAATAACAGTACAGGCCCTTGTTTTCTTCTACCTTTTTGGTTTTGTTACCGGGGTGGAGAATCCTCATGGATGTCCTCCGCCCTGGGTCGAGCCAAGGGGTCTATCAGACTCTTACTGACTAAAATTCACCCCGGTGTAGGTGTGAAATGGATTTCACACCTACGTTGGGGGTCACGGGAACGGTGTTCCTCGACCGACCTATGGATGAGGGTGCGGATTTCACTAGCGCATTCACCGCGCCCCTGCCAGGCCTTGATCCTTCCTTGATGATCCTTTTGAAACCCACATTTCTCTCCTACCTAGACGAACTCCATTTGCTTACCGCTGTATAATAAGTACCTACATAACGCCACACGTGACTTGACGCGAAACCTAACATAACATTGAGGTTACCTAACACTCGGTTACTTCAACACCGAAGCCTCATTATAAACACAGTAGCTGTATTAATTAATATTTAATGCTTACAATAATAACGGAGAACCTCGTTGCTAATTTAAAGCCGTTTGGATTGGACCGGAGTTGATGGTTAAGCTAGGCTTACCGCGTTCGGTATGTGGACGGGTGACCATCCATTTCATACCGAGACCCGTCGGGAAAGTACGTAAAGTCGTTGGTCCTGGCTGTCATTTGTAGATCTTTGATAATAGTTATAGGTAGTCAGAAGCTAAAAAATCTGACAGCCAGTCTTACCAAGGTATCGTGTTACCCAGCAACTCCGTTGTGGAGGTCAGATAGGCAGTCGCTCCATGTAAAACACTGGTATTCAGCTGCATTCGGTTAGACTGGAAGCCGACCCCAACATAGTTGAGAAAAGGCTAGGCAGATGATAATCTAGTCGTTAAAAACATCCATCCTGGATCCATTCTCACAAAGGTTCGTGGTTATAACAGTAGTAGGAAAGGAGAAAGATGCCGGCCGCGAATAGCACCACCCCATTTCTACCCGTGGGTGTCGTAGAAGGCGACAGAGTGATATTAACGAGAGGATGGGCAGCACCGTCCTTCTGAGTACCATAACACCTACTGAGACCGCCAACATGCATCGGCCAAGTTTGACGATTACGGCTGAACCCCCCTTGGGAGAGACCTAATCACAGCAGTGGGCGTCTTAAGGTTGACATGATGATGAGGAAAGGAGGAACTTTCTAAGCCTCTCTTGGACTTCACTAACTGATCGGTGAAGAAATCCCTAGAAACAGGTAATACCCTGGTATTGAACAAACTATACTGTATACGTTTTCGTGCTCTTAACTTCCAAATTCATTAAGCTTAACACTGTTTAACCTTGCGTAAGTAACTATTTACTCATTATCTATTATGTTGAGGCTCCTTGAGTCGACATTAGCTGTGCGGCGATCTACCTGGTGACGCCATATCGGGCATAATGAACGGGCGATATTTTTCCGACAATTGCTGACTGCATTACATTGCTAGCAGTAATAAGAATAATCATTATTATGTTAATACTTGAAGGGAAAACTTTGTACGCCTTTTTAGCATATTACGCACACGGAAAAGTGTGTGATTTGGCCTAGTTGATTTGTATGGAGAAAAAAAGTGTAAATGCATTTTTTTTTTCTCCTTTCCAACCCAAGTCAAGTCCGGAGCTAGTGTGGACCAATCCCTCCTGTATGTAAGCATCAAGCTCATCCGTCATCTTCGCCTGGGTATGCCACGATGTTGTTGAATGTTTTCCAGGACCCACATTGTGGTTATTTTAGCCCACGATCCAATCAACATACGGCAGACGTGGCCGGCCCAGTCCCAATTAAGCTTGGCTGTTTTTTGAGTGACGTTGGCGGTTTGTGTCCTGAATTGCAGCAAAGTGTTCCTAACGCGGTCCGTTAAATGCTAAAATTAATAAAATAAAAAATGACGGTCGAAAATCGACCTCTGGGTGACAAATAATCAAATCGTTTATTTCTCTTTATAAAATTCACTTAAAATTAACATAATGACCCTAAAAACTTCTGTCCAGTCTGATGTCTGAACATTGGAAGCAATGTCTTATGTATGGCCCACCTATACATTATAAATGTTGCTGAAATACTCGGTAATATTTTCAGTATGGCCCGGCAACTCCTGCAACACTTTCTACTTATGTGATCATTATTCGAGACATCTTTTTTTAAAGTCCCTAAGGCCATATTTCTCCTGTTACAATATGTTGCCGGCAACATTTTTAATATTGCCCGTTTAGGAGCACTTTTACGACAAGGCAGCTGACGCATGCCTGACAATTTGTAACATTAATTTTACGTTCGAGAAACCGGACAAGATAACAGTTGAAGCGCAGTCACTGTCATACTGCATAGAACAGAAAGAGAACAACACCTTTATCGTCACCATCTTGATTGCATAGTAAAATGTTTATCCGCTCGTTTGTAAGGTCTCACTATCAACTTCCGGGACGCCCCCTCCGTGTCGCGGTATTTCATAATGAGTACATAATTTGTCTTGATAAACTCGTTTCCTCATTTGGTGTTAGTTATGGCGAAATCGATCATTGCTTCGTGAGTTTTTTTCTATGGGAAGTTCTTAGTAGCAACCTAGAGTTTGGAAGTTACTTGTATGACTATAAGCAAAATTCTGGTTACATGGTGGTGCTAATAATATATGATATCCGTGGAGGTAAATAGCAATATAAAACAATAAATAAATATCATAATAACCCAAGGCTTTAGAGTTGACGAACATGACGCGTAAATCAACATCATGAAAGTATGGAATCAATTTCGGCTAGAAACTCAACGGACACTGTTCTCAGTCAAGTATTTACAAAATTTTGGTGTAAGAATAAATGATGATTGTTACATCATCACTTTAGCTTATTATTAGTCCACTGTTGGAAATAAGCCTCCTCCATTGTGGGCCATTTTTCCCGGTCCTCTGCCTTTCACATCCAGCCACCACCAGCTACCAGTTACATACTAGAAATAATTCTTCCAATTTCTATTATTACTTAGTCTTAATTCTGCTAAAATATCTCCGCCGGCATTCTTCTACCTTGCTGTCTTACTAATAGTCCTTTTAATAGTAGAAGAGCTCTGAAAGACCTCGTCCAGGGAAATTCTACCACCTAACCTATTCCTGCTGCAAAGTAGTGTTGCTGTGCTCCGATTGGAAGGGTGCACCAGTGTAATTACAAGCACGTGACACATTTGACCACCGCATTTTGCACCGGTGGATGCAAGCGACAGGTGGCCGCTCGTTGTGGAGGCCTATGTTCAACAGTGGACGTCTTTCGGCTGAAATGATGATGACACATTTTAACTTGGTTTCTGGGATGGACACGAATCTGCAAGGACTGATATTGTAACAGTTACCACTTAACATCAGGTGGAGCTGGTTTGCTATCCATTGACCGAAAAACCGGACAAGTGCGAGTCGGACTCGCCTACCGAGGGTTCCGTTCAAATTCCGTGATTTGATCACCCATACAATTATGACCGCGCATACCTCGATGATTGATTACGTACTTTAAATAAAGACTATATTTTATATGATTTAATTACAAATGTATAGTTTTCAGACTTTTCCTTGTACTTGTAGTATAAGACGATTTTACTTGGCAAATTTCATAGTTATAGCAGGTCAACGGGAAGTACCCTATAAATTTTGATTCCCTTGAGAGTGTCGAAATATACGTTTTTTTGCGGCATAAACGGCTGTGTCTTTTTTCACGTTAACTTAGAAGTTTGTTTTTTTCACAGCTTCAAGGGACTGTAGATTTGAGTATATGGTTTTAATTTTAACTCGATACCTCCACGCGTTCCCGAGATAAAGGGTCTTGATGACAGACAGAAGGACAACAAAGTGATCCTATAAGGGGGGTTCCGTTTTTTCTTTTGAGATGCGGAACCCTAAAAAACCTTAACAACTGGCCCACTTGAACTGTAATTAGGAAATGCTCAACAATGAGCAGCCGAGAGCGAAAACCATTGTTATCGCAAACTCCATTTTGTAAAGCCAAATTCTACCGACACGCTTCGTGCAGACGCGGAAAAAGAAAGCGAGTTTTGTATCGATGCAAATTGTCTGACCTATGTCATGGTTCTGGGTTTACTCAACAGGGTTTTTTTTGTACAAGATCAGGGGAGGGGGGAGTTCTAGTTACTTTTAGAAACGTAGGAACTATTGAGTCTAGTCTTACCAAAGGGTATCGTGTTACCAAGTGACTGGTAGGTGGGGGTTATATACGCACTCGCTGGTATTCAGCTGCATCTGGTTAGTCTGGTAGCCGACCCAAACATGAGGCTAGGCAGATGATGAGGAAGTTTTAGGAGATGTTGCTTTACTTCCTAATTCAAATTGGATCCACGAAATGCTAACATAATTCACTTCTTAAATTAATAGGGAAGCATTTACACGTTGGGTTGAGGTAACCCATCCAAATCTACTTAGGCAAATGGGGCGAAATCCTGGCTTAAGGAAGGTCCGTATTCTGATCTCATATTCAATCTGTCAAAAAAGGCACTTTTACAAAAATTTTGGACAAGAATTTGCTATTGATTGTGTCTGAGACGAGATTTCGGATAGGTTTTAAATATTTTTAATTATATCAATTGACCTTCTGTTATCTACCAAAGGACGAGATTTGAAGAACACTGTTTAGTACTAGTACTAGTAACTAGTCATAGTGATCGTCATCATCATCATGTCAACCTTCCCACTGCTGGGCATAGGTCTCCCCCAAGCCGTAATCGCCTTGCTCGGCCGATGCTGATATCCCTTTGACGCCTTCTACGACACCCACGGGTAGACTTGGGATGGTGCTATTCGCGGCTGGCACCACACGGCTAACCGGCACCACACGGCCATACTGATATTACAAAGCTAATATATGACTGTTCCTAAAATATCCCAGTTTTTCCTAAATATAAATGTTAGCGCTTCTGTCGGCTTCCCTGAAGAGGTAAGGACCAGCCTCGCCGTCCGCACGACCCTGTAGAGCTCGTCCCAGACTGGTCACTCTCTCACCATTTGCATGAAATAAATTCTAATAAAACTATATAGCCTTGTCCCCCGTTTTTTTGTATGATCGCGCGATTTTCCAGAAGTACCACTCTGAGTTTGAAAATGGTTTCCCTCATGGGAAGTAACGTTATCCCAAATTGCTATAGGCCATATTTTCTTATTACTTAAGTTAAGGATCCATAGCAAAATTCAAACCCCAGTCTATTTCCGGACCACCTTGAACCAGGTCTCATGGTTCGCGTCTAGGTCATCTCTACTTTTTCTGGAGTGGCCTTGGTGACGCTGTCCATCTTCAGGCACCCATTGCTTGGAGACTTACTCCACGTAAAGGTTTTGAACCCACTATCACCTAAGCTCATTAATTTTAACAACAGATTAATGGTGTCATTCATAAACCTCTTGGCGCATGCGTATAAAATCTATAGCTGCGCGAATGTGTGTCAGCGCGAGCGCAAGTATTACAAGGTTGTCGTCACCGCGACGCCTACGAAACCGCCTTTGTGTACAGTTTCTATAGTATTGTTTGTAATTATGGTAGCTTAATCAAAATGTGAGGTGGGTGTGAAGATGAGAGAGTCCATTAATTTTGTTGTCTTCCAAAATGGATGGTCTACCAGTTTATACTGTTGGTTTGTAGGTTTCTTCGGGAATGTGTGGTTTCTTTTTGTGTTTTTTTTTTAAGCTTGCGTTTGGCCGCAACTCACCAGATTTTAAGTGATGATGCGGCCTAAGGTAGAGCACTTTTGCATAGAATGAACCGCTTCACTCGTGCCTTGAAGATACATGGGTATTATACTTATCGAGGAATAGAGGGAGGCTGGGAATTCCAGCCTCCCTAGGCACAATAAATGTCGAAGCAGAGCGCTCGTCTCGTTTCTTGCTTCTTCTTTTGTCAGCATAGTTTTTGTTACCATCTAAATTCTAATATATAAAAATCTCGTGTCGGTGTTTGTTTTTGAACTACTCCGAAACGGCTCGACCGATTTTAATTTTTTTCATCTAAATGGCAAAACAACGTTTGCCAGTTCAGCTTGTATCTATGTATGTCGTACCTTAAAGATGCTCAATGTCCTCCTGACGGCCAACCCTGAATGTGATGTGTTTGCGGACGAATGGAGTAAAGTTAAACGATTGATGTTCTGTGAGAAACAGTATGCCAGGGTGTCCACTGTTCCATGTTGATAAGTAGCGAATAATTGTTTAAGACACAATTGTCTGCATTGTATAGCGTTATTAAATTGAGTGTTTCTATGTTAATTAATGTAAGTGGTACTGTACCGTGTTAATCTTCTTCTAATATATACAATTCTCGTGTCACAGTTTTCGTTCCCGTACTCCTCCGAAACGGCTTGACCGATTCTGATGAAATTTTGTGTGCATATTGGGTAGGTCTGAGAATAGGCCAACATCTATTTTTCATCCCCTTTTTTCACCCCTTTTTCATCCCCTATCCAAATGTTAAGGGTTAGGGTAGGGTAGGTGTAGGGTAGGTGTAGGGTAGGTGTAGGGTAGGTGTAGGGTAGGTGTAGGGTAGCTGTAGGGTAGGCGTAGGGTAGGTGTAGGTAAATCGGCAGGTATGTAGGTAGATCGGGACAGGACAACGTCTGTCGGGTCAGCTAGTCTTCTAATATATAAAATTCTCGTGTCACAGTTTTCGTTCCCGTACTCCTCCGAAACGGCTTGACCGATTCTGATGAAATTTTTTGTGCATATTGGGTAGGTCTGAGAATCGGCCAACATCTATTTTTCATCCCCCTTTTTCCCCCCCCTTTTCATCCCCCATAGATCGGGACAGGACAACGTCTGTCGGGTCAGCTAGTTAACTATAAATAAATAAATAAATGTAAAATTATGTGTACGAAATTTCAGCAAATTCTTTCTTGTATCTATGGTTCAACCGTATACGCGTGAAAGAGTAAAAAACATACATCCATCCACACATACTTCGCAATTTTTAATAGTAGCAGGATTTGGCGTGGAATGCTATTTAATTTCTGTCACCATACTATTTCAGTAGGACGAGCAGAGTCATCCTCATTATACGTTAAATGCCAACTTCCTCTGTATGCGAAATGGCAGTTATGGCAACATCTCTCAAGGCTACTTATTTGCTCTTTGACCTCTTAAAGCCCTTCCTTTGTTCAACACTGTCTAGTTTCCAAGTTATGAAAGATAGGTACGGCTTATAAATATCGTGCTTCGTCCTCATCAATTTTCGTACGGTAGCTGAGCGAGGCGTAAGCGTCAGATGACGTCACCGTAACACTTGTTGTTCATGTGTGCGTGAGACTGGTACTGATACAAGCTCGTATGTTAACACATCAATTTTTGTGAGTACCTTGGCAATCACTCATTTTTGATGATTAAAGAGAGCATATAGAATTTTCTTATACCCTGTTCTCAATAAGATTAGACATAAACACAAACCTTTTTTACAGTCCCTTCAACCGATTTTGACTTCTATTTCTTAGACTTAAGGATGAAATTAGAGGCAAAAAAGTGGTTACAATAACAACTGTTTACTGCAGTTGCCATTTGTCATGCTACCAACGCAATATGAGTCAAAATCGGTTGAACGGACTGTAAAAAAGGTTTTTGTAAATGTCTAATCTTATTGTGAACAGGGTATAGGAGTTGCAGAGATTAACAAACAAACTCTTCAGCTCTATAATATTACTATAGATTCTGATTTTCTCAATTCCGTAACTAATAATGTGTTTTCTGCATCTAATCTTAGAGTACAATTCCGAAAGGCCCAATCGCAATGGCGGACGGTAGCGACACTTGGTTTCTTTATAGAAGACGATTCCAAGATGGCGACACGCCGATTGTGTTATTTTTTGCATTGAGAGGCGTCAGTTATTGCGGTTTCACGGCACTGTCGGCTGGTCACCTTCAGAATTGTACTTCAAATGATATTTATTCTGTAAGTAAATAGAACACTGACATGTATTTTTTGGTGTAAAACTTCTTTAAACACGCTTGACTTAGGGAGTAAGCTGGTGAATGCGTGACGAGAGCGTTAGGAAAAGTGTGCGAACGGAAGTTGAGAGGGAGATATAAGTTAGTGAAGATAGAAAGAGAGAGAGTTACGTTTCGTATATTACTGTAGGGGCAAGTGAGAGAGGTGTGAGCACACATTTTCTTACTCTCTTTCTCTCATAGTCGGTTGCAAACGGATACAAACATATATAGATAGAGCTTACATATTAGATAGAGCTAAAGAAGTTTTACTTCAGTCGTGTGGTCTAAAACATACTCGTATTTTTTTATGGTGTTTCTTATAGGAGCTCTTGGCTAAGTAAGGCCTTACGGTTCGATCGGTCAAGGTTAAACTACGCTTACCCCGGTCAGTCAATGGATGGGTGACCGTCCCTTTGATACCGAGACCCCTCCGTGCCTCGGAAAGCACGTAAAGCCGTTGGTCCCGATTGTCATTCGTAGATCTTTGGCAGTCGTTATGGGTAGTCAGAAGCCAGAAAGTCTGACAACCAGTCATACCCAGGGATTATGGTTGTGTAAATGGGTTGTGGAGGTTAGATAGGCAGTTGCTTCACGTAAAGCACTGGTCATCATCATCATCATCAGCCGAAAGACGTCCACTGTTGAACTAAGGCCTCTCCCATAAGGAGGGATTTGCCATAATCCCCGCGCTTAGCAGGCGTCTTGGGGATCGCAGTGAAGTTGTTGAGTACTTGGAAGCCACTGCTGCCCGACTTTCAGATCTTTCCTTAGTCGCCTTCTACCCTCGGGATGAAATAGGTGAGTGCTATTCCAACCCGGACACCCCAAGGCGAAAACACTGGTATTCAACTGAATCCGGTTAGACTGGAAGCCGACCCCAACATTGTTAAGGTGTGTCCAAACACAGCGCGGCAGCTACGCTCGGCATTCGCAGAACACAAGTTTGCCGCGCGACTAGTTTAGACGTACCTATCCAGAAATGTTTGCGCGGCACAACTGCGCGGCATATCCGAGATACGCCGCGTACGCCATTTATTCCGCGTATAGACCACAATGAAAACGGCCAGTATTCCACAATGGACTATAGGAGCCATATATTTAAATAGGCGAATAGCTGCTTTGTTCTCCATATTGCTTGTTAAATTAAATTACGTCCACACACAACCACCGACGAACGAGCGTTCGCGCGCGGCAGCTAATTCCCGACGTCCGCGCGCTAGTCGTCCAATCATAGCGCGGCAAGCCCAGCGCGACGTGCCGCGCACGTTTGCCGCGCTCAGCCGCGCTGTGTTTGGACACCTTACAAGGCTAAAGGCTAGGTAGATGATGAGGATCCATGTTTCAGAGGTCATAATCTCTGTTGATTATTTTCGCACAAAACACAGTCCCAATCAGTATTCATCCGTGACAAACGGAGGCTGTAAGTAGGTCGCGGTATTTCTCAATTCGTCAAGTGGACCGCCACCGCCAGTGACCTGACCCTGACCAGGCTACGAGGACAAAGCCAGACACGATCACTTGCGTAGCGATGCGTAGCGCTACGGTACTACGACGGTATGAGAGTAGGTTGGCACTACGAACGATCTAGGTTATGAAGAACGGCTACTGAGGAAGAGGTATTGTTGCGAGATGTCATTTGATTATGATGTTCAATTCATAATATGTTTATCACTGACATCTGTGAAGGAAAATATCGGGAGGAAATCATGACTGATCATTATAATGTCAATCTTGAAACTGCCACTGGTGGGCATTGGTCCCCCCAAAGATCTCCACATGAGTAGGTCCCGCACCGCTAATGAATAAAAATTATGACTAATCTATAATATGACTCTGCTAAGCAGAAAGACGCTATTTCTGAGATACGCCCATTTCGTTTTTATTTATACCCTCCAATAGAAAAATTTCGCATCTAATGGTATTTAACCCAAATAGCGCTATCTAACTGAATTTATTTGTAACTAAGAAGTCTTAATTTGTCCAGTCTTAATAAGGGGTATTGTGTTACCCAGTAACTGTAATGTGGACGTCAGATAGCAGTCGCCCCAGGACAAACACTGGTAAAAGGCTAGGCAGATGGGCTGTGTGAACTTGGCGCCCGACTTTAAAAAACAATTTTTTTTTTTGGTTAGTTTGATAGATTTCGGTAAGTAGTGGATAGTAGTGAAGATAACTTCGTTTGTAGTTGCACCAAAAAAAAATAAAAAAATAATAAAAAAAAATCATCTCCCGACCTTGAAAAAAAAATTTTTTTTCGGCTGTTTCTTATAGTAAACCGTAAGTAGTGGATTGTAGTGCATTTTTTTTCGTTTGTAGTAAAATAAAAAAAATTGTAAAAAATATTTTTATTTTAGGGTATTTTTCCAAAACGATATTTAGTACATAAATGCAATTTAAAAGCCTATTCGAATACTAGGAATGCTAAAACTGACTGAGAAACGATTGCAGAGGTCAATAGTAGCAGGTTTCTTAGGTGCAGTGGAACAGAAGTATACATAAGAAGCGATTAACCCGAGTAAAACTTGTTTCGGACTGAATTCGAAGTTACTTTCGATACAAAGGCACTACTAACGCTAAAACTGACTGAGAAACATTTGTTTAGGATAGCAATAGTATTAGTTAAGTTACTACGAATGATATTCATGTTACTACAAATAACTACTAACGAAAAAAAGTTAAACAAAAAGAAGATACTACAAACGAAAAGAAGTTACTACAAACGAAAAGAAGGTACTACAAACGAAAATCTTTCTACTACAAACGAAAAGGAGTTACTACAAACGATAATCTTCCAACTACAAACGAAAAGAAGTTACTACAAACAAAAAAGAAGGTACTACAAACGAAAATCTTTCTACTACAAACGAAAAGGAGTTACTACAAACGATAATCTTCCAACTACAAACGAAAAGAAGTTACTACAAACAAAAAAGAAGGTACTACAAACGAAAATCTTTCTACTACAAACGAAAAGGAGTTACTACAAACGATAATCTTCCAACTACAAACGAAAAGAAGTTACTACAAACGAAAAGAAGGTACTACAAACAAAAATCTTTCTACTACAAACGAAAAGGAGTTACTACAAACGATAATCTTCCAACTACAAACGTAAAGATGTTACTACAAACGAAAATCTGTCTACTACAAACGAAATAAAGTTACTACAAACGAATTTCTTGTTACTACAAACGAAAAAAAGGTACTACAAACGAAAATCTTTCTACTACAAACGAAAAGGAGTTACTACAAACGATAATCTTCCAACTACAAACGAAAAGAAGTTACTACAAACAAAAAAGAAGGTACTACAAACGAAAATCTTTCTACTACAAACGAAAAGGAGTTACTACAAACGATAATCTTCCAACTACAAACGAAAAGAAGTTACTACAAACGAAAATCTTTCTACTACAAACGAAAAGGAGTTACTACAAACGATAATCTTCCAACTACAAACGTAAAGATGTTACTACAAACGAAAATCTGTCTACTACAAACGAAATGAAGTTACTACAAACGAATTTCTTGTTACTACAAACGAAAAAAAGGTACTACAAACGAAAATCTTTCTGCTACAAACGAAAAGGAGTTACTACAAACGAAAAGAAGTTACTACAAACAAAAATCTAGCTACTACAAACGAAAGGAAGGTACTACAAACGATAATCTTCCAACTACAAACGTAAAGATGTTACTACAAACGAAAATCTGTCTACTACAAACGAAATGAAGTTACTACAAACGAAAATCTAGCTACTACAAACGAAAGGAAGGTACTACAAACGAAAAGAAGTTACTACAAACGAAAAGAAGGTACTACGAACAAAAATCTTGCCACTACAAACGAAAAGGAGTTACTACAAACGAATTTCTTGTTACTACAAACGAAAACAAGGTACTACAAACGAAAATAAGTTACTACAAACGAAAATCTGTCTACTACAAACGAAATGAAGTTACTACAAACGAATTCCTTGTTACTACAAACGAAAAAAAGGTACTACAAACGAAAAGAATTTACTACAAACGAAAAGGAGTTACTACAAACGAAAAGAAGTTACTACAAACGAAAATCTAGCTACTACATACGAAAGGAAGGTACTACAAACGAAAAGAAGTTACTACAAACGAAAAGAAGGTACTACAAACAAAAATCTTGCCACTACAAACGAAAAGGAGTTACTACAAACAAAAATCTTTCTACTACAAACGATAATCTTCCAACTACAAACAAAAAGAAGTTACTACAAACGAAAATCTGTCTACGAAAAACGAAATAAAGTTACTACAAACGAATTTCTTGTTACTACAATCGAAAAGAAGGTACTACAAACTAAAATCTTTCTACTACAAACAAAAAGGAGTTACTACAAACGAAAAGAAGTTACTACAAACGAATTTCTTGTTACTACAAACGAAAACAAGGTACTACAAACCAAAAGAAGTTACTACAAACGAAAATCTAGCTACTACAAACGAAAACAAGGTACTACAAACGAAAAGAAGTTACTACAAACGACAATCTAGCTACTACAAACGAAAGGAAGGTACTACAAACGAAAAGAAGTTACTACAAACGAAAAGAAGGTACTACAAACGAAAAAAAGTTACTACAAACGAAAATCTAGCTACTACAAACGAAAAGAAGGTACTACAAACAAAAATCTTTCTACTACAAACGAAAAGGAGTTACTACAAACGATAATCTTCCAACTACAAACGAAAAGAAGTTACTACAAACGAAAATCTGTCTACTAAAAACGAAATAAAGTTACTACAAACGAATTTCTTGTTACTACAATCGAAAAGAAGGTACTACAAACGAAAATCTTTCTGAAATTTTATGAAATGGGCGTCATGGGTGTAATATTCATGGTTTTCCGGGGTGCTTTTGCCGAAAAAGAAGTTTAATTCAAAATTCAAGATGGCGGCTATAATGGTTTACGAAATATTTGTCATAGGTTCATTCACACACTTCATTTTCGGCATGAGTGCCCCCGAAAACCATGGAAATGATACCAATTACAAGTAATTAAATTCCGTGACTGTACAGCGTACATAACTAGGATTTGGAAAAAAAAAACAATTATTATCCTTAGATTAAAAATAAATAGGCCGCTAATGGCGCTAGGTCGGTCGACGTCAGGGGCACCCCGAGGTTTGGTTTGGTTCCTTTAAACCCTGCAGACAGAAATAGGAACCCGAGTAGCGGGGCTCCGTCGACCTGACGTCGACCGACATGCCAAATTTCATCAAAATCAGTTCAGCCGTTTCATCGTGAAAACATTACAGACAGCGTTGCTTTCGCAATTATAATATTAGAATGGAAGTATGGATTACCGAGTGACAGCCCTATGAAAGTAGGCAAGAATTTTGAACGATGTTAGGAAGCTTGTCTTCTGCTCGGGTTTTTTTTTTCTTGTGGGACTACCCTTTATAGCAGAACTTTTCATGTCTAAATATTATTTTACATAACAGCGGATAGCATAAACTTCATTTCGCAGAAAGTTAAACACAACGCATTGAACGCATTGGATTAGGAATTGATGTGACTAAAAAACGTTTTTTACATATCTCATAAAGATAGCAAGAAATTCGTTTGTAGTAACACATTTTCGTTTGTAGTACCTTCTTTTCGTTTATAGTAACAAGAAATTCGTTTGTAGTAACTTCTTTTCGTTTGTAGTACCTTGTTTTCGTTTGTAGTAACAAGAAATTCGTTTGTAGTAACTCCTTTTCGTTTGTAGTGGCAAGATTTTTGTTCGTAGTACCTTCTTTTCGTTTGTAGTAACTTCTTTTCGTTTGTAGTACCTTCCTTTCGTTTGTAGTAGCTAGATTTTCGTTTGTAGTAACTTCATTTCGTTTGTAGTAGACAGATTTTCGTTTGTAGTAACATCTTTACGTTTGTAGTTGGAAGATTATCGTTTGAAGTACCTTCCTTTCGTTTGTAGTAGCTGTATTTTCGTTTGTAGTAACTTCTTTTCGTTTGTAGTACCTTCTTTTCGTTTGTAGTAACTTCTTTTCGTTTGTAGTACCTTCCTTTCGTTTGTAGTAGCTAGATTTTCGTTTGTAGTAACTTCATTTCGTTTGTAGTAGACAGATTTTCGTTTGTAGTAACATCTTTACGTTTGTAGTTGGAAGATTATCGTTTGAAGTACCTTCCTTTCGTTTGTAGTAGCTGTATTTTCGTTTGTAGTAACTTCTTTTCGTTTGTAGTACCTTCTTTTCGTTTGTAGTAACTTCTTTTCGTTTGTAGTACCTTCCTTTCGTTTGTAGTAGCTAGATTTTCGTTTGTAGTAACTTCATTTCGTTTGTAGTAGACAGATTTTCGTTTGTAGTAACATCTTTACGTTTGTAGTTGGAAGATTATCGTTTGAAGTACCTTCCTTTCGTTTGTAGTAGCTGTATTTTCGTTTGTAGTAACTTCTTTTCGTTTGTAGTACCTTCCTTTCGTTTGTAGTAGCTAGATTTTCGTTTGTAGTAACTTCATTTCGTTTGTAGTAACTCCTTTTCGTTTGTAGTAGCTAGATTTTCGTTTGTAGTAACTTCATTTCGTTTGTAGTAGACAGATTTTCGTTTGTAGTAACATCTTTACGTTTGTAGTTGGAAGATTATCGTTTGAAGTACCTTCCTTTCGTTTGTAGTAGCTGTATTTTCGTTTGTAGTAACTTCTTTTCGTTTGTAGTACCTTCTTTTCGTTTGTAGTAACTTCTTTTCGTTTGTAGTACCTTCCTTTCGTTTGTAGTAGCTAGATTTTCGTTTGTAGTAACTTCATTTCGTTTGTAGTAGACAGATTTTCGTTTGTAGTAACATCTTTACGTTTGTAGTTGGAAGATTATCGTTTGTAGTAACTCCTTTTCGTTTGTACTAGAAAGATTTTCGTTTGTAGTACCTTCTTTTCGTTTGTAGTACCTTCCTTTCGTTTGTAGTAGCTAGATTTTCGTTTGTAGTAACTTCTTTTCGTTTGTAGTAACTCCTTTTCGTTTGTAGTAGAAAGATTTTCGTTTGTAGTACCTTTTTTTCGTTTGTAGTAACAAGAAATTCGTTTGTAGTAACTTCATTTCGTTTGTAGTTCGAAGATTATCGTTTGTAGTAACTCCTTTTCGTTTGTAGTAGAAAGATTTTCGTTTGTAGTACCTTCTTTTCGTTTGTAGTAGCTAGATTTTCGTTTGTAGTAACTTTTTTTCGTTTGTAGTAACTCCTTTTCGTTTATAGTGGCAAGATTTTTGTTTGTAGTACCTTCTTTTCGTTTGTAGTAGCTAGATTTTCGTTTGTAGTAACTTTTTTTCGTTTGTAGTAACTCCCTTTCGTTTGTAGTGGCAAGATTTTTGTTTGTAGTACCTTCTTTTCGTTTGTAGTAACTTCTTTTCGTTTGTAGTACCTTCCTTTCGTTTGTAGTACCTTCCTTTCGTTTGTAGTAGCTAGATTTTCGTTTGTAGTAACTTCTTTTCGTTTGTAGTAACTCCTTTTCGTTTGTAGTAGAAAGATTTTCGTTTGTAGTACCTTTTTTTCGTTTGTAGTAACAAGAAATTCGTTTGTAGTAACTTCATTTCGTTTGTAGTTCGAAGATTATCGTTTGTAGTAACTCCTTTTCGTTTGTAGTAGAAAGATTTTCGTTTGTAGTACCTTCTTTTCGTTTGTAGTAACTTCTTTTCGTTTGTAGTTGGAAGATTATCGTTTGTAGTAACTCCTTTTTGTTTGTAGTAGAAAGATTTTCGTTTGTAGTACCTTCTTTTCGTTTGTAGTAGCTAGATTTTCGTTTGTAGTAACTTTTTTTCGTTTGTAGTAACTCCTTTTCGTTTATAGTGGCAAGATTTTTGTTTGTTGGACCTTCTTTTCGTTTGTAGTAGCTAGATTTTCGTTTGTAGTAACTTTTTTTCGTTTGTAGTAACTCCCTTTCGTTTGTAGTGGCAAGATTTTTGTTTGTAGTACCTTCTTTTCGTTTGTAGTAACTTCTTTTCGTTTGTAGTACCTTCCTTTCGTTTGTAGTAGCTAGATTTTCGTTTGTAGTAACTTCTTTTCGTTTGTAGTAACTCCTTTTCGTTTGTAGTAGAAAGATTTTCGTTTGTAGTACCTTTTTTTCGTTTGTAGTAACAAGAAATTCGTTTGTAGTAACTTCATTTCGTTTGTAGTTCGAAGATTATCGTTTGTAGTAACTCCTTTTCGTTTGTAGTAGAAAGATTTTCGTTTGTAGTACCTTCTTTTCGTTTGTAGTAGCTAGATTTTCGTTTGTAGTAACTTTTTTTCGTTTGTAGTAACTCCCTTTCGTTTGTAGTGGCAAGATTTTTGTTTGTAGTACCTTCTTTTCGTTTGTAGTAACTTCTTTTTGTTTGTAGTACCTTCCTTTCGTTTGTAGTAGCTAGATTTTCGTTTGTAGTAACTTCTTTTCGTTTGTAGTAGAAAGATTTTCGTTTGTAGTAACTCCTTTTCGTTTGTAGTAGAAAGATTTTCGTTTGTAGTAGACAGATTTTCGTTTGTAGTAACTTCTTTACGTTTGTAGTTGGAAGATTATCGTTTGTAGTAACTCCTTTTCGTTTGTAGTAGAAAGATTTTTGTTTGTAGTACCTTCTTTTCGTTTGTAGTAACTTCTTTTCGTTTGTAGTTGGAAGATTATCGTTTGTAGTAACTCCTTTTCGTTTGTAGTAGACAGATTTTCGTTTGTAGTTGGAAGATTATCGTTTGTAGTACCTTCCTTTCGTTTGTAGTAGCTAGATTTTTGTTTGTAGTAACTTCTTTTCGTTTGTAGTAACTCCTTTTCGTTTGTAGTAGAAAGATTTTCGTTTGTAGTACCTTTTTTTCGTTTGTAGTAACAAGAAATTCGTTTGTAGTAACTCCTTTTCGTTTGTAGTGGCAAGATTTTTGTTCGTAGTACCTTCTTTTCGTTTGTAGTAACTTCTTTTCGTTTGTAGTACCTTCCTTTCGTTTGTAGTAGCTAGATTTTCGTTTGTAGTAACTTCATTTCGTTTGTAGTAGACAGATTTTCGTTTGTAGTAACATCTTTACGTTTGTAGTTGGAAGATTATCGTTTGTAGTAACTCCTTTTCGTTTGTAGTAGAAAGATTTTCGTTTGTAGTACCTTTTTTTCGTTTGTAGTAACAAGAAATTCGTTTGTAGTAACTTCATTTCGTTTGTAGTAGACAGATTTTCGTTTGTAGTAACATCTTTACGTTTGTAGTTGGAAGATTATCGTTTGTAGTAACTCCTTTTCGTTTGTAGTAGAAAGATTTTCGTTTGTAGTACCTTCTTTTCGTTTGTAGTAACTTCATTTCGTTTGTAGTTGGAAGATTATCGTTTGTAGTAACTCCTTTTCGTTTGTAGTAGAAAGATTTTCGTTTGTAGTACCTTCTTTTCGTTTGTAGTAACTTCTTTTCGTTTGTAGTATCTTCTTTTTGTTTAACTTTTTTTCGTTAGTAGTTATTTGTAGTAACATGAATATCATTCGTAGTAACTTAACTAATACTATTGCTATCCTAAACAAATGTTTCTCAGTCAGTTTTAGCGTTAGTAGTGCCTTTGTATCGAAAGTAACTTCGAATTCAGTCCGAAACAAGTTTTACTCGGGTTAATCGCTTCTTATGTATACTTCTGTTCCACTGCACCTAAGAAACCTGCTACTATTGACCTCTGCAATCGTTTCTCAGTCAGTTTTAGCTTTCCTAGTATTCGAATAGGCTTTTAAATTGCATTTATGTAGTAAATATCGTTTTGGAAAAATACCCTAAAATAAAAATATTTTTTTCAATTTTTTTTATTTTACTACAAACGAAAAAAAATGCACTACAATCCACTACTTACGGTTTACTATAAGAAACAGCCGAAAAAATAATTTTTTTTCAAGGTCGGGAGATGATTTTTTTTTTTTTTTTTTTTTTTTGGTGCAACTACAAACGAAGTTATCTTCACTACTATCCACTACTTACCGAAATCTATCAAACTAACCAAAAAAAAAAATTTTTTTTTAAAGTCGGGCGCCAAGTTCACACAGCCGGCAGATGATGAGTATTTTTCGGCTGTCTTCGGCGGTCTTCGGCTGCCTCGGTGTTAGTGTATTTGTTCCTCTTCCTACTCCCCGTCTTGCTAGTGGTAATCGCTGCCTAGACTTCTGCATTACCAGAGGCTTTGCAGATGCTCTGTCATCCCAGAAACGGAGCACAGCAATGCTGCTTTGCGGCAGGTATAGATGTAGTACTTAGCCGGGTAAACTGCTTCACGCATCCACTACTACTACAAGTCTTTGTCCCTTACAAAACACGACATTGCTGTACCTGCAGTATGTAAAATGGCGTCAACAAAGACAGGACAAACATCAAGATTACAATGCCATCGCTCTTTCATACATCGCAACAAAGAAAGTGTAATTATTCACTGTATCGCGATACATGCAGCGAAACCAAACGTGAATATGACGTCAAGAATACAGCTTCATTACAACGCACCGAGTAACATTCTCAAACAGTTCGAAAGTAGTGAACATGACGTCATGAATACAGACTCACAACAACGCATCAAGTAACATTCCCGAACTGTTCGAAACTAAATATAAACGCAACAGTCAAACAAACTTGACTAGACTACAGCAGACGGTTTACATGTGTGCTGTCTATACGTAGAGGTGAATGTTTGAGTGTAAGTTTACAAACAAAACGCACACATGTGCAAAGTTCACACGTGCGGGCATCGCGTGGCGCTGTTGTACTGTAATGTACACACTAGTTTAGGTGTTACGTCACAGTATTGGCTGCGTGTAGCTTGTTGCCTTGCGTTTTTAAAAGTTGTAACTATGGAAGTGTGGTTGGCGTGAAATCAAGATGGCGTTTTCGTTTTTAAATGAGATGTTGCGTTTAATATTGCGCTTGTGTTCGTTGTGGAGCTGGGTAGAGGTGCGCTATACTTATTTGATTATGTTTTAGTTAATTGTGTAAGGCGAGACTATCATACCCCTTACGAGGAATTCCACGAGGAGCGGCTCCAACGATTTTCATGAAATCTGAAACCCCCCTGTTTCGGGGTCGATAAATCGATCTAGCTAGGTTTCATTTTTAAACAACACGAAAAAAAAATACCGAGCAAAGCGATAATATCTAATAGCGAGATATTTGAACCGAGCACATGTTATCCAGGGATGCTACAAAAAATACTAATGAAATAAAGCTGTTTTTTTTTTCTAAAAAATAAAAAAGAAACGTTCGGTTTTGTTTCAGTCTTGACACACCTGAATATTTGTGCTCCTAGTGTTCTAAATAAGTTTGTGTAAGTGACTTAAGAATTTTGGCACAATGTTAGAGCTTGATAACGCGTATATTGCCAGTCAAAAACCATTTTTTTTTTCTTTGATTGCGTCACTTTTGGGCAAAGCTCTCCCCTACAGTCTTGCACTCTTCCCTGCGAAACCTCCTCTGGCCAATCTTACATAAACGTCTCGTAAGGCAGTTTCGTCCTAAGAAAATAAAAATGTCTTCAACAGTACCTACTATTCATTTTTCTTCAGCAAGCCATAAAACTTCTTTAGTACAAATAAATAACCCCGAGCGATATTTAATATCCATCAGCCGATGTCTTGCAAAACTATGCGACCTTCAAGCCACGACCTTCATAGAGTTCTTGATCTACTTGTTGTACTCTGTTTCACGCTCTTACCTAGTAACTTAGAGTCATTTGTTTCAAGTTCATTCTAAGTTACGTGTTATTGGTCGAGGAGTTGGAGGCGTGGCCGTTAAGTACCCATAACAAAAGTATCTTGCCTCTATATCTTCCTCTATATCTTCATATTGATTTAAGACTAATTTTGGATGCATCGTATTAGTATCGTTGATCGTCTTTGACTAAATAGAGCAAAATGCCAGGGCCGCCTGACCTTACTTATTTTCTAAAGGACAAAATATATACAGGTATAGTATTACAGTGAACGTGTACATACCAGATAGCTTAGGCCTAGGAACACAGATATAGATAGACCTAGATAACGCAAGTATCACGATCTGTATGAAAACCAAGCGTGCCATTTTTTGGACGTCACAATGTAATACGAATGTTTTGTTTTTCCTAAATTTGGTATTACCAGGTATTACTGAGGGTATTAGATTAAAAATAATAGTTTTTTTAAATTAATTACGCATAATATTAATCACAAAATGACTTACCGATGGAAGGAAACGTTTATTTTATTTTTTTAACCGACTTCAAAAAGGAGGAGGTTATCAATTCGAATGTTTGTATTATTATTTTTTTTTTATGTATGTTCGGGCATAACTGTCATATATAGACGGATTTGTAAATTTTTTTTTTTGTTCGATTGGGGTTTATTCCGAAATGGTCCCATATAAATTTTACCAAAATTGATCTAGCCCTTTTTGAGAAAATCAACAAATTCCCAAAAAAATTACTTAGACGACGTATTAGTTTCTTCAATCTTTGGAGGATTTACAATCTCTTTTAAGTGTGTGTAGTGTACAAAACAACAAACTCAAAGCCACTGCCACCGACTTCCGAAAGTAAAGTAATGTGTGTTCTGTGCTAAAGTTATTTATCACTTTTTAGTTTTTGAAGTCGGTTTTTTTTTTTGAAAAAACTTTTTTTACTTACGATTTTTTATCGTAAGTTAGGTACGAAAATAGGCACGCGAAGTAGTTGCTCTTGCGTTATCTAGATCTATCTATATATGTGCCTAGGACCAATTCTCAGGTATTAGGTGCTACAGATACGTAAAAATTGTGCTTACTTTACTTGCATTCTGATGTCTGATTTTTACGCATGTTGTAGGGAATATTGTGTACAATTTGAAATGAAAACTACCAGACACCTGTCGCCGGTATTTATTGCCAGATACTTCAAATATCGACAAAAAAAAAAACATAACCTTACTTAAAGTTGAAACCCCGGCCAGACTGTTGTAAACAAGCCCTCCACATCGGTCTCCACCGGCGGATTACAACAGTGTAAACACTTGTTAGCAACAAAAATTCGTTTGACCTTCAATAACCTCTGTGGACGGACGCGCATTGTATAGATAGTGCAATCCACGAAGACGCGCTCCACTATTTTTTGGTCGAGGAGGCCGCGGGATGTGAGGAGTTTTCTCCAGGTGTATGTGTCATCGTAGTGTTCGTGCGCACTCATAGACAATTCATACGTATCGATAGCACTACAACACTAGCGAATGGATGCACACTTGCACTGCAAGCGATTAGGAAAAAGAGTGGGGCGCGTCTTCGTGGATTGCACTATCTATAAACCGCGTGTGGATACCGCCGTTGTAAACAAAGAGTCGACAACACACTGAGGTGCGAGCCTTGTTGTAAACCAGTGTGGACGCAAACACCAACCGTGGGCTCCACAAGCCTCCCACCAGTGGGGCGCGTCTTCGTGGATTGCACTATCTATAAACCGCGTGTGGATACCGCCGTTGTAAACAAAGAGTCGACAACACACTGAGGTGGGAGCCTTGTTGTAAACCAGTGTGGACGCAAACACCAACCGTGGGCTCCACAAGCCTCCCACCAAGATGAAACCTGTTGGAAGCTTGTTTATAACAGTTTGGCCCGGCCTAATTGAGACTTGATTTTTGTGTATGATATTTTTAGGGGGCTATTTTAATATATAACATCAGAAAATAAGTAAGGTCTGGCGGCACTGGGATCTTGGACCATGAAGGACGCTTACGTTCAGCAGTGATCGACAATAGGCTGATGGGATGAATGATGCTAACAATACATATTTAGCATCGGCAATGTGATGCGTCTTCTTACAGCCCGTATATGAAATCTCGTGTCAGTTTGTGCGAGCGAATCTACAGCTACATCTAGCCTTATATAATTGTACAGTACACGATGATCGTAGCGTGTAAATTAACTAGAAACTGAACGTTTCACTCCAACACTTGCAATGTAGTGCTGCTTGTAGCTAGGTGCGTATATATCGAAGAGAGAGGCTCACTGGCTCGTTGGTTTCTGTTTGTTGTTTTGTATTGCCACCGACTTGCGAATTTAATTTCCACTTTTTGAAGGCGGTTGTCTTTTTTGTAAAAACGTGTTTTTTTTTTGCACCTACTTCATAAAAATCAGTCATCCCGTCATTTTCTACCCCCACGGGTATACTATTTTCATGGCAAACTTTTAGTTATACACTGTCATTTAAAAAATATAATCGTCGAAATCGGACTACACTAAAAAAAGTTACGCGTGGTCAAACATAAAAATAATAATATATGCGTATCGAATTGCCACCGCCCCGTGCCGTGTGGTGCCAGCCGCGAATAGCACCACCCCATTTCTACCCGTGGGTGTTGTAGAAGGCGACAGAGGGATATTGACCAGAGGATGGGCAGCTGCGTCCTTCTGAGTACCATAACACTTATTGCGATCGCCAACATGCATCGGCCAAGCAAGCCGGCCCCTTGGAGGAGACCTATACCCAGCAGTGGGCTCTAAAGGTTGACATGTTGATACGTATCAAACTGAGAACCTCCTTCTTTTTTGAAGGCGGTTGAAAAACTAAAACCAAGCTACTGCAAAAACGTCTACCATTAACTTTGCATTTTTGAAATGTGCTCATAAAGGCCTTTCACTAAACATGATAGAATTACTTTTGATTTTTTCACTACCTATTTTATCGTGGCTAAAAAAATCGTAATGGTAAAGCTACGCTTGCCGCGATCGGTCTGTGGATGGGTGACCATCCATTGCATACCCTCCGTGCCTCGAAAACCATGTAAAGCGGTTGGCCCCGGCTGTCATTCGCCCACACCAACATCGTTGGGAATAAGCTGGATAGATGACGTGTTTTATGTCTGTTGTAAGCCGCCATTTTGAATTTTGTTGTGTGTCTTTGAAGTCTTAGAACCTATAACCAGCGGAACATCATGACTGTTCCAATGAAACCACACTCGTTAATATACGACGCATATTGTAATAGTTGTGCGTACATAGGTGAACATACATCTGATGTTCGCCAAGACGAGCCAAGCGGAGCGCAAGGGCACTACCTACCTTTTCTCGAAGCGCTTCGTCGTTTTGTTGAACCCTCATAACTTGGGTTTGGATTATATCAGATAAACAATATTCTCAAGATATGATGTCTATAGCGAAGTTACCAAAATATATATTTTAAATTACATAGCTATTATACTTTAGATTTCATTGATACCTAAAAAACCCCAATTTCGTCACTGACTCACTCACTGATGGTCATCAAAATTCTTAGGTGCTTCCTGCAGTCCTAGGAAGCTGTAAGCTAGTATTAGTACTAGTTTACACAAACAACAAATAAATTCTAAAACTAGAAAAAAATAACAAAATATACTTAAAAAAAAATGTCAGAAGCAACTTACAAAAATAAGTGAAATCCCACCAAAAACATTTTCAGGTAAAATGTTGCCAAGACGAGACCGTATGGCTCGCACTGTCAAAAAGTAATCATATCTCATGTAGACCCAAGCTTCTAACTCTACACGCCCTAACTCTACAGGCCCTAACTTCATAAACTCTACGCCTTAGTCAAAATATGTGGCTTGGCCTTTTCGCTATCGTCACATGGACGTACGGTGATAAACTTTATTTATTATTTATTTATTAATAGGCTTGTGTTTGACCGCAATTCACCTGATCTTAAGTGATGAACACGCTTGCCTAGGATGAACCGGTTCACTCGTGCCTTGAAGATACTTCTGTTATACAATAGTTCTTGTAGTAACGAAACGGCCAAACCACATAGGTATTTTGACTAAGGTGAAGTTTGTGAAGTTAGGGCTTATAGAGTTAGGGCCTGTAGAGTTAGGGCGTGTAGAGTTAGAAGCTTCGGTCTACATGGGACCTGATCACTTTTTTACAGTGCGAACCATATGGTCTCGTCTTGGCAACATTTGACATGAACATGTTATTGGTTAGTTATACTCAGTTTTTGACGTACCTACTGATATCGAAGAGAGAGGCTGGCTAGCTCGTTGGTTTAGTGGTCCTGGGATCCTCAATCCCTGCGTTGGACAAAGTGGCTTTCCATTAGAAATTGGTTACTTGACACTATTGCACTTGAGCTGTCAAAACTCAATTCCCCATAAATTTTGTGGCAATAGTAAAATGTGACGTCATTTATTTGCGACTCAATTAACTACGTATTGATTAAATCATGTTTTCAGGGTTGATATAAGAGTATTTTTTTCGAGAGGTTGTGTCTTGGTATTAAGTGTTGATGGTGTCAAGTAAGTACCCAATTCTCATTTCGAAGTTTGGATTTGTGCAAGCTTTCTCTATACCAAAATTTGCTGCAAAGCTTTGGAAGCGTAACAGACTGAAATATGCCCAGTTTCTGAGGTGATTTAACTGGACTATATTTATTCGATAGTGCTATTGGTTCGATATTGCGTTTCCGAGCACTCAGTTAAGGAAGAAAATCGCTGAAATAGATAACTTTTCGATCGATTTCGATCGAACGTTTATCCGAAGACCTCAGAAACCGGGCATGAGTTACTTTTGCATGTTAACTTTTGTTTGTTTGTTTAAATGCGCTAATCTACGGAACTGCTGGACCGATTCTTAAAATTCTTTCGCTAATTGGAAGCTACGTTGTCACTGAATGCTATATTTATTATAAAAAAAATAGAAATTACATGAACGAATTCACGGGGAAAGTGTTACTTACTAAATATGGATATTAATTGTTGGAGACACGATATCGTTGACTACACGCTAGAGCAACAAAGTATTTTAACGTCCGTCATTGCCTAGTATCGCTATACCACGAGTATGTTTCTGATAAGGCTCAGCATAAAATACGACTTGTATCATATCGGAGCGAGTGATAACGAAATATGGCTCTCGACTGTGTATGTGTGATACGTCATTTTGTCGATGGGTCTTGTCTTGCAATGACATCGGATCGAAATATATCGGGCTGTCTATGTGACTCACTCCTAAACATAAGGCTTTGTTTAAATCAGCCAATGATGTTAATCCCCGGAGTCGGCGTGATCCACAGAGACTCGTTCTGCATGATCTTCCCAAGCTTGCTAAATATAATAAAAGCTGCTTATATAATTGTGTTCGTATATATAATAAGTTACCAAGTAACATAAGAAACTTAAACTCTAGATTATATAAAATTAAATTGTTTGATTGGTTGACTACTAATAATTTCAATAAAAAGATTTTCTGGAAAAGAAATTCGCATGTTAGTGCTAAGTCGAAGATTTGCATGCTAAGTACAATTTTGGCAAAACATGTAAGCACTTTATTATAAATATTGTAACACCAACACCATGTATACCATGTTTTATGCAAATAAAGAAATTATTATTATTATTATTATAGCGAAGCCCGGTAGGTTCCGCGGAAAAATCGATCCCACTAAAAACATTTTCATGTAAAGTGTTGCCAAGAAGAGACCATATGACTCGTACTGTTAAAAAGTTATCAGATCTCATGTGGAGCCAAGCTTCTAACTCTACACACCATAACTCTACAAGCCCTAACTGCACAAACTCTACACTTTAGTCAAAATATGTGGCATGGCCGTTCAAGAACTATTGTATAACAGAAAAGTACTAAACGAACAGTGAATAAGTTTTTCCCCTTTCCTCTATGTGACGATAGCGAAACGGCCAAGCACGTATTTTGACTAAAGTGTAGACTTGTGAAGTTAGGGCTTGTAGAGTTATGGCGTAACTTTTTAACAGTGCAAGCCATATTGTCTCGACTTGGCAACAAATTACATGAAAAAAGCTTTTTACAAAAAAGACAACCGCCTTCAAAAAGTGAAAAATAACTTTAGCACAGAACACACATTGACTTTAGTTTCGAAATTCAGTGGCGTTGTTCTGTTTGTTGTTTTGTATTGCCACCGACTTCCGAAACTAAAGTACAACAGTTATTTTTCACTTTTTGAAGGCGGTTGTCTTTTTTGTAAAAAGCTTTTTATTTTCCGCTTTTTAGTACCTCCTTCTCATCCAAATCTATTAAGAAGAGATTGAAAGTTAACTACTACAAAGATTGATGAAACTAAAACGTCTATGTAAAATTTTTGGGTATTTGTTGATTTTTCAAAAAGTGCTGAATCAATTTCGATAAAATTTATATGGGACCCTGAAGCATACCCTATCCATAAAAAAAAGAATTTTCAAAATCGGTTTACGTTTGCCGGAGAAATCGCGTAGCAAATCGCGCAGATACTTAATCCAAATTTAATTGTCAGAACTGGACCAAATTAAAATGGGACCACACGGGAAGCACTAGCTTTCAAATAAAAAAGAATCATCAAAATCGGTTCACCCAGTCCAAAGAAATCAGGTACCAAACATTTGAAGTCGGTTGAAAATGTTTTTCAGATTAGTGAACAAAATTATTAATGCAATAGTTCCATTCTTTCTGAATGCGAGGAGTGGAACTGTACACCAATGGAACAAAGTCTACAACATGATCATCATCTGCCTAGCCTTTTCCCAATTATGTTAGAGTCGGCTTCCAGGCTAACTGGATACCAGTCTGACTTCCATTACAGTAAGGGTCCGTTCACACAGACCTGCTCGGAGAGGTTAGGACATTTTTTATCACGTTTAAAACAGAGTTTTGTATTATTGTAATATAAGGTTTATTTTTACATGTCACTTCTTTTATTATTGAGAATGCTTTTTTTTTTATATTGTTATAGGCTTGCCTTTGACCGCAACTCACCTGATCTTTAGTGATGATGCGGCCTAAGGTGGAGCACGCTTGCCTAGAATAAACCGGTTCACTCGTGCCTTGAAGATACCCAGATTATATGTATCGGGGAATAGAGAGGCGGGCAGTGAATTCCACAGTCTGGCAGTTCGCACAATAAATGTGGAGTCAAAGCGCTTGGTTCGAGACCGTGGAACTTCAACCGTATAGCGGTGACGCTTCGCCGTATCCCTGCTCGTCCGGTGATGGAATGGGGATGGGGGAGTTAAGTTGTGCAATTCCAAAGCACACTCTCCGAAATGTACCCGATAAAAGACCGATAGGCTGGCAACGGCGCGGCGGTGTTCAAGGCTTTTTGCTTGAGAGCACAACTAACGCGCTTAGTGTGAAATAATAAGAGGAGCCGACCGGCTCCGATTGCGTGCTCCTTCATGCTCGCGCGGCCGGCTGCCAAATATCAGTTCCATCCAAGCGTATAACTCGCGCCGATCTGTGTGAAAAGAATAGTGCCGGCCGATGATGTCCGAGCCGGTCTGTGGGAACGAACCCTTACTGTCAATTGAGTTGGGTAAAAAGTGACGTCACACTTTACTGTTCCCATAATCAATGGGGAATCACATTTTGACAGTTTATAAAAAGTATGTCAATTAATTAGTGGTGTCAAAGTAGATAGCCAAATGTATGTATATATTTTTTATATTCTAATAGGCCTGATCTTAAGTGATGATGCAGCCTAAGGTGCCTAGGATAAACCGGTTCACTCGTGCCTTGAAGACACCCAGATTATAGATATTATATTTAATGTAATCACCCACAGACTTCCGTATTTACAATCTTAAAGTGTTAATGACCTAATCGAGCGCTGTTTATCAATTCCCGTTGATAAGGAACACGCTTGTCTGCCACTTTTTCTTGTCCAAGCCAAGGTCTCTAGAAAAAAAACACAACACGGACATCGAACTATGACGTTACCGGCTACCTGAATGACCTTCGGACGGAAAGGTTACTTCGGAATAAATAATTCTTAGGATTCCGTACCCGTATTGAGTATCAACTGCCTGTCCGTTCATTTGTCTGTCAGCGGAGTGTATCTTTCGAACCATAATAGGTAGATACTTGGGACAATTCAGATGCTTCTTTTATTTGGCTTGATTTTTAACTTTATTGTAGGTATTGGTGTTTATAGCAGCCTTAGTATTACACATTGTGAAAATTTCAAGTGTCTACCTATGATATTTGGGGACAATTCAAGATGCGTGTTTTCTTCGGTGTCTTTTTTTGGCTTGATTTTTAACTTTATTGTAAGTATTTGTTTTTATAGCAGCCTTAGTATATTACACATTGTGAAAATTTCAAGTGTCTACCTATGATACTTGGGGACAATTCAAGATGCGTGTTTTCTTCGGTGTCTTTTTTTTTGGCTTGATTTTAGCTTTATTGTAGGTATTGGTTTTTATAGCAGCCTTAGTATTACACATTGTGAAAATTTCAAGTGTCTACCTATGATATTTGGGGACAATTCACGATGCGTGTTTTCTTCGGTGTCTTTTTTTTTGGCTTGATTTTTAGCTTTATTGTAGGTATTGGTTTTTATAGCAGCCTTAGTATTACACATTGTGAAAATTTCAAGTGTCTACCTATGATACTTGGGGACAATTCAAGATGCGTGTTTTCTTCGGTGTCTTTTTTTTTGGCTTGATTTTTTACTTTATTGTAGGTATTTATTTTTATAGCAGTCTTCACTCTGTGAAAATTTCAAGTGTCTACTTATTATGATACTTGGGGACAATTCAAGATGCGTGTTTTCTTCGGTGTCTTTTTAGGGTTCCGTATCTAAATGGAAAAAAACGGAACCCTTATAGATTCGTCATGTCTGTCTGTCTGTCTGTCCGTCCGTATGTCACAGCCACTTTTTTACGAAACTATAAGAACTATACTGTTGAAACTTGGTAAATACATGACATGTATTCTGTGAACCGCATTAAGACTTTCAAACAAAAAAAAAAAAAAAATTTTGGGGGTTCCCCATACTATTTCTAATATAATTTTTTTCTAAACTGAATAGTTTGTGCGAGAGACACTTCCAAAGTGCAACATCTAAAATAAGAGAATGATAAAACAAAAAAAAATATATGATGTATATTACCATGTAAACTTCCACCGAAAATTGGTTTGAACGAGATCTAGTAAGTAGTTTTTTTTTAATACGTCATAAATCGTAAACCGCAATTATAATTAAAACATCTATCAAAGTTACAACGAACTACAAGAACTTTTATATTATGTGACTTGCTGCTACGGAACCCTTCATGGGCGAGTCCGACTCGCACTTGGCCGCTTTTTTTTTTGGCTTGATTTTTAACTTTATTGTAGGTATTTGTTTTTATATCAGCCTTAGTATACACTCTGTTGAAAATTTCAAGTGTCTACCTATAGGATGATTTCCACTAAATGGCTCGGATCGCATCGGATCGGAACGGATTTTAACGACGGCTTGGATTTTGTATATACCTATATATCAATGTTTCCAAGCCAAGGTTTCCTCACAATATTCTCGATCACAACAACAAAGGAAGTGACTTTAAAATTTATGACATTGTTAAAAACTACAGTGGTTCGTGCCAAACCGGTTATTGAGAAGCGGGTAGGGCCGTAAGTAGTCAGGCTACTTCGACGATTTTCGAGATGAATCAACCTTTTTAGTTGACGTTACTAAGGGTTTTTCAACTATCTTGGATCCACCAACGAGAATTTATCAGAATAGAACAGCGATGGAGTAAGAAAAATCAATATTTCCACTTCCCTCCTTTCAAGCAGGAGACAGAACAAAACTAGGCCAAGCCCGCCACACTATTCCCAAACCATTGCAATAACTAGGGTATTTTACTCTATACGAGAAAAAATCTATAAATATGTTATTGAGACAGTTTAGGCATACAGCAGTCGGAAAATGTAAGTTTTAGTTCATAAAATAACAAAACAAATTTTTAAATTCAATTCAAAGTTTTCAGTATTTTTAATCTGTTATAAAACACCGTGAAATAGTTGCGGCCATGTTATTACGCCATACGGCTGTGTAAACAAAAAATTGTCAACTGTCAGTCAACCGATTGGCGTAATATAGGCTTTGTACTTTTATTATTCTCGTAACCAACGTAATTTTTTCATTATTCCACCTATTACAAAATATACTTTTAATTATTTTTAAATGTTATACAATTATCATATTTAATATGAGCTCATTTGATACAAAACGAACTGACGTCATTTACGCTGAGCAATATGGCGTCCAGTAAGAGGCGTTTTCGTCAAACTACGCGCGAAATTTGAAAATTAAAAATGTAGATGCCGTTTTATGGCACTTATCGATTGAATAAAAATGTAGTGTTTTTTTGGTGGCATATTAGCACTACAGAATTTCATTGATACACTTTTTAAAAATGGGTGTAATACCCTATTCTTGTAAGCCAGAATCAACAGTGGCGACCACCAGAAAAGCACCGAAGCAATGAAGATCGGCAAGTCCCGGAGGAACGATTCAACTGTCTTGGATCCTGCAACGAAATTAATCAGAATAGAACAGCGATGGAGTTAGAAAAAAAATTAGCCACGGGACGCCTAGCAGATGTGAAACATCGACATTATTTTGTAAAAGTAATATGCAGAAAAGAACAGATTGTGATAGGAACTAAATATGTCATAATGATAAAATAAAATATTACGATTTTTTTTCCAGATAACGATGACTATTTATTGAATAAACATTTATTTTCATTAAATACAAAAATTTACGAATTTATTTCAAATCGTGACTACTTAATTCGTTTAATCAGTGACTTCGGTAATCGCACAGTCGATTGCGCATGGCGACGCGTCGCCACACCGTACACACTACTGCATATAGACTGTATATATATACCTACCATCATATATCGTTGCCACGGCATGCGTCGCCACGCCAGAAATCGGTTTTACGTGCGGCTATAGATGTTTCACATCAAAAACATAAATTCCACTTCCCTCCTTTCTAGCAGGAGACAGAGCAGAACTAGGCCAATAGGCACAAACGGCCGTTTATAACTAGGTGAAGCCGAGTTGCCAAGCACCACGGATTACAAATAACATTATTTATTAGGTCCTAAAATGTGAGCTGTTACATGTAATTCTAATAACCTATGGCAAAAACGCTTGTACAAGATAAATTAAGCAATCCGCCCGCCTTCCTTCCTTCTTCTTAAGTCCGCCTTTGTACCTTTGTGCATGAAGTATAAATAAATAAATTGATTAAATACTTTTCAGATATCAAAATTTTAGAAAAAAAAAATATGTAGGCGTTTCCGTGGTGATTAATAATCAACAAAGCTGTCATATAATAGAACCATAGAAATATGTGCGTAGTATAGTGCGTGCTACGCATTATTTGAAGCCTTCTTGCAACTCTGAGAAATAAAACTAGACCTGGTTTTTACCCGACTACGGCAAAGCCAAAGGAGGGTTATGAGTTTGACAGGCTATGTATGTATGTATGTATGTATGTATGTATGTATGTTCATCTGTTCGCTCATAGCTCCTAAACTACTTATCAGAACTGAACAAATGAGGTATCGTTAGAAGCGTCTTGATCGTCCGCTGGTTATAGACTATATGACGTATCACCGAATTCAATGTGGCGCCCTCTGGTGGACAAAAAAACCAAGATTAAATAAAAAAATGAAGACAAGCATACCGTGTTTGGTATCATTAGAAAGGGGTTCACTAGTACCATTTAAATATATAATATTTAGCTGTGACTCCAAAATGGTTTAAATAAAAAAAATCAGTTTAAAAACTAAAACCCGACTACAACAAAAAGTGATCTAAAAAGTACGAAACAAGAAAATATTTCACACAGAAATCAAGACATAGGTACAAAATGGTCTAGGTAAGCCATGGTTGCATGCCATTATAATCATGTTCATCGCACTCATATGGGATACAGGCATGCCACGGCTTACCTTGACCATTTTGTACCTATGTCTTGATTTCTGTGTGAAATATTTTCTTGTTTCGTACTTTTTAGATCACTTTTTGTTGTAGTCGGGTTTTAGTTTTTAAACTGATTTTTTTTTCGTGTGTTTAAGCTGTATAATTATTGGGATCTTGGCATATAAATATGTGCGTAGTACAGTGAACGGAAATAAAACAATTTTTTTATTTCCGTTCACTGGCGTAGTACATATATATCGATGGATCTTGGATTGGGCCTCAAAATCAAAAACTTCATTTATCTGAAATTTGCATCGATATAAATATAATGTACCTACTCTATGGAATTTTGTGTATTTGTTTCTGTTCTATTCATCGATATTATATCATGTATAGTGCGTGCTACGAAAGACGAGGCTTGACACAGACTTGATTTACTGCGCACGTAGAGTACATTATATTTATATCGATGCAAATTTCAGATAAATTAAGTTTTTATTTTGAGGCCCAATCCAAGATCCATCGATATATATGTACTACGCATATATTTCTATGCCAAGATCCCAATAATTATACAGCTTGAACACACGAAAAACAGGTCTAGTTTTATTTCTCACAGTTGCAAGAAGGCTTCAAATAATGCGTAGTTCGTAAGAAGTTACCTTCGCAGGTACCTACCTACATCACAGCCAACTGGTACTAAAGTCCCCCAAGTTTCTTATACCATACAAAAACAGACAAAAAGAAATCCTCCGCGAGTTTGTTCGCTACGCCACATGTATCCCTGTCTCACTCGCTCGCATTCATTTACGCTACGAGTGAAAGAGATGGCGTTGTTCACGAATTTCGTATTTATGTCAAAACTTTGTCACCGACCGCAAGTTCTCGCCCAGTCGTTCGATAATGAACTTTATTTCTTGATGTTTAAAATTATTTTTTGCTGAATCAGCATCGGATAATAAAGTATGATTTTTCATTATTCACACGCGATTATCATAAGAATAGCATCTTATTGCCTATGAAATATGGTTCAAATTGCACCGGCTACTTTTTATGCGAAACGCCACTGCTCTTGTACTTTGTTCGGTGTTGGTAACGTGCAAATTGACGCTTTATCGTGAGGAAATAGAGGTGGTAATAGGTTAATGATGGGTTTTGGGTAAACCTGGGTTCCCGAAAACATGAGGGGCGGTCAATGACCCCTCAGCCTCTTCTCATGGACTATTGAGGGTTGCATTCTCAGAGAGTCCATGGGTTTGCGTTTTACTAATCATTTAAGACTAGCTGGTACCCCGACTTCCACTGCGTAGAATAAGTATTTCGTAAACAATTGATTGAAACGAATGTCCGTGGAGTTTCTTGCACGTTCTTCTCCATAGAGACCTACCACTGCTTCAACTTTTTTGACTAACTGACCGACCCCTTGACAATTGAAAAGAGCCTGTAAATGGTTTAAAATTGAAATACATACTTAAATGCTTTGATTTCTATAAAATCAGTACCTACTCAATATTATAAATGCGAAAGAAACATTTGTTTGTAACCTTATCACGGCGTAAATGGTTTAAAATTGAAATACATACTTAAATGCTTTGATTTCTATAAAATCAGTACCTACTCAATATTATAAATGCGAAAGAAACATTTGTTTGTAACCTTATCACGGCAAAACCACTGCGGTTCAATGGTTCTCATTGTAAACTTATTTGACAAAGTGGTAACTTAGAATCTGGTCAAAGATTTAGGCTACTTTATATTCTTCAACTTCGTCTGAGTCCACGGTAACCGTCATTCAAGCGGGCGAAGTCGGGGCCAAAAGTAGGTCTTACATAAACTGCGGTTTGGAAAGTATCAATAATTAAACATCGACCACGAAGTAAGATCGACCCTTGAAAAAGGAACAGGAAACAAGTTTTTAGTACTTAAAAGAACAACTTTCGTGATTGTATATTTCGGGCAAAGGCGGTTTACTGTTATGTTAAACCAGTACCTGTATGTATACATATGTAATCACCCCAAAAACAGACATGTTAAAATACCGTTCGATTTCTCTGTACCTCATTTCAAGCAGTCCCTTCGAAGGAACTACTTATTGAGAATTTTAGATCTTTAGAGGGCGAACTGAGTCCATTATTTTCATAGCCTTTTTCCAGACTATGTTGGTGCAGCTAAATACCAGTGTTTTACAAGGTACCTACTGGTTAACACGATACCATTTCGTAAGACTGGTTATCAGACTTTCTGGCTTCTGACTACCCTTAGCGACTGTCAAAGATTTACAAATGATAACCGGGACCAATGGCTGGACGTGTTTTCCGAGGCACGTAAATCCATAAAGGGACTACTGACTCCATATAATTAAAATTATTGCTAATTTAAATTATTATAAATTGACTTGGACTTGTTACTAGACTCTGTAACTACGTGAAGCAATTGTCAAGCATGCTTAAATTTACATGTACTGTTACCCTACATTTTGACGCACATTTTATTTTTCGTGTTAACATTTGCACGATTGAAAGGTTGCATAATTATAGTCTAACAAACAAATTGTGTAACACTTAACATCTTATAATCTTAAGACTGCGAATACCACTATACAAACATAATAAATTAACTAGATCCTTCTCCCAAATACATAATTTTACCCCATTTTACGTCAACCTTATCCAATGCTCATTTTTATCTGCTCAAAATATCATCCAGATAAATCAGCTCCAACATTTTCATCGTTCTCACGTAGCGAGGTTGCCAGTAACCGGAAGAAAATAACCATACAAGATATCTACTTCGCATTCATGATACATTGTACTCTGTTACTGCCAAGATAATATCAATAGCCACTCGCGTTTCATTACTGCGTGCCAATTGACTGCCGACCGCGAAAATTATCAACAGAGCGGTCCAAATAGCGGCGATTTCTGTCCGTATCTGCACATGAAGCTCAGAAGTCTCATGAGATCTCGGCTGTCATTCGACACCATGGTCTAGACCAGAAAGTTGACATTTAAAATCTAAGTCTACAAGCCCTAACGTGGCTTGGCTGTTTCGCTACCGTCACACAAGGGAAACGTCAGTGTTCATTACTTTTCTGTAATACAATAGTTCTTGAACGGCCATGCCACATATTTTGACTAAAGTGTAGAGTTTGCGAAGTTAAGGCTTGTAGAGTTATGGCGTGTAAAGTTAGAAGTTTGGCTCTACATGAGATCTGATAACTTTTTAACAGTGCGATCTATATGGTCTCGTCTTAGCAACACTTTACATCAAAATGTTTTTAGTGGGATAATATTTAATTCAAGCCTTAGCATCTCTTACGGACGTATTTATAATCTACGGTGCTAGCAGCTCTCCCTACGTGGACCTGACCCCGTCACGGCTGTGATTAGTAGATTTTTGACGTTACAGGAAGACCGAAAGTTTGACAACCAGTCTTACCAAGGGGTATCGTGTTACCCAGTAACTGGGCTGTGGAGGTCAGATAGGTAGTCGCTTCATGTAAAACACTGGTATTTAGCTGCATTCCGTTAGAATGGAAGCCAATAATGATGATTTCTATTCGTAAGTATTTTATTTCCAGTGAGAGCAACTTCATCTAATATTCTCCCGATCACGGCGGTCTATCTCAATGGAGACTAGACAACTTGTATGCTGGAATTTTTGTAGGGCGCTAGTGTGTGCGCATGTGCAAACGAAGGTGTACTTACCTCTTCAATCTCTTTGTCCGATGGGACGGCAATCTGATACGACCGCGGAGACATCAGGCGCAGGACCAACAGTGACACCGACTCGTGCTGTTCAAGGTACGGGGGTGTTACTCGCCTTGACCATCGTCGCATCGTTGCCAGCCTATCGGTCTTTTTACACTCTGCGAAATGCGGAGTGTACTTTGGGATTGTACAACTTAATTCCCCAATCCTCATTCCATCATCGGACAGTTGTAGTTCCACGGTTTCGAACCGAGGGCTTTGCTTGCACATTTATTGTGTGAACTGCCAAACTGTAGTATTCACTGCCCGCCTCTCTGTTACCGATAAGTATAATCTGGGTATCTTTAAGGCGTCGAGTGAACCGGTTCATCCTAGGCAAGCGTGCTCCATGTTAGGCCACATCATCGCTTAAGATCAAGTGAGTTGCGGCCAAATGCAAAGCTACTAGAATATTACAAATAAAAACTCCAGGCTTTTACTGAGAAACTTCTAATGTTATGGCGGCACCACACTTCGCTATGCGCTATGCGTTATGCGCCTTATTCGTCCGCATACGACGAAGTGTGGAGGGTTTATTCGTCAATATTTGCTTTATTCGCCCGCATAACGCATAAGCGCGAATAGCAAATACGCCTATCCGTCCACCTGTCGGTTTTTTGACACACTTCAAAGGACACGGATAAGCCGAATATGCGTGTCGACTGCCCACACTTGTTTCACTCATTCACTCGTGTTCGCTCGCTTACGGCGGTCATGTCGGACATATACTCTAATGTGTAAAGGTAGCAGCAACAGTCAACACATCCATTTTATTTTTTTATAAGCCAAACGCACCACATATGGCTTAGTCTAATGTTTGGCACACCGACACGAAGTGTGGATGGCGTGTTTGTTGTACGCTCACATAACAAATATTTGGCGAATACAGTGTAGCCGCATAGCAAATAACGCATAACGAAGTGTGGTGCCGCCATTAGGGATCTGAACACTCAGCAGTCGCGGCCACCAGAACAAGGTGGCAGTAGATCAACGAAGGGTTCCTATACATATAAGCGGGCCAGCACTTTCCGTTCGGAATTTTCAATACAAAGTTGAAAGCAAGGAAGGAAGTTTGTACTGAAAGTACCAAATTGAATTATGTGTAAATCGAATACTCTTATTACATGGCAGTCACATTTAGACTGTGACAAAAGGCTTGTCAATGAAAAAAACCTTCGTTTTGCCCTTTTTTCTTTTATTACAATTTTACGAAATATCGTGTAGGCAGTTGGGCCTGGTTTCGCAATGGAAAGCGAGGTGAAAGTCGTCCGCTTGAACTGAGCTCCTCGACCTAACTCGACTTGCCTCTGATAGCATTCTATCTGGTGTAGATAGGGTTACCAGACTTTTTTAAAACACCTTCCTTAGTATAAATATAGGTGTTATTATTTAGTATCAATTTTTTTTTTGCAGATTAACTAAATCACGTTTATTTAGCCTTTTCCCAAGTGTGTTGGGGTTGGCTTCAAGTCTAACCGGATTTAAAAGAATATTAGTGTTTTACATGGAGCGACTGCCTATCTGACCTCCACAACCCAGTTACTGGGTAACATGAAATTTCAAGTATAATATCATGATGTTAAGAAATAAGATATATTGTGTTTCGTCACATAACAATTCCTTGCCTTGCGGTGCCGTCGGTCGACGCATACCCTTTCTTCGTGATATATAAAGTTTGACATTACAGGCTCCGAAATTTCGTATCAAGTTCCAAGAGCAGGTGATAACTAGTCCTTGCTTTGAAATAATTAATTACCATTTATAATTAATCCCTCAGGTTATAAAATCATTTGGGTTTTAATCTCAGATTATTAGATACTATCCTCTGTCCGCGATTCCGTTCGTGTGATAGTCGAGTGATACGACGATAAAACAAGCCTTCTGTCAGCCCAAACGCGGTCTCCATTCTAGAGCGTGTTTGCTCCATCTACCGTCTGTCCGTCTGCAGACGTGGCCGACTGGCCGGTCCACTTCCACTTCAAATCGTCGGTCCATCGTGCCGCAGGGCGTCCCACATTACGCTTGCCCAAACGCGGTCTCCACTCTAAAGCGTGTCTGCTCCATCTACCGTCGGTCCATCTGCAGACGTGGCCGACTGGCCGGACCACTTCCACTTCAGCGTGCTGATTCGACGCGCAATGTCTTTCTCGGGCGAATGACTTCATTGTGAATTCTATCCATCAGAGAAACCCCGAGGATCGGTCTCTCCATAGCACGCTGTGCAACCTTGACACTCACCCCATGGTGTGTGCCCACATTTCGGCTCCGTATTTTGCATACAGGTAGAAATAGTAGATTGTATGACAAGGGAGCAAAATAATATTTTTACGGCGAAGGCGCTATTTTGAATCCAGAGTGAAGCGAAGGATTCAAAGTACATCGCCTGAGGGAAAAATATTTTTGCTTTCGAGTCATACACTCTACTTTTCATCTCCTTCTATGAGAAAATATTTCTCCCTGGATTTCGTAGGTATTAAGTTTTGTATGACGTTATTAGCTTCTATTTTTATTGTTTTAGGAGTTAATACACTATCACTTTCAGAACTCGACGTAGGACTAATTTTTCTGCAAAATATAATAAAGCCGTACCGATTACAAGAACAGGGAAGTAAATCGCGCGCTTTTGTTTTTTTTTTTTTTTTTAGTTACCGCGCACGCCTTCCCGCCCCGTACAGCCAACACTTATACAGCTAGTAATATAAACAATTTGCGTTCGATTTCAATGAACGATTCATGTTCCTAATTCAAATCTCATTACTGCCCGCTAAAAAGTCTAGTGGAGAAAAGAGTTACTTTGCTCCCGCCTACAGAGGAACAAAACGACACTTTTCGAATAGAAGGTATGAAAATACATCTTCCACCCCAGCTGCTCAAAAAAGGCCAACTGATTGACGTTTCTAACGACCTCTCGGAGGGTGATGATGCGATCCCGACCGATTTCGGTCAAGGCAATTGCTTCAGCTCCGCTGTAGCTGATTTTCGTGAGCTCGCATGTGGTGAGGCCTGATGCGTTCCTTACACCTTCCGATATTCAAATCCCGAGCACTAATGACATAAGAAAATTATATGACCGTCTAAAGACAAAGAGCTATGACGCGGACGGTTGCGTTCGCGTCATTTAACCCACCGAAGCATGCGACGCATTTGATGAAGGCTACACGTGTCTAATAGCTACTTTACGCAACACTTGCCCATAACAACGGAATTGATATCGACTTAGCTATGTCACTTGTTGGAGTGTCTATGGCTTAGGTTAAGGCACGTGCATTTTATCAATACAATTTAGAACATGATATTCTTTAGGAGTAGTAGAGCTACTGTCGGGGGAGCGGTGTATGCTTTTGTGAATCCTGCACCCCCGGCCATAGGCAGAGGTGGAACAACGCGATAGTTTTAGCCGGTAAGAACCGGCATGCCTCTCCGTCACCCCCACGATGGAGGAAGTCTATAAGGATGTCCACCGCGCAACTACTTGTAAGGATTTTCAAAAACACGTGTTTCCTGGAACAGTTTTTCTGAAATCTCCGCGCGCCAATTTTCGCGCGATGTTATCGCGTTCTCACTCACTCGTTTTGTTTTCGAACATTGCGTTGCGTCATGCTCGCGTTGAGTATTATACCTACCGCGAAGGGCGCCCTGAAAAATCGTATTTATATATTAAACTAGCGACTCGCCTTTTTGTTTACTTTTTTTCTGGTTATCTATGCACCTGCCATGTTATCTCTTCACCGCCCTTGGTTGACTGGAAGACAATGCCTAGGGCATTAAGACCGCCTTTGTACCTTTGTGCATGGTTTCTAAATAAATATATAAATGCCCAGATAACAAAAAAAAACTGGCCAAGTACGAGTCGGACTCGCGCACAAAGGGTTCCGTACCAATACCTATACAACATTAGGCATCGAGCAAAAAAACACGTTTGTTGTATGGGAGATTCCCTTAAATATTTATTTTATTTTGTTTTTAGTTGTTGTTGTTATAGCGGCAACAGAAATGTCTAGCTATTGCGGTTCTTGAGATACAGCCTGGTGACAGACAGACAGACGAACGGACAGATAGCAAAGTCTTAGTAATAAGGTCCCGTTTTTACCCTTCGGGTATAGAACCTAAAAATGAGTGCTAAGGTACTTACGAGAATTGATGTGTAAACATGTGAGCTCGTATTAGTACCAGTCTTACGCACACATGAACAACAAGTTTTACGGTGACGTCATCTGACGCTTACGCATTACGCGTCTGACGCTCGAAGTCCAAGAAGCTTATACATGAAAGTGGAGGCAACACTCTAAATACTTAAGTGAAGCCAACTGTGGGATGACGCTCTCTTTCTAAATGCATACATAAGATAAAGAAAACACATATCACTGTCTCGTTCTTATGTATGCATTCAGAAAGAGAGCGCCAGCTCACAGTAGGTTTCACTTAGGTATTTAGAGTGTTGCCTCCACTTTTATCTATAAGCTTCTTGTCGAAGTCTTAGCTAGCCCCTACGGTGTACCGAGCGCTAAGATATTTACACATCAAAAATTAAATGATAATTTCAACTCTGAGACAAAGCCACACAAGTTTCCCTAGTCAACATGCAAGTGTTGTGTATGTGTGGGTGCATGACGTCACACAGTCTTTTGTAACACTTGTAGCGATTGTTGACAATGTGCTTTGTGTAGTTACCTACTTAAGTATAAATGTTAGTGTAAAACAAAGAACTTCGATACATTTTTGAATTGTCCAGTGTATCTTAATCTTAAGAGCGCCCATCCCGTCATATTTCCCATACAAACGCTCGTACGCGATTACGGCGTTATAGCAAATTATTTTCCAAATATTTTTAACACACAGGTATCTTGTGGTTTAAATCTAGGTGTGTATGAAGCCAAAAATAAACTTTTTTGAAAAACAAATTCAGTAAACACGTCCGAAAATCAGTTTTTTTTGCACAATTTTATCTGAACTTTGGCCGTTCATAATGCTTTCATACATTGAAAAAGTAAAAAAACAGCTTCATAGAAACCTGTAATCGAGATTCTAAATTACAAACATTTTTACTAAAAACTTGTAAGGCTTTTTTAATAACACGTATGTCCTGGAACAAGTTTTGTGAAATTTCCGCGCGCCAATTTTCCTGTGATGTTATCGCGTTCTCACTCACTCGTTTGTTTTCGAGCTTTGCGTTGGTTGAAACAAAAAAAATTTCAATCACACTCGCGTTGAAGTTCGTTCGATCGGGAAGGGCGCTCTTAAGGGACTAACTACACTTATTCAGCTTAGTTTCGCATCCGTTCAGACGCGGAAAGCAAACGGATGCGTACGCATCTCCATACTAAACCGGTGTTTGGACAAAAGCAAAATTTTGCTGAATAAGTGAGGTAAATCCGTTAGTGTCCAAACGTATGTATTTTTTTTGAGTCGTGTAATTTTCATTCTACTGAATTTGGAACACAAACAGGACTTTTGTATGTAAAGGAGTGCAGCGTAAATTACGCTACTCAAAAACCAGCTAAAGGGGTAAAGTGAAACGATTTAGAGCTTTGTCCAGAAAACTTTAAAGATGCATTTTGGGTTTACACGTCATATCGTCGACCGTAGGTTCAATTGAGGTAAGGGACAAAATACGATTTTTCAGGAGAGGCCGACAAAGTTTTTTTTCGGACTAAATCGACTATAACTTTTTTTCTTATTAACCTTTTTCGGGTCTGATTTCACACATAATCTTGTATTTTAGTGCTCTATCTACATGTGTAACATTTATTTAAATAAATTAGCTATTTAAGAAAATAGATGTCCCTTACAACAACGTATTTTGTTAGTAATGTCCCTTACTGACCAAGTATCTTGTAGTCCCGTCCCTTACATTAAATTGACCTCTGCGTTGGATGTTGGATGTAATGGTAATTCGTTGATTGGGAAGACCCTTACCTTATTTGAAGTGGATTGACGGCGATAATTACACCATTTCAAGTTCCTATATTGAATAGTTTTTCAGATACATTGATATTATGGGGCTGATTCGAAATTTGTATCCAAAAATCATTAGGGTAAGGGACATTTTTCTTAAGCTAGAATTTTTTCATAAACACCATTCGATAGAGCGAAAAATTCTGAACAAAACTGTATACTTAACTCATTTTGGGTATTTTGTCCCTTACCTCAATTGAACCTACGGTCGACGATATATAGTAGGACAGGACACTTTGTTTTTCCTGTCAGGGTCAGTTTTCTTGCCTAAGTATTTATAGCAACTCAATCGTACATGTTATCAGTAAATTTAAAAAGTTATAAATAAATCTATACACTTGGTACGTAGTATACATACAAATAATTTTTTTTTTTTACGTTTGGCCGCATCTCAAGTGATGATGCGGCCTAAGGGGGGCACGCTTGCCTAGGATAAACCGGTTCACTCGTGCCTTGAAGATATGCAGATTATAATATATGTATCGGGGAATCGAGAGGCGGGCAGTGATAAATAAATATATTAAAATTGAAGTCTCTGTTAATATACTCCCTCTTTTTGGCCCAACTGGCTCCATTATCTTTCTGAAAGCTATTAGACAAATATTCAGCTTTAAAAAATACAAAGCTTTTTACTAAAAAGACAACTGCCTTCGAAAACGGTTGAAGGCGGTTGTCTTTTTAGTAAAAAGCATTTTATTTTCCGCTTTTTAGTACTTCCTTCTCATCCAAGTCTATTAAGAATCGGCAACACGATTCAAACAGAGATTGAAAGTTAACTACATACTCCAAAGATTGAAGAAACTAAAACGTCGTCTATGTAAAATTGTTGGGTATTTGTTGATTTTTCAAAAAGTGCTGAATCAATTTCGATAAAATTTATATGGGACCACCCCTGAGGCATATCCTATCCATATAAAACAATAATTTTGAAAATCGGTTTACATTTGCCGGAGAAATGGCGTAACAAATTGCGCACATACTAAGACTTATGAAATGGGACCACACGGGAACCACCAGCTTTCAGATAAAAAAAAAACATTAAAATAGGTTCACCCAGTCGAAAGTTCTGAGGTGACAAACAAAAAAATATATTTAAAAAATACAGACGAATTATAACCTCCTCCTTTTTTGGAGTCAGTGGAAAAACACATCTAACCTCAAATTCTCATTTTCACAGTGATGGCAGCAGCGCCGGCAGTCCAAAAGAAGCCTGCGTGGCGGCATCCCCGCCGCCTGCGCCCGCGCCGGTGAAGCGCGACGTGCGTCACCACCACCCGCATCAACAACACGTGCCGCATCAGCCGCACCCGCAGCATGGCCCGCATCAACAGCATCAGCAGCATCTACATCATGAGCAACATTCGAGGCCGCTTAGTATAGGTGAGCAAAGAATATCATCTATTATAGCCTGACCACAAAGTATGTACCTTAGGCTGCGGCGTGCCCGAGCAGAGAGACCACTCAGAACAAACTGCCATTTTTTGCACGCACACATTGACGTTACTTTAAATAGGCAATCTCAAGCAGACTTCAGTCTCGACTGTCACATGTTGTCTAAATGAATAAATGAGAGATTTTTCATGACGAACAGGAATATTTTGTTATAAAAAAATTGCAAAGACTTCCAACCAGTGTCAATAAAAAAAATAGTTTAAAAACTAAAACCCGACTACAACAAAAAGTGATCTAAAAAGTACGAAACAAGAAAATATTTCACACAGAAATCAAGACATAGGTACAAAATGGTCAAGGTAAGCCATGGTTGCATGCCTGTATCCCATATGAGTGCGATGAACATGAATTATAATGGCATGCAACCACGGCTTACCTTGACTATTTTGTACCTATGTCTTGATTTCTGTGTGAAATATTTTCTTGTTTCGTACTTTTTAGATCACTTTTTGTTGTAGTCGGGTTTTAGTTTTTAAACTATTTTTTTTTATTTAAACCATTTTGGAGTCACAGCTAAGCATTATATATTTAAAAGGTACTAGTGAACCCCTTTCTAATGATACTAAACACGGTATGCGTATCTTAATTTATTTGGTAATCTTTTCTTTTTTTAAATAATTTGTGACAAAACACAACTAAATATTATATATTTGAATGGTACTAGTGAACCCCTTTAAAATGATACCAAACACGGTATGCTTGTCTTCATTTTTTTTTTAAATCTTGGTTTTGTTGTCCGCCAGAGGGCGCCACATTGGATTCGGTGACACGTCATATAGCCTATAACCAGCGGACGATCAAGACGCTTCTAACGATACCTCATTTGTTCAGTTCTGATAAGTAGTTTAGGAGCTATGCGCGTACAGATGAACATACATACATACATACATACATACATACATACATACATACATACATAGCCTGTCAAACTCATAACCCTCCTTTGGCTTTGCCGTAGTCGGGTAAAAATTTCATATTGTCACGAATAAAACCTACAGAGTCAATACAGTAGCAGCCCTAGTGAGTCTGGCAAGTTTAGGTAATTATTTTTGAAGATGGCGGGAGCGGTCCTTCTGTAACCTTTATATTTTGTAGCCTGACTGTTTAACTGAGACGAAGAGGCTCTTTGACAACGACACCCTTGTCACTTAAGATCCGATGAGTTGCAGTCAAACGCAGGCCTATTAAAATGTACAGAACTCTTCGTGTGCGAGTCAAGCTAGCACTTATCCGGTTTGAATTGATATCGATGATGTCGACACGACACCTAAAAATGTGATACCTACTTAAAATTACTCCGTTGAATTTCCAACTTTCGACGCTCAACCGAACGTTGAAAATCTAGCAGTGTATTTTATATCACCGTGTCAGAAAGAAAGCATTGTTTCTTTTACAAATGAGCATGTACGGACAATGTCATTCGATAGAATTATAATGTGCGTGGGATTTCCAGTCGGTGACGCTGTCTCTACATTGTGGAGAAAGTGGTCCAAAAATGTATAAGCTGGAACGTTTTCTGATGTGGACCCCTTGTTCCTAAGGCGGCGGAGCAGGCGGATCACGGCGCGCTGAGCGTCGAGCCGCAGGACCCTCAGAGCGACGCCGCACAGGTATGCATACGGAAACCGTGGTCAAGACCAGAAAGATGACATTTATTATTTATTTTTAGCCTGTATTGTCCCACTGCAGGGCAAAGGCCTCCCTTTGGCCTTTCCAATCCTCTCTGTATAGAGCTGGTGTGGATCAATCCCTCTTGCAAACAAGCTCATCCCGCTATCTTAACCTGGCTCTACCACGATGTCGCTGTACGTTTTCCGGGACCCACATTGTCATTGCTTTAGTCCATGATCTGTTCCACATGCGGCAAACGTAAGCGGCCCAGTCCCTCTTAAGCTGTCACCAAAAACATTATTTATGTCAAGTAATATTAGCACCTCTCACGGACATTTAATCTACAGTGCTAGCAGCATCTCCCTCCCCGGCTGTCATTCGTGGATCGTTGACAGTCGTATCGGGTAGTCAGAAGCCCGGAAGTCTGACAACCGGTCTTATCGTGTTGCCCAGTGACTGAGTTGTGGAAGTCAGATACGCAGTCGCTCCATGTAAAACACTAGTATTCACCTGCATCAGGTTAGACTGGAAACCGACCGGCTGATCCTACTGATGACCATAATGATAATGCCTCGTCAGCCTTATGGTCACAAGTGCGTTTGAGCAGCAAAATTGTATTGGGTTTGTCCATAACGAATTTCTCAGTAGCCGCCCGAAGTAAAGATGTTGGTAGTATGTCACCGTCATGCACATAAGCCCGTTGAACCTGCTCCTGATCTCTGCCTGGTCGTGTCGCACTGCGCTCCTGGACTAGTGAGTGTGAGGGAGAAGGGAGTCGTTATCGTCATCATCATCAGCCGGAAGACGTCCATTATTAAACAAAGGCCTTCCCCATAGATCACCGCTTGCATCCACTGGTTACCCGCGACCTTAACGATGTCGTCGGCCCATCTGATGGGAGGTCTACCCACACTACGTCTGCCGGTTCGTGGTCGCCACTTGAGAACCTTTCCTCCCCGATAGATATCGTTTCTTCAAGCAATGTGCCTGCGCCACTTCAACTTGCATATTCTTAGAGCTGTGTCGGTGACCTTAGTTCTTCGGCGAATTTCCTCGTTTCGGATTTTACTCCGAGCATAGCTCTCTCCATGGCTCGCTGCGTTACTCTGAGCTTCTCTAGGAGGCCAGCAGTTAAGAACCACGTTTCTGTACCATATGTCGTCACTGGCAAGCCACACTGGTTATAAACCTTCGTCCTTAGGCACTGTGGAATTTTGGACGAAAAATTATCTCGTAGTTTCCCGAACGCTGCCAATCTAAGTTGGATTCTTCGGGCGACCTCAACCAAGAGACAGTGGGCCTGTGTTATACACACACACACTTGTCCACTACAGTATCTCCTACGTACATGTTTAATCTCCATTGACATTGGCCGCCGTGAAGTTCGTAGAAACTGGCTTGTAGCATAAGGTCACGTGAGTAAAAATGTCAGTAATTTATCTTCAATTTAAGAACAATGTATTAATGTCTATGTTTATGTAACATTACAGAAGTACGCGTTAGTCCAGGAGGCGCCGGTCCCTCGGCGGAACCACCACACATGATTCATCATCATCACTTGGTAAGAGCCAAAATCCAGTTAATGACATTACTGTTTACTTTGGAAAGTATGTAAAATGAAGAAGTACATAAATATACAAGGAAGGGACATTGTTACACGAAGTTTCTCCCGCATTTTATTATACTCGCACGCACACACACAGTGGCAGTAAAAAGAGAAAGAGAGAGCGTGCGGTGTGCGGGTAGGTTTGGAAAAAAAGTACAGGCAGCGAAAAAATGCAAAAATAACAAAAGAAATTTGGCTATCGGTCCTATTTCATGTAGGGATCAAAAGACTGTGGGACCGTTTAAGGTATAAGTACTAGAAATGTCAAATCGCTAAATCCTAATGTGATCAAAAGACTTTCAAGCTAATACAAAATCTATGGTAAGTCACAAGACCGGGTTTACACGCAGGCATCATGCAGCGGGGATAAGATAATTTTTACAGTTTTTGTTAAGCCAAACTTCTGTATGGAACCGCTGATTTAAAAGCCAACGAAATATTTCTTACTTGGTGGGTCTAGAATGGTAAAAGTCTGTGGCACGAAGTCACAATGTTCTTTCTATCTTGTATTACTATTTTCCTTTATTCATCAAATCTATACTTTCTCTGTGTGTGTGCCTGTGTTACTTTGTCTGTCTTTCTCTGTCTGTTTACTTTTCTATCTTTCTTTTTTTTTACAAAGCTCAACAATTGTTTTTTATTCGTACACCCTAATCTCCGGAAAAATTGACCCGATTTTGAATATGCTTTCGCTGATGAACGTCTAAGTTTTATAGTATATTTGACTTCAAAGAAGGACGAAATCTAGTGTAATTTTTATAAATACTTTGAGTTTGACCACCTGCTCCAATTCCACAGGACACTAACCCCCTCGAGGGTTCAGTGGAGTCGATGGTTAGCGGTGCTGGGTCCTCGGATGGCGAGCTGTCATCCAAAGCAGGAGACAGCCCCAGCCGAAAACGGAGGCGCATATCTAGGCATTTGTCTTCAGGTAATAAAAAAAGTGTGCTGTTCTACAAGTCATGTTCGTGAACGCGTCATGTTCGTGAACGCGTCATGTTCTTGAACGCGTCATGTTGAGATTAGTTTTCTCTTCACAACCTTGGAAAAAAGTTTTGTTTCCAAAAATCGCCAAAATCTATTCATAAATCAAAATCGTATTCACTTCAAAAATGTATATTGTCTATGGTTACAGGCGAGAGTAATGTGTCGGTGTCAGCGCCGGCAGTCGAGCGACGCACACCCAGGCATCACTATCAACCACCGTAAGTACCGCTAGTAATACAGAATAACCAAATTAAACTTTATGTACAGGTCTTAAGAGTGCCCTTACCCATCGACCGAATTTCAACGCGAGCGTGATTGAAAATGTTTTTGTTTCATCCGACGCAATGTTCCAAATCAAATGAGTGAGTGAGAACGCGATAAAATTAGAGCGCGGAGATTTCACAAAACTTGTTTAAAAAAATACGTGTTTTTGATAGAACATTGCGTTGGATGAAACAAAAATTTAGGAGAGATATAAAAAAAATAAAATAAAATAAGAAATTTCACGCGGTTGAAGTCACGGACGAGAACTTAAAATTAACTAAAACCTTTTTTTTAAAAAAAGAGAACCGCCTTCGAAAAGTAAAAACTAACTTTAAGTTCGCAAGTTGGCAGCTTTCGTTTTGTTGTTTTGTATTGCCACCGACTTGCTAATTTCATACAAACCATTTACGAACGGTGACACCAAAAAAATTCACCATGCCTTAATTTTCTACCCTTAGGGGTGGAATATTTTCATGAAATTAAATGGGATCAACTTTGAAGTATACCACAGATATAGATAGACCTAGATAACGCAAGAGCAACTACTTCGCGTGCCTAGTTTCGTGCCTAGCTTACGTACAAAAATAGTAAATAAAAAAAATAAGTAAACGTTTCCTTCCATCGGTAAGTCATTTTGTGATTAACATTATGCGTAATTAATTTAGAAAACAATTATTTTTAATCTCATACCCTCAGTAATACCTGGTAATACCAAATTAAAGAAAAACAAAACATTGTGACGTCATAATGGGTAGTCAAAAAATGGCACGCTTGGTTTTCATACAGATCCTGATACTTGCGTTATCTAGGGTCTATCTTTATCTGTGAGGTATACACTATCAATTAAAAAAATATACGTGTCGAATAGAGGACCTCCTTCTGGTTTTGAAGTCGGTTAAAAATTAGTTCTAATATCAAAATTTTGTATTGTCCACAGACGACGGATGCGTTATGTGAATAACGGCGCAGGCACATGGACGGAGCGCCTGTTAGACACTCACGCGCATCCCGCACACCCCACGCATCCCGCGCATCCTGCGCATCCCGCGCACCCGGCGCATCCCGCCCATCCCGCGCATCACACACACCACACGCATCACGCACATCCGCATCACACGCCGCTGTTGCTTGATATTAACCAGGTAACGATTGATGTGCTGTTCAAATGATTAAATACCAGGCTATACTCCGTTCACAATAAGATTAGATATAAATGTATTCCGTAGGCTTAAGGATGAAATTAGAGGCAAAAAAGTGGTTACAATAACAACTGTTTTTTGCAGCTGCCATTTGTCGCAATATAAGTCAAAATCGGTTGAACGGACTGTAAATAAGGTTTGTGTAAATGTCTAATCTTATTGTGAACGGAGTATATATCTCTTTAGATCTAGATCGTTTAGATTTTGAGTTGCGCTAAATCGAATATGCGCCCTTAAGTATGCATTTCTTCTATAGCAGGGTTTCTTAAACTTTTTGTAGTCACGAACCACATTCACAATTTAAACAATTTCAAGGACCCCTGTCAAAAAAAAATTGGAAAAAGAAAACAAGCCAAAGCCCCTCACATACGTAGCTATAATATATATTATAATATTTCAAGACCAAAATTAGCCAAATCGGTCCAGCCGTTCTTGAGTTTTAGCGAGACTAACGAACAACGATTAATTTTTATTATATAGATACAAGAATTGCTCGTTTTTATGTATTATTATAGATGTTTCTATAATAATACCTTTAAACCTTGATTTATGTAATTGGTTTTGTAAGCCGTGTAAATCATAAAAATAAATAATAATATTAATTAAGTTCAGGTTCAAGATGTTTTCCTCCACCGACGTCAGTGATGTCTAAGATAAACTCAGAAAGTACATATGATATTGAAAAAGTCACATTTGTACTTGCGTCCGGTTGCAAACCCAAACCCGGCGTGCAGCCGGTGTTCATCGATTTATAACACGTTATCACGTCAACAAAACTTAATCTGGAACCTCATTTATTCCAGATGTCAGTCCGCGGCACTCGCCTGGGCGCGCTGGGCGGCGTGGGCTGGCACCCACACGCGCACGCGCATCGCGACCATGCGCAGCGCACACAGGTACACGCGCGTCTTATGTACTGCGGGACACGTCTACGATGAACTAGCGGATTGTATTCAGTCGAAAAATATTTAAAAAAGGGCGTTTTACTTTGATGATGTAGCGACATCTTTCGCACAATAGACGAACTACAACCTAAAGCATCGACGAACTAAAACATCTATCGCACATGATGCGTACTGCTATTCCTAGATCGCGCAAGCAAAGTTCTCCGCGACATTAGATGTACAAAATCCACCAGACAATACCCGACTGGTCGGAGGATTCTCCCTTTTCTATGGAGGTTGAAGAACTTTCCACTCTGTTCCTCATACCTCTAAAGTTGTAAAATGTTCGTAGGTTCAATGTTTTTATTTTTATAAAAAATGTGCCCTTAATATTTAAAGTATTGTTTAGTATAAATACAAAATATACTTAAAAGAAATAAAAACTTTTTGTTGAACAGTTCGTTAAATAATCTTTGATAATAAGTTGTATTAAAAATTGTCCGTAATGTCTTCGTGGCGTGTCCCGAATAAAGTAATAATAAAACAATTTTTTTTCAGTTATTTTAATAAGAAATTGTATCGAACCGAGCATACAAAATAGGTACGAAATTGAAGTGCTAGCGTTTACATATCTAATTTTATTTCTACGCAATTAAGACAAACATTTGACTATAATAAAACACTTAGCAACACGTTATGCCAAACATTTGTATCCAACAACAAATGTTTGGTCCAACTCTCTCATTCAGAACACAGAATAAATAAAACACAATTCAAAATACGGCCTATTTACAATACAATACAACATAAAAATTTCAAGCCATTCAAATATTTACAGTACGTTATTAACATGTCGAGTTCTAGAAAGAGAGAACACAAGTATGAATGACAGAGATAGCTCTCTCTCATCACTCTCTTTTTCTAACACTCGACGTGCCGCGTACTGTGTCTCAGCGTTACTTTATCGAGAGCCGCGAGTTTTACATGACAGCATTATGACGTCACAATATATGTAAAATTCACGTGTTTTTTTTATCGATTGATGTCTTATGTTAAAGTCTAAGTCAATCTGGGCATAGCATATAATGGAAATAGGTATATATAGGCACACGAGATCAGTTAGGTTTTATTGTGTAATCAAATATTAAGTATATTAAATAAAATATTATGTATGTTAGTATTTAATTAAGTTAAGATACGAGCAGCGATCGAATCGAACTTGACGTTAAATATGAATTCATTACAAGATGGCGTCATCATTTGAGTAAATACAGAGTTTTAATTAATCATTTTAAATTGAACATGTTTCGTTGGATTATAAGAAAAGTGGAGATAACACGTCTAAGAGTCAAGTGTCTAGTCGGAACTTTCGGGAAGGGATAGCTGTCTTTTTCTAGTAACCCTTACTAGAAAGAGACAGAAATCCCTCAAGCGAAAGAGACATACAGTTTCAAGGTCTCCGTAGCAGTTCTCACCCAATTTCATTCTAAACTTCTTGCCTCTGAAACATTTTTCCACTATAATAATAAAATCTCGCTCTGTAATAATCACGTGATGACGTCACTGCGCTCGTTTGGTTCGCTCGCACATATGCTGAGGGGAGGGTCGCACGTAGGTGCCGGCGGGCGGCGTGACAGCGCCCGAGCTGTGGGGAGCCGCAGTGCTGCCCCCTCTGCCACACCTGCGCTACCAGGTATACAATTGCGCAAAAACTGCGCAAGTTTGCGCAAAAGAGTTTTGCTACAGGGTTTGGTGGCTCCGATACGATTGTACGCTTTTGTTTTTTGGTAAATCAGCTTGTTTTTTGTCTGTCGCTGTTGAATGATTCAAATTGTTCTGGTGTCTGGTTAATCCCTTCAACTAGTTAAGTGCTGGCTAAGTAATAAATAAATACGGCGATGCTATGGAATATTAATACATATATTTTGTAAGTTTATCAAATCATCAAAAACATTTTGCTTAGAATGACTTACCCTTCATGTTTCATATATTTTATCCTATAAGTTACACAGCTTACTGTTATTAACCTAGCTTTAATTAAACTAATGCTAAAATAAGGAATAATTAAAACTTGTGACCGATAGATCGCGAGTTTAACCCAACAAATTACAATAAAAACGCTTTTAACCTAACCATATTCTAACTCAGTTGAAGGGGTTAATTAATTAAGATTATTAATAAAATCCTACCCGCATTTTCAATCAATTATTTTTCTAAAACTACCCTCTGATTGTGTTGTAAATAATTCAAATCGTATCGGAGTCTGTTTCAACGTTCTTATCGTTATGACTTATGTTGGACGCGTGCATGTTCCTAACACAGTACAATTAGCATATCGTCCAGGTATACCAACGTTGTATCACATTACTGAGGCTATATTTAACTGTTTTTGATACGTTTGAAACTATTTAAAAGTCAATTTTAAATCATTTCTGTATCTTTTAAAGAAGTATATTTTAAATTTATTACCATCCATCAATTTGCCGTCCGTAAATGTAACATACGGCATTTGGTAATAGGCTTGATCCAACTCCAATGAATATTTTTATAACATCTTTATTTCTCTTCAAGTTTGTTATCGTTTTAATTCATGGTTTTAATGTTTAGTTATACTTGCGTGTGTGATAGTGTTGCATTTATTATTTTCGCCTGATGTGTGTGTGATGTATCGTTGGTATGTGGTTTCGTGGGCACGAGTCGTGCCCGCTCCGCTGCGTGCTGATCCCTGTGATGGCGCCGTGGCTGCCAGCCCCGCTTTACCACTGTATCTCTAGTGACGTCATGTGGACTAACATATACACACACAACATGAAAATTCATAGCTTTTAGAAAATATTATGCTAAAATAGAAAAAATAGTAAAAACGTACATACTTTGCCATATCTCAAGTTTTGCTTTTACGGCTTATTTCCGTTTCATTAATTTCAAAATATGGTAGTGCATTATCAATGACGAATCTATTTAACGAAGATTTCCTTTTTAAAAGAGGCTAGTTGTTCTATCAAATCTTAAACATTAATTTCATCTGGTATCCTTTACAAAAAGCCTCATCCTTCAACACTGGCATGTATTCTTCTTGAAATAGTTTTTCTATTCGTCTTCATTCTCCTAAACGACTAATCTTTTAGCTCAAAACCCAATTCTAAACGCTTTCATATCTTTACTTTACTTTTCAATATCTTCAAAAGTATGTGTTTGTGTGTGTTAGTCCCGTGTCAATGGTTTGGTACTACTTCTGAGCTTCAGGTTGTTGGTTCGTCAGCTTGACGACGCGCTCGTCTTGTTAACTTTTACCATAGTGTTCATTATACAAAAAACTTTCTATACACTGCTGTGACGCTGTTTAGATGTACACTGGATTTGATAATAGTTGTAGATGTCTTGGGTCTGTGAGATTTGAGTTATAAACCTTCATTGGAGAAATTCCTAGGCTAATTAAACGTTACTTGGCATGTACTCTGGCTTAGCTATGTGCTCGTCTCTATCTTGCACTCGTAGTTTGACAGTTGTGCGCTAGTGACAGGTATAATGCTTAGCCTTAACACGTGCCGTAACATTTATTTATCACCACAATAGTGTTTTTTTACGAAGAAAAACATTGCGTTTTTATACAGATTTTCGACAAAAGGTGTAAGTGAACGACTGTCGGGCGAAAAATGTGTAGGTCAAACGTCTGCTACTTATGCATCTATGCGGTGCATTTGACATTCAAGAGGTCGAATTATCACGACAGAGTCTAGTTTGTCGTATTCTTCACCATTTCTAACACAATAATAAATTAGTAGAAATGAAACAGTTTTCGGGATTTTGATCTTTGTGAGTTGAATGTCATGAATGAGCAAAGGCAGAAATCGCTTGTCATCATTTGAAATGAGTTAATGTTCTATCTGACTGACATGGCTACAAAAGACAGTTTCTAAAATCAATGACCTATTATTTTTCATACCGAGAACCCTTATCTCGGAAAGCACGTAAAGCCGTTAAGTCCTGGCTGTCATTCGTAAATCTTTGACAGTCGTTACGGGTCGTCAGAAGCCAGAAAGTTTGACATCCAGTCTTACCAAGAGGTACTGTGTTACCCATTTTCTGGGTTGTGGAAGTCAGAGAGGCAGTCGCACTGCTATTCAGCTGAATCCGGTTACACTAGAAGCCGACCCCAATATATTTGGGAAAAGGTTAGGTCGTCACACTAGGTATTTCTCCTGAATCGTGGGTGCGTTTACAAACATATAAACTCACATACACAAACAGCCAGACCCGGTACAATATTCTAAAGTATTTTCTATACACCGTCACAGTAGTAAAAAACTATAAGTGTAAGCATTCGACTCCACAGCGCTTGGTTTGACAATAGTATGTTACAATTCTCGATGTTACGTCTGTCCGTCGTAGTAGGAGACACCCTGTTATCGACACTTTTTTTGCTAACTACCCTCAAAACTAAAATAACAATACCAGCCTGTTTTTGTTCCACTGCTGGGCAAAAGCCATTTCTCTTAAAAAGAAGGCATGAGCATTGATCACCATGCTTGTTCAAGACGAATTGGTGATTTCAGATCCTCTTAATTAAAACCTTTATTCTGTAAATTGATTGAAAATAACACTTTCGAACACCAACTTTTGTTTAAATTAAGTAGCTGAGATCTGTACAGTTTCTTATAACGGTTAGATCATTTGAGAATCATGTATATTAATATCTGAGGTGAACAAAGAACCATACAGATGTTTGTGTATTTAAAAGTAATTTAATGCAAATATTCCAATATTTCTTTATAACTCGATGTGATTTTTGTAATCTATTTAAAACGGTATCAAAGAGAAATTATTTAAACTTTGCTTAAAACCGTTTTCATTATCGACATAGATATTTTATCCGAAAAATATATTCAAAATCCTGCAATCAAATGATGAGTAGCATACAAAAGATGGTATTAAATTTTTTTTTTGGGGAATGGATTATACAGGATGTTCTGAATCAATCTATTGAATATCGTAAACAGGGTGTTTCCAGTCGGACTCCACGACAACTGTACATGTGTACGCACAATATGCATGCCCAGATGGTCCATTGTTCTCGGGTGCTAGGCAGCGTTAGTAGCTTGAATCGTGTCGCTTAGACCTAACTTTAGCCTTCGAAACTCTTTGTAAAAACCTTTCTATGTACCGGACGATGCTTTGACAGAAAAAAAACTGTCCATGTACCTTTTTGGCAGATATTGAACAAGTACACCCTATATACACTTTTGTGTTTTAAAATATAGTTCTAAGAGTAAAGTCAGAGCATCGTCTGAGCGAAATAGCGCGGGGGCGGTACTAATATCGGTTATTCAAGGCTTACTATGAATAAAACCTTCTTTTTTATAAGGCAAGGACGTTTAAAGTGACAGCTGTCAGATAGCCCGCGAAAATGCAAAAAAAAATTATGAATACATGACGTATCGAGACAATTATGTTGATTGTTTTGATTATACAAGTTGTAATTGCATAAACTGAAAACCTGAAAACAAATCATTGTGTTCATCACAGGCTTTTGCCCGCGACTTTGGCCTCATGATTTTTTTTACGAAGCTTAACTTTTTGATAGTAAAATGTAGCCAATATCACTCGGGCTAACGTATACTCTATTTATAATAACATTAGAAATTGAATATTTAAAACCGTATTTTCATCAACATAAAACGTAATATAGATTATGAAGTCGCTATTTTCAAAAATCGAATGAAAATTTTAATTTTGTGGGCTGTTTGACAGGTTTTACTTTAGCGCAAAACTTATATTTGATAGTAAGCCTATTTAATTATTATGTCGCGCTCACACGACACACACTTGACGCTTTGACACTTTTGAAAAACAATTTTATTCTTACTCTGGCTTACTGACACTTGCGTTTTAGACACGGGAGCGATCGGTTGTTTATTGATAAAAAAACAATTTTTTTGGACGCTGTACAACGCATAATGTCAAAATCTATGAAACTTTGTTGCCAAAATATTTTGCTTTTTATTCTAAAAACAACCAATTGCGTCAACAATATGTGATCTATAGTGATTATTGTGTAAGTCTTAAGTCGTAAGGCCAAGTTCAGACGCTCGCGACATCGCGCGTTTTTCTAACATTTGAATGTCGTAAGAAAGAAAAACGCACCGTCTCGCGTGCACGTCTGTAGCTAGCCTAAGTTGTGTGTTCATTTGTCGAAATATTTTGGGTACATAACTTATACATTTGGTGGAAAGAAAGATTGTCGTACGAACTTAGTATTGCCAGTTTAAAAAAATACACCGTTTTAATACCTCTTTGTCGTCAAATGAACACAATGTCTTTCTAAAACAAATACCTAAAATTATATTCTACAATCTATATAAATACCTAAATAATATGTGTAAAATCAAGTGTATGTTTGTGGGCGGGCCTGCTCTTGTATAGTGCGATGTTACGTGAATGGCGTATGACGGACACGTCACTCGTTTAGCGAACCGCTTCGACGTACGACCGACGCGTGCGATTGACACATAGTGATTTACTAGCCGTGACTTTGTCTGGAAGTGAAACAAAAACTCTGTATACCACGAAACAGTTGACACTCGGTAACGGTGTAGTTTTTTGTCGGGCAAAGATTTTGATAGACAAAATCCCTTTTTGTTAGCGTTAACGCCAACGGAAACATCAAATTGTATGGAGTTGACGTTTGCTCACCAGGGGGCCAAGTCTGATATTTTAATAATTTCTTCATTCCAACACGATTCCATTGTCATTTTGCTAAACGTTCGTAATCTGCTAAATTCATAATGGTCGATCATTGGTCGGTCGAATTAAAACCAATGACTGCACCATGACGTTCTAATGGTAGGTCACTGATCAAAGGAACTGTCAAAATTTTAGCAGATTACCGCCTAAGTCAGTCATTTAGTTGTCATTTTGTACGAGATTACCATTCTATATAATTTCTTTCAATGGCGTGCCAGTAGTTGACCATTGGAAAGTCATAATGACGCCATTATATTAGCAGATTACCAAACTTGTCAAAATCAACAATTATGAAATCAATGATAGACCATTCTGACACTTTGTAATAGCAGACTTGAAGCCCAGGTGTCACGCAAATTTATCAACTGCATACAATTTGATTTTTCCATTGGCGTTAACGCTATCAGAAAAGGGATTTGTCTATAGGCCCAATATTTCTAGAGATTACCACTAACAAACAAGCAAGCAATTTTTCTTCTGTTTTAATATTAAATATTTATTTATTTATGCATATACCAAAAAGGGGGAGGGGGGTACTTACTATGTTTAGAAAATTAATTTGCATAACAATAACTAATCAAAGATTTGAGTGACAGTTTTTAGAAAATGACAGAATCGCTAATAATCATTTATTTCTTTAATTTTCTAAAAACATTCACTCAAATATTTGATCTTTTTAAACTCAAATAAGTATAATCATAATCAGATAAGTATTTTTTTTTTATTTTAGCTGATAGTTAAGATATTTAGTTTTTTTTTGGCATTTAATCTACTATGTGAGCACAGACGCGGATAAAAACTAGTCTATTCGAGGTAAAACTGTTTACTTATTTGTTAAAGATAATCCACTGAAAGGTCTAGTCCGATTTATAAAAAATATATTTTATTTTACTATATATAACTATTGCCGAGTTCCTATACTATACTTGACTTTCACGCAAACTAAGTCACGGGCAGAAACAAGTATTAAAAATCACTTGTGATTTTCATCTCGTGTCGTAAAATTCACTGGTAAAGTAAAATATTTAATAGAAGTTCAACAATTGGTTTCTTTAAGCCTTAAAAAGTTAAAATAACCTTGTTTAGTCTCTTTTACTTTAAGATTGATTGAACATTTGTCCATGAAAACTGGCAAGTAACTTCACCGCCATTTTGTTTTTCCATAATGTTGAAGTGCATGATAAAATGGATAAAATACTAGCCTATTACTGTCTAACTGCAGGACTAAGGTCTCTTCCTTAAACTGACGAAGATAAAACGCATCAAAGATCACGAGTGGGGGTTTGTGACGTCACTTCGCCAGTAAAAGTGTACTGACATGTGATGTCACACGAGTTTTCGACGCACTGATACAGTGCGTCGAAAACTCGTCTTCATTTTTTGTTTTGGAGTTTCTTGCTCGTTCTTCTCCATAGAAACCTACTGTTTGGAACGAGCAACTAGCTTCAACTTTCTGACTGACTGACTCTGTCAATTCAAAAGTACCTGTAAATGGTTTATTTGAAATAAATGATTTTGAGTTTGAGTTTTACGTGAAAAAAGAAAAAACACGTGTCCAATATTTTTTGGAAATCTATCTGACGGACTAATTAGATTTTTTTTTGGTAAAATACCCTTTTCCGTCCTGTCAATAGTCAGGCTGTCATTGACTCCCTTTTCTTTCATATCCATATTCACACAATCCGAGATGGTTGGATTGTGTGAATGGCAGTCCTCCCCCTCTCCATCCATCCAAATTTACATAAACTAAAAAACTACAAATGTATTGAAAAATTAATGTCAGTTTTATCATAAGCCGCAACTTTGTAGGAAAAACAAAATGGCGATTTGGCGACTTCAGTTCTATACTCTCTGACAAGAGATTTTAAAAGTCGGGCTTCAAGAAACCTTCGTTAAATCCGCTATTGTGTATTCTCCTTTACGAATTCTGGTGGCGGTGCCTGTTAGCCAGTGTGCATCACTCTTAATACATAGACGTGCACATTGCTTGAACGATGTAGGTGTACTGTGGTTATGTGATGCGAACGCCTCTGTGGTACATTGTCATCAAGATTATTGCAAAATTCAAATTTCGAAGTTAATCTTGCGGAAAAGCCTTTATGACAGATGAATAAAAAAGGCTTATGTTTAACGAACCTCCAGATCTACTAAATGATCACCAATAATAGTAAATAAAATAAAACCAAAAATAGTAAATGGTCACCAAAATGGTGTTTCCTAAAGTGTTGTAGAAATGTATGAGTTTGACTGTAAAAAGCGATTTGATTCTGGCGTAGGGGGTCACAGTTTCTAACCTAACCTAACCTAACCATGTCGGATCCGCCCCAGGGGGGGTCAAAAAGATTTTGGTTATTTTGCACACTAAGATTTGGTGACCATTTAGTACATTTGGTATAATTTAGTATATTTTTTTGGCAAGGGAGCTTAAGATCCTAAAGTATTTTTTGGTGATCATTATATATATACCCAATAAAAAATGTTCTTATAGGGATTCCGTTTATTTATTTTTTTTGAGGTAAAGATCCAAGAATTCAGATATATAATCCTAAATGGCGAGGTCAGCAAACGGTTGGATCTTTCAAGACGATTATCTTTTGTTTCGTGTCGTAACGGTGCTATCAATAAGAGTGATGACCATCAGTGTTCACAGCAGCGTTCGCAACGCATCTCGTCAGCTAAAACGCTCTAATTACATTAAAATCTCGATGTTTTAATTCATGCCACACTCCCCGACTCTGTTTGTTACCAAATTGTCTTGAACACACAATTACAGCGCCCTTGTGAGACTACACGCTATTTCTAACGTTTAACGCAGTTATAGCAGCTATATGTTACAGCAATTTTCATTTATTAATCTATAGTGAACTTTAAATTTAACTGGGATAGAGTTTAAAGTTGCGTTATTCCGTGTGAGATAAGTGCCATGCAGAACACACAGTTTTCAACTGTATTTGTGAAGTTATTAAGTTCATTATCAATTAATAGATAAAAATTGTTTAAGCATGTTGTTGCTCTCCTTGCGTTGACCCTAACACGGGTGTAGCGAAAACAGGCTTTATCACAATAGGAGAAAGTTTAAATTCGCATACGGTTCAATATGTTCCTGTATTGCTATCTCTTTCTGACACTTAGGCCCATTTGAGCCAACAATTTAATTCTGCGGTAAAATGTGGTTAAATTATAATTTATGTACCTGTTATATTTATACATAACGTAAGAGCTATAAAGCAGTACTTAGCTTAAGGCATTCTCTACCAGCCAACCAAAGGTGGCGAAGACATAACATGGCACTCATGCGCATCGAAAGCGCTTTTATGTGGGAAAAGTAAAATAATTACATGTACAGAGGCCATCACATCAAGCTGTCAAAGAATCATGGCAGGATTTGTACAAAAAAAAATTAGGATGTTTAGAGAAGTTAAAATTCTACTTTTTGTATTCTTGGGTACCTAAACACTATCTTCAAGCATTTGGAATATTTTTAAAACCCCGCAAAAAAGAGTTAATAGTTTAACGAGCTTATTATTTCAGTACGAAACGTCGACTGACAGTAACAGTGACACTGACAGGCGTCGTTTCGCAGTTCTTACATTGAAATTGCATCGTTTTATGGGAAATAATATCACAAAATAATGATTATTTTTTTCCACACACTTGTCACATCACTTTTCTGCCAACTTTATAGATCCGTTAACAACGCTTGTCACTTTTTTTTTATTTACAAACACAAAGAGAAATCGAGATGAAACGAAAAAGTATTATTTTCATTTCGTAATATTTTAATTATACGGGGTTTTAAAAATATGCTAAGTATATCAATCTTCTCCTGATAATGTATTCTTCCCTTTGGAAAATATTTTAAACCCTCTAAATAATTTTTTTTTTTCATACAAATGAGTGTATGAATCTCGCTATGATTCTTTCTTTGATTGATTTTCAACTTTACCACAAAAGGATAAGGATCATATTAAATTGGGAAAATTGGTCTGTAAATGAAACATTTCGCATCTTTGAGGTCTCTGATATTGCAGATGTCAATATGCAATTTTGAGTGACAGACAAAGATAGAGATATAGGAGAATGAAAATCGGTGCGTTTTTAGATTTTAATCTATGACCACGTATTTATGTTAAACAAATGTTTGCAACAACTCCTGTTACTTTGTTGTTTCTTATGGATACGAGGTTAATTTTATCACTAATTAATATAAGAATGATTAATTAATTATGTGTTTTAATGTGGGTATGTGACGGTTGCGGAACACACTGTTTTAGAGATGTGTTTTGAAAGTTAAGACAGATTTAGGACAAGAAAAAAGTGTACAGTATACTCATTCGTAGCACAGTGCAACTACGCTGAAACTCGACGCCTAGTGCACTAGTTTCGTATTTCATATTTGTTGACAATTGAGTTCAAAATTGCTTGTGTAAAATCTGAATTTGACTTAATATTCAATACACACTCTGTATTGTCGTAAGTGAACACGTTCGTGTGAGCTACACCCAAGAAGGTTGTAATAAAAGTACTTACTAGTACTACTTATACTACTAATACTTAAAGTAGTACTTATAGTACTACTTTAAGTACTGAACTTCGTGGTTACCCACTTAGCGCGCATGTCTTCACACGGCGCGCGCATGCACTCAGCTCATACCGTTGTACATATGTACTGCAAGGTCTAGTCGCTGCATAACACATGTCTAGTGTACGTACGAGCCCCCCACCTCGGCCGAAGTGGGGGGTCTCCCCATTCCCCCCGGTCCGAACGACCTTCCCAAATATTTTTTTTTTCGTCAACTAACCCCGTCACTTGAATTTTTATATTCGTGTACCGCATGCAACGATTTTCCTCACTTTTGGATACCTTGTGTATGTGTTACGTGTTCTTCGTGTATAATTTGGAGTTTCATTCTATCGTACTGTTTCGCCCCGTGTGGCGCGCGCCGGCCGCGCGTCGCCCACCAATGGCGACGCGGTTCGCGGCCGGTACTGCTCGAGCCGCGGCCCACACGGGGTGAAACTGTCGACGGTTTTGCCACACTGTTTATTTAAGATTTTTGCCGCTAGCAACTCAAGCTTTGGTATTATGTAGAGAATAAATAAAAAAAATATTTGGCTGGTCGCTTTGAATATTAGAACTTGGCTGTTTCCTAAGATATGCTCTTTTTAATGTGAACAATTGATTAACACTTGTATATGGCGTTAGTGAGGTATTATGTGTCGCGGATCACTAGCAGCAATAAGTTTTTCTCTCGTTCTTATATATTTATCTTTATACACTTATCGTTTCGTTTTTTTTTGCCAATTAATTATTTATGTACGACATCATTACCTATAGTTCCGTTCTAGTCCACAGTAGCGTAGCTGTATCCTTAAATATATCACAACGTATTATTTTTTTTCCAAAAGTTTTTTAAATATATATTTTTATTTTTTTTTATATAAAATGTGAATAGTTCTTTTGCACAATTTAATATATTCTCATAGTTTCGACACATGTGTGATAATTATGTATGTATTTGATAGGACGAGTAGAGAACCTTTATGCTTTAACTGACAACGGCCGCTGTTTCTTTACCCCTGGTACTTTGGGCTCCTTTATCATTTAAAAAACGGACGCTTACATCCGGAATTGACGTCAGGAAATAACGGAACGGAAAATCGTATACAGTCAGCGACCAAAGTCAATACTTTTTCAATTCTGATTTATTTAATCATCATAGTTGACACACAAGATGTCACAAATATATTTGATCATAAACTCTGTTGGGATAGTAAAATATTTGCCACAAAGAAAAAGCAAGTTTTAATTCATTAACATCTTGATCTTTGCCCAACAGTGGGATATTGTTGGCCACTAAAAGAAGTGAAATCTTCTAATATTATAGATATTTAGTCCCAACTTACTTTTGTTACCGACTGTGAAAAAAAAATCAGACGCAAATATTTCTTCATAAATTCCGTATCCGGAATTCCGTATCAGTTCAGGATGTAAGCGTTTCTCAATAACCTAAGATTGAATGTAACATGAATATTCAAACCAGTTTCTATTTCATTTGTTTTTCTCATAAAAATCGTTACAAAGTTAATAATTAAACTAGGCTGTACCAGTTTTGTTATTCGACGTATGGGTGTCGTCAGAACGTACCTATTATCCTATTTACTGGTGGTAGTAATAATAGACGGTTAAGCCTAAGGTCTTGATTCCCAGATCGATCAGTCTTATTGGTGTTTCCATTAGGAAATTACTCAGTAAGAACTTGTAGTTTTGAAGTTAGCTGTGTGATACCCCTGTGCCTCGGAAAGCACTTAAAACCGTTGGTCCCATCTTGGCTGTCAACTGTAGATCTTTGACAGTCGTTACTGGTATTCAGAACCCCGGAAGGCTGACCAGTGACAAGTGACAACCAGTCTTACAGCGTGGTATTGTGTTACCCCGTAACTTGGTTAGTGTCTGGAGGTCAGACTGGCGGTCGCTCCAAGAACAACACTGATGTTCAGCTGCATCCAGTTAGACTGGAAGCCGACCCCAATATAGTTGGGAAAAGGCTAGGATAGAAGACTCTTGATTGTAAGTGATGATGCGGCCTAAGGTGGAACATGCCCACCTAGGTTGAACCGGTTCACTCGTGCCTTGAAGATAGCCAGATTATACTTATCGGGAACAGAGACGCGGGTATTGAATTCCACAGTCTGGCAATTCGCACAATAAAAGTTCATGAACTTCAACCGTATAGCACTGACGCTTCGCCGTATCTCTGCTCGTCCGATGATGCTATGGGGATGAGGGAATTAAGTTGTGCTATTCCAAAGCACACTCTCCTTATACCCTCGGAACTAACTTATAACCCTTTCAATGAAATGGGGCACTTTTTCAGTATATATTCATAGTTTTGGAACCTCTGAGCATGTATCTTGGTTTTTCTATGTCAATGGTTAAGGATCATGTACTGAAATCATGGTAACGGTTTAAGCGATCCCATCTACCCTGTGTACTTCGTAACGATTTGTGAAGAAAACGAAATGTATTGCATTTTGATTATAAATTATTCGTGTTGCATTAAATCTTTTATCAATCAAAGGTGGATTACAGAATGTGAGTGGCACTCAATGACATTTTAAACAAACATACGAACAAACAAGAATTGCATTATTTGTGATCAGTTGCAAAGTCAATAAATGTTATTATTACCTAACTTAAAATCTTGTAATGGCAGATGCAAGAATAGATAAATGAATAACAAAAATTGGTTGTCTGTAAAGTCAGTTTACGGACGATAGTTTTACGTGATAACGTCATAAAGAAACATAATGGCTAACATATATAACAAATAATGGCTTCCGTCGAGGTGGGCGGAGCTTATTTATTGTGCCTCTCTATCGCTTGTTCCGCGCTCTCGCTTGCACGCTCAGGCTCAGGCGGAACGTGACACTTTTTTGTGCGTGCAGCCGGTGTTCATCGATTTATAAGACATTATCACGTCAAAAAATTTTATAAGCCAGAAGCCAGAAAGTCTTGACAACCAGTTTTACTAAGGGCTAGCGTGTTACCCAGCAACTGGGCCTCAAGTCTGCTATTACAATAGTGTCAGAATAGTCTATCATTGATTTTCATAATGACGCCATTATATTAGTAGATTACCAAACTTGTCAAAATCAACAAGTATGAAATCAATGATAGACCACTCTGACACTATTGTAATAGCAGACTTGAGGCCCTGGTTTGTGGATGTCAGATAGCCAGTAGCTCCATGTAAAACACTGGTATTCAGCTGTATTCGGTTAGACTGGAGGCCGACCCCAACATAGGAGCAGGGTAGGCAGATGAGATGTTACTGGCGCCATTATAGCTGAACTAGTCTGTATTTCTTCCATACAAACTTTGAGGGATGATTACTTCACTTTTTGGCATGATGCGCGAAAGCAGTAAGCAGCATTAGTAAAACGAAAAACCATTCAAAATATACGAATCTTTGGATGAACATGAATATTTCAAAAAGTATGAAATCTCCAAAACAAAATTCGTAGACCTCATTTATTAAAACTACCATTCGCTAAATCATTATATTTCAAAATATAAAAATGAATCGCAAAATGTGTTGGTAAGCGCATAACTCAACAACGCCTGGACCAATTTGGCCAATTTTTTTTTTAAATGTTCGTTGTAGTTCAAAGATGGTTTTTACGGCGAGAAAAATTCGAATAATTGCCGGAAAACCCCTAAAAAGAGCCCTTTTCTTTTTCCCATACAAACTTTTTCTAACTAAAACGAGCTTTATTGCTATTGTATAAAGTTCATATTGAATTACAAGCAGGGTAGGTGTAGGGTAGGTGTAGGTAAATAGGCAGGTAAGTAGGTAGATCGGGACAGGACAACGTCTGTCGGGTCAGCTAGTTTCAAATAAAAAACCAACTTCAAAAAGGTGAAAGTAATGTTACTGGAAGGTATGGTTTAAAGAAAAAAATATTAATAACTTTTCGACACTTTGTTATGAAAATTAGCACACTGAAAAAAAATCGATACATAGATTGTCAGCCGTGGAAAGCAAGTATCATACAGACACTTAAACTATTAGGTTTTGTGTTCCAATTTATCAGTTAGATAGGACCCAAAGCATCTGTGAATTTACACCGCATAAGAGCTGAAGTACTCAATTAGGAGACACAATAACAACAGAGTCATGCCAACAGTCATAGGGTTCATTCGAATAACAAATCGCTATTAATACCAGCAATAGTTTCATATGTAGACCTCTAAGGGCGGGTTGTTTCAAACAGTCGGTTAACGTTACATACGGACGGTTAAAAAGTTACTATGACGTGAGATGTTTAAATGTAACGGGTTGTTTCATGACATACAAATCCGTCAGTTAAAGTTATTCAAAAAGAGATTCCATGATATTTTGATGTTTGAAATAGCTGTTTGACCACAGAAAAATTACGTTGACTGGTCGGTTATAGTATTTTTTTTTTTCACGATAGTTAGCACTATTTTTGACTATTCAGTAATGTATAGTTAAAGCAACCCGCCCTAAGTAGATCTTTGATAGTCGTTATCAGTAGTCAGAAGCTAGAAAATCTGACAACTAGTCTTATCTTACAGTGTCACCCGGCAACTGGGTTGTGGAGGTCCGATAGGCAGTCGCTCCATGTAAAACACTGGTATTCAGCTGCATCCGGTTAGGTTGGAAGCCGTCCCCAGCATAGTTGGGAAAAGACTAGGCAGATGATGTTGTCACTATTATAAAACAAACGGTATCTTCAAGCGGACTGGTGATAGTTGGCCGCGACCACAGCGCCTCTGAAAGAATTACACAGTTAGGAAAGGCTAGGAAGTTGATGAGTTTGATAAGTCATTGCGTGCCACTCTCGTTCAGTATTTCCTCCTCACGAAGAGCATATGCTGACGTGTCTTCGCCTCAGATGGGCGGCGTGTACGCGGGCCTGCAGTACCACGGGAGCTTCGCCCCGCCGCCGCCGCCACGAGGACCTTTCGCCTCGCCACCGCATCCACATACACACTATATCGCTAACTCACAGGTCAGTATCAGCAGGTCACCATAAATAATACTAACCTATTATTTATAAGCTGTGTGGTACCGGCCGCGAATAGCACCACCCCATTTCTACCCGTGGGTGTCGTAGAAGGCGGCAGAGGGATATTGACCAGAGGATGGGCAGCAGCGTTCTTCTGAGTACTATAACCTAACCTTCTGAGTTGATAATGATGATGATATATTATCTTACTGCAGGACATAGGTAGGCCTCTTTTCATAGAGAGATCACCACACTTGATCTAGGCGGATTTCAGACTTGCATTTATTATAAGTGCAGGTTTTCTTATTTATATAGACGTACGTCTTAGTAGACGACACTGTTGGCGCAGTGGCTGAGCGATCGACTGCTGCGCAGCGTGTTGCGGGTTCGATTCCCGCCCTGGGTAAATATTTGTGTGATGAGCACTTGTGTTTGCCTTGTGTCTGGGTGTTGTATTTCAATGTATTTGTGTATGTATATCAGCTGTCTGACACCCATAGTACAGGGTCTCCCTAGGTTGGGGTCAGATGGCCTTGTGTAAAATGTCCCCACATATTATTATTATATTTTCTTTCACCCGTGTCAGTGATGTCCAAAATAAACTTGAGAAATTGAAAACGCCATATTGGTACTTGCCCGTTGACCAGCAGTACAATTCTGAAAGAAAACACCTGCGAATTCGAATCCTGTCTCATTTTCGATTTCACTTACTTGAAGTGAAAACTATTTGGTACCTATTCGCTAAAATAGTAAAAATAGTTCCCTTTACCTATGTTCTCACTTAGTGGCGCTAGCGTCGTTTTTATCGAAAACACATACCTAATACGATAGAGACAATGTAGAATACCTAATACAGTTTCCACCGCGGAATCAGAAGTGAGTATCATGGCAGAACTCCCAAAGATTTCTTCTTACAAAACAAACTTTGTTTGTAATCTCTTTATAATATTAGTTTAGATAAAATATTTATTTGTTTCCACAACAGCGCGCAGAAGGCGGTCGACTGGAGATGGTGAATGGTGGTGAAGGAACCCTGTCTCCGCTGCAGCCGGCCACAGATCTTCATCACGCGCCGTTACTGCTCGCCACTGAGGTTAGTACCTGCCAAGTGCCAATACCAACTTTCGACGATGAGCCGGTTGTTGAAAATCCAACCCGATTCATTTTTAATAAACTGTCAAATTCGATGTTTTGCTGTTTTAAAATCAATAAAAGGTTAGCCAGTTGAGTTGACAAATATGTGACGTCACAGTTTGTTATTGCCATACAAAGTCTGTGGGGGAATCGCGTTCTGACAGATCATAAACAGTATGTCAATTGTTTGGTGATGTTTACCCCCAAATACAGTGATAGTACTACCTCAAGGCTGCGTCGTATGCCAGTACTTAGCTAGCTTTCATTAAAATCGGCCGACGTGACCGAAAATTATTATTACTTGTCAAAAACACTTGTTTCAAAATAAAATGTTTGTCTGCAGGCGCGCGGTGCTCCCCTGGAGTTAATGGCCCCACATCACGCTCGACACGCACTCTCACATCACCACCACGTAAGTTATTACATTGAAAGAAAGAAAGAAAAAGCATTTATTAGCCCGCACAGGACGAAACACACAAATAACAACAAGGTTTAAAATTATTACAAAATAAACACATTGTTGTATTATCATTACGTCTAGGGTCCAAGTCTGCCAAGTGGTCGACTACTGGCGTCGTAATTGTTGGTTTTTTGACAGCTTCGACCTCATTGAGATATAGGCTATGAAGATGCCTTCTAAATGTATTAAGACTTACCTAACTGGAAGTTGATATAATGTTTGCGATTTATTTATTCCCGCCCAGGGTAAACATTTGTGTGATGAGCACTTGTGTTTGCCTTGTGTCTGGGTGTTGTTTATCTATATATGTATGTATTTACAAAAAAAAAAGTATTTGTGTATGTATATCAGCTCTCTGACACACATAGTACAGGGTCTCCCTAGTTTGGGGTTAGATGGCCGTGTGTGAAAATGTCCCCATATATTATTATTATTATTGTTATTTTCATTAAATAACATTTCGAGAGCTATATTCTTCTAGTGCCTCTCTGAACTACGAAAGTTGGCAATCAACTTTGCATACTTTTCCTTTTCTTTCGCGAAAAGATAAGCTTAATGTTTTAAATTATGATAATATATTTAATATTATCACTAACCTTCGATAGCTCAGTTGGTAGAGCGGTGGACTGTAGCTGGCACATAATTGTCCACTGCTTTAAAATTGCAAATTTTGATTCTGCAAATTTTGTATTTCGTGGTCTACACCAAAGAAAATGCCTTAAAACTACTTTTCACGATTGATTTTGGTGTGCTCACAAAATGTGAAATACCATACTTACCTGTGATTGTTTCCCCAGCGTCGCAGCGGCGGCGGAGTGGGCGTGGGCGTGGGCGGCAGCGTGGGCGTGGGCGTAGTGGGCGGCGGCTCCCGCGCGCGGCCCTACGTGCGTCACGCGGCTCGCTGGCCACACCATCCCATACACCATATACACACGCAGGTAACGCATAGAGAGCCATTTATAAACAACTTCAAAAAAAGGAGGATTTTTTCAATTCGACACATTGTTACTGCGCAGCCACTTGACTCGGGTTCAGGGCATCCAAAAAGTTTGAATCGTTCTCTTTAAGAGAAAAAATCTATAAATATATTATTGAAACAGTTTAGGCAAAAAGCAGTCGGAAATTGTTAGTTTTAGTTCTTGAAATAAACAAACAAAAAAAATTTTAACAAAAAAACAAAATAAATTTTAACAAAAAAACAAAATAAATTTTAAAATTCAATTTTTTCAGTTTTTAATCTGTCATAGAACACCTTGAAATATTAGCCGCCATATTATTACGTCCTACGGCTGTGTAAACAAAAAAAGTGTTAACTGTCAGTCAAGCAATTGGCGCGTATAGGCTTTGTACTTTTATTATTTTCATGACCAACGTATTTTTTTAATTATTACACTTAATAAAAAACATGATTATAATTATTTTTAAATTATATGCATTAATCATACAAAATATCAGCGCAATTGACTACACAGCAAACTGTCGTCATTTCCACAGAGCAATATGGCGTCCACTACGAGGCGTTTTCGTCAAACTACGCGCGAAATTTGAAAATGTAACATTTAGATGCGTTTTTATGGCACTTATCGGTTGAATAAAAAATTAGTGTTTTTTTTTGGTGGCATATTAACACTACAGAATTTCATTGAGACACTTTTAAAAAATGGGTGTAATACTCTATTGTGGTAGAAGATAAATAAATGTATAATTAGATTGTTATTCTAAAGCTGTCGTGTTTGCTTCAGGGCGGCGGCGGGCTGGTGGGCGCGGCGCTGCCGGCGCATGTGCAGGCGCAGCTGCACGTCGCGCAGCCGCTGTCGCTGCCGCCTCCCCCGCCCACCTACCAGGTAAGCATTCCTATACGACACACTGATGGTCATCGCTCACTATTACCGCAAAACGCCTTGAAACATCCAACTTTTAACTGACGACATGCCCCGCCAACGAGCCGTCATTTTTTATTGTCATTAAAAAAGAAAGATAATACAGGCGTAAGTTAAGCTTTGCATTAGTGTGAGTGATCACCAAAAAACAAAAGTTGCGCTAGGGACGCACCGCGCCTCAGGCTGGTTGCAAAAAATATTTTAACGCACCAGTTTCAAAGCCCTAATTTTAATAGCAAATTATTTGCTGTGTGCCGGCATGCTGTTATAGAGAGCGATGACTTAAAACATAGCCCCAGGTTTTAAGCTTTCATTATGTTTTTATGTTCCGCGATTGTTTCACTGCAGAGACAAATTTCTAGTGGAGATCACCATGTTTGCTCACTGCGAAGTACAGGGTTTAGACAAATAGTATTAAACAAAGTCGCTTTTATTCACTGACACGCCATGTTTACGAAAGAAAGCTGTCGCCTTGAAATGTCAAATGACACAAAATGGCCGCCTACTAGTATGCATTTCACACGAATTTGAATCTTATTTTAATTAGAAAAGTGATACTAAAAATGACTGGCATGCCACAAAGTCAAAGTCAAATTATTTATTTGAATTTGACCTGGCACTCTTGAACGTCAAATGAGAAAAAAAAATCTAGTTGCACGTTAGCTCCCTTAGTTTCTCTAATCACACTGATTTGATGCGGTTATCACCATAGTTGGGTAGTAGACACAACAAATCAATGGATGTCCATTAACTGGTTGAAATCGTGATTCCCCGATCCCGCGATTTCCCGATTTTGTATAGCAATAACATGTGATGTCACGTATATATTATATGTCAACTCATTAGACTAATAAATAGTCATTTATTGATTTAAAAACATCTAAAGACTAATTTTACAGCTCATTGAAAATTAATTGTATACCTGCACTTTTTGGGTGGTTATCTATACACTGTGGCTGTCAAAAAAAAAAGTTAAAAGTGGTTCCTATTTATGAGTATTTTCACCTCGCACATTAGAATTAAAAGTCAACCTGTTTTTATGTCGTCTCTTCGAAAAAGTTGCTTTTTCTCTGTTTATGGTCGCGTAGATATCTTTTCTAATTGTTCATCGTTGTATATTTGTTAATAAATTCGCCTTTGTAGTTTTGATTGTTGCATTCAATTTAAATAAATTAATTAATTTGTCCTTTGAATGCATGTAATGATCCTTTGCAACGCACAATTTGATTGCCGGTTTTTCGAACGAAAAATTAATGTGATTAATTTTTAAGCGCGCGTGAGGTGTTGTGATTGGTTGTTCGTATATACATACTAGCAACCCGACCCGGCTTCGCATGGGCCTATAGCCTTCCTCGATAAATGGACTATCCAACACAAAAATATTTTTTCAATTCGAACCAGTAGATCCTGAGATTAGCGCGTTCAACCAAACAAACAAACAAACAAACTCTTTAGCTTTATAATATTAGTATAGATATATTTTTTTTACATAGTATAAAACAAAATCGCTCCCGCTGTCTGTACTTACGCTTAAATCGTTTATACTTTGCATCGGATTTTAAGAGCGTGTATTCGATTTGTGACGAAAACTTCTTGTTTTCGCGTTTTGCCCAGAGCAATATCGTAATGATGTGAGCAGATTATTTAAAGACAATTACAGTTTTCGAAAAGATTAAGTCTTGATTTAGGCAGCTACAGAGTAAAAGTATAATTTTTAATTATGGTTTTTTGAAGCGAAGACAATTCTTTCATATCGTTTTACGAAAATAGACGTCAGAGTTAACTTTCAGGGCGAATACAACCATTACAATATGCCAAAATATTTTGTTTTATGCGTTTTTCCAACAGTATATACAGTCATAAAGACAGCTACAGAGCCAAAATTACGAAAATATTACCATTATGTATTAATAAACAATGTTGAAAAAGAAGAAAATCGGTTCACTTTGACAATTTTTTTTCACCAGTAATTGAATAAAAACATAACTGATATATTTATTTTATGAAAGTAAGTGTTATGCTTAATATACAGAATATTTTTCAGTCCGTTATACGAGCTCATTTATTTTAGACAATTATTTTAAAAAGCACTGTAAAACATCGCGCGCTCTCGTTTGCCGATCAATTTCAATGATTCGTACTTATTTCGTGCATATTTTTTTTTCTGATGCACACAAACAGACCATTGTATTGTGCTAGTGTGTGTCAATGCTGCTACGCCGTTCTAGCAATCGTTTAGATTTTGAGCTGCGCTAAATCGAATACGCGCCCTTAACCCTATTTTCAGCAATAGATAGAGTGATTCATGGGGGAGATTTAGGTGTATAATTTGTTATAGTTAATTGGTTTAAAATGATAATACCCGTGCGAAGCACGGGCTGGTTGCTAGTGTTTTATAAAAAAAAATGTTGGATGTTTCCCAGGTATGGTCTGAATAAAAAAAATCCCAACGTTGGGAAGACCATGTAACTTTCAGCTTCGTTTGTGTCTTTTTACAACCATTCCTTCACCTAACCTTTCGGGCCATCAGTCGAGTCCTTGTTTTTGCTTTCATAAATCAAATTCAGCGTCTTATCTGAACAGCTATATGACACCAATGAAGTCAAATTGAAATTATGCTTTTTCTTCCTCTTCGTTCCACGTTCTTCTCTGCTTAATTTGGATGCGGGATCAAAGACCGTTGAATCGTTTCTCCGAAATTCGGTCGAGCTTCATTGCCTCGGTACTTTTCTGGTTGCAGTGGTTGGTACTATTGTGGCGGTTTTGTCCCAAAGAAAAGGTCAAAGACAAATAATTTGTTCATTCATTTGCAAGAAAATAGAATTTAATCTAGTTGTCCCTTCCAAAATATACTTTCGTATGGCAACTCCATACTTACCCTTTCAGAATGTTTTTTTTCTACAATATTTTGTATACTTCAATTGTATTGTCATCAGAACTTCGCGGGTGTGCAACATTTCAACTCAATCGGATTTCGAGAAGTAAGTTATGGCAATTCCTTCAAGGTAACCCGCGAAATTAATGTTTGAATTTGATCGTTATATTTTTACGAGTCGTATTTATATCAAATATAGTGTGTAAGAGACACCGGCGGATCAAAAGGGATATATTTCGACGCTTTCAAAAAAATATAAAATCAGCACAGCAGAGATATTTAATCCCTGGGAACTCTAGAACCATGTTATCATGGACGCGTTGATATTTCCACCATAATATGTTTGTGTTTAAATCACAATTCCCGCTATGATAGAAGCAATTTGTAAAAAAGAACTGAAATTAAATTTTGCGCACTACCTTGACCGTACCTCTTAAAAATTGATTTGATAAATAATTTGAATGTATTTGAAATCGTTTGCTGCGTTTCGCAAATATAAGTGAGCAAGCGTGGTGTTCAATCAATGCAAGATTTTTTGGTTTTAAAACAACGAAAAGAAAAGTACACTGTACTGTCTGATAGAAACTTTAAGGCGTTTCTGAACTTGAGGCAAATCGCAGCTCAGTAACATACAATACTACGATTTGAGTAATATGCCTCGGAAATCTTTATTTTTCCGAATGTAATAAAATAACCAATGTTTAGCCGTTCTGCATACTAAAATAATCAGTAGTAGTCTTATGTCATAATTATGTTTCTACACACTAATATATTTTTACCCGGTCCCTCGAACGAAAAATTTATGTGACAAATTTTTAACCGCGCGTAAACTATTGTAATTGGTTGACTAAATTATCAATACAATAATGGGTAGATGACAACATTAACGAATAATTCCATGATAAAGCTTCGGTAAAAAAACACTTCATTTTACTCCTGAAAACCCGTAAAATTTTCAATTTAGTATAATTAGATATTTAGTTCCTTTGAAATCAATAAGTAGTTACTCAATAGGGTTGGCAAAAAATGACGTCATAAGTAGTAATTGCCATACAAAATCTATAGGAGGAATGCGTTTTGACAGCTCATAAAAAGTATGTCAATTGGTTGTTGATCTCATCTACCTTATTTGTCACATCAATTTTTCGTTCGAGAAATTGGGGTAAAAATATTTTAACGTGGCAATAACGGTCAATAACCCATCTATATTTTCTAGCATTCTTCATTTCAAAAACGGAAAAAAAAACTTTAACGTTCTAAATTGATGTTTATCTGATGCGATAAATAGTTTTTGACTGTAAACTAGCATCGGGCGTCAGGCGCGTAAGGCGTAAGCGTCAGATGACGTCACCGTAAGATTTGTTCTTCATGTGTCCTTGAGACTTGTATTGAAATGGTCTTACATGTTTACACATCAATTCTAGTGGGTATCTTGGCATTCATTTGTTTCTTTTTCCTACGAAGAGATATTAAGGGAAAAGCAATCAAAGTCAAAGTCAAAGCATTTATTTCAATTAAACCATTTGCAGGCACTTTTGAATTGTCAAAGTGTTGGTCAGTTAGTCAGAAAGTTGAAGCTAGTTGCTCGTTCCAAACTGTAGGTAGGTCTCTATGGAGAAGAACGAGCAAGAAACTCCACGGGCACTCTTTTAAAATCAAGTTTTTACAAAATACTGCTTACATTATTCTTGTTGCTTCTATATGTGAAAACAATGAAGGTAATCTAGAAATATAAAAAATAATCAAGATAAAAACCATGGCAGTTAAGGGTTGACCAATGTCTACTGACAGCGCCCGTTCACGAACATGACCGCTATTGTCTCGCCGCAGCTATACATAAATCATTTATAATGTTTATCAACAGGTGTTCCTAAACCTCCTCGCGATGTTCCCACTGTCCCCCTACGCGGAAGCTCGCACCAACGCCGGCGAAGAGGGAGCAGACACAACCGAACCAGAGAACTACGAGGCATTGCTCTCGCTTGCTGAGCGGCTCGGCGAGGCCAAACCCCGCGGGCTAGCACGCCATGAGATAGACGCATTACCGAGTTACAAGTTCGCTGCAGCGACGCATCGGGGGGAGCAGACCAGCTGTGTCGTCTGTATGTGCGAGTTTGAGACGCGACAGACGCTGCGGGTGTTGCCGTGTGCACATGAGTTCCACGCCAAATGCGTGGATAAGTGGTTGAGGGTAAGTGTTTTTTTTTGTGGTTATGTAGAAGTTTGTAAATATAAAAGCCATTTAATTTTCCTTTACGGTCTTAGGCTCGTCAGAAATATTTTTTTAAATAATGTTAACAACTCAACTCGACTCAACTCAAATCATTTATTTCAAATAAACCATTTACACTTTTGAATTGTCAAGAAGTCAGTCAGTCAGAATGTTGAGGCTAGTTGCTCGTTCCAAACAGTAGGTTTCTATGGAGAAGAACGAGCAAGAAACTCCATGAACACTCTTTTAAAATTCATAGAATATTACGGGATTATTTACGGGACACAGATGTTAGAAAAATGTAACAAGTTGTGCAGGTTAAAAGAGGTCTAGAGACAATTATAAACAATTATAAATTAATTTAAAATAACCGAGGCAGCTACGAGACTAACAATTTTCCAATCGGGTCTAGAGGTATTTCATGTCGGATACATTGACTGGACCACCTTTGTAAGACGACTAAAATTATTTATTATTTTTTTTTAATTCTTTATACAAGGTGATTTCACAACTGATATATGCCTGCACAACTGTAAAATGCCACGATGTCATCATCATCTACCTGCCTTTTCCCAACTATATTAGGGTCGGCTTCCAGTCTAACCGGGTGCAGCTGAATACCAGTGTTTTACATGGAACGACTGCCTATCGGACCTCCACAACCCAGTTACTGGGTAGCACGATACCCCTTGGTAAGACTGGTTGTCAGACTTTCTGGCTTCTGACTACCCGTAACGACTGCCAAAGATCTACAAATAACAGCCGGGACCAACGGCTTTACGTGCTTTTTACAACTGTAAAATGCCACGACATATATCAGCTTAAAAAAAAAAAAAACAATAATATTATCTATGGTTTCCTTGTTCCAGTCAAACCGAACGTGTCCAATCTGCCGTGGCAACGCGTCCGAGTACTTTAGTAACGCCGAGTGACTCGACACACGCACACACACACACAACAGACTCACACGAACTCGCTGTGTTGTACTATTACGTTACACTGTCACACCTAGATTCTATGTTGTCTATAACCTGTCTTGATATGTGATTTATTTGAATTTCGCACTTGAAACAGAGTTTTCGGGTATTGTTATCTCTTTCTCGCAGATACAACAAGAAAGAGGCGGAAGTATTTAAGAACTGCCAATTTGATTTGAAAGTTTAAAATATTGCCTTGTATATATGGACGACCCCTTTCTAAGAAAAAAAAGCTGCTGCCTTGAAATGATTAAATCACCGCCGAATAGTACGCGTCTTACACGAATATGAACTTTATTTAAATGAAATAACTTTCACAACTGAAGCAAAATGGCGGGCATGCCACGTTCTGACAAGTATTTTCTTCATACATTTAAGGGTTTCTCCATAGATTTAAAACAACAATTCAATACATAAACTAGTTTTACAGGCAGCTCTTTACTATGACTATCCCTCTCTCGCACAGTCTGCTAGAAAAAGATAGCAATATTAGTCGGTGACCTGAGAATATTGTTCTATATTCAAATGTAAAATGTGTAACCGTTGTAATGTTTCCAATTTTGAATCAGAGACACAGGAGTTGACGTGAAATAGAAGTTGCTTAGGTAAGTCTGTCAGTCACAGGATATCTAAGATCTTATTAATACTTAAAGCACAATTCCAGCAGCGCTTAATTCTGTATAAAATCTCCTGAGAGTGAATTGTCATTCCACCCTGATATTAGGTATTCACAGCTCACTTCACTCTTCACCAGATATTTTTACAGAATATAACCTTCTGCGGTCACTATGATATCCGTTTTAACCAACTCTAATTTCTATTTCGCGTCTGGCTGAAAATAGAGTCGATATGTGTCGCAACGTTGTGTCGTGTGTGTCAGACACTCTAACCCACGGTTTTTCGAACGGAAAATTAATGTGGCAAATTACCAAGCACGCTGCTGTAATGGTTTAACTACTGAATGATCAAACACAGTCATTGCAGCTTACAAGCATTAAATAATTTGTCACATTAATTTTTCGCTCGAGAAACCGCTGGTAGGTGTCTAAGAGCTAACCGCTCTACATTAATCTTTACTTATTGTGTGGACTATAGTTAGACCATTATAGATTTCAAAATGGTCTTCAAATATCTGTAGTTTATACTAAAAACAGATTGTCTTACCCCGAACGCTTTTTTGTGAATGATAATAAGGTATTGAATCGTATACATTGCTTGTTCATTTGTGGTCTATCATAGTAGCTACGTCATATTGGCAATATTGTTGGTCTCTTTCATAAAAGACTTTACATTGAAGACTTCAAGTTCACATTGAGATAAATGTTTCTGACTCTTGGTTTTTCGAACGGAAAATTAATCTGACAAATTGTCAACCACGCCTAAGCTGTCATTGGTTGTTGATAATTCAGATAACCAATCATAGCTGTGTATGCGCCCTTGACAAGTTTCCATATTAATTTTCCGTTCGAGAAACCGGGCTTCTAACATGTCTCTGGTGCAATGAAAATTTTCATCCCGTACTAAACAGGATGTTTAAAAACCTTAGCACCATTCACAAACCGCGTTAATACCTAGTTACCGTGTGGTAGAGCACCCTCTAACCACGACGTATATACATAATAAAAAAAACATAGTATGTTCGTTTAGTTGTTACTTTCGCGGCATTAGGTACGTTCGCGTCGGTGCCTGTTTATAATAATTTTAGGTAATTTTAGCGCGTGTCTGCGTGGGCGCATGATTGTGTGACGTCATTAAGGTATATTGTTAAGGTACTGTTTTATTAATTTTTTTTTCGTGTATTTCTGAGACGCTGGTGTGTGGGTTGAGGTTTTGTGCTCTGTGATGGTCGCCATCTTTTGATTTTATGAAATTATATATTCTCTATGAGTTCTGATTACTTATATTTAATGAAATTTCAAATCACGTCGTCAATATTCCAATGATGATGACGTCTCCCCGTCCGCCATTTTGAATTTCTTGTGACGTTATTATGAGCTTAGACACATTTTGTGTCAAAACGAATCCGACGTTACACCATTTCTTATACATAAGATCCTTTAGTTTCGTTACTTTTGTAGCGTTATTTGCTTTCTTCTACTACCACAAACTACAGCTTCGGGTATTGATATACTAGAAATCTAAACCTATGCCCCCCCCCCCCCCCCTTGGTATATGGTATACCAGATAAATAATTATATATGTAGTCTTTATCTTTTGACGTGATGACGTCTTTGTACGCACGATAAAGTGTCACGTTCCGCCTGAGCCTGAGCGTGCAAGCGAGAGCGCGAAACAAGCGATAGAGAGGCACGATCGGCCTAAGCAATAAGCTCCGCCCACCTCGACGGAAGTCATTATTTGCTTATGTTATATATGTTAGCTAATAAGTTTCTTTATGACGTTATCACGTGAAACTATCGTCCGTAAACCGACTTTACAGCCAACAAATTTTTTTACTTGCACTCTTGGTTGACTGGTAGAGAATGCCTAAGGCATTAAGTCCGCCTTTGTACCTTTGTGCATGAAGTATAAATAAATAATAATTTCGTTGCGGGATCCAAGACAGTTGTAATGTTTCTCCGGGACTCGTCGAGCTTCAATGTCTCGCTTTTCAAGTGGTCGCCACTGTTAATTCTGACTTTCAGGACTTGCAGTGTTTGGAAAGTAATGTGGCAGCCATAAATCAAAGTTTGTAAAACAAATATCGCAATAAAAAGTGTCATGTGTATATGGTTCAGATGAAACGACAATGTTGCCGATTCCCTTGTTCACAGACTAAATTAAAATTAGGCAGTTGGCATCCCTTACTACCAGGCAGCAAAAGAAAAGGACGGCGACAGATTAGAACTAAGTTAGAGATGTCAAATTAGTTTTTCCCTTGAACTTTGCAGTGTTTTTAATCGATACGTTCTGAAATGACAACTATAATTGTATAAACATTTTAGATCAGCTTAAATTGACAGTTCTTATTAATATATGTCTCTTTCTTGTTTTATTGGAGAGAAAGAGATATAAATAGCCTAAATTTTATTTAGTTCGTGCACAACAGAATTGGCACCATTAACTACTTAGAGTCGTCTACATAAAGACCCTTTTCAAACGCATTAAACCAAACTTAGTGAGATCAGATTCTCCGATTGTGCGATTGCCATTGTTTGGGGAAGTTTTCGTATTACATCTTATGGCCAAATACTCAAAAGTTTCTCAATTTTTAGATGCTGTTAAATCTCGCACTGCACAGTCACTTTAAAAGAAAGTGATAGAGACAGCATGGGACTTAACTTCATCTTAAATTTGAGTAGCGTTTAAGTATTTGTCCAATAGTGTTTGTGTATTAATAAGCCCGGGGCGTATAAAACGCCCTTTTTTTTTTTCTAAGACCGAAAACAGAGCACAATTTCTCTTAATTATAATATAACGCAAGGCATGCATTTGGTTCGTTACTAACAACCCTTTAAATCCCTCCTCCTTTTATAAGCTTAGTTTAAACGTTCCCTCTTATGGGACTGAGGCCTCCTCCCTGTGAGAGAGTACATCAATCCATACCAAACTGTCAAATATTCCCAATTCAATACGAACCTTATTTTTTTGTAATAAAGTTGATAATGTTTCAAAGTAATTTGACAGATTGCTGTGCCTCTGTTCATCGTATCAGCTTCATTAATTCATAATAGCACTCATCAATGCATTCAGTTTTTTTTTTTAATTATCGGCCTTGTAAAGAGGTTGGAACATGCAAAGAGGTTACATATAGGAAATCTTTATACACGAAGAATACATCGCCAATTGAATTACGTCAGTTACAGTAGAACGACGATTATCCGAATTAATTGGGACCGAGACTAGTTCGGATAATTCAAATGTGGGATAACATCAAACAAAAACAACACTTTTAATTATTGACGGATCAGAAAATTAACAGTTCGGATAATTGACGGTTCGGATCTACTGTACTTTTTTTCAAGTTGCATGTAATACGTTCGAGCTAGGAAATCCATTGAATGTCTTTCGAATCAAGTTTATACTTCGATTATTTCTTACAACATTTTTACAAATAAATTAATTATAAAAATACTATGTGTAACCTCTCTGCATTGTGGGGCGTCGTAAGTGCAGTAAGGTCTGCTTGTGCAATATACTACTCTATAGCTATTTTAATGAAATACATTTTAGCTCGAATACGTCCCTCTGTGATTTACGTACTATGATCGGAAATATATCTCCATTGGTATCTTGAGCTAGAAGACGTCCACTGTTGAACAAAGGCCTTCCCCATAAGGGGGCTTTGCCATAATCCTCATATTTGGCAGGCTTGTTGCGGTACGCGTACACCAAAACTGATTTTGTCGGCCGAAGGTGGACAGAATTACTCGGAGGAGTAGTGGCTGATTTACATTAGTCGGTTAGATCGTATTCGGCTGCAGGCCGTATTCGGTGACCGACTAATATAAACAGGTATTCGTTTGGCCGTATTCGGTTTGGCCGTATTAACTCAATTTAGGTAAGCGTTTCAGTTAAATCGAATGAGGCCGCCGCCTTCGGTGACCGACCTAATGTAAATGCGCCATAACTCGGACGTGCTCACACTGTTGCCGTCATTGGACGTTGCCGGTCTTCTGTTGTTGACTGTGCGGCTTAACAAAGTGAAGACGTAGTTTTAAAATGGAGGAATACGAAGAATGTATCTTTAAGAAAAGTCGTACCGCAATTTAATTCGTCGAAATCAACGTCGGCGACATCGGCGTGTGTGGGTTAATGAAATATTTATGTACAGAAAACAATTGGTTGAATACCAACACCTTTTTGAAGAATTAAAATTAAAACCCATCAAGTTATTCGAATATTTTGGAATGTGCTTTAGCACGTTTCACTGGCAGACTGGCGAGAAATCCCAACAAGTTCGGGTTCGTCGGTTGATCGGCTGTCATCGGGGGTCTTCGGACGATGGCGGTTGTAGTAGTTAGTGTACGCGCTCCCTTTCGTTTACTTACGTTCGATTTGATCGGCCGAGTTTAGCCGAAGACGCCCGAGTAAAGATCGGACGATAACGGTTTTGGTGTACGCGTACCGTTGGGGATCGCAGTGAAGTTGTTAAGTACACAGAAGCCGCTGCTGCCCGACTTCCTGATTTTCCCTTAGTCGCCTTCTACGACACCCTCGGGATGAAATGGGTGGGTGGTATCCACAGATATAGATAGACCTAGATAACGCAAGAGCAACTACTTCGCGTGCCTATTTTCGTGCCTAACTTACGATAAAAAATCAAGTAGTAAGTAAAAAATAAAGTAAACGTTTTCTTCCATCAGTAAATCATTTTGTAATTAATAATAATAATAATAATAATAATTCATTTATTTATTTGACAACATGGGTCCACTTGTTAGTAAAAAACCAAATATAAAAATTACGGGTTAGTAACTTAATCTAAAAAACGAGACACAACTACATTACGAACGACAAGGTTGCCCTTGTAATATTATGCGTAATTAATTTAAAAAACAATTATTTTTAATCTAATACCCTCAGTAATACCTGGTAATACCAAATTTAGGAAAAACAAAACATTCGTATTACATTGTGACGTCCAAAAAATGCCACGCTTGGTTTTCATACAGATCGTGATACTTGCGTTATCTAGGTCTATTTATATCTGTGGTGGTATCCTTGTCCGGACACCCCACGGGGAACATCTCCAAGGCTATGAAATTATAAATCTACCACCATGAACATTTGTGCCCCAATCATAAGTATGTCATTGCAGAGGGACAAATTAGACACAATGAATTGTTGACATTTTCTTCACAATTATTATTATTAATGCTTTTCGTTGGTACATTGCGATCGACGCGACACCGCATAGATATGTAGTTTATTTGTCTTAACACGTCTTGTTTTGTAAACAAATACATTGCATCAATTTCATACTATGCACTACTGTCAGCCTACGTTATCCAAAGCCTCCCTCCTTGACTTTCATCTGTTTCATTCCAGATCTAGTGTAGATCATTAGCTACTAATTTCGTCTAGCTCGTCTCACCATCTTTTACGTGAAAACATGAAATTAATTACTTACCTACATTCAAATTTGTGCTTTATGGGATTTTTCCTCGGCAAAGATAACGAACTTCCATTTAAACTTTCGTCCCCTATTTAACTTAGAGGTTAAATCTTACTTTAGTTCGTATTTATGAGAACTCCCTACGTCGTCGTCCCCCGCCGTAAAATGCGCAACTAAATTAGTCAGTAAGGAGTTTTTGTGCATTCAGAACTTCTAAGGAAATCCGATCCCGCCTGTCAGTTTTATGCCCTGGCTGGAGGCCTTAAATTCACTTTTAAGTCACCACAGGAAAGTCCGGTTAAGCAGCCGACAATCTCCTACGTTGACCTGCGAGATGCCATCCCGAAAATAAAAATAGAACTTCAAAACCCAGCGGTTTAGGTTGTGCATAGTCTGTCAGTGAAATTAAGATTTGAATAAAATGAATAATGTTGGTTTTTTTATCAGTATACGCCATATTTGTTTACAAAAATAGACGTGTAAAGGAAAATAAACTGTAAGAGTGACGAGGATTGAATATGTCTTCCATTTAATTATGAACTGAGTTGATTGGACAAATATTGTTTGAGTTTTAAAGATGTGTCCTTGAACCGGTTTCCATTACGTCACAAAGTTGAACCCTTCATCTGTACAAAAGCCTCAAGGAGGCCGGCGTCAATTGTTTTACTATTGTGTCTGCTAATTGGTCAGTTGAGCTGACGCCACAGTTGTCTTTCTGTCTTACCGCCATTTTGTGTTTCACGGCCGCCATGTTGGATTTATAAAAATATTAGCACTTACTTAAATCATACGATGTTACGTAAGATTTACGAAACGTAAACCACCATTTGCTATCGCGCAGTCGGATTAAAAAAGAACTCAATGGCGTATTGTTATTCAACCCCGGTTTGTCGAACAAAAAATTAATCTGACAAATTGTCAAACTCGTGTACGCAGCTGTTATTGGTCGTCGATAAATCAATCAACCAATCACGGCAGCTTCCGGGTGCTTCACATAAATTTTTCGTTTGGAAAACGGAACCATCAATACTTGCGAATATATTATCCAAGTTTCAAGCTATCTAGTGATATGGCTAGTGGGAACCGGCTCTTGCACCCGTATTCTAGAATAACATTTAAGTGACTCAAGCAACAGAGTTCCCACTGTTGGGCATGCACAACGAGAGGAATCCGCCAGTGCTGTATTGTCAGCGTGCATCTTGATTCAAATAAATTCGTATGATTTCTGCCAAAGCGAAGCAATTCACGTTAAAATGTCTCCCTGTTTTCGAAGTGTATAATTGTTATGATTTTGTTCATCGCTGCCTCGTCACTTCTCTGGTGGTCGCCACTGTTGATTCTGGCTGGCAGGAGTTGCAGTGGTTGAAAATCGAGTGTGACGGGTCGTAATCTATACTATACCCTGTTCACAATAAGATAAGACATAAACACAAACCTTTTTTACAGTCCCTTCAACCGATTTTGACTTCTATTCCGTAGGGTTAAGGATGACATTAGAGGCAAAAAAGTGGTTACAATAACAACTGTTAACTGCAGTTGCCATTTGTCATGCTAACATCGCAATAGCAGTCAAAATCGGTTGAACGGACTGTAAAAAAGGTTTGAGTAAGTATCTAATCTTATTGTGAACAGGGTATAGTATCATAAAGACGTATTTTTTTTGACGTGATAACGTCTTATAAATCGACGAACACCGGCTGCACGCACGAAAAAGAGTCACGTTCCGCCTGAGCCTGAGCGTGCAAGCGAGAGCGCCCAAGCAATAAGCTCCGCCCACCTCGACGGCAGCCATTATTTGCTTATGTTATATATGTTAGCCATTCATTCACTCATCCGATTTTTTAAATTCTTTCACCAGTACAAAGCTACTTTACCCCTAAGTACTATAGGCATATTTTATTATCCAAAAATGTATGGAAACCGTAAAAAATTTACGCGGGCAAGCTATCTATTCTAAGCATAACTTTTGAATTGCTGGATAACACATTTGGTATATTTCATCAATTTAATTCTTCAGAGATGCAGGTTGAATAGTTTTGGCAGACCTAGCCCCTTATTCAACCCTTCGATACGTTTCCGTGTCGGTAAGGAACCGTATTCGACAATCTCATTTCCGACTTCAGTCTTGGTATCGAATTTGAACTGTCAAAATTATTCGGTTTCGTATTTGTGAATTGCGTTTGAAGGACATCTTCGATATCTTTTGACTTTCGATGCGGTACGGAATCGAATCGAATGATTATGAATAAGGGGCCTAGTCTCGAACATTGTGTATAATTGATCGTTATTCTAGAATACAGGTTGTAATGTCTTATCTATGTAGTGTCGTGTCGCTCTAGTGTCAAGAACGTTGCTTTTGTTGGCTTGTGTGAGTGTGCCGTGCATGTGCGCTGGCGTTGATTCCGATTCGAAATAAATATAATCAAATATTGTGATTTTAATGAAATTAATGTTTGCATCGTAAATGTATATTTTTTTAATGAATTTATGAAATAACCTTTTAATTAATTCGGTAAGGTTGTTTTTTTTTTACTGGAAGTATTGGTTCGTAGAGAACCGAATTTTCACGCTACAAAAAGTACACAGGCCACATTTGGACAATAAATTTTAATCTCAGTCCCAAATATGTCAACAAAGCCATTTTACTTTACCTATATTTTTGACAAGTTATGTATATTGTTAGTCAGAATGTTAAAGCTAGTTGCTCGTTCCAAAACGTCGGTAGGTCAGGGTCTCTATAAAGAAGAACGAGCAAGAAACTCCACGAACACTCTTTTCAGTGTATTTTTTATTACAATCGTACGTTCGTATCGGATCAACGCCGCGATGTTTTATTAGTGTTGCTAGCTGAAGTTTGTTATTAACAGAATATAGGTAAAGATAGTTCTAATTATCTGTGCGTAACTATACAGCTTTAACTCAAGGTCGGCTCCACTCCAACTCAACTCACAGTATGACATTGAAATGTAAGCTTTATTTCGTGTTTCAGACGAGTGAATTTTTTCAACACGTCAATAGGTGCGTGGACCACGCATCGGAGACTTTCAACTTATGTGTTGAAAAATTCACTCGTATGTTATACGAATAAAGCTTACATTTCAATGACATATTGTGAGTTGAGTTGGAGTGGGGCCGACCTTGAGCTGGTATAATGTGCTTTAATTTGTGTGTGTGTTGCTCGGACGACGACAGCCACGTCACTGCCACACAAATTAAAACTGTATAATTACAAGCGAGCACAGATGAGTTGGTAACTATCTGTACTAACGTTTACTCGGGGTTCAATAATTTTGCAAAATTGTAAGAATAAAATGAAAGGCAATGGATATAACAAGTAAAAAGGTGTAATTGAGTTGTAAGCGCTCCACAAATGGCACGTTGAAGCTTTGCTAATTTGCTCACTTGATCTCAGAGTCGAGTCGACCTCCACGGCAGCAATAACTTGTAGTTTTCTATAATTAATTGATAATTTACATTAAAAACATGTTCACAAACAACTCTGTTCGTGTTGATTTTAAGTTTATTATCGATTATAAAGTTGCAGCTTGAAGTCTGGGAGTCGGTGGTGTGAGACCTCCGTTTGTCGGTACCACGTAATAGACAAAACAAGAGGCAGTGCCGAAATTATAACAACATTGCTGAGTTGTTAATAAGTCTTAATTTTGTATAAAAAACAAAATAAGCTTTTCGTCATAGTACAATTTGTTGTTCATACAAAATTAAGACTTATTACAACCAACGAAGGTTGTTATTATTTTACACGTGCACTTTCACTTGTTTTTTATTCCTTGGTCGCGGACCCTTTGTCCTGCGCCTGATCTCTCCCAAGTCGTGTGGGATTGCCATCTGATCGGACTATGAAAGTGAGGGAAGAGGGAGTGCACCTGCGTTTGCGCACATATTTGTGTTTTTTCTCCTACGTACTTGCAAGTCTCCATTAAGTTTGGCCGCCGTGGCCGAAATTCGGTCGGGAGCGTATTATTTTTTGCAAAATTATTGTATCTCTAGACGAAATAACGTACACAAAGTTTTTGTTGTTTGTTCATTCCATAGGTTTTCGAGATTTTACAAGACACTCACTAACAGAAATATGATTCCATACTAACAAACGTACACTTAACTAGCTTTGCACACGAGCGACTTTTAGTAGCGCGTTTGTGGCGCAACAGTTGCGTTGTTACGTTGAAATTATAATTTGTTGTTATTAATAGTTTTTAAACACATACCATTGTTTTGTCCGTGAATGCTTGTGTGGTTTTTTGTACGATTTTCTATACGTGTGCAATTTTGTTAAGTTTAATTTTTGGTTCACTTTTTTTAACTATGAAATTCTAAATCTCATCGTCGTACAGTCGACGTTAAGCAGTCGAAAAGTAACTAAATGGTCAGCGTAGGCAGATCAGCAACTTAAAGCAGTTGTTATTAAGTAATTGATAAACAACTGAAACACTGCAGATATACGGTTGAAAATTGAGCGCAATAATGCAATGTTCAACTCGTAGCCTTGGTCCATCATCATCTGCCAATCCTTTTCCCAACTATGTTGAGGTCGGGCCCCAGTCTGCCCATTTCCTATCTGATCTCCACAACCCAGTTACTGGGTAACACGATACCACGATTTCAGACTGGTTGTTAGATTTTCTGACTTCTGACTATCCATAACGACTGTAAAAGATCTACGAATGACAGTCAGGATCAACGGTTTTACCTCCTTTTCGAGTATCCACGAACCAATCGGTTTTTGTCCATTTATCATCATCATCATGTCAACCTTTATAGGCCCACTACTGAGCATAGGTCTCCCCCATGGGGTTCAGCCGTAATTGCCTTGTTTGGCCGGTGCATGTTGGCGATCGCAGTAGGTGTTTTAGTACTCAGAAGGCTGCTGCTGCCCATCTGCTGCTCAGACAGACAGAGGGATATTGACCAGCTGTCAATAACCCTCTGTCGCTTTCTACAACACCCACGGGTACAAATGGGGTGGTGTTATTCGTAGCCACACGGCTTAGTCCATTATCAATTACCAAATGACAACTGCTTTAACAAATTGCTGATCAATTTGACCTGACCCTAAGTCGTGTTTTCGTAACGTTTGTCTACACCCTTACATATCGCTTGTAATATACTTGTTTATAGTTGAAATGCAATAATTAATTTGTAATATTATGTTATGAGAGCGATGGACGGGCGACTGAGAATAACAGAACTTTATATTGGTCTTAGCGACAGTAATGAATTTTGAGAAGGTATTATCCGAGAAAAGTGTAGGAGACACATCAGTCTACTGATCTCTACGATTTGATACCCTTGTTCACAATTATCGCCTTGTTCACTTCTCGAATGGCAATTGTACCGCATAGGCGCATAAGTACCTTGTTTGACCTTCTTTGATTTATTTTTGCTTCTTCTATTTCTTATCATCCAAATTAATAAAGAAACGGTAACATCAAACAAATTAAATCATCCCTTAATTTTCCACCCTTAGCGGTGAAATATTTTCATGAAATTTATCTGGACCAGCTTTGAGGTAAACACTATCCATTAAAAACTAATCATCAAGATCAGACTACACTTTAAAAAGTTATGCGGGGTCAAACATTAGAACAAAATATACTTGTCGAATTGGGAACCTTCTCTTTTTTTTGAAGTTTGTTAATGATGACCCAGCATTGGAGCTAGTAAGTTCGTATACATTCTTAATGATTTATTTCTCTATCTATCCCTAAAATTTCCTCAGCCATTACAAAATGGACATAAGTCTAAGCCACTCTGGGACCTAAGTTCACCTACACCTTTCTAAAAATTTGTTACCATTTCTGCGGCCATAATATCTTATACTAAAGTTTGTTGTAGTTTTGTAAACTTCTTGTTATTGTCATATATGGAAAAGTCTGTCTGTCCGTCGTTGTGTGCCATGTACGCCCGCTTCCTATGCAGCCACTACGCGCTGTTTGTAGTTATTTTACATCTGTTACATACTCACACGAGTACATTATGTATATTATATAATAAAGGAAGCTTTCGTACTTTTTCTATGGCCGATATATCGGTACGAACCATGTCGTCTCTATCACTTCAAGGTGCGTTGTAGTGACAAAAATACTTTTAAAGATACTTGCGACTGTATTCAATAAAAAAAGTCTACGGTTTGAGCGCATTTTCTGTGTTTCAAAGCCACGTTTGTCCTTGGTAGAATTGTCGACATCCATTGGCATTCCTTGCCATATAAAAAAATCATCACAGGTTCTTATATTTGAAGTATAAATATATAGCCCATATAATATAATATACAATATGTACTTGAGTGCGTATATACGAGGCTAGAGGCAGATTCAGGAACCCGACAACGAAATGATAAGTTTTAAAATAAATACCAAAAAATGTTGACAGGAATACCTTTCTACCAATTTTATTATTGAATTTAGTTCTTATTGAAATGTACCATTTTCTCTTGCAATTGATTTTTTAAATGAATGCGAAGCTCAGTCATCATTACTGAGATATCTTTACTTGTATTCGTACACGATGACTTAACTGTTATTGAATGAACTTACAAACTGGTCTCGTGTTCAAAGCCCATTAGATGAAACTTTTGTTGTGAAATCTCCATAATAGTAACCAAAATTTTTGTCAAGACAATACCAACAGTGGAATATCTTGATCTGTGAATATCTTTATCTATGAATATTATTTTATAATATAACCTAACTTTTCTGTCGCTGCCCGTGCCTCGACTAAACCTTATATTTAGTTAGTAATCTATTTAGTTTAGTCTCGTTAGTGTTAATTTTTAACGTGCATTTTTTTCTATACGTTAAGGCATAGCGCACTATGAGACAGTGGCGCAATTAAAAGCTGCGCAACTGTTGCGAGATAGTCGGCCAACTGTTGCGCCACTGTCGCGTGTGCGGCTGTTAAGCTTCTTCCATAATCGTGTCGCGTTTTGTTCACTAGCCTGGTTTTGTATTTCTCTGGTTATGTTTGTTTGTTGATTGGGGGTCCGACAGCTAAACTAATAATTTTAAATAATGGTTTTAAGTGTATTCTGATTTACGAAGAAACGTTTAAGTTTAACACTAATAGATAAGGACTTCTTGAAGTGTTTGTTAATGTGGAATAAGCTTATAATGTATCGTCATACAATTTATTGTAAGACAGAGATGAAGCTATACTAGCGTGTATGCTATCTCACTCTAATATTTGGTTTTAATAACCACATAATACCGCTGTCGGTCCAACTTTTCGTTGCTCAATATGTATTTCTTTATTTTATATTTATAACTCGTATATTACTTTTTATTATTGTCTATAATCTTTCGATATATAACAGTTTTCACCACTCGACCTTCCAAGCTTGCATGTGTTGACAGCTGTCATGACAGTGACAAGATACAACATTTTTTTTTACTTCAAATTCCGTTTTTCAACTTTTTAAAGTGACAACTGTTAGTGATGTCGCAATGACACTGATATGTGTGACGGTGTGCCGTTGACAGGTGTCACTTATGTCGTAGTGGCATTGACAGGTGTTGCTATTTGCAAAATTGTCACGTTCCGTGGTGAGGGACGCGTCCTGTGTCCGCGGGCGTCCGCCAGCCATTTTACCAAAGCATTGTAATACAAACATAGAAGTGTAATTACTGATGACCGACCGAGACGCCGCGACACATAGACAAAGTAGCAAATGGGAAAGTAGCAACTGAAATAATATTGTTTGAGTGTATACTTGTTTGATTATGTAATAATTTTCTACCGTTTTAGTTTAATTTTTTGTCATATAGCAACCCTGTTTGATCTGTCATGTGTCGTTCGCGTTTCGGCGGCGTCTCAGTCCGCCTCGATGTGCTCAGTCGTTTTATTTTATTAAATGCACTGCTAATGTATTTTATGTTCTTTTATTTTTCTTTTTTACTTTCCTTTGTCTTATTTACGCTTTTACCTTTGAGTTTGTATTTTCATATGACTTGCCAATTTTGGCGTAAACAATGAGACTTTACAACGCACCCAATGCATCAGCCAATCAGCTTAGAAGCAGTTTGAAAAAAAAAATCATGCGAATTTTTAATAAGACATTTTTATTTTGTCTTATTCAGCGCTAAAATGGGAGTAAAGTAATCGATTTCGGAGAAGTGGTGATGCCACAAGTGATATTGAATTCAACAAATGAAAAAAACGAATACAAATAAATCTTATCTTAAAGAAAGTAATTTTAATTCTCTCCAAAATCGAGCTTATGATTATAATAAACATTATTTGCTCAGATTTAGGCCTTGCAATCCTATCTTCGAACCTTGCACTGTAGGAATCTAAGCTAACGAGGTAAAAACTAGGTAAGTACTTAGTTTTTTGGAGGCAAAAGAAACGTATGTAAATGTGAGGGTAAACGCTTTATATACGAAATGGTTGACACTAAAGTATTATAAATTTCTTCTATTGTGGAAATATTTAGGAGCACGTGTGAAATACCTAACACATATCACTGTCCTTTCCTTCGTTTATAGGAATATATTGTACTGCAAACTATCTGTCTGACTCCCATTTCACTATAACGCTTTCAAATTATCGCATAAACGAATTCAATGAGGCAAGTCTCTTAATTAAAGTAGACTGTTCAAAAATATCTGCGGAGACTAAACCTTATTGGCGTCAATTTTCTTTACGAAATGGAAGTCTGACAAACTGCTCTTAATATTAATAAAAATCGGAAATATAGTTGGTACCTAAACTTTTCTGTACCTATATCTTTTGTTTCACAAAAATGATTAAGAAATTGTATTTAAAGAAAGTCCGCAAATAATGACGTTTAAAAAGGCGCCATTTGCAAATTATGGTACTGATCCACTAATAAGAACTGTAGACCAACTATTTAATTAATTTTTAGACGTAGTAGGTATTACTAATGGATTAATTATTAACTTACGAAATAATCGAAAAAAAATTCGACATTTTAATTTGCATAGGAAAACGTCATTATTTTTGTCGGACAAGATTTCCAAAAAATGTTTGTATCGTTCCATACGTAATGTCAATTGCGACGTCCTACCTATCGGTAATTTATATGTAGAATATTAAAAAAGTGTAAGTACCTATAAAAACTACTCGTTGTTTTGTTACGCTTTTGTAAAATTGTAAAAAGTTGATTGTAATATACAAAAAAGATATTTTTTCCATTTCATTAAAAAAAAACTTGCCAAATGTTAGTGTTACCAGCTCATTACGTGTAAAAACTACTATTTAGCGTACGAGCGTCACTTTGCCATTGCTTCTGTATACACCAGTCCAATATTTGTAGCGTAGCAGCGTGTATATAGCCCGTGTATGTACAATATATTATATACATACATAGTGAAAATTATAAAGTATTTTTGCATGATTAATTATTGTAAAAGTGTCCGATTGTATGTAGTGAAACGTGTGGTTTACTTATCACGTTCCCTGTGTTCAAGTGTTTTCTTACTTTTACCGAGTGTCTTAGGATTAGCCGGCTTGTATACCAAATAACCCTTGTGTCTCGCTTAATCCTTAGTACAGACAGCGTCATCAACTAACTACCCACGCATTAAAATTTCTTCGGAAAGGGGGTTAGCAATTGATTGATTGTCTTTTTATTATTTCCGATCTTTGTAAGATTGAAAGTATAGGTACATGAATATGAGCAATTTTTATAATGAGACCTTCTAAAGCTCTATCCACACATATCAGGGCCGTGCCCGACACGGGGACAATCCGTGTCCTTGAAAAAATATAGTTGTGAACATTTTATATGAACTTGTTTACACACGTCCGTGTGCGGGCCGTCGACGCAGCCTCATCAGTGCCCAGGCCGACGCCGTGACGTACCCGTGCATGTCACGGCGTCGGGCCGGGCCCTGACGATATTTTCCAAGCACGTTGAGCATATTAAAAAAAAATAATGAATGACGAGTTTTTAATAGAAACGGTACTATGAAAAAAATGAAATGGTGACTGAGGGCTACAGATGGAAGGTCGCGATCTGTCCACGGTGCGGTCACGTCCTTGACGTGTGTGAATAAAAAGTCCCTAACGCAGCCCTGACGAGACCCGGATGCACGGTCTTAGCACGGCCACGGACCGTCCCCGTCCCGGGCACGGCCCTGATATGATCACTACATATTATAAACTAGAACTATCCCCGCGACTTCGCGTGATGTTTCTTACCGATCCCAAATTTTTTGATAGTAAAATGTAGCCCTAAGCACTCGGTGATAACGTAGCTTGCAATAGGGTATTTTACTCTATACGAGAAAAAAACTATAAATATGTTATTGCGACAGTTTAGGCATAAAGCAGTCGGAAAATGTAAGTTTTAGTTCATAAAATAACAAAACAAATTTTTAAATTCAATTCAAGGTTTTCAGTATTTTTTATCTGTTATAAAACACCGTGAAATAGTAGCGGCCATGTTATTACGCCGTACGGCTGTGTAAACAAAAAATTGTCAACTGTCAGTCAACCGATTGGCGTAATATAGGCTTTGTACTTTTATTATTTTCGTAACCAACGTAATTTTTTCATTATTACACCTATTACAAAATATGCTTTTAATTATTTTTAAGTTATATACAATTATCATATTTAATTTGAGCTCATTTGATACAAAACGAACTGACGTCATTTACGCTGAGCAATATGGCGTCCAGTAAGAGGCGTTTTAGTCAAACTACGCGCGAAATTTGAAAATTTAAAATTTATATGCATTTTGATGGCACTTAACGATTGAATAAAAAATTTGTGTTTTTTTTTGGTGGCATATTAGCACTACAGAATTTCATTGAGACACTTTTCAAAAATGGGTGTAATACCCTATTGGCGAAATAATAGTTAACCAGTAGTTTCGGAAAAGTGTAGATTAAAGTTGAGTTTGTGTTCGTTCGGGTTTAATCTCCGGAACTGCTAGTCCGATTCTGTAAATTCTTTCGCTAATGGAAAGCTACGTTATTCCCGAGTGCTATAGGCTATATTTTACTATCAAAACATTTTGGATCTGTAAAAATATCCACGTAGATTAAGTCGCGAGCATCTATAGTCAAAGTTCATATTCGTGAGTACTTTAAAGACCGGTAGGCAAATAAAAGTCTGCCAATCATTTAGTAAATCAGTCGGCTAACGAATACAGTAGACGTATATTCTCTTAGGTTTAGCGAGCATTGTTAAAAAAAGTTATTATATTTGTTGCATTTGTTTAAAGAACTTTTAAAAGAGTGATTAATAAAAATGCCAAACGTTGTTAGTAAACCACGTTGTATTAAAAATCCTAAAAATTATATAAAAATTAACGTTTGTGAGTAGGCACGCGTTCGGCGCCGCAAGATGGCGCCTCTTTGCAATAACTTTTCTATACGACAAATTAATTATAAATTGTAAAGGGAGATTATGAATAGAGTCGGTAGTGTGCGCAGAATAGAAGTACTCGTACGTGCCCCGCGCGAGACAGCTCCAATGAGTAAGAATTTAGAACTCCTCGGCTGAATCACTCCGCAAATATCGGAAGGAATTTGATACGAATAATTATTAACTTCGTACCTGTAGCAGCAGTACTAAAGGCACTTTCAAATGATTAATTGTATTCCAATTTGTATTTGAGAAGTGATTGCCGAGATATGAATCATTGAACAAAGAAAAGAATACAACATACACATTTTATATAGTTTTTACTAAAATCATTCGCATAAAATTGTTTATAGAGAAAGAAATATAACTTAAAAAAAAAGTAAACGGAATAACTTTAATTTCTCTTTTTGTACCTATGTCTATTCTGTTACAATATCCCTCGGTGAACACCTAGGTGAAGTGAGCTGTCATGCGTCCGTCTGCTTTGTCCGGACGCATGACAGCTCACTTCACCTAGGTGTTCACCGAGGGAGATTGTAACAGAATAGCACTGCTGAGATGCGTTACTATTAATGCTTTTAGGCAAAACTTTCGAATTTACGATTGATGTAAAGCCTAATTCTTTAACTAGCCATTGTACCGTGTTTGAATCAACGCGCTCTAGACGCTGACTTTTTTGGCTGAAAGTTTAATCAGTATCCTAAATTGACTCAATTTTAAATTAATAAATTCTTGCACTCTCATGAAACTTTATACATACTTATTTCCTGCCAGGTAAACAAGTACAGCATGACAAAATCTCGCATCGAAACAAAAATGTCTACACATAGCCGTGTCTTGTTTCGCCGCGAGTATATTCGAGCGGATGTTTTCCCAGCAGGTCGATCAGCCAACTAAAGTGTCTAGTGCCCGTTGGTCTAAAACCACTGTTTCGCTGTTGCGGGCACTGTATTGTAAGCTCAGTGTGTTCGTGGTCGCTGGATGTTGTAAAACCTTTAGTATTGTGAATTGTGAGCCTCCTACTGGTACTTGAATTAAAGTGTTCGAAAAATGAACTCTGAAGGAGGGAGGACATTTAGGCACTGTTTTTCCGAGCTAAGGTATTTTATCTTCTAATTTGTCACCAACGGCATTAAAATGCTTCTCCATTTATTTTTGCTCGCAGTCCCTTTGCTCTTCTTTTATCCATTTATAATTACAATTAGGTACTACCTCAAAAACGTCGAGATAAAAAACGTAGGTAGGTACTTTCTTGTACTTGGTAGTTTGACAGTGACAGGAATAACGCTTAGCCAAAACACATACTAAGTAACGTTTATTTCGACTGTAAATGAATATATATAGTCCACATCAAACACTTTAATTCAGGTCTCAGAGACTAGCCAACTATCCCTTCGGACCGTATTTAGCTCCTAAAAATGTTTGACGAAGAGTTTTGTATTAATGATTAGAAAATAGACAATAGCGAAAAGCTGTGTGCAATATATACCTACCTCTGCGCTGGAGCGTTGAACACCAAGATAATATGAATTTATTAATATTGTGTATTGTATTATAGTTTTTAATCGAAATTATTGTTTTTATTTTAATGTTAGTGTTATATTAAAAAGGCAACACAAAGGTGTAATTCTAAAGTCATAATCCTTCCTCGAAACTTCTACAAGTCTAAGAATTTACATATAAATACAGGAGATAATTTTTTTTTTGTGTATAGCTGTGTTTTCATTGCGGTAAAGAAAAAAGGAGATAGGAAGTGCAAAAATACACCAATTATTCGAGAAGACATACATTTTAGCATCTCTTGACCCCTTTTCGCTTGTGTGGAAACAGCTTATACGTACATACAAGATCTTTATAATACCATTGACAAGAACAGTGGCAAGCAAGTAACTTGAGCATGCGCGAAAAACGATTGATGTCATATTTTATTGATAGTATTTGTGTCTGGTGATGCGTTTTCATATAACTTAGAGAGACCTATACGATTGCCATGATTGTTCAAGATGTTTGCTGGCTTGTATACCCAATCACATAAAGCGTGTGTTCTATGAATCATTATCATGCATTCGTTTTCAAAATAACGATCAATCATTTTCACTAATGATTCTGACTAAGTAAAATGTAAGGTACAAAAACTTATTACGATTCGTTTTCTAAGTATTAATAAGTTATGTGTTTACACAGTAATTTACATAAATTATTAGACATTACAATGAAAAAAATTGCAATAATAAATTTTAAAAATCTCCGAATTTAATCTGTGCATTATATTTTTAATACAGTGCTACCAACTTAGATGTTTTAATGGCGGCAAAGTGCCTGTGTTGCCAATTTAAAAGTAATCTACCAATTTGGTAATATTTTGTGTGTTGTACTTCGCTTGCTTGGATCTTGGGACGGCTAAGGTTGTTGGTTCCACCGAGTGTAATAGATAAGGGCGCTTACACACTGTTACACAGTTCGTGTGAGCCGAATAACGGCGTGGTACCACACTACTGCAAATAAAGTCATTTTGAATAGCGAGAATTTGTTTTATTGCTTATATCACTAGCCCCGGTATTCAAATTACCTTTAATAGACGTATAAGTTGCAAAATGCTGCGGTTACACGCAGCATTTTTGCAACGTAGTTCTGTCAAAATTAAACTACGACGACACAGTTGGCGCAGGAGCTGGAGGAGCGATTGACTGCTGCGCAGCGTGTTGCGGGTTCGAATCTCGCCCATGGTGAACATTTGTGTGATGAGCACTTGTGTTTGCCTTGTGTCTGGTTGTTGTTTATCTATATACGTATGTAATTAAATTATTTGTGTATGTATATCAGTTGTCTGACACCCATAGTATAGGGTCTCCCTAGTTTGGGGTCAGATAGCCGTGTGTAAAGTGTCCCTACACATAAAAAAAAAATCGTTAAAACCTACACTAAAAATTCGACCATTTCCTAAATAGGTAATTGTAATTTTTAATGTTGATTCATTTTCAATATTAGAGAGGGACTCTGGACTAAATGAAATCCGTACGAATCGACCGGTCCCGGTTAAGATGCGCTTGCCGCGGTCGGTTTGTAGATGGGTGAGCATCTACATTTCATACCGAGACCTCGGAAAGCCGTTGGTCCCGGCTGTCAATCTTAGATCTTTGACAGTCGTTATGGGTAGACGGAAGCCAGAAAGTCTGACATTCAGTCTTACCCAAGGGGTATCGTGTTACCCAATAACTGAGTTGTGGAGGTCCGATAGGCAGTCGCTCCATGTAGAGCACTGGTATTCAGCTGCATCCGGTTAGACTGGAAGCCGACCTCAGCATAGTTGGGTAACGGCTAGGCAGATGAATGATGTCATTTTCAATATTTTCTAAACATAAGTTTTAGTAGTACACTCGGCCAACGTAATTGATTTACAGGCCACACATACGGGATATTGTCACTGTGTGTGTAAATGAACTAGTCGGTTGGTCGGTTATGAAGTTAAACTGTTTGTGTGCGTATGATATACCCACGTATACCAATTTTAATTGAATGAAGTCCAATATTTCAACCTTTTTAATAAGGACCAGGTAGCCGGTCGGTGAAAGCACTTGGCATAGATAAGCCTCGTGTCGTAAGATCAAACCCCGGCAGGTGTTATGGTTTTGGGTTTTTATTTTTCCTTTGTCCTATAAAACATTAATATTTTGTGTCAAATAAAATTACTTAAACAAAAAAATAAAAAGGTAATTAAATAAAACCAATAAAATAAATCAAAATATTTTATTAAATAACCTAGGCGTTGGAATCATCGATCACTAATAAAAGATGGAATGCGGAATCCTATTGTTCCTTATCGCTATAGGGTCATTAGTGAATGAGCCAGCTCGTTTCGATTATTATGTTTCTTACAAGAGTTGGCTTAGGGTTCAATTTGGCATGGGTTATAATATAAGCAAATAAAAAACTACGTGTAACCAATACAATTATTTATATAACGCAAACTATTGTAAAAATATTATTATATCGCTATTGATACCTAACTTTTTTATGATTAGAACACTATTGGCAACTTCATTAATAGTTTATAAGACAAGACAAAGTTTTCTTTTTATTGAATATGAATGGACGTAATTGTTTTTTCAATGTATACAAATTTAAACAAAGTGGAATTGAAAGTGAAGTGAATCAACATGTTAGATAGTAAGAAATTAATTTAACTTCTAACTGAATAACAATAACATCACTTACACTTCAAAATATATACTGCAAATAACTGTCAACTACGGACTATACATAATAACTTAGGTGTTTATAAGAGAATCACGGCAACATGAAGTAGCTTTTAAACCTAAGTATATTAATAGTAATTCGGCTTCGTTTACAGTATTTTAACGCCATCCATAAACGACTTTAAACATTTCTCATCACTAAAATAAACACATTGTTCTCCCAATTAAAATGAATATAATAATATGACCTAGCGAATAGAATTTGTTTTTGCCGGTGAGCGTTGGACAGAAAAATCTTCCGTGGTGGCTTACTGCAACTTAAACCAGCTTCATGCCGGTCAGCAGGTGATATCGCACTGTTTATAAGCACACATGTCATTATGTGTTGATGCAGTTATGCGGGTGGATAAAAACGGATTAGTCCCGTAAACAGCCTTGCCACGATGTCGTGGTAACGAGCCGAAGAATTCGCCTTCGGTTTTGGCCCACGTCGATGATGGTCTATTTCTTCAGAATACGCACTTCGATGGACACATAACTGCACGGTTCTCCTTAATGAATAAAAACAAAATAATATTTAAAATAATGCAGATAAACAATGGTGAATTGGTGGATAATTAATCATAGATAAATTAACTGACTGTCTTATATTGCCTCGTTGTAATAAAACTTAATACCGTTATTTATTTATTAGATAAATAATTAACGTGTTTCATGACTATTTTAATTACATAATTTAAAAGTTTTTCTTTATTTCGACTAAATGTTTTATGTTAGACAAAAACAGACTGGCATAAGTAAATTTTATCAGAATCAAATTCTGATATATTTAAATATTATTTTACATTAATTTAGTCATAGGTCAAAGGTGAGATAAGTTAAGAATTTGAGTTGGAATATTACTAACGTAATGAAAACATTGTCACGAGTAGCTTTGTTACTCACCGATATTAATAATCACCTTGCAATTTCACTAATGAAAACGTTTTGCTCATGCAAAACAATGAATTGCGTCTTGTTGCATGGTTGGAAGAAGTTGAAGCACAATTGGATCAGAAACAAAGAACGCACAGAAATATGTGTGTTCATCTATATACAGTACGGTCAACGTAACTTGGCGCGTCTGAAGTTAGCCGATTAGCTGCGCAGTAGACAATTTCGTTCCTAAAAGTTCCATTGCGCAGCCAAACAGCTAACTTCAGACGCGCCAAGTTACGTTGACCGTATTGTACTTAGGATTGCAATTTATATTCGTAGACTGACAACTAAGAATGCTCATTTTTTATAAACTAAGGTGGAAGTATAAAAAAATAAACAAAAATTGTGGGTAGTTATATCCTAAACGGTCAAAATAAATTGGCTGAGAGTTCCGTGCGCACTTCTCAAACGTTATTTTACTCATCTGTGAACGGAATTGAATTGTTAGCAATTCAACTAGGTAATGAAAGTTTTACGAAAATTATGTTTACAAAACAAAAAGAATGTGTAGCAACCGAGATTAGATCTTAAGACTTCTTAATAACTAACCAGATACGTTAGCCATTGCGCCAAACCTGTTACAATGATTGGGTGCGAAATATTATAACTTATTCAATTACACAGATTACTGATGACGATACATACATTGATATTATAGTTACTGCCACGGAATAATAAAAACAAGAGGAAGTGCCCTTAGTCTTATTTAATACTGGATCCAGTGTCGCCAAACTCACACAAAATGTACTTGCAATACACAGAAAACGATGATATAATTGGCTACAAATTATGAACGCAACTTTGGCGAAAAGCTTATTTTATTGTTGTTCGAAATTAAATTGTATCACAACTGACGAACGTTGCTATTATTTTACATGACAAAATCACTAAAGAGATTTTTTCCATCTAACAATCCAGTTCGAGCAATGTCCAACGAGTTCAGCTATTCGACGCTAGAGAGCGCTGTTACCAAATTACTTAACATGACATCTATTGTTACTATGAATAGATGTCATTTTCGCATGCAACTGTTAATTATTTTGCTATTCAATGAGAGATGTGGTCAAGTTATCGATAATTTGTACAATGTAAGAAATATATTAATCTTTTTAATGTACGTAATGGATCAAAATTGATGATTAACTAATGATGTATTGACATATTTTTCTGCAATACCTTTCATTGAGTCCGTAATATGATGAAATTGATTGACATCCCAATGAAATGACTCATTATTTTAGACATGACAATATCTTTTCTAAATATGTGACAGTCTTTTAAAAACATAATTGACATCTCAATTCTTGTACATGAAAATAAACTATAAACATGTATATAGAATATTTATAGGCCTTCGTCTAACCGCGAATGAATGACTATTTGCCAGAATATAGGTATAAGGTTTTTAAAACTCATTCTTTCAAACTGGTACTTTTATTTAAAAAAAAAGTTAGGTACTTTAAAAACATGTTATTGTTATTGTGTTATTGTTTTGTCGACACGAACTATTTGCATTAATGTGTCCCATCCCTAAACGAGTAGCGTCGAAGTTTCTAGAATTTATGCCACGTAAAACGATTACAGTCAAGACAGCGAGCAAGCTGATTTAGACTTTAGTGAATGAACATAAGGTAGTTTTTAGTTCGCATCAAAGCAAAAATAAGGTATTGTCAATAAAAATCGATTATATTGAAATATATGAAAGTTTTATACTTTTTGGTGATACGATATACCTCTGCAAGAAACAATCTTTGACCTGCTATCATTTTTGTATGTAAAAATTGCACAATAAGGCATGGTTGTATTTTTTTTCCTTACGTGCGATATTGTGCGATATGTCACGTCGCAGCAAGTAGTTGATCGCGACTGAACCAGTGTTGATCATTTCCACATAATTGTGCCACACGTTCGATGGCTGCGTGGCACTTCCACTTATTTTTATTATTCCGTGGTTACTGCTTAGTGACGCGACATACGCACACTAATAAAAAGCAGAACTCGTTCGTTTTATTTAACGTTTGTGTATGTAACTCTTCATACTGCGTGTGAGTGCAATGTGTAAACTAATTACGTTGTTCCACTGTACTTTGTACTGTTATTGTTAGTAATCTAACACATTTCCGTTGTTAAACATAGTATAAAGGAATATAATTTACATTAGGTTTGAAAGATGAATTATTTCCTTTAGCTTAGTATAGAAGGTTTGTTGGCGTATTGAAGTAGTTCTATTGGACTAAGAACCCGTGAACCCCAGATCTTCGTTATAACTATAAACTGCCAGACTAACTGTCTGGTTGATGAGGAAATATCTTCTAATTATTACCCAAGTATTATATAAAAACCGGACAAGTGCGAGTCGGACTCGCCCACCGAGGGTTCCTTACATATTTGTAGGTACATATCCATACTTCTATACTAATCCATAAGTACCTACTATCCATACTTTAATCTACTTAATATTATAAATGCGTTTTTACGACATAAATGGCCGTATCTTCTTTTCACGTTAACATAGAGGGTTGATTTTTTTACAGCATTAAGGGACCGTAGACTTGAGTCTAAGGTTTTTGAACTCGATACCTCCACGCGTTTCCGAGATAAAGGGTCTTGACAGACAGACTGACATCAAAGTGATCCAATAAGGGTTCCGTTTTTTCCTTTTGAGGAACGGAACCCTAAAAATCAGCTGTTATACTATAACGTAAGTATAATTACTATTTAATGAACTTTAAGGCTAGGGGTTGCTATGAAGTTAAGTGTCTGGCAATGTATGACGTGATTTTTAATAATATTCTGAAGAAAATATCAAAAAGCGCATTTTATTATTTGATGAATAAAATTTAGGTTGGTATTTTACACACCTTTAGAAGGTACCGTTTACCTGCCAAAGCCACGATCACTTAGGTTAGGGGGTGATAGCTTGGGTCAATACCTGCCAAAACAACACAATATATGTTCAGCAAAATCTTACGGATTTTTGTGCACCACTGTAGGTTAAAGTAAAACGATAAGAAAATTGTTCTGTGAAAATTTGAACAAAAAATTGTATTTCTTGACAACATTTTTGTTTTTCATAGAAAAAAAGACTTATCAATGAGTAAAGTAACTATTCACGAATAAAATGCACAAAAAAAAAATACTAGAATAGGATTTTTTCATTACGAAATGCTTAAAAATCTGTTTCAAGGTAGAGATTTTTCTATATTTCGGAAAATTTTGTAAAACTGTAAATCCGTAAGATTTTGCTGAACATAATATATTGCGTTGTTTTGGCAGGTATTGACCCAAGCTATCACCCCCTGCAGTATGTCGTGCTATTTACTGGACGTATATCATATATGAGACGCTATGCGTTTACTACAATCACTGATTTCAGTAAGTAACAGAACTGTTGTTTAGTTTTTCAGTAACTCTCCGCCCGCCAAGGGGGAAGCGCGCGTCGCGTGTCGTGCTTTGAATACGAACAATATTTACGTAAAATAGTTTTGTAAGTTGGGCAGACGATTATAATAAATTGAAGATACAACTGGTTATATATAAAAGGTATGTATATAATAACAATTATGTGCAGATGTATGTAAGTATTTAAGCAAATAAGTAATATCAAGTTTTTTTTTGCTAATACCTGACAAATAACTTACCGTTGTGAAAAGTTTAAAATATTTTTCAGAATTATTGTTTTAATGCTATTATTCTGTGCGGAATTTCTTGGATAAGTTCTTGTAATATCTAATAATTCCTTAGAGATAGGTAGTGTTTCATTTGCATGCCATATGTTACGGAAGAATGTACAAAAATTAATATCTACGTAAGTATTGTGTCAACTGATTAAAATTTTCTACATACTTAAATAAAAATCAATTGCTGTTCGTTAGTCTCGCTAAAACTCGAGAACGGCTGGACCGATTTATGGATTTAGCATGGTGAGAATATCGGAAAAAATCGCGAAATAAAAAGGGGTAGGTAGGTATATTGGTAGGGTATGTAGGTTGGTAGTGTAGGTAGGTTGGTAGGGTAGGTAGGTGACCAAAAACATTACGTAATTTTTTAGTTAAAAGACCTTTTTCTGTACGGCATCCACGTACCAACATTTTAAACAAAAAAAAAAATCTGTTGTATATTTTGAAACTTTTTATAATTCACATTTTTACTTAGGTAGGTACAATACGGTCAACGTAACTTGGCGCGTCTGAAGTTAGCTGTTTGGCTGCGCAATGGAACTTTTAGGAACGAAATTGTCTACTGCGCAGCTAATCGGCTAACTTCAGACGCGCCAAGTTACGTTGACCGTACTGTAAGTACAGTTATAAAAAGATAAAGATAAAAAAAAGATAAAAGATATTTTATTTGTAAAACATGAGTATACACAGGTTTATGGTGCAAGATGTTGGGATATAACTTGGCCTACATGTTTTGCCATAGAATATGGCGTACAAAGTAAAAAGTACACGAGTAGACGAAAACTAAATAGATCTATCTATCATAAATAAAAGTAAAGTACAAAATGACAAATGTACCATTGGACAAACAAACTTAGTAAGTATATAAAATAATCTATCTATAACAAAACAATGCAAATTAATATAATTATCCTATTTTATGATAGGTATACCTAGTGACATAAAAATAAATTCAGTCAAATCCAGCAACAATTTCTTTCAACAGAAAACAAAATGTCATTATATTACTATGGATGATCATCCAGAAAGTCTGTAAGGCTATACTTAGTAACATTTAGCAATTAAATATTTTTTCAAATGTTGCTTATATTTGTTTCCGTTTAATTGTTTAATTAGTTTTGGTATTTTGTTAATTATTATAGGTGCCAGACGATATAGTGTAGATAAAATAAAACATTCTAAAATTGCACAGACGATAAATTAATTCGGTCTAGATTTAATTTCGCTTCAATGAACGTGACAATAATATTTAGGTAAGTTATGTAATTTTTCATATTATTACAATACTTACGTCATTGACTTGAAGTAATGCTGGCTTTGAATAATGCACATAATATGTAGGTAATAGTTTAAACTCGTCACAGACGTAGCTATAATATATATTAATATAATTCATAGCAAGGCATATTACGATATATTTTCTATAGTAATCTTTGAGTGACCACGTCACCAAAATACCTACGTGGACAGATATAGCAAGGCATACTTATTAATATATATTTCAAAAATGTGAAAGAAACATCATACGTATTAAGGGCGAAAATACATTATTATATTATAGCTACCGTGTGTGGTGGCTAGCTATAATATATATTATAGCTACGTATGTGACGGGCTTTAAGAAATAAGGTTTGTATAGTGGTTTGTAAGAGTTCTTAAAAACTTTTTGGTTCTTCTTTTGTTCTATGTTTAATACGCGATTTCTCCGGAAATTCTAGATTGTTTTTGAAAATTATTTTTAATGGATATGCCTCAGAGTGAGCGATTGACTGCTATGCTTCGTGTCGCGGGTTCGATTCTCGCACGGAACAAATATTTGTATGGCCTACAGATAGTTGTTCCGGGTCTGGCTGTTTGTGTATGTGAGTTTATATGTTTGTAAACGCACACAAGTTACAGGAGAAATTCCTAGTGCGGGGCAACGGTTTTTGGAAAAATCATGGAAATATTCATTCTGTAAGAGTGAAAAATTAGGGCAACACTTCAATTTTAGGGTTCCGTACCTCAAAAGGAAAAAACGGAACCCTTAGAGGATCACTTTGTTGTCCGTCTGTCTGTCTGTCAAGACCCGTTATCTCGGGAACGCGTAGAGGTATCGAGTTGAAATTAAAACCATATACTCTCAAGTCTACAGTCTCTTGAAGCTGTGAAAAACTCAAACTTCTAAGTTAACATGAAAAAAAGATACAGCCGTTTATGCCGCAAAAAACGTATATTTCGACACTCAAGGGAATCAAAATTAATAGGGTACTTTCCGTTGACCTAGAACTATGAAATTTGGCAAGTAATATCGTTTTAAACTACAAGTACAGGAAAAAGTCTTAAATCTCTCCATATTTGTACGGAACCCTCAGTGGGCAAGTCCGACTCGCACTTGTCCGGTTTTTTAATGTTACCATTTCTTAATGGATTTGGATGACAACAAGTACAAGATTACAAAAAAGCGAAAAATAAAAAACTTTTTTTTACAATAAGGACGGCCGGCCCTCAAAAACAAATAAAAAAAAGCTTTTTACAAAAAAGACAACCGCCTTCAAAAAGTGAAAAATAACTTTAGCACAGAACACACATATTGACTTTAGTTTCGAAATTCAGTGGCTTAAATTTGTTCTGTTTGTTGTTTTGTATTGCCACCGACTTCCGAAACTAAAGTCAATGTGTGTTCTGTGCTAAAGTTATTTTTCACTTTTCAACCGACTTCAATAAAGGAGGAGGTTATCAATTCGTCTGTTTTTTTTTTTTTTTTTTTATGTTTGTTACCTGATTTCTCGGGACTGGGTGAACCGATTTTGATGATTCTTTTTTTATTTGGAAGCTAGTGCTTCCCATGTGGTCCCATTTTAATTTGGTCCAGTTCTGACCATGGCACCCATAAGAAAACCGTATAAGTCTTAAATTTGCATTAAGTATGTGCGCGATTTGTTACGCGATTTCTCAGGCAAACGTAAACCGATTTTGAAAATTCTTTTTGGAACGAAGTTCCTTATCGCTCGTTGTGAAAGGGGGCTAGACGGAAAAAATTCTTACGAAAAGTTTGTCACGACATGCTATATAATAAGCTAAATTGAATCGTTGAAACTGTCAAATAGAGTTCATTATTAGTTGAATGGCGGCTTTTCTATAAAAATATTGGAGCGAATTAAAACCTTATTTTTGCTATTTTTATTAGCCCGACCGGACAATAGGAGCTATGTGCAACCGAATTTCACGGTTAATGTGTAAAAATAAGGTTTTAATTCGCTTTTCTATGAAAATATTGGAGCGAATTAAAACCTTATTTTTACACATTAACCGTGAAATTCGGTTGCACATAGCTCCTATTGTCCGGTCGGGCACCAGCCTATACGTTTCTCAGAATAATTTTATCATACCTAGTTTGGTAAAATTTCAATTTTTAACCGTTTACGTTTACAAAATAAAGTCCGAATTCGCTTTTCGTAGATGTTTTGGTTTAAATTAAGCCAGTGGGAGCTTAGGTGGGTACCTAGGTAGGTAGTGGTACTTACTTTTATCATTGGCGAATTATTTGTAGTTGTAAGTAGGTAAGTGAGTAGGTACTCTTTTGCTAGAAAAAGAAAGGCAGGCAGGCGTAGGTACCTATAGGTGCTATAGGTAACCTATTTAAATAAATTAGAGCTATTCACAAACACAGTTTTAATCAACTTTGGCTTAATTAAAAAACTTACCTATTAGGTATAAAATTTACACTTCCCTGTATCGAAGCAACTGCTCAATATGGAGTCCATTTCGCTCGATACATAAACGGGCACGTTTAATTAAATTGTCTTTTAATTACATTATATTTGTTAATAATAAAAAAAATATTATTATAACTTAAAAAAAATAAAATTTTATTACAATTCCTTCACTAATTAATCGAAAGGAACTTCGTTCCATCCGGGTGTCCCTTGACACCTCTCAAGTTTTTTTATAGATAGGGTATGCTTCAGGGGTGGTCCCATATAAATTTTATCGAAATTGATTCAGCACTTTTTGAAAAATCAACAAATAAGTACCCAAAAATGTTACATAGACGACGTTTTAGTTTCATTAATCTTTGTATTAGTTAACTTTCAATCTCTTCTTAATTGATTTGAATGGGAAGGAGGTACTAAAAAGCGGAAAATAAAAAGCTTTTTACAAAAAAGACAACCGCCTTCAAAAAGTGAAAAATAACTTTAGCACAGAACACACATTGACTTTAGTTTCGGAAGTCGGTGGCAATACAAAACAACAAACAGAACAAAGCCACTGAATTTCGAAACTAAAGTCAATGTGTGTTCTATGCTAAAGTTATTTTTCACTTTTTGAAGGCGGTTGTCTTTTTTGTAAAAAGCTTTTTTGAAGGCGGTTGTCTCTTTTGTAAAAAGCTTTTTATTTTCCGCTTTTTAGTACCTCCTTCTCATCCAAATCTATTAAGAAGAGATTGAAAGTTAACTACTACAAAGATTGATGAAACTAAAACGTCGTCTATGTAAAATTTTTGGGTATTTGTTGATTTTTCAAAAAGTGCTGAATCAATTTCGATAAAATTTATATGGGACCGACCACCCCTGAAGCATACCCTATCCATAAAAAGAAGAATTTTCAAAATCGGTTTAAGTTTGCCGGAGAAATCGCGTAACAAATCGCGCACATACTTAATGCAAATTTAAGACTTATACGGTTTTCTCATGGATGCCATTGTCAGAACTGGACCAAATTAAAATGGGACCACACGGGAAGCACTAGCTTTCAAATAAAAAAAGAATCATCAAAATCGGTTCACCCAGTCCCAAGAAATCCGGTAACAAACATAAAAAAAAAAAAAAATACAGACGAATTGATAACCTCCTCCTTTTTTGAAGTCGGTTGAAAAGTGATTGATTTAACTTTAGCACAGAACACAATACACATGACTTTAGTTTCGAAAGTCAGTAGCAATACGAAACAACAAACAAAACAAAGTCATATTAAAATTTGTGTTCTGTGCTAAAGTTATTTTCTCCGAAACTATAATCCGATATCAAACATGATTTCACTGATAGAACAAAGATCACTAACAATGCAATGCGAGATGATCAATGTTCCTGCCTTTTAAGTGAAGAAGTGGCTTTTTCCCTACAGTGAGACAATAATCTTTAAAAAATTTAAAATATTAACAGTACCCTAGTCTATATATATTGGTCCACCTGATTCATTTTGCTAAGTACTTACATGAGTTTGAATCAGAGGAAGAACGTGAGATTAGAGAGAGTACGCAGAGAAAAATCTTTAAGCAACAAATAGCACCTAAACTTAATATAGTAGAGTATTGCTCAAAGTACCAAGCTGCAGAAATATTTAATGGACTGCCTTCAGAGCTAAAGATCCCGATTTATAGCACCCACTTGTTTAAAACAAAATTAAAAGCCTTTTTATGAACGGCGACATCCGAGTTGGATATATTTTTATTAATAATAATTAAATATAATATATACAAAGCTTAAAAATAAATATAAACACATAATATGTACAATGCTCACAGGGCATCAAAAAACTCGTCCTTTTTATTAGATAAATGTCCATAGAATATATCGGAACGAATGTCACAAAATAATTAAAGATTTCCTATTTATTTTAAACTGACATTATATTTTAAACGTTGTATTTATAACTGTCTTGACATTATTTAAAAACTACTTATTAAATTGAAAACTGTTTGACATAATTTTTAAAAACTATTTGACATTTATATTTATGACTATTTGATATTACACTTGAATTTTTTGGAATGTCAATTTAATTAATCATAGTACTTTGGTATTTGTATGTATATAGCTTTGATTATATAATAATGTCTAGATGGAGCGTCGCCCTACAATCATAACAAAGAAAACGAGTCAACAATTTCAAGTATGTGTGCTATATATTGTTCTGGTATTAAAGCTAGTGAGGCGCAAAGGGCAACGTGTCGCTTATGGAGTCTAGATCGGGAACTATGTGGGTAAAACCAAAAATCTGCCGGAAGTCACTATTCCACGCGAACGAAGTCGCGGGCAAAAGCTAGTTCATCATAACTCTTTTTTCAATGATCTGTTATGATTTATTAAATTAATTCCGTTAATAAACTGTTCACAAGTGTACTATGTTAACCGTTTCTTATGTAAAATATAGCTAATTTTATCTCAGGGGACCAATAGGCACCTGAATAGGTGCCGAATCTTTAACTTATATTGTATATATATTAGAGGGGACGAATGGGTACCTTAAAAATAATATTGTTTATTAAAATATTAATTGGTCTCCTACCAGGAGACCAATGGGTACCTATATAGGGGCCGAATCCACAACTTTTATGCTGGGGGACGAATTTTAGGGGACGAATGGGCTCGGGTCAGAGCCCATTCGTCCCCTAAGATTCGCACCCTGTGCCCACTCGTCCCCTGGAACTTTTGTGGGGCCCATTCGTCCCCTAAAGAATATTTATTTTTATTCATTCTTCTAATATAAGTACATGTATATGTGTATACTGCAGCTTGGTAGTCCTGGTACAGTCGCGCAGAAAAGGGTAAAATAAAAAATATAGTAATTCGGTAGATATCACGTTTATTTCAAATAAGATTAAGTTTGATAAAATGCCTCTAGGCTCTAGGCATTAAGTCAGTCTTCAAAATAATTAATCAACTTTTGGTTTCTTGTACATTTGTAAATATTTAGCAAAATATATGATAACTATAATATCTTTATGGAGTAAAATAAAACTGTGTAACTATTTAAATAAAATCCCAGTAATAACTGAATTTTAGATTAATTTACATCCAGTGTACAAACAAATAATAAAAATAATATATAATACCAATATAACAAAAATAACAATTAATTGTTAGTACCAAAGTACTAACAATTAATTGTTGTTTTTGTGACTTTACAAATAAAGTTAAAGAGATCTTCAAAATAATGCAATATCACAATAACTTTGTATAAAAGAAATATAAAAAGTAAAATCAGTCTTTATCAGCTATGTAAAACCAACATTTTTACTAACAACAAATACATATGCAAAATCACAATGTCCTAGAAACTAACAAAATACAACTATTTAACAAAAATCAGCCTTGATTGACCATCATATAAAATATAAAATATAAACATTAAATATGCAAAAAAATAGAACAAATTCATATCAACAGAAAATAATCATTTTTTATTTTTTTGTATATTTACCAACTACATACATGCAAAATCATAATAACTTAAATCTAAAAAAATATAACAGTACAAAAGAAAACTAAAATCACAGTAATTATTGAAGACTAGATAAATCAACTTTTTTTTTTGTATATTAACCAACTACATGCAAAATCATAATAACTTAAATCTAACAAACTATAACTAAAATAACAAAAAATGACTAAAATGATAATAATTATTGAAGATTAAACAAATCAACATTATTTTAGTATAAAACTAAACTTATATTTATTTTTTCATTTTAAATTAAGAATATATGCATAGCTTTTCCATGCAGTGGCCTAGTGAAATCTGATTTTCTAAAAATTGGCTAATTATGCGATTTATTCTCTCTTCATTTTCAATCGATTCAGGAGTCCGATTATTTGTTTGGACACCCCTTTGCACCTGATCTATTTTATTTTTTGATAAATTCGCTTCTTTCTGTAGAGTGTCTAAACATTGCAAAATATTTGGTATATTTCTACCATTAATTTTACGATTAATTTTGGAATGCCAACTTTCTACAAGGTTAGTCGTCCGATGACGTTGTCCATATACATTCCAATTTCTGGCTATAGTTTTATTCTCGAGCCAGTTCTCGACAAAATAATCATTAAAAGCTGAAATTCGATTATTTTGAGGGCAGTCCTCCATGATATAAAGCCAACCGTCATCTATATATTGTTCTGGTATTGAAGCTAGTGAGGCGCAAAGGGCAACGTGTCGCTTATGGAGTCTAGATCGGGAACTATGTGGGTAAAACCAAAAATCTGCCGGAAGTCACTATTCCACGCGAACGAAGTCGCGGGCAAAAGCTAGTTCATCATAACTCTTTTTTCAATGATCTGTTATGATTTATTAAATTAATTCCGTTAATAAACTGTTCACAAGTGTACTATGTTAACCGTTTCTTATGTAAAATATAGCTAATTTTATCTCAGGGGACCAATAGGCACCTGAATAGGTGCCGAATCTTTAACTTATATTGTATATATATTAGAGGGGACGAATGGGTACCTTAAAAATAATATTGTTTATTAAAATATTAATTGGTCTCCTACCAGGAGACCAATGGGTACCTATATAGGGGCCGAATCCACAACTTTTATGCTGGGGGACGAATTTTAGGGGACGAATGGGCTCGGGTCAGAGCCCATTCGTCCCCTAAGATTCGCACCCTGTGCCCACTCGTCCCCTGGAACTTTTGTGGGGCCCATTCGTCCCCTAAAGAATATTTATTTTTATTCATTCTTCTAATATAAGTACATGTATATGTGTATACTGCAGCTTGGTAGTCCTGGTACAGTCGCGCAGAAAAGGGTAAAATAAAAAATATAGTAATTCGGTAGATATCACGTTTATTTCAAATAAGATTAAGTTTGATAAAATGCCTCTAGGCTCTAGGCATTAAGTCAGTCTTCAAAATAATTAATCAACTTTTGGTTTCTTGTACATTTGTAAATATTTAGCAAAATATATGATAACTATAATATCTTTATGGAGTAAAATAAAACTGTGTAACTATTTAAATAAAATCCCAGTAATAACTGAATTTTAGATTAATTTACATCCAGTGTACAAACAAATAATAAAAATAATATATAATACCAATATAACAAAAATAACAATTAATTGTTAGTACCAAAGTACTAACAATTAATTGTTGTTTTTGTGACTTTACAAATAAAGTTAAAGAGATCTTCAAAATAATGCAATATCACAATAACTTTGTATAAAAGAAATATAAAAAGTAAAATCAGTCTTTATCAGCTATGTAAAACCAACATTTTTACTAACAACAAATACACATGCAAAATCACAATGTCCTAGAAACTAACAAAATACAACTATTTAACAAAAATCAGCCTTGATTGACCATCATATAAAATATAAAATATAAACATTAAATATGCAAAAAAATAGAACAAATTCATATCAACAGAAAATAATCATTTTTTATTTTTTTGTATATTTACCAACTACATACATGCAAAATCATAATAACTTAAATCTAAAAAAATATAACAGTACAAAAGAAAACTAAAATCACAGTAATTATTGAAGACTAGATAAATCAACTTTTTTTTTTGTATATTAACCAACTACATGCAAAATCATAATAACTTAAATCTAACAAACTATAACTAAAATAACAAAAAATGACTAAAATGATAATAATTATTGAAGATTAAACAAATCAACATTATTTTAGTATAAAACTAAACTTATATTTATTTTTTCATTTTAAATTAAGAATATATGCATAGCTTTTCCATGCAGTGGCCTAGTGAAATCTGATTTTCTAAAAATTGGCTAATTATGCGATTTATTCTCTCTTCATTTTCAATCGATTCAGGAGTCCGATTATTTGTTTGGACACCCCTTTGCACCTGATCTATTTTATTTTTTGATAAATTCGCTTCTTTCTGTAGAGTGTCTAAACATTGCAAAATATTTGGTTTATTTCTACCATTAATTTTACGATTAATTTTGGAATGCCAACTTTCTACAAGGTTAGTCGTCCGATGACGTTGTCCATATACATTCCAATTTCTGGCTATAGTTTTATTCTCGAGCCAGTTCTCGACAAAATAATCATTAAAAGCTGAAATTCGATTATTTTGAGGGCAGTCCTCCATGATATAAAGCCAACCGTCATCTATATATTGTTCTGGTATTAAAGCTAGTGAGGCGCAAAGGGCAACGTGTCGCTTATGGAGTCTAGATCGGGAACTATGTGGGTAAAACCAAAAATCTGCCGGAAGTCACTATTCCACGCGAACGAAGTCGCGGGCAAAAGCTAGTTCATCATAACTCTTTTTTCAATGATCTGTTATGATTTATTAAATTAATTCCGTTAATAAACTGTTCACAAGTGTACTATGTTAACCGTTTCTTATGTAAAATATAGCTAATTTTATCTCAGGGGACCAATAGGCACCTGAATAGGTGCCGAATCTTTAACTTATATTGTATATATATTAGAGGGGACGAATGGGTACCTTAAAAATAATATTGTTTATTAAAATATTAATTGGTCTCCTACCAGGAGACCAATGGGTACCTATATAGGGGCCGAATCCACAACTTTTATGCTGGGGGACGAATTTTAGGGGACGAATGGGCTCTGACCCGTCGTTTTACACTGTGCATCTACGTCTCTGTGTACGTAAATAATGATTATATAAGCAATTATGTATATAGTTATACATAAATTAATATTATTATACATATATTAATCATTTATTATTATTATTACGCATTTGGGCTTTGATTATATAAGCACTTGTCAGCCAATAGTTGGCTGACACTTTTTGACACGTTTGCGTGCACTTGACGCTCCATCTAGACATTATATATAATCAAAGGTATATAGCATCATGTGTATTTGGATATTCAACACAATGTAATTTGTTTTTATGAATAAATGAAATGAAAAATGAATGGCTGGTATTATTATAAGTGGAACAATATTCCCGGTAAAAATAAATAGTTATAGCTGTATAACTTTTCCGACAGCCAGGTAATAGACCGTAATTTAAAGTCGCCCCTTGGGAACACGGCTCTGGCTAATATTTAATTCAATTGTGGATTCCTGCTACTGTGGGTCATTCAACTCTGTTTAAAATTAACGTCACAACTCTTGACAGTTGTGTATACGTGGGCTGTTCTTAAAATTGTTAGTGTAATGGAAAATAGTTAGAATATGAAATAGTTAGAATAAGAATTTTCAAAATATTCTCCTCACACCCCAATTCAACGCTTCACAGCATTCGGGTGAAACAACTTTCGAAACATTTAAAAAAATTGTCTTGTGGGAGGTCGAAAAATAACCGCCGAAGTGCTTCGGCTGTAAAATTTTCGCTCAGGAAGCATTTTCTAAATCTGGGCTGTACGGAGGATGGGGTAACATTTGTACCCCCGAAGTATTCAAATAGTCCATAGTTCTAGCAGCTGTGTGAGCGGGTGCGTTATCTTGGTGAAAAAGAATGCCACAAACATCGCTCCTTGTCTAGGTCGCTCGCTATTCAAAAATATAAAAAAAACTTGTGCGGTTGGGGGACCCCCGTAAGGAACGAAATTCCTTACGTACGTGTCTGTACAAAAAAAGATATATATAAAAAAAATTAATTATAATATCACGAGTAGGCGAGCGCGAAGCAGTGGCTCGACACACGCAAACATACACACACGCATTTCGTTACGACGTCGATTTCTACTATTTCGCACTGGGAATTTAATTCCAATAACTACACATAGGTGGCCAATGATTTTCACCAAGGAGGTATTGATCAACCTGTAAAACCAAGAAAATTCAGCCTGTTATAGGAATACGAACGTTCCTCAAGGGGGTACCGAGCAAAATCATTCAAAACAGTCGTCACTGTTAAAGTGATATAATCAATACTTTTACCATAATTGCCATAAAAAATATGTAATGAATACCACAGTGAATGTGTTAACCGATTATCGTTGGCAAAAAATAGGAATACTGTTTAATTTAATAAACAAAAATACGTAAAGTTGTACAAAAATCTTTAAAAAAATCTCGTATTTAGTTGAGTTTTGTTAGTAAACTGTATTTTTTTTTCACAAACTTGAATTCATATTAATCTTTAAAATTCATACTACAATTTGTAGTTTTTACATTTTCGAAATGTCGCTTAGTTATTTTATTATTAATTTTTCGCGCTGTTTTGAATCATACGCAACGTATGTATGTATGATTCAAAACAGCGCGTCAATTAAAACAAAAATTAATAATAAAATAACTAAGCATGAGAGATAACCACTGGATCAATGAACCAATATTATTTATTAAAATAAAATAGACCATGAAACAAAAAATGTCTCAATTACAATGGTTCCAACAAAATTATTATAAACACCGCGTGCTCCAGTTTCTTAATGATATTTGGATATCTAGTGCCATTAAGGTACAAAAGCTCAGTATTTAGGTTAAACTCCTTTGATATAGCTATTAGTGAATTACTGAACTTAGGTACTGTATATGTTCAGTGACGTTGTTGTAATATCATCTTATTCATTGCTAGTAATTATACACGCGACATCAACCGCGTATTTTTTTATGGATTCATAATATTTTTAATAATTAACCGACTTCAAAAAAAAGGAGGTTATCAGTTCGACCCGTATGTTTGTATGTATGTATGTATGTTTGTCCGCGATTATCTCCCGTTTGGCTGAACCGATTTTGATGGAGTTTTCAGAAAAGTGTTTGTTACATTCTGGAGAAGGTTTTAATATACTTACAACAAACATAAATTTATTCAGCGCTTTTTGAAAAAAACAACAAAAACCGAGAAGACGTTTTCGTTTCCGCCATCTTTCCATCTTTGATCTTTCAATCTTTGTTTTAACTGTGTTGCCGTTCCTTAATAGATTTGGGTGTTAACGAGGCACTAAAAAGTGTAAAATAAAAACTGTTTTGAAAAAAGAGAACCGCCTTCAGAAAAACTAAAAAGTGATAAATAACTTTAGCACAGAACACTTTGACTTTAGTTTCAGAAGTCGGTGTCTTTGTTCTGTTTGTTGTATTGTATTGCCACCGACTTCTGAAACTAAAGTCAAAGCGTTCTGTGCTAAAGTTATTTATCACTTTCTAGTTTTTTTTTTAAGGCGGTTCTCTTTTTTCAAAAGAGGTTTTTTAAATTTATGGTACTGGTACGATTCGGAAAATTGTTTTGCTAGTAGAAAGTTGTTATGTTATCCCTAATTTCTATAGGTTTTATGTAGGTAAAACAATATTATAAAGAGGAAAGTGTTGTTTGTTTGTTACGATTAAACTCAAACGACCGGTTCGATTTCAAAAATTCTTTCACCAATCGAAAGCTACATTACATACAGTACAGTACAGTAACATAGGCTATATTGCATTATTAAAAAGAATATGGTTCCTTAAGAAAATGTACGCAGACCAAGTCGCGGGCAAAGTGTTAGTTTGATCATAAACAAAAACGGGGATCCGCAAGGAAATTGACGCGAATGACATTTCAAACCAAATCAAAAATAAAAAAGCTTTTTACAAAAAAGACAACCACCTTCAAAAACTAGCTCCGCTTTTTAGTACCTCCTTCTCATCCAAATCTATTATGAAGAGATTGAAACTTAACTACTACAAAGATTGATGAAACTAAAACGTCGTCTATGTAAAATTTTTGGGTATTTGTTGATTTTTCAAAAAGTGCTGAATCAATTTCAATAAAATTTATATGGGACCACCCCTGAACCATACCCTATCCATAATAAAAAGAATTTTCAAAATCGGTTAACGTTTGCCGGAGAAATCGCGTAACAAATCACGCACATACTTAATGCAAATTTAAGACTTATACGGTTTTATCATGGATGCCATTGTCAGAACTGAACCAAATTAAAATGGGACCACACGGAAAGCACTAGCTTTCAAATAAAAAAAGAATCATCAAAATCGGTTCACCCAGTCCAAAGAAATCAGGTAACAAACATAAAAAAAAATACAGACGAATTGATAACCTCCTCCTTTTTTGAAGTCGGTTGAAAAGTCAAAAATATTTATTTGCTACAATATGGTACAACATAAGGTGTTAGGTACAGTTATTTTATTTCACCATATCCTTAGGCTCCATGTAAAACACCGGTATTCAGCTGCATCCAGTTACACTGGTAGCCGACCACAATACTTATACTTGGCAAAAGGCTAGGCAGATGATGGTAATATCCTGCCAAAACATGGCGAGCAAATGTATTTGCAATTAGCAATGTCAATAAAATCTAACTTACAAAGAACAGCTATGTTATTCTGTAAGAACTCACTTCAGTTCTCATTTCTGATTCCGCGGTGACAACTGTCTTTAGTATTCTGTAACTCGATGAAAACTACGCTAGCACCACTAAATGAGAACACAGGTGAAACGAGCAATTTTTAGATAACTATTTTAGCGAATATCCAAATACTTTTCACTTCAGGTAAGTGAAATCCGAAATCGAGATTGGATTCGAATTCGCGGGTGATTTCGTACAGAATAGCACTGCTGATTCTATTGATTATTTCGAGGAAGCCACTCTATATGATATTAAATAGAATGTTATTTTAGTGTGTATTATTGAGAGGGTAAGTTTGGATGTAGCACGTAATCTCTAGGCCTATGCCCAGCAGTGGGCGTCATGACCTGGACGTACAGTTTGACATGATGATGATGATGTAATTTCCGGAACTACAGGACCTATGCCCAATATTCACCAATAGGAAGCCACGTATTCCTGAGAGCTATAGGCTAAACGTATTATAAATAGAAAATGAGATCCGTTTGAAAATTGACACGGACGAAGTCGCGAGCGAAAGCTAGTTACCTACTTATCATATATATAAAAATCTTCTGTGCGCGTGTATGAAAGTGAACTCCTCCTAAACGGATGGATCGATTTTGCTGAATTTGTATGCTAGTTCCAGTGGATTCGAGAATGGTTTAGATTCACAATTGGACCCGGTAGGTGGCGTGGTATTTTTAGAAATATTTTAACATAAATATTTCCACTATCTAAATTTAATTGTATGATGTTTTCAGATATAAAAAATGGACAAGACAACCACTAAAACATCGAAAGGTGCTGCTTGGATTCTGTGGATAGTCAATTTTATTATAATGGTAAGTTTACCAAATGGAATGATGAACTGTCAGTCATCATCATCTTCCTACCCTGGTTCCTTATTACTTGGGTTCGGTGCAAAACGTTTTCGTCTTCCATTCCGCCCTGTCAACCATCCCATCCCCAACTAACCTCTCTTTTTAAACAACTTCAAAAAAAAGGAGGTTCTCAGTTCGACCCGTATGTTTGTATGCATGTTTGTCCGCGATTATCTCCCGCTTGGCTGTACCGATTTTGATGCGGTTTACAGAAAAGTGTTTGTTACATTCTGGAGAAGGTTTTAGTATACAACATATAGAAATTTATTTAGTGCTTTTTGAAAGAAACAATAAAAACCAAAAAAATATACTTAGAAGACGTTTTCGTTTCTTCCACCTTTGGAGGTTATGGATTTGGGTGATAAGGAGGCACTAAAAAGTGGAAAATAAAAACTTTTTACAAAAAAGAGAACCGCCTTCAAAAACTAAAAAGTGTTAAATAACTTAAAAAAAAAAGTTAAGTTTTTATCTTTCATATCATTCTTCACACATGACACAATACATAATTTAATACATACAGTCGTTATAGCTAGTCAGAAGCCAGAAAGTATAACAAACACTCTTACCAAGGGGTATCGTGTTACCCAGCAACTGGGCTGTGGAGGTCAGATAGGCAGTCGCTCCATGTAAAACACTGGTATTCAGCTGCACCCGGTTAGACTGGAAGCCGACCGCAATATAGTTGGGAAAAGGTTAGGCAGTCAGACCAACGTTTATGCAAGATTGTGACTCGATTGACACAACAAGTTTTAAGGGCGCGTATTCGATTTGTGACGAAAACTTCATGTTTTTGCGTTTTGCCCAGAGCAATATCGTAATTATGTGAGCAGATTATTTAAAGACAATTTACAGTTTTAATAAGAATAAGTCTTGATTTAGACAGCTACAGAGTAAAAGTATAATTTTTAATTATGGTTTTTTAAAGCGAAGGCAATCCTTTCATAGCGTTTTACGAAAATAGACGTCAGAGTTAACTTTCAGGATGAATACAACCATTACAGTATGCCAAAATATTATGTTTTATGCATTTTTCCAACAGGATATACAGTCCTAAAGTCAGAGACAGAGCCAAAATTACGAAAATATTACTATTATGTATTAAAAAACAATGTTGAAAAAATACAAAATCGGTTCACTTTGTCAATTTTTTTTCACCAGTATTTAAATAAAAACATAACTGATATATTTATTTTATAAAAATAAAGATTATGCTTAATTTACAAAATATTTGTTCAGTCCGTTATACGAACTCATTTATTTTAGACAATTATTTTAAGAAGCACTGTAAAACATCGCGCGCTGTCGTTCGCCAATCAATTTCAATGATTCGTGTTTATTTCGTGCGTATTTTTTTTTTCTAATGCACACTAAACAGACCATTGTGTTGTACTAGTGTGTGTCAATGCTGCTACGCCGTTCTAGCAATCGTTTAGATTATGATTTGCGCTAAATCGAATACGCGCCCTTAAACGGAGAGAGTTTTAAAGTTTTGTAGCCAATGGTAGTACCGATTCCCATGAGTTTACTAAACTAAAATTTGACAATTGTCATCTCTTACTACCAGGCAGCTGAAGAAAAGGACGGCGATAGTTAAGAACTAAGTTAGAGATTTCAAATTAGTATTTCCGTGTTTTTAATCCATACGATCTGAAATGACTATGGTATGAACATTTTACAGCCACTTAAATTGACAGCTTTTAGTAATATCAGTCTCTTTCTTGTTTTATTGGATAGAAAGAGATATAAAACGCTTAAAATAAGTTAAGCTCGCTCGTGTACAACAGAATTGACATCATTTCGCAACTATTGTTATGTTAATTGGAAAAGACTAGATGATGATGACCTGACAACTGATTTCCACGTATGTTCTAATAGAAATAAAGATATTTTCAACACACTGGCTCATAAAATGGCTCTAATTTCACCGCAATTAGGCACATAATGACACCTGTAATCAAACTGTGACTTTTTCATTCTATTATTCACAAGTGAGTATAGGGTTTTTTTTTTTTATTGGTTGAGTTGCTTTGATCTTAAAAAAGTTTCGATACAAAAAAGATCGTGATCAACAGTACAAATAAATTAATGTACCTATTGCTTGCTCATTTCATGCAACTTCGTATTTAAATAGATGATTTCAACTTGTACGTTTGTAATAAATGGAACTTTCACTCAAATATAACTTTTGTTTTCTCTGTAATAAAGAAATTTTGAATTCCCCATTTTGTACGTGGCTAGAACGCTATCCACGAAAAGACAAAAAAAAAAGAAACCTCATTCTTTTAGCCTATGACCGATCGCCATTGTTTGATGCGCGCGCATAGGAAAGCTGATTAAGTTTCCCGCTATTGCGAATGTTTTTCACAACTCGTTTTCACTGTTGAAAATGATTTTTAAGTATTCTTTTCTTCACAAGTGTGTTGAAAAACATCGTATGATGGCTCTCTTTAGACCCTCACCTAAAGGTTCGGGTCTCAATGGCGCCTCAGCGGTAATCACCAACATTACACACTAGCACCATGTACTATTGTATATGATCAAATTATAATTAGTCTACGATTGTACATAGTAAACTGTCAAAATAGTCTCCCTGTTAAGACAACCTTGATAGACACAAGGTTTAAGTACTTAATGTTAATAATTAAATTCCTAGACCCTGAATGTCATTACCAATGGCTGGCCTTGATTTTAAACCTCGGCCTTCTTGACCTAAACACTTGACCTTCATATGTAAATTGGTCGAAGAAAATGATCGTGTCCTTCACTAAATATTTTACAGATAGCAAGGCATCATTTGAACCGTGTGGTGCCGGCCGCGAATAGCACCACCCCATTTCTACCCGTGGGTGTCGTAGAAGGCGATAGAGGGATATTGACCAGAGGATGGGCAGCAGCGTCCTTCTGAGTACCATAACACCTACTGCGATCGCCAACATGCATCGGCCAAGCATGGCGATTACGGCTGACCCCCCTTGGGGGAGACCTATGCCCAGCAGTCTGTAGGCGTCTAAAAGTTGACATGATGATAGCATCATTTAGCTGGTCTATGCTGTAAAAACCTCCCTTGGTGTCTTGGGGTGAGCTGTCGTCTCACGATGTTGAGGAGTGACAACTCACCTTATTTTTTTATTTTTTTTTTTAAATGGGACTAGCCCGCCACACTATTCCCTAACCACTGTAACTCCTGTAAGCCAGAATCAACAGTGGTGACCACCAGAAAAGCGCCAGAGCAATGAAGCTCGACGAGTCCCAGAGAAACGATTCAACTGTCTTGGATCCCGCAACGAAATTAATCAGAAAAGAACAGTGGAGGAGTAAGAAATAGTTATTTGTTATACAAGAGTGCAAAGTTGCTTTTTAACCGCGTGTTCAATTTTGATGACCGAGCAAGCGAAGGATTCTAAAATTGAATCACGAGCGCAGCGAGTGATTCAAAATTAGAATCCTGAGCGTTAGCGAGGGAATCAAAAGAGCACGAGGTGAAAAATCTTTGCACTCGAGTGCAACACGTAACTTTTCATTCCACCTCAGCGAGGAAATGACTAAATGCAAAAAAAAAACGTTTACAATCACAAGATAGGTACACTTTTATTTCAGTTTAGGTATTAATTACTACATTATGACAGGTAAGTATTACAGAATAATCTTTAAATTATAACAAAATAATACTAAGGTATAATTAAGAAAATTTTAAAGTAACGTTGCTACAGTTATTTAAATTGAGTGTAATATTTTTGTTTGGTACTGTAATATTGGTGTTAGTCACTTGTGTACTGTTTTTCGGTAAACTATCTGTCATACTTAATAGTTGTACCGATTCATCGGATTCCCTTGGCGTGAATGTTGGAGAGAGAGGGAGATGGTTAGGTGTTTCATAACGGCTTATTTTTGATGTAGAAGGGTCAGTCCAAGGATCCGATTGATGCTCTTTCAGTGTAATGGCTCCTACGATGCCTTCACATATTTTAGATTTATTTTGGATGGAATCCTCTATGTATCCCTCTACAACTGCATTGGACTTCCAGCCTCCGTGGCGCTTAAGGGACAGGAGATCAGCTCCGGAATCAGCCAAAAGTGTGGCTGAAGTTCGTCGGAAACAATGACCCGTGTACAACAGGGGTTCTCGAAGTTCAAGAAATGTTGCTATTTCTCGTGGGATACTGCCAATTTTATTAGTACCCATAGGCTGTCTAACACACTTTCCATTGCGATACTGTAGAAAAAATCGATTGATTGGAGTGTTAGGCGGGCGTAAGGCTTGATATTTCTCAACAATCGTTACGTATTCCTTGCGAATGACGAAGTTGCGGTCTCTTTTTGTCTTTGTATTAGGTAAATTAATTAATAGTAAGTCATCTGAATGTTTCTCAATGTTTTTGACATTAAGTTGTGTTAGTTCATTAGTTCGACATGCTCCGTTTATTCCAATAATAAGAACAACCTGTAACGTAAAGAGTATTGTAGTAGATAAATGAATAAAATTGATATGAACGCATAATTATGCCTATCAACATCTACTAAGTATACTATTTAATTGAGATTAATATACTTAAGTAGATACTGAATGTGCAACTGACTTACTTTTGCCTCCAAATATACGGAATCGGGTGCTTCGTTAAGAAACTTTTCAATATCAGATACTGTGAAAACCTTCGATTTTTTTGGTTGATGACCAGATGAGGCTCTTTTTAAAAATGCCACTAATTTAGGATAGGTATCGATATGTTTGTCTTTTTTCATCTTTATTGTTGCTTTTAGCATCGAATACGTACTCCATAGAGTGCTTGCTTTCTTGTTCTCGGATAATTCTATAAAATATGCCAGCAATACGTTTTCTGAGAAAGTTTTGGCTCCTTTTGCTAGTCGCCACGTGTTGAACATATCGTACTGTTTTAAATACTTCTCGCGTGATTGTTGAGGGAGAAAGCTCATTTGCGCATTATTAACAGTTTCAGTCAATTCTGTTGGCGTCAAGCAAACTTCCTCGTCGCTAGAATCACTCATTTTAGTTTTTTCACTTGTTTTCAAGTTTCTTGTTTTTAATAGGTTTAACAATGACGTGAAAAAATGCCGCGTAAAGAACCGCGTACAAAGCAAATTGAAAAAAGAACACCAAGAAGGTTCCGAGTCTGAGTTTTTAACAAATTAAAAAAAAGTTGTATGATATATTCGGCACCATACAGGTAGCAGTAAATAGGTTTAATGTTTTTTTTTAATTCACAAACTTAGTGCACACCATGTTCTAAATTCAATTTACTTTATCCTCTAGAGAATAAAAACGGCTTTTCCACTCAGATATTGAAGATTAAAAATACTCTTTCCGAGATGGTGGGATGAAAAACATATTTTCCACTTCCCTCCAAATGAAGCAGGCAACTCACCTTATACTGACTTCACCTAAATTCAACATTATCATCAGCCGGAAGACGTTCACTGTTGGACAAAAACCTCCCCCCTGGATTACCATAATCCCCACGCTTGGCAGGCGTCTTGGGGATCGCAGTGAAGTGGTTGAGTACACGGAAGCCGCTGCTGCCCGTCTTCCGGATTTTCCCTTAGTCGCCTTTTACGACAGCCTCGGCCCGGGATGAAATAGGGTGGTGGTATTCTGTCCGGGACACCCCACGAGCAAATCACTTATATTTACCGAGCGAGGTAGATTTATTTATTTATTTTTGAGTAGCGAAGCAAAAGCCATACAGTTGGTCGATTCTGTAAAATTCAAACAACAACTCGCATCTCACATCGCTATTCACTCTCACTTCGCATAAGGTTCAAAATGACCTTGATATATTTGACAGTTTGAATTGGGTTCGAGTGCGAAGTGAGCGTCGAAGTGACGGGGAAATTACCTTACAGAATGCCACTTCTTACGTCATCTCATACTTTATCTGTCAAAATCTCGCTGTCAATTTAGTAATTCAAGTTCAACTCGCTGACACGCTCGCAAGGGTGGCGCTAGTGTAAATTCGAATTATCAACCGAGTTTTTAGAATGCCAATCAAGAAACTCACAGCGGATTCAGATTCGAAGTTTAGAATGAGGTCTTACAGAATCACACCCCAGATCGACCAGTCATGATGGCTACAATTGCCGCGGCTGTCCGTGGGTGGGTGTCCATCTATTTCATATTGAGATCCCCTCCGTGCCTCGGAAAGCACGTAAAGCTGTTGGTCCCGGCTGTCATTCGTAGATCTTTGACAGTCGTTACAGATAGTCAGAAGCTAGAAAATCTGACAACCAGTCTTACCAAGGTTTATCGATATTTTAGATACTTAACACAAATCCTTTATTTCAGTTTATCTGCATATTAACGGTGGCGTTTGGGCTATGGATCATCTCATCTCCTGCCACTATTTCAAGAGTTATAGACGCTACTGGAAGCTCAACAATGAAGGTGAGGCTTACGCCATTTAGGCCTTGATTAATACTTAAGTATTGAACAAGTGAAAGTCAAAGCATTTATTTCAATTAAACCATTTACCTACAGACACTTTTGAATTGCGAAAGAGTCAGTTAGGTCCTGTATTTATTCGGAGTTGAAGCTAGTTGCTCCTTCCAAAACGTGGGTAGATTTTATGTGAAGCGACAGATAAAAATAAAAGAGTAGATTAAGGGAGGTATAAATCTATATTTTTATATATATGTCGCATCCGGTCAATAGTACGAATTTGGAACAAGCCCGCCAGTAGCGACAACACGTGATCTACCACCACCACCGTTTTGGCGCGCTTCTACAGAGTCGTGATGTTTTCAGCCCACAGCGAGGAGTACATTCAGAATTCAGTGTCTGATTGATTTCAGTGTTGTGTTTAATTGTTACTAACAATAAATTATAATAAAAAAAAAAGTAATACTATTTATGATGAATAATGGATGAAGGATGTGTAGGTAGGTGTAGGTAATAAGTGGAACAAGAAATGATGTAGGTGGGTCTACGATGGAGACTCTTGAGATGACAACAGGAGATGTAGACAGGAAAATCAGGCAGGAAGGTGAAGGCAGGGTGTAGGTCGCTGGCGTTCCAGGACAGTTTAGGCCGTTGACTCCGGCTTCAACTCGGCAGGCCTTGCAGGCATCCTAGGACGCAGGAACGTTGGTCTGGAGAAAGATTTTAGATGGGTTAAGCAACTTTTTCGTTCGCGATGGCAGATTTGGGCATAGAATAACTTGTGCACCGTTTTCGTTTACGTTGGTATAAACGGTGGAACGAAGAGACAATGAAGTAATCCACAATTTGCTTCGCTTCTGTGTGAATGAGATGTGAAGAGTTTTATTATTTCACTACACTGTTTAGTTTGGAGAGTGAAATAGAGAACAGCTCTATATATTCTTCAGCGTAAGAAATCGATCAGCTGACACGCTCAAATCCAGGAACACAATGTTAGTCAAACGCTCTTCAATCAGGTTGATAAGGCTTTTTCTTCTATTTTTTTTTAATTTTGAATTTAGCATGATACTCAATTTTACTCTATGAGTAGTAGCGGCCAGAATTCGTATTAGTGTTCTTCGAAAAGGTTGTCAAGGGATTTAGTACGAGTAGACTTCATAGTGTTAAGAAATGCCTAATTTAGAAAGTATTGGTATGTTACAAGATGACAGTATCATGACAATAAAAATATCGGAAATACCTAAATAAATGTTATTATTCCATATCAGATTTTTTAGCAGATAAATTGTAATAATTTTGAATCATTGTATAAAATGTATCTTATTTATTTAAGACAAATTTTGCATGCTTACCGGCAGAATGTACCAGGCGCTTATTTAGTACTTAAGAACTCATTGTATTTACCTACATTCAGTGCAAATAAATAAATCTATTCTATTCTATTCTATTCTAATATGGTGAAATGACAAATAAACTTTTCTAAGTATCGTTTCATTTTACGTTGTTTACTTATTACTTTTCAAATCTGTTTGTTCGTATAAATAGCATGTCAAATAACAATAGGCTTCGTGATAGGACAGCCATGGCGCTGTCTCTATGAATTATATATCGTTTGGCAGAACGTGGTAATATCGAGGGCACGGTATTAGCTCTTTAATAATAAAATGTTTTTTATACTAATATATAATAGCTGTCCAGGCAAAAAGGGTTTTGCCACTTGACACTAAAAAACCTATGACCTATTTTCAGACTTATCTAATATACAGGGTAATTGAAAAAATACCCAAAACCACATAATCCTCACTTCATCACCCTGAACAACATTTGTTCTACGACTTTTCAAAATTAGATACATTTTTTTTTCTATCCAAAAAATATAAACACACTTTAAATTTTGCATAATATATTTTTTCTGACACGGCCGACGAAAGGCCTGCAATCAGCTGTGCCTGTACATTAGCCTACCTACTACCTACACCATATCCACTATCATATAGGTGCGCGCACGCGTAGTATACGTAAATTTTACAGACTTCAAGTAAACGAAAACAAATTGTTTTTGGCTATGTTATTTAGTTGAGGTCAAAGTCGTAAAACAAATGTTTTTCAGGGTGATGATACGAAGCCCAGATTAAGACGTTTTGGGTATTTTTTCAATTTCCCTGTGCACAAAAAAAAACATAAATATCGGTCAAGCCGTTTCTGAGGTGTTCGAATATAAACACTGTGACACGAGATTATTATATATAGACTAGCATTTTGCCCGTGACTACATCTGCGTGAATTTTCTTAAGACCCCATTTTTTTCAGGGAAATCACTCATCATAATCTATTTCATAATTTTAGACGACACGGTTGGCGCAGTGGCTGAGCGGTCGACTGCTGCGCAGCGTGTTGCGGGTTCGATTCCCGCCCAGGGTAAACATTTGTGTGATGAGCACTTGTGTTTGCCTTGTGTCTGGGTGTTGTTTATCTATATATGTATGTATTTACAAAAAAAAAAAATACATTTGTGTATGTATATCAGCTGTCTGACACCCATAGTACAGGGTCTCCCTAGTTTGGGGTCAGATGGCCGTGTGTGAAAATGTCCCCACATATTATTATTATTATAATCATCATCATCATCATGTCAACCTTTAGACGCCCACAGCTGGGCATATGTATCCCCCAAGGGGGGGTTCAGGCGTAATAGCCATGTTTGGTCGATGTATGTTGGCGATCGCAGTAGGTGTTATGGTACTGAGAAGGACGCTGCTGCTCATCCTCTCGTCAATATCCCTCTGTCGCCTTCTACGACACCCACGGGAAGAAATGGGGTGGTGCTATTCGCGGCTGGCACCACACGGCTACCCAAATGACCCAACAGAGTTTTTATTATATCATCTGCCTTAACCGAATCCCTCAGGGATTTCATCGAATCCCTAATTGTATGATTCCCCTGCGGGATCCAAGACAGTTGTAAGGTTTCTCCGGGACTCGTCGAGCTTCAGTGTCTCGACACTTTTGTAGTGGTCACCACTGTTGATTCTAGCTTTCAGGTATTGCAGTGGATTGGGAATAGTGGTGTCAGGTTATGGCCCAACAAAAAAAACCGGACATGTGCGAGTCTGACTCACCTACGGAGGGTTCCGTTCATACTCCGTGATTTGATCACCCATACAATTATGACCGCGCGCGCATACCTCGATGATTGATTTATCATCATCATCAGCCTGAAGACGTCCACTGTTGAACAAAGGCCTCCCCCATAAGGGGGGGGGGTTGCCATAATCCCCACGCTTGGCAGGCGTCTTGGGGATCGCAGTGGGGTTGTTAAGTACACGGAAGCCGCTGCTGCTCGACTTCCGGATTTTCTCTTAGTCGCCTCGCCTTCGACGGCACCCTCGGGATGAAATGGGGGTGCTATACTGCTATTCTAGCCCGGACACCCTACGAGCGGCGGGTTGATTACGTACTTCAAATAAAGAGTATATATTTTTGTGATTTAATTACAAATGTATAGTTATCAGACTTTTCTCTGTACTTATAGTATAAGATGATATTACTTGCCAAATTTCATAGTTCTAGGTCAACGGGAAGTACTTTTTTTTGCGACATAAATGGCCGTATCTTCTTTTCACGTTAACTTAGAAGCTTTATATTTTTACAGCTTCAAGGAACCGTAGACCTTAGTATATGGTTTTAATTTCAACTCGATACCTCCACGCGTTCCCGAGATAAAGGGTCTTGACAGACTGACAGACAGACAGACAGACGGACAACAAAGTGAACTTAAAAGGATTCCGTTTTTTTGCCATTTAGCTACGGAACCCTAAAAGACAATAGTCGTGAATATAGTAATTGATAAAAATAATACAACTGATAGCTGATAGCGCACGCGACACGATTCATATCAGTCACACCAGGTCATCAGGCAATTATGAACAATAGCAGGTAGTAGGCCACTTCGTATAGTGACTGGGCAATTTGAAGCTATGTGGAGCAGGACAGCTGATAAGAACTTAGACAATTTGTGTGTTGAGTCAGCATAATACACACTAATCTATATGTATACCATATAGGTAATTTTTCCGATCGTATTTCGGTCAGCGGTTCGATCTCAATAGAGATCAGCCAAGTACGTAGAAGATATTATAGTGCATAAGTGTGTACGTAAATATACAGGATGAAATTGAATTCATTAGCAAGAGTAACTCATTGACTCGATAAAAATTTGCTAATGAATTCAATTTCATCCTGTAGGTGCACTCCCTCTTCCCTCACTCTCATAGTCCGGTGGGATGGCAAAAGAAACGAAACGACCGGAGAGAGATCAGGCCACTCCGGGATGTTACTAAGAAAATAATCTACTTATATAAACTCGTATATAAAAATCTTCTGTGCGTGTGTATGAAAGTGAACTCCTCCTAAACGGCAAGACCGATTTCGATGAAAGTTTTTGTGTGTGTTCCAGTGGATTCGAGAATGGTTTAGATTCACAATTGGACCCGGTAGGTGGCGCTGTAGTCGGTTTTATTATTTTCAGAGTAGGACAACTTCTGCCTGGCCCGCTAGTATAATATAAAAATTAAACCCTATTTCTCTTGGTCACGGCATTACGCGTGAACGACTGGACCAATTTAGCTAGTTCTTTTTTTGTTGTGTTTGTTATTGTAAGTAGAAGAAGAATATGAAAAAAACTTGAGAGAGGTCAAGGGACACCCGGATGGAACGAAGTTCCTTTCGATTAATTAGTGAAGGAATTTTATTACAATTTTATTACAATTCCTTCACTAATTAATGTGATGCGTTAAAGTGAATTTAAGTGGCTTTAAGCCAGGGCAAAAAAAAAGCGAGGAATGAAAAGTTATTATGGCTGCTTACATTGTAAGTAAGTAATTTTAAAGATTAACATTTTCTAACATGTTAGTACAATGCGTAGTTATTTAGATAGAAAGACCAATAAATTATTTCTGCGCCATCTATTGGCCGTTCGTAATTCGATCTCGAAGAGCACAGTTGCGCCAATAACGTTAATAGATGGCTCTTAAATCAAATGAATGACGAAATGTCAAATGTCGTGACAACTTTTCGTAAGAATTTTTTCCGTCTAGCCCCCTTTCACAACGCGCGATAAGGAACTTCGTTCCAAAAATAAACTAAGAAAGTTGCGCGTAACTTAAAAAAAATCAATAAAAACCAAAAAAAAAATACATGGGAGACGTATTAATTTCTTAACCAAAAAATTATACATACTCGTACGTAATGACGTATTAGTTTCTTCAATTTTTGGAGGATTGGCGCAATTAGTGTAGGTAGGGTAGGTAGGATATGTAGGGTAGGTAGGGTGTAGGGTATGTAGGGTAGGTAGGGAAGGTAGGGTAGGTAGGGTAGGTAGATAGGGACAGGACAACGTCTATTGGGTGAGCTAGTTTTTAATAGAAGGCAACGTTTTTTTTTCAACAAATAGCAATAATATTAAGTAGGTAAATATTCTAGATTATATAATAGTTCAGACTGATCCTTTTACATCAGCAAAAATCTACATAATACCTTGCTTAGTTTGTCAGTGAAGTTATTTATAGATAAAACCGAAGCAGCAGCGAAATTCTATAGAAGTGCATGTCACGGCATGGCACCGACCTGACCCGGTCACAGAGCGAGTAGGTCTGACAAGCTGAACAGTAATTATGTCGTAACGACAGTCGATAACGTAATGTTTGTTGTTGCATTATGTTCTATATACCTAATACACAGTTTCAAACTGCAAAATTTCCACAAAATAGTTTACCGGCGTTCCTGTCCTCCGTCCACAGCACCGAAAAGTTAACCACAAAAGTCATATCCCCGTCACTGGTTGACTTTGAAGTGCCGTGTTTGGCTGATGCGGTGAACGCCTGGAAAGTGATTTGCCCAAATATGGTTCGGCCCGTGAACCTATCTTCCCAGAGACAGTGGAATGAGCCGCTCTGCAGGTTGGTACGAAATAAACTCATTCAATACTTCTACCGATTCTGCTGAGCGTGCCCGCTGGCTGGCTGTGGGTGACTGTGAGTCAGGCCTCTGGTTTCAGGCACTGCCGTCACCTAACATAGGTACTATGCTCGGTCTGGGTCCTCCTTGCGGTATCGCTGTCAATGCGGTGAAGAAGTTGTCGACTGCCTCGGTCACCATGGCCTTTCCTGCTGTAAGAGCGCAGGCCGGATAGCACGGCACGCCAGCATATGACATCATCCGTTGTGCTCTTGCCTCCGCCGGGGTGCCAGCTGTGTTATGCTTGGCACGTGACAGGGCACGCCGTAATTTCGGCGGTAAGACACGTCATGGAGGATTGGTTAGGGCGCCGACACGGCGCCCTCACGTTCCGGCTGACGCAGATACTGACCGGACATGGCTGTTTCGGGAAGTATCTGTGTCGCATAGGCCGCGAACAATCGCCCGGGTGTCACCACTGCGGAGATTGCCTGGAGGACACGGCGCAGCACACGCTGGCAGAGTGCCCAGCTTGGGCAGGGCAGCGCCGTGAACTCTCCGCAGCAGTAGGTGACCTCTCGCTCCCGAACATCGTCCTTTCGATGGTCCAGAGCGAGAGTGCGTGGGAGGCTGTTGTCTCTTTTTGCGAGCATGTCATGCACGCAAAAGAGGCGGCAGAGAGGGTGAGGGAAGCAACTGCCTCGCTTCCCTCTAGGGGAAGACGCACCGGGCGCCGGAGGGCGCTTAATGACCTCCGGCCTCCATGAGTTGCCGGTCTGCGGGTGGTCCACTTAGGGGCAATCCACCACCCGACCAGAAGCAGGCCCGTGTAGGCGGCGCGCCGTGTTCCGCGCGCGCCACACTAGAGGATTCGGCGGCAATTAGACCGCCGAGGTCGACGGGACGCGCCTACGTTATTGGCGGGTCATAGCCTGGTGGGGGCGCGGTGCATGCGCGAGCGGTTCCCGTACCCCCGCCCATAGGTCAGTCGAGGAACACCGTGGTGGTTTTAGCCGGTACGAGTCCAGCACACCCCCCCGTCTTCCCCGGACGGGGGATAGTCCATGAGGATTTCCCCACGATAAAAAAAAAAAAAAAAAAAATACGTGACGATGGAAAGAGGCCAGATGGAATGACCATAATGTAGAAGTTGGTTAGGCCTTTGATGTGGGATGCAACTTGTGTCGACACACTTGCGCTATCCCATCTTCCTAGCACGACGTGTTGTGCTGGGGCGGCTGCTGCAGGTGCCGAAAACCTCAAACGGCATAAATATAACAACCTTCTTGGAAGTTATATGTTTGAGCCGTTTGGGGTTGAAACACCAGGGTCATGGGGCCCGAGTGGTCATCTTGTTTTTAGGGACATTGCTAAATTAAAATCGGATGAGTAGTTTCACATACAAATCAATTTTACCTATTACCTATATTATTAGTATAGATAAGTTTAAAATCGCCATTCCGCCTTGAGTAAGCGTTGCTCGTGCTATAAGAGGCTGGTATTATTTTCTATTTATTTAAGTAATACTAGTTTTTGCCCGCGACTTCGTCCGCCTGAATGTCGGTTATAGCGAATGCAGTCGAAATCGCTTATAAAAAGTATGTCCTTCCCCAGGGTTCAAACTATATTCATATCAAATTTCATGAAAATCGGTTCAGCCGTTTCGTCGTGAAAACAGACAGAGTTACTTTCGCATTTATAATGTTAGTATGGATTTTTTATAATTTCTGTATGTTCAGAAGGAACTTGTGGCTAAGTCATAGATCGATCGGTCAAAGGTTAAGTAAGCTTGTCACGCTCGGTCTCGGCTGTCATTCGTAGATCTTTGACAGTCGTTATGGGTAGGCAGAAACCAGAAAGTCTGACAACCAGTCTTACCAAGGGGTATCGTGTTATCTAGCAACTGGGTTGAGGAGGTCCGATAGGCAGTCGTTCCATATAAAACACAGGTATTCAGCTGGATCCAGTGTGACTCAAAGCCTACCCCAACCTATTTGGGAAAAGGCTAGGCAGATATGTTATATAATTGTGTATGTTCGCAGGCCTTACTACAAGACATGCTGACTCTGCAAGTGGGCATCGCTCTGACAGCCATCGCTGTCTTCCTGTTCTTCGTCTGCTTCATGGGGTTCTACGGTGCCATCACCAAGTCACCATCCTTGTTGTTCATGGTGAGTATTATAAAAAAACCTGTTAACAAAACAAAACAGACAACCGCCTTAAAAAACTAAAATGTGATAATTAACTTTAGCACAGAACACAATGACTTTAGCTTCGGAAGACGGTGGCTTTGTTGTGTGTGTGTTGTTTTGTATTGCCCAGTGAACGGAAATAAAACATAAACATACACAAGACGCTTGTCTTTTTTGTAAAAAGATTTTTATTTTCCGATTTTAGTACCTTCTTATTATCCAAATACATTAAGAAACGGCAAAACAGTTATAACAGAGCTTGAAAGTCTTCCAAAGATTGAAGAAACTAAAACGTCAATCTTTGTATAATTGTTGATTTTTTTCAAAAGCGCTAAATAAATTTCGATTATTTTTTTTAGTAAATTAACTATTAATTAGTGTTGTATAGATAAAAATAAATAGCTATTTAGTTGTGGCACCTATTTAACATTATTCACCTCATTGGTTTGGACGTCAATATCAGTTAAACTTAAGTAATTTATCATGTTCACCTGAAAAATGAATACTATCATACTCTCTCTACTTATTTTTAAAATGTAGGTCAATGTTAAACAAATATGTAAGCTTGATCGATTCGTAGCCGCGATGCGCGTTTGACATAGATAGTCTATCCTCCCACTACAAAATCTCTTGCCAACTTACGTGCCGGTAATTATATGCAGGGAACATAGAAGTTAATTAAAATCGTCGTCATCCGTCGTGTACAAAAGTCAACTAATAACTGTTTTGCGACGACACGGACAGTGGTAAAACGACGGTAATAACGGTGGTGTCCACATTGGGTCAGGGCCTCAAGTCTGCTATTACAATAGTTTCAGAATGGTCTATCATTGATTTCATAATTGTTGATTTTGACAAGTTTGGTAATCTACTGATATAATGGCGTCATTATGACTTTCCTATGGTCAACCACTGACACGCCATTGAAAGAAATGATATAGAATGGTAATCTCGTACAAAATGACAAATAAATGACCGACTTAGGCGGTAATCTGCTAAAATTTTGACAGTCCCTTTGATCAGTGACCTACTATTAGAACATCATTGTGCAGTCATTGCTTTTAATTTGACCGACCAATGATCGACCATTATGAATTTAGCAGATTACGAACTTTTAGCAAAATGACAATGGGATCGTGTTGGAATGACGAAATTATAAAAATAGCAGACTTGGCCCCCAGATCGGCAGCTTCTAGTAACACCCGACAGTCATCATCATCATCATTTCAGCCGAAAGACGTCCACTGCTGGACACAGGCCTCCCCCAACAAATGGGCGGTTTTTCCATAATTGCCACGCTTGGCAGGCGGGTTAGCGATCGCAGTATGGTTATTACAAAGGCACAGAGAACGCTGCTGCCCATTCTCTGGTAAGTCCCTTAGTCGCCTCTTACGACACCCACGGGAAGTTAGGGGATGGTGCTATTACAATAATATAATATGTGGGGACATTTTCACACACGGCCATCTGACCCCAAACTAGGGAGACCCTGTACTATGGGTGTCAGACAGCTGATATACATACACAAATACATTTTTTTTTGTATATACATACATATATAGATAAACAACACCCAGACACAAGGCAAACACAAGTGCTCATCACACAAACGTTAACCCTGGGCGGGAATCGAACCCGCAACACGCTGCGCAGCAGTCGATCGCTCAGCCACTGCGCCAACCGTGTCGTCAAATTCTATTCTTTACGTCCGACACCATACGGATCAACACGGACAGTCGGTGAACAGTAAAGCTGTCGATCCGACCTAATGCGTACCAGTTCTCATGCTTTCCCATGAGCGCAAACAAGTCGGTAACTCCGCTCTGAGCAAGCATCTCAGTCGCACTGTACCGCCAGAGCAGGTTGAACATGACTCAAACGCGTCAATATTGTACACGAAGAATATTTTAGGCACTTTTCGTGTCATCATCATCATCATCGTGTCCACCTTTAGACGCCTACAGCTAGGCAAAGGTCTCCGTAATCGCCATGCTTGGCCGATGCATGTTGGCGATCGCAATAGGTGTTATGGTACTCAGAAGGACGCTGCTGCCCATTCTCTGGTCAATATCACTCGTTCGCCTTCTACGACACTCACGGGTAAAATAGGGTGCTGCTATTCGCGGCTGACACCATACGGCTTACTTTTCGTGTACTTGTACTTAAATGATCAGCTTAAGATTATCTACAAAATTGTACCAAGTTGAATTATCTACTTAATTTTAATGACCAAAATATCTCAAAGCTCGAAGAACCGATAACCGATGGGGAAGAAAGGTTCTCTCTTGGCGACCACTGCCCGGAAGACTCCGCGTTGGTAGGCCTCCCACCAGATGGACCGACGACATCGTCAAGGTCGCGGGTAACCGGTGGATGCAAGCGGCAGGTTGCAGGAGTTGTGGCGTTCTATGGGGGAGGCCTTTGTTTAACAGTGGACGTCTGCCGGCTGATGATGATGATGACCAAAATATTTCTTGACTACTGCTGTATAGAGCTCGCTGTCGGTACAGCCTCTAATTCAAGGTTTTTTGTTCCAGTATTCTGCACTCGTGCTGTTACTCTTGCTACTGGAATGCGCTCTACTCTACTACTTCTCTAGCAATTTAGTTGAGGTATGATATTGTATTATTTTTGATTGAATATTCAGTCTCTCTCTTTCGAAAGTTCAAGTACTTACATAGTTTTGATCACAGCAGTTACAATCATCACTATCACTACATAAACCTCATAGTTCATCCATAAACTAATCCATCCCACTAAAAACATTTTCATGTAAAATGTTGCCAAGACGAGACCACCAGGCTCGCACTAATCGCACCGTTAAAAAAATATCAGATCTCATGTAGAACCAAGTTTCTAACTTAACACACCATAATATAATCTAATGCGATAGCTAGCCACACACATATAAGTACTTACGTATATATACAGTACATACACTTCACACCCCTAATATTACATGGCGAATTTAATTGCATCATACCTACTATCTCTGTCCTTGGCAGTCTCTTTTGTTTTTGTAATCCTGTCATGGGAATCTGGGTGGCGTACCTTAACACAGGTTATTATGTAACATAGCTAGGACGCCAGAGCCATTCTGGAATTTGTTATTTGTTAAAACTATTTGTTGTAACTGTAGCAGACTGTAGCAAAATTTGCAAAAAAATAAATTATTATTATTATTATTACGTATACATAGAACTTAACTTCTAAGCACAAAATAAAACAAAAATATAACCCAATAAAACTACACAAAAAAAGGTGACATTTTATATGATGATTACTTAAAGCCCGGGGAAGGACATAGGTTTTTTAATCAGCGACGTCGTAGGAAATATTGTAATACTGTGACGTACGTCGTCGTCTGCATTCACGCGGACATTAGTTTCGGAACACAACACACATGACTTTAGTTTCGGAAGTCGGTAGCTTTGTTCTGTTTGTTGTTTTGTATTGTCACCGATGAAACTAATGTCCGCGTGAATGCAGACGACGACGTCACAGTATTACAATATTTCCTACGACGTCGCTGATTAAAAAACCTATGTCCTTCCCCGGGGTTTAGTTATCTTCATATAAAATGTCATCAAAATCGGTACAGCCGTTTCGTCGTACCAGCGTAACAGACGGAGAGACAGATTTACTTTCGCATTTATAATATTAGTATGGACTTATGTTATCGAATTTTTAAGTTTGAATCTTATGAAGGTAATTTAGAGTAATTTATGTTTTTAATATGTACTTTCAATATCATTATGAATAACCCTAATTAATTGTCTTAATTATATTTATTAATAACGTGGTTATTTCAGAAAGGCCTCCAAAATGATGGACAATGGACGCACGCCATGAGACTGGCCTTCAAATGCTGTGAACATAAGTAAGTCACTTTTATTTAAATTGGATAGGTACTACCACACCATGAATCATTAATTTCAAGACATAACTTCTCTAAAATAATACTATTTATTGGCCCTGAAAAACTCAATTGAATATTCTGTTATCTGTAGGTATAATTACATTTTAGTTGCTTTGAAATCAATAAATAGTAGGTAAGTAGTAATTAATAGGGTATTTTACTCTATACGAGAAAATATCTATTTATATGTTATTGAGACATAAAGCAGTCGGAAAATGTAAGTTTTAGTTCATAAAATAACAAAACAAATGTTTAAATTCAATTCAAAGTTTTCAGAATTTTTAATCTGTTATAAAACACCGTGAAATAGTAGCGGCCATGTTATTACGCCATACGGCTGTGTAAACAAATAATTGTAAACTGTCAGTCAACCGATTGGCGTAATATAGGCTTTGTACTATTATTATTTTCGTAACCAACGTAATTTTTTCATTATTACACCTATTACAAAATATACTTTTAATTATTTTTAAATGATATACAATTATCATATTTAGTATGAGCTCATTTGATACAAAACGAACTGACGTGATTTACGCTGAGCAATATGGCGTCCAGTAAGAGGTGTTTTCGTCAAAATTTAAAAATTAAAAATTTTGATGCATTTTTATGGCACTTATCGATTAAATAAAAATGTTGTGTTTTTTTTGGTGGCATATTAGCACTACCGAATTTCATTGAGACACTTTTTAAAAATGGGTGTAATTCCCTATTGAGTTTATGGGACTGTTTTTTTTTTGCAGTCGGGTCAAACTGTGAAACGCGTGCATTTTGTAAAAATTCTGTTCTAGCTAAAAATATTAAACCGTGTGCTGTCGGCCGCGAATAGCACCACCCCATTTCTTCCCGTGGTTGTCGTAAAAGGCGACAGAGGGATATTGACCAGAGGATGGGCGGCAGCGTCCTTCTGAGTACCGTAACACCTACTGCGATCGCCAGCATACATCGGCCAAACATGACGTTTTCGGTTGGACCCCTTGGGGGAGACCTTTGCCCAGCAGTAGGCGTCTAAAAGTTTACATGATGATGATGAAGAAATAAATAAACCTCTTTGGTCCAAAGTGGAATAATCTTAAATTTGGGGAATTTAATTCCGCCGAGCCCGTTCCATCATCGGACCACAAGACGTAAGGCGATGCGCCACCGGTACATGGTGGACATCCCACCCACACGCACAAAACGTTTTGGGAACACATTCATTTTGCGTACTGCTAAGGAGTGGAATTCCCTGCCTGAGTCTGTGTTTCCTGATAGCTACAACCCGGGAGTCTTTAAGTCAAGAGTGAATAGGTTACTTCTAGGCAAGCGTGCTCCAACTTGGACCGCATCTTTGCTTCCCATCAGGTGAGATAGTGGTCAAACGTAATGCCTATAAAATAATAAAAAAAAGATCTAAGGGACAATGCTTGTATCCTTTGGGAACGTTTACAGTCAAAATATGTCAAAAATGTCTGCATTTTTTACAAGATTTTGATATTGATTGTCGCTGAGGTGAGTTTCCGACTAGATTCAAATGTTTTAGAATTGGTCTTCGATCGTATATTTCTGTTGCCACAGCACATCTGTACCAGAGACAAGAAAGCCTCCGTGGTCTTGCTGCGGCCCTGACGCGTACCCTGACAACTGTACCTCGTCTCAAATGTTTAAAAAGGTAAGGTCATTCATAATAATTAACCTTTACCTTCTTGTACTCCGACCTATCTATATGATCTATCTATATTTGTATCTTGTATGCCGTGTGATGCCGGCCGCGAATAGCCCCACCCCATTTCTACCCGTGGGTGTCGTAGAAAACGATAAAGGGATATTGACTAGAGGATGGGTAGCAGCGTCCTTCTGAATACCATAACACCTACTGCGATCGCCAACATGCATTGGCCAAGCATGGTGATTACGGCTATGCCCCCCCTTGGAACAGTAGGCGTCTGAAGATTGCCATGATGATCTTGTACTTTCTAAGTTCATCTTGGACATCGGTGAAGGAAAACATTTTGATGAAACCTGGACTTATAATTGAAGCTGTGAGCGCAAGAGTGGCCTATTATTTCCAGACACTAATCATTTTTAAGGTCGTAGCACACATATCAACTCGGAAACGTAACCGTATCGACTCTAGCCGTTTAGTATTCTTTGTATGAAACGCCTTACTGCAAAGCACACTAATCGGAATCGTAATGTAAAGGACTCGCCGCGGGACAAGCACACGAACCGCGGTGCGGCACGTGGTCAACCAGCGGTTCCCACGCCTACGGCTCGTCGTCCACGCGCTTGCGTGTCTTCGTCCAGCCTTGGCCTTCTCCTCCCTCCCGCGACCTGCCTGCAGCACACTATTGTTGCATCACTTACAAGGCAAGTTCCAGTCTTGTTACGCGCGTATTTGATCTGGTGCCAGGGCCAGGTCAACCAGCGGTCGGCGAGCCGTAAGCGTGGCGTCACCTAGCCGTAGCCGAGTCAACGCATCGGAGCTGCTGATCCATTTTGGTTACGTTGCTTACGTTATGTTGACACTTGTTTGACGGCGAGGCGAAAGGCGACACGGTGACGATCCCTTTCCTATTTGATATGTGTGCTACGACCTTAAATAGGGTATTACACCCATTTTTGAAAAGTGCCACCAAAAAAAAACAACATTTTTATTCAATCGATAAGTGCCATAAAAATGCATCTAAATTTTAAATTTTCAAATTTCGCGCGTGTTTTGATGAAAACGCCTCTTACTGGACGCCATATTACTCAGCGTAATAGATGTCAGTTCGTTTTGTATCAAATGAGCTCATATTAAATATGATAATTGTATAATTATCATTAAAAAAATAATTAAAAGCACATTTTGTAATAGGTGAAATAATGAAAAAATTACGCTAGTTACGAAAATAATAAAAGTACAAAGCCTATATTACGCCAATCGGTTGACTGACAGTTGTCAATTTTTTGTTTACACAGCCGTACGGCGTAATAACATGGCCGCTACTATGTCACGGTGTTTTTTAAAACAAATTAAAAATACTGAAAACTTTGAATTGAATTAAAAAAAAAATTGTTATTTTTTTAATTTTAACTTACATTTTCCGACTGCTTTATGCCTAAACTGTCTCAATAACATATTTATAGATTTTTTCTCGTATAGAGTAAAATACCCTATTGTGTCTGGAAATGATAGGCCACTCTTGCTCTCACTGACTGAATTAATATACGAATCCGTCTTGAGCGTGAATCCAAGAGTGGTGATCAATGCTCGTACCTTCTCAGTATGAGAAGAGGCCTTTGCCCAGCAGTGGGACTATTAAAGACTAGTATTATTGCTGATATTGCTGAGTTACATGAATATAGCGGGATGGTCCCGTCTGTGAGTCGTTGGTTTTTGGCAGTCGCTATGGGTAGGAAGCTAGAAAATCTGACAACCAGTTTTAGCAATGAGTATCGTGTTACTCAGATGTGGAGGTTGTGGAGGTCAGATAGGCAGTCACTCCATGTAAAACACTGGTATTCAGCTGCATCCGGTTAGACTGGAAGCCGACCCCAATATAGTTGAGACAGGCTAGGCAGAGAATGGTTAGGATTAAGGGGGTCATATTTTTTCTCCTTTTTCAGGATTGCCACGCGTCCATTATTAGCTGGTTGGACCGCTATCAGTTGCCAATATATACATCTTTAGCGGTACTACACGTTATATTGGCGTCCTGCTCTATCGTACGACGGTCATCTCGCTCTTACAGCTAGCGTTCGATACGGCGCGTAAGCGGTAAGTTCATCACTTTTGAGAACTTTTAACGCTTAGACCATGCAGGAGGTAATATGGCAGATGACACCAATCAATTGAGATACTTTTTTATGAAAAGAACGCGATTCCTTTAAAGATTTTTTATGGCAATTTATACTTATGACATCACATCTAATTAGTAATTTGCGAATTAAATTGACTAACAATTTATTGATTTCAACGCAACTAGAAATCTAATTTTATCTATATAATAAAACAGTAAAAAAACTGTGTCTGTACATTGAATATATTAAAAAAAAAATAATTGAGGGGGGTTTAGAAACAGTAATAGAGCACGAATCCAAAAAAAAAGTCTGTCTGTTTGTCTGTATGTCTGTTTGTCTGTTTGTTTGTACACGCTAATCTTCGGAACTGCTGTACGGATTTGAATGATTTTTTTGTTGTTGTATAGGTATTAAGTCTGGGCAACATATAGGCTATAATTTATCTTGGAAACTTGAACACCTGATGCAGAACCACAACGGACCAGCTAAACTATAAGAGATACAAAAATGGTACCGTAGCAAAAATTGTTCCACGTGATGAGCATTTTCTGCTGAGAGAATAAATTTGAAGATCTGGAACACCTGATGTGGAACTCCAAGAGCCCAGTTACACCATAACACATACATTAATGACGACTTAGCAAAAGTTGTTCGGTCTGATGGGCATTTCCTGTTGACTTATAAAAATCGAAGATCAGAAACATCTGACGTGGAAATCAAAGCTGTAATTTTTAAAATTCAACTGTAAAGCTATCACTAATTTCGCTGTATATTATAATAAGGTGAGAGTACCTCCACGCGGTGAAGGCGGTAACAGTTTAGGACTGATTTTTGATGACGATGGTATATCATTGAAAATTTGACTCTACTGGCCAAAACTCCCATTTATTTTTTTATTTTATTGAATAAATATGCCTTTGGGCTTAAAGATAAAGATATATTTATTGCATAACTGTGTACATTAAGTTCTTAATAATATAATAAACATTACATTTTTAGTTTCAACAGTCTAACCAAGAGAGAGAGAGAGAGAGAGAGAGAGAGAGAGAGAGAGAGAGAGAGAGAGAGAGAGAGATTTGAGTGTTTAATTTCCTTTTCCATTTATCTTCGTGACACGGTAGCCTACCCGGTAACGCCCCCTGTGTTACCGGGTAGGCTACCGCAGTCACTTAGATTTTAATTGATCAGGTATCTTCACAATAAAACTATAACCATGCCTAGAAAGAGGTCAAATCTTTATCAATGTTCCAAAGGAGCTAAAAGATTGAGGATCATAAGTTCCCAAGAATCTACCGAAGAGCGTCAGGAGAGATTTGATGTTGTTCGAGAACATCAGACTGCAACTCGCTCCGTGGAAACCTCTTCAAATCGCGAAGAACGCCTGCGTTCTCAGCGTATTTAGGCATCTATATCCAGGTGTCTAGAGACCAGTGAAGAATATGATGCACGACTGCACGGATAAAGAATTGCGCTTGAGTTCTCAGCGTATCTACGCATCTGCTTCTAGGTCTCTAGAGACAAGTGCGGAACGTGATGCGCGACTGTCCGCTGATCATGAGCGACATGCATTTACCGATACAGAATCACGCTTGAATTCTCAGCGTATTCGCACATCTACTAACAGGTCTTTTGAAACGAGTGATGAAACTGATGCGCGACTAACTGCTGATCGAGATTATCATACATTGTCCCGAACACACACACAACAAAATATTCATAATCAGTTAGAAAGTGAAGGAGAAAGAATTGCTGGAGTACGGCATGAAGAGACAGAAGAAGAGCGCAACGAACGTTTGAATTCTGATCGACTTCGACATTCTCTGAACAGAATGTCGATGTCATCTGAAGACCTTTCTTGGCATGGCGACCTTTCTTGGGTTGATAAGGAACGGAGCGCATTTACGTATACTATTATGATTGACTACGCCACATATTCCGCCATCGGAGGTATGATTCAAAATTGTACTTTTTGAACGTCTCGAATCGTCTTGCGCATCCCGTTGTTTTCCCGTCCCCGGGCTCTTAGAATACGACATCAGACGTTTCAGATCTTCGATTTTGCCGACCCCGTTGTCGCTGGCATAAGCAACAGGATCCGCGTATGAAGTCGCGGGCAGAAGCTAGTAGGAAATACTAGCTGACCCGACAAACGTTGTTCTGTCCCTATCTACCTACTTACCTGCCTATTTACCTACCCTACACCTACCCTACACCTACTCTACACCTACTCTACACCTAACCTACACCTACCCTACACCTACCCTACCCCTACCCTACATCTACCCTACACCTACCCTACACCTACCCCACAAAAGTTTTCTTTTTTTTTTCTCTCCGTATGAACCATCCTCGTACTTCAAGGAATATTATGAAAAAAGAATTACCTATATTAGTCCAGCCATTCGCAAGTTATGCGCTTACCAACACATTTAGCGATTCATTTTGAATCTTTTGTATGGGAATATAGAAAATAGTTTTTTTTTTGGCAGGCAATAGTAGTATATTATTGGGCAACTCACCCCACCTTCCGTTCCATCGACTCACTCCGTTCGTCTCAGTCACTCACGGTGTGGTGAGATGCCCAATAATATCCTACGGAGTGGGCGCCGTTCAACAATTCCGTTTTATTACATACCGTTCCTACGTCTCACTTCGACTGAATTTGCGTTTGCGTTAATACTGGTTTGGCGCCTATTCCACACGAACATTTACGGTTAAAGGGGCTGAGCACATTATTACTACTTACCGATGGCTTACCTCGATCATGTACTGCAGATTCTCGAAGAGTAGAATGCCCAATAATATAAATGAAATACGCAGGTTCGACGTCTATTCCACGCGATGAAACGGAAGGTGGAGTATGACAATGCCCAATAATATCCTAGAGTAGACGCAGTGAAAGAAAACAACTTTTATAAATAATTGTTCGCCGTAATTTAACACCACATTCGATTCTTACTATTGTAGTAAGAAGGTTGTATTTCATATCATAGATTTAAATACATTTCAACCAAGTTAACTACAATGCATAGCTCAGAGAAATCTGATATTAAAGATATTTGTAAACTTATTATGAGGAATTCTAGCGGCGAGATTATATTTATTCAAGATTTGCAAACTGGACAGAAAAATACAGATAACGGTTCATCAAAATACCAGGACTCGTATACAGCCCAAACCGAAGATTTGTTCTACCAGCAGATGCTTGATTGGTTAAAATCAAACAATCGCTATCTTATATTGAAGGACAGCTATGGTGAGAGTCGTACATTTGCTCGAGTTAGCGACAATGAGTTATAAATGTCAATGTAATACGTTAATTTATTCATTATTAATAAAACCGCTTTAACAGTCGTCATGAAATTTGTAAAACAACCACAATCGTTACATGTAAACGAACTTTGTGTTCACTCTCAGGAGACCGGTTTTCGCCATGGAAAATTATTACCTAAAACGGTACGATGCATCATTTGCGGACCATCAAATTGTGGAAAAACTAATTTATTAATTGGTCTCCTTATACACGAGAATGGTTTAAGGTTTCAAAATGTTTATGTTTATTCAAAAACCTTGCAACAACCCAAGTACGTATTTTTAGAAAAAGTTTTGCAACGGGTACCAGACACGTCATTTCAGAAATATCATGAAAATGAGCAAGTACTAAGTGTTCAGGACGCAAAACCGAATTCTGTGATTGTATTTGATGATGTTGCTTGTGAAAATCAAAGTAGCATGCGGGATTATTTTGCAATGGGAAGACACAAGTTCATCGATTGTTTTTATCTAAATCAGACATATAGTAAAATTCCTAAGCAGTTAGTAAGAGACAACGCGAACCTAATCGTACTTTTTAAGCAAGATGAAAGAAATATGAGACATGTTTACGATGAACATGTCAACACTGATATGACTTGGATTGAATTCCGTGAAATGTGTTCATAAATATGGAGTGTACCTTTCAATTATGTTGTAATTAATAAAGATTGTTCCAAAAACAAAGGATGTTATAGAAGTAAATTTGATACGTTTGTAGTTTTTGACTAAGAACACGAACACATATATAAGAGCTTTACCTGTGCGACATTATTACTCTCCAAACAGAGCTTAACCGGTTACAATCTATTCATCGATTATGGAAAAATCTTTAAAGAGGCAAATTGTTGATGCTGCAGCAGCTGTAAAGAAGAAGGTGCGAAAAATGCGAGATATTGAGAATGAGCGTAAGCAAGCCTTGGAAACAGTTTTTAAACCTGTAACAGAGCCTCTCAACCAAATTGCTACAGCTAGTATGCAAACTCCTTTGCTGCATAGTAATGAAGATGAAGAATCTAAAGATCTGTTTATAGACGAAACTTTGCAAAAAGTTGCAACTGGTAGTGATGTAGACGAGTCTGATACCAGCAGTGAATCTTCGTATAAATCAGTTGAAAAAAGTGAAGGTCGCGATACATCATCCTGGTCAGTGTCTTCAGAAGCATTAACAGACATTCCATTTGGTGTTAGAGTAGAACGCGGGAAATTGATGTTAGGTTCTGCTCACATAACAATCGACGATCATTATATCATCGTGGCTGGTCATAAATACAGATATACGCCTGGTTTAAAACAACTACTGCTTAAGAAAGATATTGATTTAAGTCTGATTACTGAAGATGACTTGCAATATTATAAGAAAATGTTACTTGATACAAACGCACATCGTCGTGATAATGACCCAAGTAAACCAATAAAAAGTAATAAGGGACAAAAATATTTACAAGTTATTAAACCTCTTTTTAAACTGCAAAGTACTGTTCAGGGTAATCATTCAAAAGGAAAAGGACTACCATTAACAAAAATCTGGAAAAAAAACATAGATTTAGTATATTGGGATAATCCTAATGAATTGGTGGAAAGGTTAAAGTTATTAATAGCATTTCGAGATGCTGGTAACACAGGATTAGATAATGAAATAATATCCATTATTGAAGAATTACGTGAAAGTAAACTTATAAATAAATAGGTGTAAAATTTACTATTGTTCAGTTGATCATCAGCCTTTACATATAGTACACCTGAAACATGAATATTGATAAATTTGGACATTTAATTCATAAAAGAATGCGATTGTCAGAACTGATTAATTTCAATGATAACGCGTTGTTAAAATCAGAAAATGGAGATTTTGATTTAAAGTCATCTAGATTGAGAGGAATTAAACCTCCATTAGAAGCACACGATGCTGTGAACAAGGATTATGTAGATCGAATGAGTGCTGATACGATAAAACAATTTAATAAACTGATTGCTTCATTGCGTGCTCAAATCATATTAGATGCACAAAAGACTGTTCAGTCTACTTTAAAAGCAAAGGAGCCTGAGGTTTTGATTCATTTGGAAGAGAAGTTTTACACCAAAGCAGATATAGATAAATTACTTAAAAATCTCAATAATGGCAAAACAACAAATTGTAAATGAAATACACAAAGCGGCACGAAGAAACTTTCTTCGACGTTCTGTTATTCTCAAAGGGATCGATGATTTATGGCAAGCAGATCTAATGGACATGCAAAACCTAAGAAAGTATAATAAAGGTTACAATTTCATTTTAGTGGTGATTGACTGCTTCTCAAAGTATGCCTGGGCAGAACCGTTAAAGTCTAAAAATAAATCTGAAGTAACTCGAGCGTTTGAACGAATACTACTAAGCAGCAATAAAAATCCTGTTAATTTACAAACAGATATGGGCACAGAGTTTTATAACAACACATTTCAAACGCTAATGAAGAAGTACAACATTAACCATTACTCATCGTTCTCTACTAAAAAAGCTTCAATTGTAGAACGACTAATTAAAACTGTTAAAAATAATTTGTATAAATATTTTAGTCTCATTGGAAATTATAAGTGGTTAGGATCACCCTTAGAAGATTTATTTAATACGTATAACAACACAAAACATCGTACAATTAAAGTTAAACCTATTGATGTGAATAAATCTAATGAAGCAATCGTAAAAGAAAATATAAAAAATATATGTAATCATGTATCCCTCCAGTGGAAACCTAAATTTAAAAAAGGTGATTGTGTTCGTATCAGTAAATACAAACACAATTTCGAGAAAGGTTATACTCCTAACTGGTCAACTGAACTCTTCACAATAAAAAGGATTAATAAAACTATACCAGTAACATATCACATAGAAGATCAAAGAAAGCAAGATATATTAGGAACTTTTTACGAACAAGAACTTCAAAAATCGAACTATCCTGGTGTTTATTTAGTAGAAAAAATACTTAAAAAGAAAGGAAAGAAACTATTCGTTAAATGGTTAGGTCTCAGTAATGATGAAAACAGTTGGATTGATAAATCTGCATTAATAAATTGAGATATAAAAGAAGTACTTTGTTATATTTGTATCATTATAATTTAAGTAATGCAAGGTGGTGGACTAGTTAACAGTATAATTAATAACCTACCGTTCGAAGCTCATTTGCCTGGATACAATTATTGCGGACCAGGAACTAAACTTCATAAACGTTTGTTGCGAGGTGATCGAGGTGTGAATAAACTAGACGAAGCTTGTATGCACCACGATATAGCATATGAAAATCATACAGATTTACCTAATCGTCATAAAGCCGACTTACAACTATTGAACATGGCTAAACATAGACTCAAATCAAAAGATGCGGGAAAAGGTGAAAAATTAAGCTCATGGTTAGTAAGCAAAGTCATGAAAGCCAAATTGAAATCTGGTTCTGGTGCCAAAACATTTAAGAGTTTAGTATCAAAAATAAAATCTAAAATAAAAAAGCTAAAACCCAAGGATAGTAAGTCTTTAATAAACTTCGCTTACTTAGCTGCAAAAAAGTTATGCCCCAAATTACATCAAATCAAAGTGCCGAGAGTGATCCCCATACCGAAGACTGGTGGAGTTCTACCTTTAATTCCAATTTTTGCTGGCTTATCAGCTTTAGGAGCTTTAGCTGGTGGTGCGGCTGGCATTGCAAAAACGGTAAATGATTACAAATCAGCTCAACAAAATTTGCGAGAGACAGAACGACACAATAGAACTATGGAGGGTTTAGCAGTGGGCAAGGGTTTATACATAAAGCCTTATAAAAACGGTAAAGGATTGTTTATAAAATCAACAAAAAACTGAACAAGAAGCTACCAAATCGCGCACTAACTAATGTAGACATCCAATACTATGCAAGAGACATCCCATATTTCCGAGGAGTATATATGAAAGATCAATTACCAAGGAAGCCGAAACGTATGGAATGTGGTATTGTTAACTTAGACGATTCTAAAAATGAAGGAACGCATTGGGTAGCTTATGTAAAAGTATATGACTATTGTGAATATTTTGATAGCTATGGAAATTTAAAACCTCCATTAGAACTGGTACGATATTTTAAGAATTGTAAAGTTTCATATAACTACACAAGATATCAAAAATTTAATACTGTAAACTGTGGTCATTTATGTTTAAAATATCTAAGAACTTTTTGGAATAAAAATATATAAAATGAATGCTTTTATTTTATTTCATTCAATTGCAAGATGTCACTCACTTTGTCAATAACTGGAAACTCATCAATTTTATCTACATACTATCCTAATACGTTGCAACTCAATGGAGAATATGAGTGTGCTTTATTGCATTTTTCAACATTTAATTCTATACCAAATATTGATAAAAGTAATAACAAGTATTATTATGGCTCAAACGATGTTATTGAAATACCGGAAGGCACCTACGAATTGCAAGATATTTACGATTATTTAAAATCCGAAATAAAAGATGCCTCAATCAAATTACAATGTAATAACAATACTTTAAAAACTGCCATATACTGTTCAAAAGACGTTAATTTTAAGAAAGAAAACTCTTTCAGTAGACTGTTAGGATTTGATAAGCAGGTTCTGAAAGCAAATAAATGGCATGTGTCACAGCATCCAGTCAACATTTTACCGACGACAGTGGTAAGGATCGAATGTGACATTGTGAGCGGCTCTTACATAAACGGTGAACCAAGTCACATAATTCACGAATTCGCACTCAACGTACCACCTGGATACAGAATCGTAGAAATCCCGAAGAACGCAATATATTTTCCAATCAATCGAAACAGCATAAGCTGCATACATATCCGACTACTAGATATAAACAATCGTTTAATTAATTTGCGTGGTGAAGAAGTGCAGCTGTATTTACATCTTAGAAGAAAAAATGATTGACTACAATAAATATGTGTCTCATCAAATTAAAAACTCCAGTTCTACTCAAGCTGCCTACCAAATAAGACGTCGTTCTAAGAGCAAAATAAAATTAACTAAAGACAATAAGATATTTCTCAGAGCGATTGGATTGTTAAAATGAATATCTTAGACGTTTTATCCACTCCGACTTACGACAACAGTATAGAAGGAATCGAATTTCATTCGTACAAACCTTATGTAACGAGTTTCAACAGGAACGATGAAATACGCATACCTATCAACCAACAGGATCTGTACATATTACCATCAGCCAGCACTCTGTATTTGGAAGGAACCGTTATCGTTAACAAAAAAGATTCAAAAGAGAAAGCTACTAGTGTCAATTTTACGAACAATGGACTACTCTTCTTGTTCCAAGATATTAGGTACGAATTAAACGGAGTGGAGATTGATAAAATAAAAAATGCAGGTATAACTACAACCATGAAATCATTAATATCAATGAATGAGAATGAATCAAAAATAGCTAGAGCTTGGGGTTGGAGTATCGATGGCATAAAAAATATTAATGGAGGAAGTTTTTCTGCGTCTATACCACTTCGGAATATCCTCGGTTTTGCAGAAGATTTTAAAAAAGTTGTAATAAATAGTAGACATGAACTAATATTATTACGAAGCAACACTAATTTGAACGCTGTAAAATTAAATACCGGCGAAATAGTGGAAGACATTCAAATCAATAAAATCATATGGCGCGTACCCCATGTTAAAGTATCGGACAAAGAAAAAATAAGTTTATTAAAACTATTGGAAAAAGACCGACCGCTTCAGATGGTTTTTAGAAACTGGGATCTATATGAATACCCCACTTTACCAAGAACTACAAAGCACACCTGGTCTATCAAAACTTCATCTCAAATAGAAAAACCGAGATATGTAATAATTGGTCTACAAACAAGTAGAAAAAATAATGCAAGTTCTGACATGTCGCAGTTTGATCACTGCTATGTTCGTGACATTAAAGTATACCTTAATTCGACATATTTCCCGTATGAAAACATCAATGTCAACTTCGCCAATAACAGAATTGCTTTATTATATGAGCAATACATCAGATTTCAACAGTCATATTATGGACGTTGTCCGGAGTCTTTATTAAGCGAGAAACAATTTAAAGAATTAGCTCCGTTGTTTGTTGTTGATTGCTCTAGACAGACCGATAATCTGAAGACTGGAACCGTTGTGGATGTAAGGGTAGAAATTGAGAGTGATTCAGAAATACCAGATCAAACTTCGGCATACTGTCTCATTCTCAACGATTGCATTGTTGAATACAAACCATTAAGCAACACAGTGAAGAAGTTATCATGAACGCGGATATTATCATTGTCGAACTCCAAGGATTCAAATATTTAGACAATAATTTTATTGTCAAAGAAGTGGCTATCGTAAGTAATGACCACACACAGACGTTCTTGGTTAAACCACCGCATTCGTTTTATTATTTAACTCAAGAAGAAAAGAAGCAGGTGCGATGGTTAGAAAGAAATAGAGGAATTTTCTGGAGTGAGGGCTTTATAGACTACAGAGAGTTTCAACACGTCATCGTACCGTATTTAGAAAATAAAAAAATTATTACAAAGGGTTTGGAGAAGATTAAGTGGATTAAAAAGTTATGTGCAAACTGTGAAGTGATTGACATAGGTGAAAAAGGGTGCCCTAATTTTGCGACATTAAAAAAGAAGTTCTGTAAAAATAAAACTGATTTTAATTGCGTGAACCATAAAATAAATTGTGCTTTGAATAATGCTATATGTATTAGAAAATGGTATGTGGATAATAATATGTCTATATTTAATCTATTTAAAATTAATGTTCATTAATCTATTTAAAATTATTTTGTAATGTTCAGTTAATAAAAATGTAATTATCTACTTATGAGTGTTTTATTTAATATAATCAGGGTAACCTACATACTAAACTTTAAATGAGCTGTAGTAAAATTATCAAGGTGGACTGTATGTGTTGTTATGTTGTTGTAGGGTCTTGAAGACGTAGAGGTAACGTTTGCGAAAGAAAGCAGAAAGTATTCAGGTAACATACGTTTATTGACGATTTCAGTATAGGGCAGAGAGAGTGCGCGGGAGTAGAAATCAGAGTGACGAGTGGCGCGGACCCTCCCTGTATTTATAGTTTGATCCACATAGTAAAGTAGTGGGAAGCGTGGGGCATGGTTCGAGGCGCGCGCTCGGCCAATAGGAGCGTGGCTCTATTTGCCTATTTGCTTCGACTTAGTTATATCTATGAGCCCCATTTCTGCTAAGAACCATGCCCTTAACCTTTATTATCTTATTATCTAAGGGAAAATAACGTATAACACCTAATCTCTTTACATTGTAAGTTATTCCCTACTATCAAATGGTTTTTATTTGTAGGTAAACCTTAAATAACATTTATAAACCTTAATTATCATTTATACACCTTAAATAACATTTATTTATTCCTTACATATGTACAACTAAAATATCATTTATTTATCTTATTTTTAAGTAAGCGAAGACGTCCGTAACATCCTCCCCCCGGCGCAGGGATGCCGTAGCCTTATTTTTCCCCGCCGAGGACGGCTAGCTTCGTCGCTGGTCGCCGGAGAACGCCCGCTGTTGTCCTGACGTCGGCCGCTCGCACCTTGCAGTCTGGTCCCTGGTACACCGCCTCCACGACGCCACGGGGCCATGTGCCTCGTGGGAGAGAGGCGTCGACGATGACGACCAGGTCGCCTATTTGTAGCGGTCGTCGCTGGTCATCTGATGCCCCCCGAGGCACCAATGTTGGTAGGTACTCGCCCACCCAGCGCCGCCAGAAGTGGTCGGCGAGCGCTTGGGCGGCCCGCCATTGCTTGCGGCTGGCCTCCTCGCAAGGCCCAGTTTGGGGAAGGCCCGAGGAGGTCCCAATGAGGAAGTGATTGGGTGTGAGCGCCTCCGGATCCATGGGATCGACAGAGACGTGGGTGAGAGGCCGAGAGTTGATGGCATGCTCGGCCTCTGTCATCAGTGTGAGCAGCACCTCTTCCTTCAGCGCCTTTTGGTACAACGTCGCCCCCAGCGCCGTCTTAACGGAGCGTACCAGCCGCTCCCAAGCTCCCCCCATATGCGGCGCCCATGGTGGGATGAATTTCCACCGCATCCTATATTCGAGGCCGAATTGAGGAAAGTGTTTGGCCCATTCTTGATACGCTGACCGTAGCTCGACGTCTGCGCCCCTGAAGTTGGTACCGTTGTCCGAGTACATGACGCGGGGCCACCCCTGCCGTGCCGCCATTCTTCTTATAGCCATTAGTGCCCCGTCGGTAGACAAACTGGATACGAGTTCTAAGTGTACCGCCCTTGTGGATAGGCAGGTAAACAGGGCCCCCCACCTTTTTTCGTGTCTTCTACCTATTACGACGGTCATTGGCCCGAAGTAGTCGACTCCGCAATAGGTAAAAGGTCGTTGCGCTTCCGTTAGTCGCTCCGTAGGTAAGTCTCCGGTGGTTGGCTTCCTTGGTGTCGCTTTTCTGACACGACAGAGTTGACATCGCTGTGCTATGGCTCGTACCGTAGGTCGTAGGTTGACCACCCAGTAGCGCTGTCTTAGGTCGTTGATTACCCGCTCGTTGTTCGCGTGACCGGCCTTACGATGCGCGTTCTCCACTAGTAGCCTTGTAAACTGGTGTTTCCCGGGCAGAATCACTGGCGTCTTACTTATGTCCGCGACCGCCGCGTGTCCGATTCTTCCCCTGACTCTGAGAACGTGATCTTCTATGTAGGGGTCTAGCTTATATAGACTACTGGATTTAGGTATTGGTTTTCCGCTTTTAATTGTTCGTATTTCTTCACTGTATGCTTCGCGCTGCGCTTGTTTGATCCACGACCTTTCGGCCCTTTCAATAAGGTCGACATTCATTTGACTGGTCCTGTCCGCGCATTTTCTTCTGAAGAGAAGTGGTACAGCTGTTGCTCGTAATAACTTTTCATATGATGAAAACCTCTTGATGTCGGGCAGATGTGACGGTCGTTCCCCGGTTGCTTCGACGTTCGCGTACACTACTTCGTCCTTGTTTTCGTGTTCTTTGGCTTTTTCCCTCGGCCAGGACTCTTCGTGCTCGTACAGGAACTCGGGGCCGATGAACCATCTGTCTTCAGGTCTCGCGTGTAGTTCGTAATCAGGACGTGTTGCGTCGTCCGCCACGTTGTGCTCGGTGGGCACCCATCTCCACTGACTGGCTTCGGTCAGCTCCGCTATTTCACCCAGGCGATGCGCGACGAACGGGGTGTACTTCACGGCGTCTTTCTCAATCCATCGCAGAACCGTCTGTGAGTCCGTCCAATAGGTCACGCTCCTGGGCTTGTCTCGGTGTTCCTTTAATATCACGTCAGCCAGTCGCGCGCCGATCACCGCTGCCTGTAGTTCAAGTCGCGGGATGGTGACCGGCTTTAAAGGGGCCACTCTAGCCTTTGCCGCGACCAACCTTATTGTTACTCGTCCGTCCGACTTCTGGATGCGCCAGTAGGCGGTCGCTGCGTATGCTTGCTCGCTCGCGTCACAGAATACGTGTAGGTCGGTGAGGTCGCTTGGGTCGCCGCCATAATACCTTGGTATGCGGAGTTCAGTTATCCTATTTAGACTTCGCATCCAATCTTCGAAGTGTTGTGCGTCTTCTTCTGGGATTTCTTCATCCCACCCCACGCCTTGTTTCCACAAACTTTGTAGTATAATTTTCCCGGTGATGGTAAAATGGCTGATGAGACCCAGGGGGTCATAGACCGCCATCACTGCTCCGAGGGCCTCGCGTTTTGTGGGCACCCTGCTGTTGCTTTTCACCTCGGGTGACAGACGGCTCAGGCCCGTGTTGAACCCTAGTTCGTCTGAGCCTGTCTGCCACAGCAAGCCAAGCGTTCTGTCGGTGTTTTCTTCACGTTGTCCGAGTCTGACCTCGGTGTCACGTACTTGAGTGTTCGGTGCGATGTTATTCAGTACCTCAGGACAGCTCGAACACCATCCCCTTAGGTTGAAGTGTGCGTTCCGGTGGACTTCTATTACTTCACGCGCAGTCTTTATCGCCTCGCCTTTCGTCGCGAAGCTGTCTACGTAATCATCCATGTAGTGACTGGACGTGATTGCTCGTACGGCGTCCGGACATCGATCGGTGAACAGCTCCGCGTTGGCGTCCCGCACCGAGTGTGCGATGAATGGAGAACACGACGCCCCGAAGATCATAGACGTCATTTTGTACCGCTTCGGTGGCTCGCTCCGGTTCTCATCTCGCCACAGGAACATCTGCGCAGCCTGGTTTTGACTTCTGATTTTTATTTGAAGAAACATCTCTTGGATATCTGCGGTGACCGCTACTGGGCGCTCTCTGAACCTGAACAGGATCCCCGGTAATGACTGTAGGAAATCGGGTCCCTCCAGTAGACAGTCGTTAAGACACATCCCGCTGTACCTGTGCGCAGCGTCGAACACCAGGCGCATCTTCCCCGGCTTGTTGGGGTTCGTGACCGCGAAGTGTGGCAGGTACCATGCCTTATGGTTATCGCCTTCAGTCCCGTCGCACTCTTGAGCGTAGCCCTTGTCTAACAGGTTCTGAACCAGGGCGCGGTACTGCGTCGCGAAGTGCGGTGATGCATCCATTTTCTTCTCGATGGTTCTAAGTCTTCTGAGGGCACTGTTGTAGTTACTTGGCATGGGGGCGTCTTCGTCACGCCACGGCAACCCGACTTCAAAGTGTCCTCCTACCTTCTTCAGCGTGTTCTGGACCACGGCGACCGCCTTCTGATCTTCTGGTTTCACTTTTCTGGCTAGAGAAACTCCTAGGGCGTCGATCCTGTAGTGTGATTTCACCAACTCTTCTACACGACGTACATCATCCGTCCGCGTGGCCGCAGACACGTCGTATAGGTGAAGCACCACCTGCCCCTCTTGTTCCTGTAGCGTCGCGCGTGGTGCAGTTCCATGTATCACCCAGCCCAGTTGAGTATAGGAAGCCGCGGGTTCGTTTCTCTTGCCTGTGCGTAGTTCCCGTGTCACTATTAAGTGCCAGTTATCCGCGCCTATGAGCACCTTGGGTGTGGCTCCCTCGAAGAATGCGCCTGCCTTTAAGTCTTGGAGGTGTGGATAGTTAATTAAAGTCGCTCTATCCACCGTCTGGCCGTGCAGTTGCAAGTCCTTCATGGTTCGCGCGCGTAGTTCTTGGTACTCGCCGCTCTGCCCGCAAATCTGCAGCCTAACCTCTTGGCTTCGCTCTTCTTTTTGTTGTGACGTCACACCTTGTATACGTAGAGTTGAAACCGGCCCGTTGACTCGTATCTGACGCGCTAGTTCTTCGTCGACGAGTGATATTGTAGAGCCTTCATCCAGCAGGGCGAACGTATTTATTTGTCCGCCGGGCCCTTTCAGCGTCACTGGACACATCTTCAGCAGCACTCGTCGCGATGCAGTGCCCGTTGCGGAGACTGTCATGACAGATTCCTGTTGGTTTTCGGCGTCGGCTGGTTTACCTGGTTCTTCCGACTGAGTGTTCTTGCTGTCCGGATCCTTGTGCAATAGCGCGTGGTGGGGGCGGCTGCATGTTCCTTCTCCGCACCTCTTTGCTCGGCAGTGCTCACGTCGATGACGATTTATAATACATTTAAAACATACCTTTGCAGTGCGCGCCCACTCCCACCTCTCGCTGACGTTCATCTTAAGGAACTTTCCGCACTTTGGTACTTCATGATCACCACCACAACACAAACACTCAGTCTTCCGTTCCGTACTTGAAGTCGCGTACACAGTTTCCCGGCCCGGCTTCTTCCTAGTGTTCACTTGCGGTGCACTTCTTACTTCTTTCTTCATCGCGGGCGCGGGTGTCATATGCGTGAAAGCGTACTTCATCGCCCTATCCGCCTCCCGCATCAGGAACCGGGATAACAGTATAATTTCCGGCTCGCGTGACGACTCCATAGCTTCGGAAGCGAAGTCACACCATCTTGACTTTATATGCGGGCTCAGCTTCTCGATGACGTCACGCACTAACATAGGGTTCCATATATATCCTTTGTTATCCATCTGAGATAACACACACACTATATTTTGAAGTTTCACTGCGAAAGAATTCAGATCACTGGCCGCGCTTGTGAGCCGAGGTAGCCTTTTCAAGTCTTCCATGACTCGATCCTAAGTATTTCCGGCCTTCCATAATACTGCTCAAGGGTTCTCACGACTACTTGTGGGTCCGAGGCGGTGTACAGGAGTGCTGACACTGCTTCACGTGCTTCTCCCTTTATGCAGTTCCGTAATCTTGCCATGTTTTCAATCGCAGAGAACTTGTACATTGTTGACGAGTCGTTGTATGCCGCCTTGAACGGCAACCACTCGGTGGCCGCTCCCGTGAATGTAGGTAACTCGATCACCTGTCGCGGCGGCGGGCGTACATGCATCATTTTTTCCAGGGTATCGGCCAGCTGCTCGATACCTCTTCCGACACGGCGTTCCCCTCTGGTGGGCGATCGTGATACCGACCGCGGTCTTCGCTGTCCGTGTCTCGCGGGTGTGGTGGCATTGACACACGTAGCAGGTTCCATGTGGGCGTCGGCCTCTTGCGCTGCGTGCTCGGCGAATGTTCGCGGGGGCTGCTCCCTCTGCAGCCGGTCCGCTCCATGGGGGTGACTCCGGTCGACACTTTGGAGCCACTCGTCCACTCTATCCTCAACCGTATGCACTGAGCCTTCTTCTCGGGCCTCTGCTTCTGCCTCAATCACTGATACCTGGTACTTGAAACGCTTGTTGACGAGCGCCTTTTCTAATTCCAGCTGCTCGTTCCTTATTGCCACGATTCTCTTCTGCGCCTCGTACTCCGCCTTCTTGACTCTGGCTACGTCGCTGCCGTACGATCTTCTGGACCGTATTGTACTCGCTGTGTCCCTTATTGAAGTATCACGCGTAGCTGTCATGTTTCTTGAGTCCATTGTCCTGATCGTGGCGGGCGTCGCTGGGTAACACGACGCTGACGGGGTGACGATCGACTCCCTATGTTCGCACGCGGTCGCGGTGGCTCGACTCGCCATCGGGCGTGGAGCCTGTGCGGCACGCGGGCCGTCGAACACGGTCGGCGCAACCTTCTCCGTCGCGGCGGTGACGGAGGGTGCGTTAGCGAACGCGGGGGCGGCGGGCACGATCCCGGCCGCGGGCTCACCTTGCGAGGTGCGCGGGATTGCGGACGCGATGGTCGACGGTGATCTCGGGGGTTCTTCGAACGTTCGGGGACGGCGACTGTCGTATCCTGACTCCGATCCGCTTTCCTTGGCCGCAACGCTTCTAGTCTTCATGCTTGAATCTTGATTATTATCCGGCTCGAATCGGACCAGCTATCAAGGTGGACTGTATGTGTTGTTATGTTGTTGTAGGGTCTTGAAGACGTAGAGGTAACGTTTGCGAAAGAAAGCAGAAAGTATTCAGGTAACATACGTTTATTGACGATTTCAGTATAGGGCAGAGAGAGTGCGCGGGAGTAGAAATCAGAGTGACGAGTGGCGCGGACCCTCCCTGTATTTATAGTTTGATCCACATAGTAAAGTAGTGGGAGGCGTGGGGCATGGTTCGAGGCGCGCGCTCGGCCAATAGGAGCGTGGCTCTATTTGCCTATTTACTTCGACTTAGTTATATCTATGAGCCCCATTTCTGCTAAGAACCATGCCCTTAACCTTTATTATCTTATTATCTAAGGGAAAATAACGTATAACACCTAATCTCTTTACATTGTAAGTTATTCCCTACTATCAAATGGTTTTTATTTGTAGGTAAACCTTAAATAACATTTATAAACCTTAATTATCATTTATACACCTTAAATAACATTTATTTATTCCTTACATATGTACAACTAAAATATCATTTATTTATCTTATTTTTAAGTAAGCGAAGACGTCCGTAACAAAAATGATATTTATTAAACGAATTATTGTAAGAAAAAATCCTTAAAGCAATTAACCTATAATAATATCATTACACTAGAGCTAATTTAGAGTTCGAGTATAAATAAGTAATACAAAATAAAACATAATTTAAATTATAACTGAATATACTTTTATTTATTTTTTAAATTATTTATAATTATTACAAACTAATTATATCTACCAACCCAATAATCATAATAACTGTCCCCACATGTTTTCTACGCGTACATACATACTTATAACATAAAAACTTGTGATGTATGAGCACTACCCAACAAAATTAAACTAAGAGATTAATATTATCTATTTACATTAAAACAATCTAGATATTTTATTTAATTTTTTTCTCTCTTTATTATTTTTTGTTTTTGATATTTTTGTAACTTCTTTTGTATATTTAAAAGATTATTACAATAAAACTTACATATATGATATTCTAATAATTTATACATCCAGAACTTACACAACATAAAAACCTATTATTATACCCTAATAACTATAATATTACTCACATATTAACTTATAAAGTAGGTACTTACAAAATAATTACATCACTTAATAATAACTGTCCCCACAAAGTTTTTTTGAAATTTTGTTAATTAACGATTGCGTCTCCTCCATAACATAGTCCACCGGTTCAGTCACTACATACTGCGCACTTAACATCACATTCTGATTGTCACTTGCAGGTTCTTGTTCACTGATATCCAACACTTGTACCTGGATCAGTCGTAATCCTTTTTTCTTCTCATTGTTTATGACATATGATTCACAATAATTAGGCAGAGATGACTTCTGTTTTAGACACTCCCGTCTTGTTCTAGGCTTCTTGCTAGCAGGTCCGCAGTCTTGTCTTGCTCTAGGTTCCTTGTTGACAGGTATTTGTTGATCTTGGATATCTGGGATATGCCAGCTTAAACTCGGAGTCGGAAAACCTTGACCGTATTGTGAGAAGTCAATAATATCTGGAGAATCGCACATTATTGATGATCTGAAACAAAGAAAATTATAATTATTAATAATTATATCAAACACATAAATAAGACATAATTTTATAAGTACTTATACGCTTGTGCAATACTTACAATTTGATTCGTTTTTAAGTGACGTGATGTGACCAGTCCGGCTGACTGCCTTGTGATGTATGTACTAATCATATTATTATGAAATGCAAACTCCATAAAACCTTGCGATGTGAATCAATTTCATGTTTCAACAAGTTCAATCTGATGAGCACCTGATCGGTGTTAAATTCTACACCGCGCGTGTGAACCTCGACTCATGAGTGCTTTGTCATCAAAACTGGACATTAGGTACATATTTTATCAAGTTGGAACCTGTATCGACACGCGGCGAGCGCTGTGTGCTTTGTCATCAGGAACAGAAATGAAACAGATGTATGTAATGAATATACACAATTTAATTTATTCAACTTTATACTTTGTAGGCACATAATAGATATATATATACCTACACTGTTTAGCTCTAACTAGTAAAAGGGACACCAAGAATACACACAATTTAGAATTGTATACATAATAAAACCAAGTTCAAAAGAAACTTCTATCGATACTATTTGAATTAAATTACACAGCAATACTACTTATTTCACATTTTAAAAGAGTAACAAACATCCATCCACCCACCCTTACAGACTTTTTATAATAGTAAGTAAGACAGTAGGTAGGATGAAAAATTATCTAACTTTCCATTTAGGACGTCATAAGTTTTACCATTCACAATCAATAAAAAACATGTTAAAATATGTATTACTTAAATATACTTGCGTTACCCCAGGCTAAAGTAGAAACTTTATCAAACGATAGCAATCGTTTATCATCATTGCTTGAAAGTGCTACTTTATTTAAGTCCTGAGTAAATATTTCGTGTTTTATTGATTTAAACAATACATTTTTTTTTACGAATAACATTGCAATCATATAAAACATTTTTATAATCTAACATATTAAAATTTTTGGTAATACATTTTTTTGTACCTTTTGCCTTTTTAATTGTTTTGTTTAACGTTTTAATACAATAAAGCTTTGAGCGCAGTCCTACGAATTCTTTGATAATGTCACCACCCATTTCATCCTTAAACAGTCCTGGAACCTTCTTATTAATAATTGTTACAGTCATAATTGCTGGTATCAAAATATTTTAGAAAATGGAGCTTAAAGTCTTTATAAACATCATTACTCTGTACATCATATACTAGACTATCTGTGTCAGTATAGCATAATTCTATTCGGTTACCATAAAAAGGTTTAATGGTGGAGTAGTGAAAGTTGTACATGTGAGCCTTAGATAATTCTAATACTGCAAACCCTATGTAAATTGGTTTATCAAGTATAATACGCACAGGTTTCATTTGGATTGCTACTAGATCATCAGAAAATACAGAGACGCTATGAAAATATGGGCTGGCTATCAATTTTTCAGCACAAGTAGTCTTTTTTGTTTTATTGTTCGAGTCACACCACTTGTTTACTAACTTAACGTCTATTCGGTGTTCATTATTTTCTAGGGTCTTTCCAAAAATACTATTATTCAATAATTTGAAAAAGTCTTGTTCAAACGTTGACTCTGCTTTTTGACGTAACTGGGTGTTAATATCAATATATTGCTTTAAAAAACTACTTTGTTTAAATATAATAGCGCGATGGATTCTTCTCAATACTAAACCGTGCTGTAAACATTTTTTTAAATGTACGTAATGAATAACATAGTAATATTTATCATACAAATTTGGTATTAGCTTTTTATTCTTACCACCCGGTGGTAAGCATTTTTCTGGACAAAAGGGAAAGTCATTGTGTTCCATGTGCAAATTCTCCGGATATATTAAATCAACTTCAAGGATGTAACCGTTTTCTGCAGTATCACTAATTTCTGCTAAGTTCAATTGTAAAAAATCTATTTCTTGTCTATTCATAAATCTAAAATCCGAATAGGGTAAGGATTGACACATGCTATAACCGTATAAATTGTTACAATCTAAATAAATGATAAATGAATTAGGACGGGCTGGATCATAAGTATCTAAATATTTATGATTGGCTTTGACATGTCTTTTGGAACACACAAACACCTCCTCGAATACCTTTTTGTATCATTCTAAAAATTTCAACATCACTAATCAATTCTAATTGAACTCCTGTTTTTAAAAGCATTGCATCAAAAGATAGACTTGGTGCTGTAAGATAAAACGCGGGATCGAGATTGTAATGTAGTTTACAAGTTTTTCGAAAATTTTCAAATACATCTGTTAACAACAAAACATCTGTTTTGAGATACAAATTAGTGTACATACCCATGTTTTGAATATTAAATACTGACCAAACAGACCGAGCGTGTTCATAGTCTTCGTCGGTAATTGCGTCATTTGTTAAATAGTTAAAAAAATATTTTTTTGAGGGTAAACACGTTTCTTCATAACGTTCCCATTGAGACATATAGTCATATGGATACACACACTTTACGAGTGAGTAGGATAAATTGTTTTTTATTAGGGAAATAAGATTTTAATTGTTTAAAGTCTTGTTTTTTCATTGTACTAACCAACTTTTCTAAGCTAGTTCCTAAAAACTTGAAAGAATCTACAAACCGAACTTGGATGCTTTCCCCGGTAGCAATCGGAATAAACTTAGTGAAAGAAATATAGTTTTCTTTTGTTTTAGCTATCACTTTTATAGATCCAGGAGCTTCACCTAATTCTTTTATGAAAAGATGGCAATCGTATCCAGACAAATTATGAAAAAATACTGGCAAAAATGATGGTAGTTTGTATTGTATGTTACAATAACTATGAGCTGCGCCGCGATATTTACCAGTCAAGTGACAATGATCGCGAACCCTATCGCCGAACAAGAAGTGTTCACAAATATGACATGTCAACGCGTTTTCAAAGTCGCGAGCATTTTCATTTGAATAAATCATAGGAACATTATTTTTTACAATATCGTAAATTTTTTGTGCATCTTTATAGATAGACTTCACAAAATTTGATACACAATCCGAACCGCGATAAGAAACGTAACGATTGTGGCTTTCGTCTAGCGTACACGTAATATGATAAGCGAAAGCTATAGGCACATGTCGCTGTCGCGTTACAGTACTCGCCTTAGTGGGGTCAGGGTCACAAGATTCATACCGTTCTAGCATTGTTTCAAAATCTGCGTATATAACAAATGGAACAATTTGCTTTCTATTATAATTTTTAAACTGTATGAAAGAACCCTTTGGAGGTAGTTCAGTGACAACACCTCCACAACTATGTGAACTAAGATCATCGCATGAATTAAAAAACATTAAACAAGCATCACAAAAGTACAGTTTACTGTGGTGTTTTGTTATTTGATTTTTAACAAGTCGCGGCAAGTCTTTAATGAGACAGTAATGTGACAAATTATCTCTTTCTAAATAAAGTAAATGAATCACCTTTCCGTTCAAGGCTTTTGGTTTGTAAAACGGTCCTACGACGGTATTATTTTTTAAACCATAAATGTAAATGCAAATTTCGGGGTTATTCACTTCGAACCGCGCAATATCTCAGAAATTCACTGGAAATGACATATCCTTTACATTTAACACGTTACGAAAATCAGGGTAAGAAGATACTCTTTCAGGATGACTTTTAGCTGGATATAAAGCAGCAACAACAGACCACAAAAAACAATACTCGTCATTATTGTGGATATTAACACATGCTCTTTTCGATTTTATTGCAGAAGGCAATTCGATAAAGCCTGAACCATGCAACGGTTGATATTTGTTAACATTGACTTCCAAATGAGAACTGCTCAAGAACGTCCATCCACTGTCTCGGTCCTGAAATTCTTCTATCTTTTTTGATAAAATGTTTTTTACTTGAGTTAATAATGAATCAATTTCATAATTCTGATGCAGAGTAAAGTTTTTTGTGGCAAATGATTTCATCTCCTGAGAATCATTTTTAAACATTAAAAATAAAGCAAAAAATTCGAAATTAACTTTTAGACAAGTATGTTCTTTAAGAGAAATATTAATTAACGTTTTAATTTTGTCCCAAATATTAATAAGAAATGGTTGTAGAGAACTATTCTCAGACGGAGCGACAATTCTATAAGAAGCTATACGATTACGAAATGCAGAATGTATTATTTCAACACCTTCGCAAAAATGCGAAATAGTTTTGTTCTTATGATTAGTACTACGTAGGTGACCTGTCCAGTGACTGCGCTCAACAGATGTGTTACAAACAGTACAGAACGGCATTTTAAAATGTAATAGTTTTAAACTTACTATTAGATGTTGCAATGTATTATTTTTACGATTATGATTTACGCTCGCAGAAATACAAAAACATCTGGTGCCCCAACAACTTAAATATTTATTTTAAACTAATATTATCGCTATAAAAGACAGGCTCAGAGTTATCAAAAAACTCATGAGTCCGTCTCATAAAAACTTGTAACCCGTCCCACTGCGGCGTGTTCCGGTTAAGCTGCACTTTTAGTGCCACCGAGGCTTTCTTCCACCGCTCCTCTTTTGGGGTGGAGGCAACTTCAGCCTTGTTATAGACTTTAACCTCCACGTAGAAGTCCCCGGATACGTCTGCCGTTCGCCGCACTTTACCGTTAGCAACACGGCTGATGAGTGACGAACCGAAGTCCGCAACTGAGGTTTTGGTGGGGACGTAGTCCTCCAAACCAAAGAGGTCCGAGCTCAAGCTGCGCCTTTTACTGTAAACAGTTTAAACAGTTTAACACATTATTTATTACATTTATTTTTTAATATTGACAAATTGATGGTGTATTACTCCTCTGTTGAACCCTACGGGGATAGAAAGCATGATGTTCTGTTATAATAATTTAAATATCTCATGAACTAACTGTAAACACTCCTACAAGGAATATAATTGGAAATTGATTTCAGAGCTCTCTTCGTTGCAGTTCTAAATCCACTAACCAACGTTTATCGGTGTATAACATTTTAATTGACATAACATACACAACTAGCACCTAAAGGTAAAAGCAGTAACACAAAATTACCTTGACTTCGGTACGGACGGTGTGGTGCTCTCGGAAGCTTTGCGCTTCGACACCTTCTTCTTTGGTTGCGGCTTCGGCTCGGCTACAGTTGCGGACTGTGACCGGTATTCTGAATCGGAGTCAGACCTGAAATGGAACACATAAAGATTAATTTTGTAACTAATAACTATGACTTAAGTTTCGGTAATTGACAATAACGCATCGCGGCAACAAATAAGGTTCATAATAGCGATACGTTTGATGTTAGTTGAATCGGATAACCACAAAATAACATTAATTTCGAAGTTTTCTTTAAATTGTGAGAAAAATACATGGCTCAGTGGAATAATTTATAGACATGTCTTTAGTTCATGAAATTCCCTATAATGTTATTACATAAAATTATATGGTTTACGCTCAAAATTCTAACATCTATGCGATGAAATTAAGGCTAACCAATACACCAGCCGGCAGGCAGGAACCAGGTCCGTAGCTGGGTAGCGATTAGTACATTAGTAAATTCAGTTAAATTAGTAGTACTTACTTACTTACATTTTATATAGTTGAAGGTAACCGGTGGTTATCACTGGAAGATACTGGAGCGAATGTAATATTATGATCAAAATTGATTGATTTTATACATAAAAAATACCATTTCAGCAATATTTATCCCATTACAAAATTAAACCTTAACTACATATATTGACAGTTGTATGACTAATTTATGTTACTTACGTCTAATTAAACCGTAGTGATTGAAAATCACTTCCGTCTAATTGCAATTTTATCGTGAGAAATGAAATATAAAACCAGCTTTTTTCGCTCGCCGACAAAGATGACACATGACGCTTATGATTAATACATTAATATATAATAAAGTATGTATGTTTGTTGTATAAAATGTGATGTAAAACTTCGCCTGATATCACACATGTGAACTAAAAAATAAAAATCACTTTTTTGACGGAAAAGAGCTGAAAGAAAATCATCCTGAAAACATTTTTTGTGTAGAATAATCCATGTAAACAAACTTGCGGCAAAAAGTTAACCACTTATATGCTACAGTAAAACTTGACATTATCGTAAATAAGTAATATCATCTAACGACTAAAACGAACTTTTTATTATCGATTCATGCATAAGTTCAGTAGGTAGGTACTAGTATTAAGATTCATCTTTCAAACAAATCCTAGATTGTTAAAGAACTATCAATGTATTTTGAAACATTTTATGTTTTCTTATATGTTTTTATGCTTGTTCAGTATGTATTAACCAAAAACTTGTATGTCTGGTGTAAACTGTAAGTATAGGTTGGTTATTTATAAATAAATATAGCAAATACACAATATAAAATAATTAGCAAAGTTATCAAAGGAACATCCTCTATTTGAATGAATTGCATTGATTATGAAGTTCTATAAAATACCAATTTTAATCAGAGACTGCAACATGCACAGCGATCATCTTACAGCTAAATTGTTGAATACATGGGAATGACTCAAACATATACCTGGTACAACAAAGTTCGAACACTACAAATTTACATAATGCAATTTTGCAGTCTTTGCGATTGTAAAGAATCACGTACACTTATACTGTGAAGCTTAACACGGTCGCCGATCCGACGCCGTCGTCCGGCGGTTTAAAAGGAGTATGGTACAATAGATGATCACGGGACGGCACACGAACCGTTTCGATGGCAATTGTATAAGTGTGCGATGATCTTAATCAAGCGCAACGCAGAGTCGCAGAGTAACAACAGAACATTTCAGAGCTACCAGTAGTTGTTTGTTAACGTGTGAGGTAGTGTTAGCTGTATGAATTAATTAAATTAAAATTCAGATGTCCTTGGTGCCCAATCTGGGGTCATAGAAATAGAATGTACGTGTGTCTGAAGATGCATAATATTTCTTGCTCTGTGAAGAGACATGAGACAATCTGTCCTGAATTTTAGGCTAATGGTTCTAACAGCGAGCACACTTATTTGTTAACATGTAAAACTGTATGAGTTAATTAAATTAAAATTTGGATGTCCTTGGTGCCCAATCTGGGTCATAGAAAAAGAATGTGTGTGTACCTGTAGGTGCATGCTATTTTTTACTCTGTGAAGAGACATGAGACAATCTGTCCCAAATTTTAGTTTATTTGTTAACATGTAAGCTAGTGTCAACTGTATGAGTTAATTAAATTAAAATTTGGATGTCCTTGGTGCCCAATCTGGGTCATAGAAAAAGAATGTGTGTGTACCTGTAGGTGCATGCTATTTTTTACTCTGTGAAGAGACATGAGACAATCTGTCCCAAAATTTTAGTTTACTATATTCGTAAAGTTCCATTAGTAAACGAAATATGTGTCAAACTGACTGACTTTTTTCTCGTGTGGAATAGGCGCCAAACCAGTATTAACGCAAACGCAAATTCAGTCGAAGTGAGACGTAGGAACGGTATGTAATAAAACGGAATTGTTGAACGGCGCCCACTCCGTAGGATATTATTGGGCATTGTTGAACGGCGCCCACTCCGTCGGATATTATTGGGCAATCTAATACACCGTGAGTGACGGAGGCGAAGCCGAACGGAACGAAGGTGGATTAGAATGCCCAATAATATCCTACTGGCAATTTTTTTAATTTTTTCTCGCCGTAAGAACCCTCTTACTTCAAGGAACATTATGAAAAAAGAATTAGCGAAATCGCTCCAACCGCTCTCGAGATTTACGCTTAGCAACACATTTAGCGATTCATTTTTACATATAAGATTAGAATTCAGGTTTTCAGGCCTAAAATCAAGTGGTTTGTTTTAAACTGATATCATCTAATTATTAGTTAATGGGGTCATCTGATCAATTTTAGTGAAGAACTTAATATTACAAATATTAGGTATTCAAAGTGTAACGTAAATAGATGAAATTTGATTATGGGAATAACTTTTGAGACGGAAAATTAGAAAAGAAAAAGTTTTGCAAACTATAGGTGGGAGAGGACATTTTAAAGGGGTCCCAAATATTTATTTATAATAATTTTAAATCAAACAGTTTTAAAGTTATAAGAAAACGAACCAAAATTGACCATTCTCCTTTATCTTCGAAACTAATGAGCCTATAATTTTATTTATTTTAGCATCACCACATCCACCACACCCGGAGCCTCCTGAAGCTCCAAGAGTAAGACCTGGATGGAGTAGCCGCGTCACGCCAACCGTGGAGCCATCTAGCGAAGATGTCATAATGCTGGTTGTGGGCAGGGCTAGGCTGGGTTGGGTTGACAAGTGAAACTTGGGACTAAGATGGTCATAACCATCTTAGTCCAATCATATTAAAAGTTAAAAGGTGTAGAGTAATGGTAGGAGCTCCTAAGCTGAGCTCCAGAACTAGTTTAAACCGGCTAGAACAAGGTGTAGCCGGTAGTAGTTGGTTAAACTTAGGTGTAACCTGCGAGTTCGGGACTTGCGGCACCTCGACTTGGTTATTTTTTACCAAACCATTGAGCAGAAGAAGACGGTCGACGTCAGGTCGACGGAGCCCTGCTCCTATTTCTGTCTGCAGGGTTAAAAGTAACCTAAACATTTTTTTTTATTGCGGTGTGGAAAATCCTTATGGATGTCCTCTGCCCCGGGGCGGGCGGAGGGGTCTGTCAGACTCCTACTGACTAAAAACCACCTCGGTGTTCTCACACCTATGTCGGGGGGCAGGGGGGAATAAGATTTTTAGGGGCGGATCCACATTATGATCATTTGCCTGATCCGATCACCGTATCATTCGTCGTGCTGTATCAAGCGCCGTATCTAGTTATGGACGCCTTTATTTCACTCCGTATCCTCAAGAAATAGTATCGGCAAACCGTGCCGTATCCGTATCTTCTTTGATGATCGGACGAAAACCGAGTCAAAATAGAATGAGCCGTATCGCGCTGTGTATCAGAGTGGTGTATCAAGACTGCGTATCGTGAACGCGTATCATCACCCGTCCAGATACGCGATTATGATACGCGTCGGCGATACGTATAATTATGGTGATCGGATCGGGGAAATTACCATAATTATTATGTGATTAAGGGCGTTTGTGCACTACAAGGAATTTTACTGTCCGCCAGTCCGATTTTTTACGGTCTGATACCGAGTTTCGTAGATTCAGATCAGGTTCAATTCCAAAATCGGACTGCCGGACAGTAAAATTCCTTGTAGTGCACAAACGCCCTAAGTCGTGATGTAGATCTACTACGGATGCTACGGGTGCTACGTCGTAGCTGGGCGCGTAGCCTTCTCTTGGGCGTAGCATGACGCGTGGTACGGTTGCAAATGCTACCTTTTGTTACGATAAACACATGTCATTTCTTTTTAGAATATTTTTTACTCACTGATTTCTTTTAAGGCTTGCGCATTAGTACGATATCAATTAGTATGCCTACCTACGTATTTTATTCATAATTCATGCAGTAGATAGTTTTCCATATATAAACTTGTCTATAGTAAAAAAGTACTTACATGTAAATATTAAAAAAGCTCTGTAATAAAAGCTCAATAAAAAGTTTTTACTTTTAACTTGAAGTTTATTTTCAAATGGCTTTTTGAATTCTTTTTTTTTTATTTAGTTCTGATTTTTCAATTGTCGAATAACTTTTGTCTATAGAATAATTATTATGACAGTTTAATATACTTTCTATACAAAAGTTGTCAAACCGCCATTTTTATTCATTCATTAGACGCGAGCGTGCTTGAATTTTTTTTTGTTTCAACCAACGCAAAGCTCGAAAACAAACGACAAAATTTGCGCGCGGAGATTTCACAAAACTTGTTCCAGGAAATACGTGTTTTTGAAAGTTTTTGGTAATAATGTTAGTAATTTAGAATCTCTATTACATGTGCAAGGTTTTCTATAAAGCTGTTTTTGATACTTTTTTAATGTATGAGTGCATTATGAACGGCCAAAGTTCAGATAAAAACTGTGCAAAAAAGCTGATTTCAGACGTACCTAGTTACTGAATCTGTTTCTCAAAAAAGTTAATTTTTGGAGAATAATTTGTTTTAACGCCGTAATCACGTACGAGCGTTTGTATGGGAAATATGACGGGTTGGGCGCCCTTAAGTAAACTTTACGTAATTTCAGGTAAACTTTCCCCAACTGCATTTAAAAAGTAATCACAACTGTACATCAAGCGAAACTCGGCCACCAACTTTTATTTCCCATCCTTACGATTGCCTCCCTCGCGTCCTGTTTCCCACGATATATTCACTGCATCGTTGCCCTACAGTTAGTAATACTGTACACGAAATCGTGCCAACAATAATTGGGTCAAAGTGAAATCGATAGCGTTCTCTGTAGCGATAGTTTCCTACGACGAGTTGCAATAAAACAAGTGGGCATTCACATACGGTAATTAACTTTGCATTGCAGTGGGATAATAATAATAAAAAAAAACCCAACTGCGTGAAAAAAAATTATCTTCATATTTTCAAACTTATTCAACAAATGAACAGAAAAGTTAGAAACAAATTGAAATATTTTGTGTTTAATGATCGTAGTTGTGTTCACAAACGCTGATGGACGCATCAAATACATTGACTATGATTTCTATTTTGTTATATTTTCATGAGGAAGGTTTTTATTAAATGTATAATTTGTTTATGTTTGTGTAAATTGGTTGAAATATGTGAGGATAATACCCGTACGAAGCCGATTCAGGTAGCTAGTTAAGTTTGGAAATAAAAGGAAGTTTTGATGAAAACATATTCTTTTATATAAAACAAACAAACAACTTTTCCGTAGTTTAGAAGAACCAAGGGAACACACACACACACACACGAAAAACAACTTTGTTTTATACTATTTATTTAAAGATTAATTTTTAGCAACAATTTGCATTGTTTAGAAAATCAAAATTGAAAACATCTTAAAGAAACAAATGACTGCTAAGGTACTCACGAGAATTGATGTGTAAACATGTGAGCTCGTATCAGTACCAGTCTCACGCACACATAAACAACAAGTCTTTGGGTGTTACTAGACCAATCGATCGATCGTCGATGGACGGCATCGATCGATGAAAATGGAATAAAATAAAATATTGTGAGTGCAGTAGAAAGATGAATATTTTTGCCTGTAAACCAATTAGCTTGTTCGACTGTACAATGGATTAGTTGACGATGATCGATAGTTTCTACCAGACCAATCGATCGATTGTCGATCGAGCTGCTTGATTATTATTAGTGATAGATTATAGCCGGAGTTAATCGATCAACGTCGACCGATGCCATCGACCGGCAATCGATCGAATAGTTAGTCGAACGATATCCGTCGATCAGCCAAAGCTACCACACCAATCGATCAACGTCGATCGATGTCGACCGATGACATTGATCGATGATCGATCGATTGGTGTAGTAACACCCTAACGGTGACATCATCTGACGCTCGAAGTCTCTGCTAGTTAGCTACCGTGTACCAAGAGCGAAGATGTTTACACATCAAAGAAATCTACATCATTGTCATTGTCATTGTGAAGAGACGATTCCAAATATATTCGGAATAAAAACACACATCAGATAGCCAATCGCCAATCTGCCTTAAGCAAGCGTGGTCTTCAATGCTCGTGCATTCCCTTCGTGTATGAGAAGAAGCGTTTGTCCTGCAGTGGAACAGTAATAGGCTGGTGAATAATGAAGGGCATATTGTTATAGTTGTTTCAATAATAATATTCGTATGCGGCTTCATATTTCTTCTGTGCATCAAGTATGGCTGTCAAATAATTTATTCGTCGCGTCTCATGAGAAATGGTGACTTTTTTCACCTGTAAATAACATAAAAATATATCTATTAGTACTATTTAAAAGAACGTTTATGGATGAAATGGCGACAGGTCACTGGAACAACTTGTGACCCACGGATGCCCCTCAAATGAAAGGGGAAAATCTACAAGTCCGTGATAAGACCTGTCGTACTAGTGGATCGGAATGTTGGGCCGTGAAGAAGATGGATGAAAAAAGATTGCATGTAGCGGAGATGAGAATGTTGAGATGGATGTGTGGAGTTACGAGAATGGATAAGGTGAGAAATGAATATATTAGAGTTTGAAAGTGGTGCCAGTGACAGAAAAGTTGAAAGGGAATCGTTTGTCTTGGTTTGAGAAGAGATGAAACGCATGTGACAAAAAGAGTTATAAATATTAATTTAGATGGATAGAGAGGGAGAGGAAGGCTAAAGAAAAGATGAATGGATTGTGTGAGTGAAAGGATGGCGTTGGACAAGACGGAATGGAAGACAAAAACATGTTGCGCCGACCACAAGTAGGTAACACGGGATATGGGCATGGACGAGATTAGACGAGACGAGATTATAGAACAAGACTATTTAAAAAAACGTTACCTCGCACTAGGAATTACTCATGTATCGTGTTTGCGTTAACAAACAAATGAACTCACATACACAAACAGCCAGACCCGGAACAACTATCTGTGGGCCATACAAATATTTGTTCCGTGTGGGAATTGAACCCGCAACACGCTGCGCAGCAGCCAGCGCTCAGCAACTGCGCCATAGCGTGTCACCTTCGTGTCGTTTGTATTTAAACACAAAACCCACAAAGCAACCTACATGTTTGTACTTTATTTGTTAAAGCAGGGCTTCCCTAACTGTGCGTCGCGACGCTCTGGGGCGTCACGGCATTATCCCGAGGTCGTCGTGGGGCTAAATGATCTGATCTGATAACTTGTTATTAGGCTAAAACTACAACTGGTTGGTAGTTTTTGATCAGAGGGCCCGGGGCGTCGCAAAAATATGGCAAATTTTCAAGAGCGTCACAGTATTAAAAAGTTTGGGAAGCCCTGCAAAGCATTAGACAAAAAGTGGGTAAATAACGATAGTTATTAGGTATATGCCTAGTTGAAATAACTGCATTTTAGTGAACAAAAAAAAGTAAATGCGAAATCGTAATTTTCCTTTGTGCCTATTTCTCTTGAAATAACAAAACTTACGACAGCGTAACAACACTTACAATGATATTTATTAAGTGTTAAATAGAACGGAGTTTATTATTTTATTTTTTTAAACCTACACTGTCCCACTGCTGGGCGTAGGCGAAGTCCTACCAGGAATTTTGGTTTAGCGCCACCTCGAACCACCCCTTGTGGTATGCGCCCAGGACATCTCGCCACCTCTTTCTGGGCCGTCCTCGGCGACGCCGCCCATCTTCAGGCACCCATTGGGTGGAGACTAACGTCCAGAGCTCACTGTCTTAAGTTCTTATGAGAAATCCATTTTTTATTGGGTAAGGAACCTTAGAGTACAAATTCAAGTCTTTTTTTTTAAGTAAAACTTCTTTACGCACGCTTGACTTGGGGAGTAAGCTGGTGAGAGCGTGAGGAAAAGTGTGATCGGACGGGGTGAACGGAAGTTGAAAGGGAGATATAAGTTAGTGAAGATAGAGAGAGAGAGAGAGAGAGAGCGAGTTATAATAATAATATTAATATATTTATTTGCAATTAAATACACACAGAAAAACAGAAAAACACAAGCATTACATAGAAGACTATTTAGATGCTAGTTTAGTTGAACTCTGGTACCCAAATTAAGATCTAACTTGTGTTAAGGGTACCAGGGCCCTCGCTCCTATTAACACAATTTATATTAGCTTCTAAGTGGAACGTGTTCCCGTGAGTGAAGTTGTATACATATAATTAACTGCTTGCATTGTAAAGAGAGAAAAAGAATAAAAACAAACTAAATTACAAAAATTTCGTAAAAAGATAAATGTGTGAGTAAGTATGTGGTATGTAGGAATGTGTCATGTGACTGTGTGTGTAAGTATGTGGTATGTAGGAATGTGTAATGTGACTGTGTGTGTAAGTGGTGTGTGTGTGTGTATGTATAATTATGTGTGCACGTAAGCGATGAGTGTACATGATTGAAGTGTATGATAATGTAGGGTAATGTAGGGTAAAGGTTCCCATTACAGTGTTGATAATTTAAGCAGGTTCTCAGTTTCATCGTATGGTTTATTAAGAAGCCAGTTTGAGACCTTTCTTTTACATTCGAATTTGGTGAGTGGATAGATATTGCAATATTTATTTATTTTATTATATATGTGAGCCAGGGAGCTACGATACCGCTGGGTTTGACAAACTACGTATGAGCGTTATGTTTCGTATATTACTGTAGGGGCAAGAGAGACTGGTGCGAGCACACATTTTCTTTCTCTCTTTCTCTCATACCCAGTTGCAAACGGATACATACAAACATAAAGATGTAGCTAAAGAAGTTTTACTTCAGTCGTGTGGTCTAAAGCACACTCGTATTTTTTGTTTCTGTTTTCTGTCCCTTACCTTCACCGCTGCAGTCTTACTAACGATTGTCTTCTCCTCTGTACTGGAAATAGTTCTAAAGAGTCGAGCCATCAAAAAGTACAGTATCTCCACAAAACTAATGAAACTTGCGCCGAGGAAGAGACCGGCTGCTCCACCAAATGATACTGTCAAGTCAAATAATAGTAAACATAAATGTTGGTAAGTCATTCGCCTAGCCTTTTCCCAACAGACTAATTGATTATGACGTGTTAAACAGGTATTCTCATTTTAATAAAAATCGATCGCATTTTCATTACGTTCACACCGCGCGCTCGAAGAGCCTTTACAATTGTTAAATTCTTTCATATTATGCGAATCTTTAGTTTTTTTTTATTGGGACTTGCTTCCAACACTACTCCCTGCAACTGCAACTCCTGAACGCTATAATCAATAGTGGCGGCTACCAGAAAAGCGCCGAGGCAAAGAAACTCGACGAGTCCCGGAGAAATGATAATTCAAAATCAGCGAAATTAATCAAAAAAGAACAGCGGAGGAGAAAAAACGTATTTTATATTTGTTAGTAAAATGGTGCGCCCAACTAAATGTTTCGGAGTCCCAGTTGGGCGCCACTAAGGTTATTGGCGCCCAATTGGGACTCCACCGTTGCACAGCCAATTTGCGGAGAATTTGGATTCTCCCTGCTGTACCACACTTTTCAGGTCTGCAAGTCTCATCAAGTCTTACTTCGTTATCTTTAACTGGTTTACCCATTTAGTCCCATCCTGTTTTCCTTGTTATTATTGATTATTAGTAGAAGTGTTCTACGTGAAAGAAATCATCCGGGTAAGTACCAGCAAAGCAGCGTTGCTGTGTTACGGTTTGAACGGGTATGGGTGCGGTGTAAGTAAAGGGATATAAGACATTTCAACTTTGTTTCTGGGCAATGCAACTGCAAGGCTGCAAGTCTGGTATTGCAGGTGTCTATAGGCAGTGTTGACGGTTACCTATCATAAGGTCGAAAAATATTTGACCTAATTTCATTTCACCTAAAACTTTTCAACTTTTCTCGTTCCGTATTTTTTTACTTCATCGAAGTCACGTCTGCCACTGTATCAGTTGACCTATTATCAATTCGCTTTTTTTCGTTGCTCCGACGTTTCATTTGGTCGAAAAACTTTTTACCGAAGTTACACTTAGCCGAAATAACATTTGTTCGAACATTCGTTATACCACTGTTTTAATTACCTTATTTCACCAAACAAGACTGCGTGAAGTCGGGTTTGCAGTGATTCGTTTCTGTTATTATTTTAACTTAATGTTGAAAATGCTACCAAATAACCGGCTATATATTTGTGATCAAATAATATTCCGTAAAATGTGGTTTTGACGGGGTGAAAATATGGCAAATAAATCATTTGGCAAATGAAAATAGTTCAAAAGAGACTTCGGCCAATAGGAAAAAGTTATTTTGTAAATTGGAGAAACATAGTTTGGTAAAATAATACCTATGACACATGATACTTCGATGATCTATAAATATGTCAAACAATGCATATAGCAAAAAAGACGTCGGTCAATAGTTTTCGGTAAAATGAAATTCGGACAAAAATAATTCGGAAAAGTGATCGGTTCGCAGTGTTGACCACATAACATCAGCGAGGACATTGGCTTACATGCCATATTAAAAATAAATAGGTTACCATTGTCTGCCAGCATTCTTTCGTCGGTTCTCTTCGACTCTAAGATCCCTTTATCCTCCTCTACTCTACTCACCAACAAGGTCCTGAAAGTGGAAGACGATCTCCCTTGTGTAGCGGGTCCTCGGCGCTTGGACTGTGAACTTGACAGAGCCACGCAGATTAAACGGATGGCGGTCCCTGAAGGCAATGAGAACAAAATATTTACTGTTTTAAATACTAGCTTTTGCACGCGATTTCCTCTGCGTGGAACACGTGCTCCGATGTAGTGAAAAAACAAACAAAAAAACTCTTTAGTAGTATATGTAAGTCTAGATTACCCTACGATGTTTTCTATGAATTGAAAAACATTGTGAATACAAATAGTTAGAAATACCCCTCTTACATAAAAAAGACTCACCAGATCTGATCCGCTGTAGATATCTCCTTATAAATGCAGTCGATACATTGAGGTGCGCAGGGGCACTTCTGTCCGTTATTGTTAGATAGCTTATGCGTGTAATTGGCTAGGCACGACATGCCTGCAGGAGTGCACCTTGGACCCTCTGAAAAGAGCGCAAATACCTATATGGCCAAATGGGTGTGTAACGTTTGAAATAATAACAAAATCTCTCAGCGCCCAGACGTAGGTATATAGCAAGCCGGAATGTCGAAAATCGAGCATAGTACCTATCTTAGGCAACGGCAGTGCCTGAAGCCAGAGGCCTGACTCACACTCACCCACAGCCGGGCGTGTAACGTTTGAAATAATAACAAAAGCTCTAAAGATCATATGATCTTATTTCATTTATCATACTTTTTTTTAATATAACGATCAAATGATATAATGAATTATTGATATAATTTCATTTTACCTAATTTTATATGGTATAATAATCATTCTCTATAATGCACATTTGAACTAATATTCTTAAAGTATAATAATCAGTTACTATAATATTTGAAATCTATAAGTAACGTTTAGTATAATTTAGTTATTGAATAATTTGGGTTAGGTTAGAACAGTGACCATTAATCAGATTCCCTCTATTGCTGGTGAATCGTATGGGTTAGATGAGGTTATAACGGTGTCTCCTTGTTTCGCAGACAGAAATTTCATAGAATTTCGTTTCCCAGAAAATGTTTCATAATTATAATATTTGGATCTTGTATTTTTATTTTGGTTATTATTGTTTCAAAGACTATTTACTTGAATGAAACATATTTCACAGAAACATATTCCAATGAATTTTTAATCACATCTTTTTTGTTTAACAAACTTTATGAACAGTAGAATTATTTTTAACGAATATTGTTTGATCAGTGTATTTTTCAATGGAATTTATTTCAACGAAAATGTATATAAATAGACAATAAAAAAATATTGTCTAAAAGTCAATATGTTGCGCTACTAAAGTTAATGACAGAAACGAATCGCTGCGAAGCCGACTCCACGTAGTCTTGTCTGCCCTACCCCCAAGAGTGTAATTGAAATCCGCGTAGGCGCGGAGGAGCAAGGCGGCCCGCGAGCTGAGGAGCAGGCGGTTTTAACGCCCGCCGTCGCGGCTGAGGGTGGCCGGCGAAGCCGGCCAGTAAGCCGAAGCTGCGGTGGTGAGCGTTTATATCATCTGCGACGATAAGATCGCGTGGGACCGCCGCAGCCGTGACAGAAACCATGCCTGCTGCATGTTGCATGCTCGCTTGCTTGCATGCTACATGCTTGCTTTAACTATTAGCTATAAAACAACGTACATTTTTATATACGGTTATAACAGTATGTTTCCTGATATTTACTTATTCATTACAGAATTTAGACTGAAATTTAGTTATTATCAAAATTAGGTCAAAGGCAAATTAGGTCAACTTAACGTTATATAAAAAGAGCATTATACAAATTGAAAATTATATGATATGAACGTTATACTAAATGTTATTAGAGCAAAAGAAAATTATATGAAATATAACATTCGATCACATGAAATTAGGTTATTTGTTTTTATAGCATCTGAAAATTCTATCATGTGAACGTTATTTCAAGTGATATTATACTATGTCTTATTATGCCATATATTACACACCCATGGCCAAATGTATTATAGACTTTTGCGGGTCATAGATCGATATGGGATTAACCTTTCGAATGTCTTATGTTACACGGTCCGACATAAGCAGCGGAGGTTTGACCTTCAACACTTTCGCCCGACAGTCGTTGAGTTAAACAACATATAGTTCGTCTGTGCTTTATAGAAACTAATACTCTCATTTCTTAATTTGTTTGTAGCGAATTTTGTAGTTTTGGGCTTAACGCACGACCCATTGGGTCCCTCTACAATATGGCAAGCCACATCGTGGAAATGGAGGGATGATCTGGACTCAACGACAAAGGCCCTCAACGACAGGTCCCTTTAAGAGAAAATTGAAAGGAGAGCGGAGAAACCTTTGCAATGCAGTGAGAAAATTCAGGCTGATCATAATAGTAGTTTTAATCTAGGTAGAAACATCGTCTTCACGTTTAATGACTCAACTCCATAGTTTTTTGCCTTTTCTCATTCATACGAAACTATCTTTTGGAAGGGGCAACTAAAGAGCATATGTTGTAAAATGGTCTCATTGAAATAGAAAATGTTTTTTTTATATTTTCTTATTTATATAGAACAGCGACGACACCAATTATATTACACACACATTGAAAAACAAACAAATCGAAATGAGAACGAGATGAGGAAGAATTTTTAAAATCGGTAAGTATTTTTCAACCGACTTCAAAAAAGAAGGAGGTTCTCAATTCGACTGTATGTTGTTTATTTTTTTGTATGTTTGTTACGCCATTTCTCCGGCAAATGTGAATCGATTTTGAAAATTCTTTTTTTTATGGATAGGGTATGTCTCAGGGGTAGTCCCATATAAATTTTGTCGAAATTGATTGTGCAGTTTTTGAAAAAGCAACAAAATCTCAGAAAAAATCTCTTCTCCAATAACTCACTCACACACTAACTAACTCACTCTTCGACCAATGTTTTGGATTGAGGGTTCTTCAGGGAAATAAATGCTCTTCCTGGGTATTGTGGTTTGTATTTATGATTGTTCTTTTATTTATGAAGTGAAATGGAATTCATCATCAATGTTCAACCATCCTAAGCCCAGAGTTTTATTAGAACAATTCTCGTTTAGTATTAGTTTCTTCAATCTTTGGAGTAGTTGCCTCTGTTTTAACTGTGTTGCCGGTTGTTAATGGATTTGGATGATAAGAAGGTACTAAAAAGCGATAAATAAAAAGCTTTTTCACAAAAAAGGCAACCTTCAAAATGTTAAAAGTGATATGAAAAAGCTTTTTGAGTTTATTAATTACAAACAAATTACTTATATACATACTTACTTAGATACTTACCTACAGGGTACATGTTTAACCTTACCTTCATAGAAGTAGTAGAAGGGCACACAGTTACATAATTCCTTCGCCAGTTTGCTTCTACAAGACAGTCGACATGTAGCTGTACTATGGACCTGAATAAAACAAATAATGGCAATTTGTTACATAGAGTAAGTAGTAGACACCATTTACCAAAAATTCTAATCTAGACACTTTATTTTAGCCTTTTACATCCGATACAATTTTAAGGCGCGGTCATACCTCAATGTTCTCAAAAATGTTTTTTTTTTTTTTTGACTGTTTCACACGGCCATCTGACCCCAAACTAGGGAGACCCTGTACTATGGGTGTCAGACAGCTGATATACATACACAAATACATTTTTTTTTGTAAATACATACATATATAGATAAACAACATCCAGACACAAGGCAAACACAAGTGCTCATCACACCAATGTTTATCCTGGGCGGGAATCGAACCCGCAACACGCTGCGCAGCAGTCGGTCGCTGAGCCACTGCGCCAACAGTGTCGTGTCGGTTTCGTAGATATGTTTGATGAAAATATCCAATGAAAATGTGTTGAAAAGTAAAAAATATAGTTTGTTAGTTGTTTAGTTTTATCAATATGTGAAAGTTGCTTCATAAAAATAAACTTAGGCGTCTGCGTCCGAAGAATTCTGTAGATTTAGCATTTTATTTAAATAAACTTTAACCAAATAAATATTTAATTTAATGTGTGTATTCTGAATAAATTATAGAAAATCCGTAAAATAAACTCCCATTCGCAGATTAGTCACATCGTCAACAAAAAATATGTTGTTTAAATTTTAAACAGTAGGTCGATTCTGTAAAATTCAAACAACAACTCGCATCTCACATCGCTATTCACTCTCACTTCGCATAAGGTTCAAAATGACCTTGATATATTTGACACTTTGAATCGGGTTCGAGTGCGAAGTGAGCGTCGAAGTGAGGGGAAAATTACCTTACAGAATGCCACTTCTTACGTCATCTCATGCTTTATCTGTCAAAATCTTCCTGTCACCTTAGTTCAACTCGTTGACACGCTCGCAAGGGTGGCGCTAGTGTAAATTCGAATTATCAACCGAGTTTTTAGAATGCCAATCAAGAAACTCACAGCGGATTCAGATTCGAAATTTAGAATGAGGTCTTACAGAATCACACCCCAGTAGTTTATAAGCCGCTACTAAAAATCAAATTTTGTATGCTGTAAATTAATTAGGTTTTAGTAGCTTTAAAATCAATAAACAGTAAATCAATTGAGTTGACAAATGATTAACTAGAGGCCACAGTTTGCTATTGTTAAACAAAATCTATAGGGAAAGCGCGTTTTGACAGCTGAAATGTGCAAGCACAATTTCGGCGTCTGTTTGTAGTTAGAAGCTCATCTCTACCAACCTCTTTAACGAAAATATATGCTGTTACTTTTTTTCCCGGGGTAAAGCTGCCTCACTATTCCCATATTACTGCTAGTTCTGAAAGCCCGAATCAACAGTGGCGACCACCAGAAAAGCGCCAAAGTAATGAAGCTCGACGAGTCCCAGAGAAACGATTCAACTGTCTTGGATCCCGCAACGAAATTAATCAGAAAAGAACAGCGGAGGAGTAAGAAATACATATTTTCCACTTCCCTCCAAATTAAGCAGGAGACAGAACAGAACTAGGCCAAATTGGACAAAGGGACGTTTGTAACAACAGGGGGAAGCCCAGTTGCCAAGCACCACAGATTACAAAATTAACATAACCTAAATGGGTCCTAAAAAAACTGGCCAAGTGAGAGTCGGACTCGCGCAAGAAGGGTTCCGTACCATTATCTATACAACATTAGACATCCAGCAAAAAAACGTAAAAAAATCACGTTTGTTGTATGGGAGCCCCCCTTAAATATTTATTTTATTTTGTTTTTAGTATTTGTTATTATAGCGGCAACAGAAATACCTACATTATTTGTGAAAATTTCAACTGTCCGTCTGTCTGTGTGACAGACGGACGGACAGACAGCGAAGTCTTATTAATAGGGTCTCGTTTTTACCCTTTGGGTACGGAACCTAAAAATGCGGTTATAATATGAACAACTAACCTTCCTCCCGCTAGAAGTAGGCTCGTCAGTGTACGAGCATCCTCGTCGCGTGGGCTGCAATTCCTTAACCCCCCGACCGCAACGCGTCTCCATGACACTTAGCTCCGTATTCCTGACGAGGGTCAGACGGACTTCTGATGGAGAATGAGTGAGATCCATCACGTCATAGGGAGAGTGGACGTAGAACTTGTAAAGAGAGAAAAAACGACCCAAAAGACAAACATAAATAGGTATATTTGACAATGCATGGTGTTTCATACGGTCTTTCCGTAGAATTGTTCGAGATAAATTAAACATGTTGGTAATTTGTAATTTATCTGGAACAATTCTGATGCTAACTCCCAAAAATAAAAAGCTATTTACAAAAAAGACAACCGCCTTCAAAAACTAAAAAGTGAAAAATAACTTTAGCACAGAACACACATTGACTTTAGTTTCGAAATTCAGTGGCTTTGTTGTATTGCCACCGACTTCCGAAACTAAAGTCAATGTGTGTTCTGTGCTAAAGTTATTTTTCACTTTTTAGTTTTTGAAGGCGGTTGTCTTTTTTGTAAAAAGCTTTTTATTTTCCGCTTTTTAGTACCTCCTTCTCATCCAAATCTATTAAGAAGAGATTGAAAGTTAACTACTACAAAGATTGATGAAACTAAAACGTCGTCTATGCAAAATTTTTGGGTATTTGTTGATTTTTCAAAAAGTGCTGAATCAATTTCGATAAAATTTATATGGGACCACCCCTGAAGCATACCCTATCCATATTATTTTGTGTATTTTATCTTTGGGCCACAGTTGCCTGATAATAAAGTTATTATTATTATTATTATTATATTTTATATACTTTATGTATCTCGGGACCCAGAGGTCCCGGGCCTTTGTAAGGCGTACGAGGAGCCGAAGCCAACTCGCAGAGGCCCCTTAGGTAGCTTTATATGAAAAAAGACACCAACCGACGATTATCCCTGTATGCACTATGCAAGTGCACCCAAGGACAACCCCCGGTTGGTGCAGGACTATTACAGGACATGGAAACTTACAGTACTGGACTATGGGTATGGGTTGTTAAAGTGACTTGGTTACCTGGAACTATGATGTGACTATGGCCCCTGCCGAATCAATGTTTGTATACATGGATAAAATAGCAGGGGGTGACTTGCACACTCACTAAATGGGCCCCCTGAAACAGTCGCTAGCACGAAGTGACGTAGCGACAAGGGGGCAACATATATTGAGGTGCTAGAGGAGTGGAGAGGTATTCCACGGCTATCAGGACAATCCCGGAAGTACGGTCAAGATCCCTACCAGCGTCTTACTGGAATACTTCCTTACCCCGAGCACGGATGCTCTCGCGAGTTTCCACTCTAACCGGCCAATTAAGGCAAGATAGAGGTGGGAACTCCGTTCCTCATCTCTGGCTTGCCCTTATTGAAAGGCAAGCCAGAGATGAGGAACAAGACTTCTCCCGGGAGATCAGGTCCGTGGGGTCGCTACTGCCCAACAGCTCGCCACAAGCTGCCCTGCGGGTTATTATTATTATTATTATAAAAAAAACTTGAGAGGTGTCAAGGGACACCCGGATGGAACGAAGTTCCTTTCGATTAATTAGTGAAGGAATTGCAATAAATTTTTTTTTTTTTTTAGTCATAATAATATTTTTTTTATTATTAACGAATATAATGTAAATAAAAGACAATCTAATTAAACGTGCCCGTTTATGTATCGAGCGAAATGGACTCCATATTGAGCAGTTGCTTCGATACAGGGAAGTGTAAATTTTATACCTAATAGGTAAGTTTTTTAATTAAGCCAAAGTTGATTAAAACTGTGTTTGTGAATAGCTCTAATTTATTTAAATAGGTTACCTATAGCACCTATAGGTACCTCCTACGCCTGCCTGCCTTTCTTTTTCTAGCAAAAGAGGTTAAAGGTTGGGAGGTTAGAGGTTGTAAGTAGGTAAGTACCTACTTACAACTACAAATAATTCGCCAATGATAAAAGTAAGTACCACTACCTACCTAGGTACCCACCTAAGCTCCCACTGGCTTAATTTAAACCAAAACATTTTAATCAAATCAAAAAAAATATTAGTAAAACCTAGAGAAAAGTACTCTGTGACCTAGAGCGATAAGGTGCAGTGGTTACCTACTGACGACCGCGACCGATAGAAAGCTCATGATTACCAAACCCAAACTTTCAATAGGTACTAAACAAAACATAGAAGTAGGTACAGTAACTACCTACCTACCTAACCTACGTATTCTATGGCTTAATTATCGACTTAAAATTTACACTCGTTTTCACAATCCACACAGTCTCACAGTGAAAGGTGGACTTATCTCGTAGGTCGTTATCATCGGAATTATCACGCAATGATAATTCCGATGTCATTGAGGTAGGTACCGCCACTATTTGAGCGAATAAACTTAGGTACTAAACATATTGCCGTAGGTACCTAGTTCAAAGAGTTCGCCGCGCCGCCTTTAAATACATAAACATATTCTACGAAAAGCGAATTCGGACTTTATTTTGTAAACGTAAACGGTTAAAAATTGAAATTTTACCAAACTAGGTATGATAAAATTATTCTGAGAAACGTATAGGCTGGTGCCCGACCGGACAATAGGAGCTATGTGCAACCGAATTTCACGGTTAATGTGTAAAAATAAGGTTTTAATTCGCTCCAATATTTTTATAGAAAAGCCGCCATTCAACTAATAATGAACTCTATTTGACAGTTCCAACGATTCAATTTTTCTGTTCGAATTGTCTGCGTTTGTGAAGTATAGCAAAAAGTGTCGTGACAACTTTTCGTAATAATTTTTTCCGTCTAGCCCCCTTTCACAACGCGCGATAAGGAACTTCGTTCCAAAAGAATTTTCAAAATCGGTTTACGTTTGCCGGAGAAATCGCGTAACAAATCGCGCACATACTTAATGCAAATTTAAGACTTATACGGTTTTCTCATGGATGCCATTGTCAGAACTGGACCAAATAAAAATGGGTCCACACGGGAAGCACTAGCTTTCAAATAAAAAAAGAATTATCAAAATCGGTTGACCCAGTCCCAAGAAATCGGGTAACAAACAAAAAAAAAAAAAAATACAGACGAATTGATAACCTCCTCCTTTTTTTAAGTCGGTTGAAAATAGGTAAGGGGCTGACTTTTGGGGGTTATTCTTTAAGCATTTTGTGCAAAAATTCATTTTTGGTTGAGTTTCGCCATGTAGGAAAAGGAAGGGTGTATACTCTGTTTGAAAATTAAAATATGTATTGATTGGTTAGTTTAGCTAGAAATAAAGATTAAGAGAGTTTTTAGGCTATCTGTTTCATCGTCTTCATATTAACCAGTAGACACCTACTGCGTGTACACTAGTGTTTTATGAAGGATACACGACATAAGCTACACACACCTATGCTTTACTTTGGTGTAGCTGCAGTAGTTTGCTAGATAATAAAGCTTTAACTTGAAGCGCTTTCGCGGCGATAATGCGACGGCGCGGTGCGGCCGGACGTTCAACGAGACTCGCCGCGCGGGCGTTTGGGACGTTTCACTGATTATAGAAGAGGTTTGTCCATCGAAAGAGTGACCTGCTGCGATATCGCTGGCCTTCTACTTTTCCTTGTACCACTAATCGCTTTAAAGAGCTTTCGCTGCGAATGTTATGTCCAGAGACATCGTAAAAAAGCAAAAGCTCGTCCTATCAAAATAAGTATGCTAGGATAACTTACATCAGCGGGAGCTGCTATATCCATGATGATGTAGCAACTTAGAGAAGAGTATTTACAAGTCTCAGGCCAGCGGAGAGTGTCGTTAGGGTTCACACTCCTGCAACAAGAAGATCTGTAGGTAGCTTTCCATAAGTACAAATATGCTTAGGTGGTAGGTGTCATTATGAATCCATTATAATCTAGACCGGCTCAAATCTTCCCAATTTATGGGTCCCGACTGATCAAATCGCTATTGGCGTGGTTTTTAGTTCAATAGTATAGTATAGTATAGTATAGTATAGTATAGCATAGTATAGTATAGTATAGTATAGTATAGTATAGTATAGTATAGTATAGTATAGTATAGTATAGTATAGTATAGTATAGTATAGTACAGTATAGTATAGTATAGTATAGTATAGTATAGTATAGTATAGTATATAAAACAATGAAAAGGCCAATTTATAAACAATCCAAAACTCATTTATTTCGTAATCAACTCAAACCTGGCAATATTTCAATTAATAATCAAAAATTCTAAACTCGAGCGAACACAAACATACGTTATCATTTGCAACAAGAAACACGATAAATAACAGGAGAAAACCACACAAGAAGTACATATATGGAACGAACTCATTGTACCGTAGTGTAGGTACCAAAACCCTTAGAGTCCGACGACTCAGCAACAAGTGGGCTCAATAGGATCGAGTGCGCGCTTTTATAGCACTCACTCACACTATCAAAAATAATAAGTTCAGCTAATAATAGTTATTCAACAAACAGAATCCTAAGCGAATTGTCCGAGCGGTGGGACTCGGTGGTGTTGGAGAGGTGGATGCACCTGCATGCCCGTTCGGCCCCATTCAATAATGTGTGTGAACTCATATGTATATTTCTATTAATTTGTAGTTTTTAATATGGGAATAATTTCCCGAAATATATTATTTTTATTATTCAGCCGTTTAAGCGTGATAGAGTAACAAACGTTGATCAATCAGTTCTCAAAAACTTTTGTGTGCCGAAGAAGTAAGGTCACCGACATAGCTCTCAGAATATGCAAGTTGAAGTGGCAATGGGTAGGCCACATCGCTCGAAGAACCGATAACCGATGGAGAAGAAAAGTTCTCGCGTGGCGACCATGAACCGAAAGACAGCGTTGGTCTTGGTAGGTCTCCCGCCAGATGGACCGACGACATTGTCAAGGTCACGGGTAACCGGTGGATGCATACGACAGGTTGCCGATCATTGTGGCGTTCTATGGGGGAGGCCTATGTTTAACAGTGGACGTCTTTCGGCTGAAGATGATAAACGATGAAACTTTTGCGTTTAGTAATTTGCTTAGGTAGTTAGTAACTTACGTGATCGCGACATCAGCTAACGCGAGGGAGTTAGTGACGTAACAAACACCAGCTTCAGTCATCACTGGGATCCATTTGTAGATCGCCTCCTCCGAAGATCTGGTCTTAAAGTCAGATTCTATCATTACCTGTTGAAGAATTGTCGACTATTCAGTAATAAAGAAAGGAAAAGATTTGCGGAATTAAGTGTAGAAGTGTCTTAGGGTCGGCCTCGGGCACATTGATCGGCTTTCGACGGTTTCTTCACACAAAAAGAGAGCGAAGTATGGAACGACGTACGCGTCCTTTCGCATCGATGCGACGAATTCGGGCGGCGGACTGACTGGCATAGACGGCGATAGACGGATGACGGTAGCGATTGACGGCGGACGGTGACGATTGACAGTTGACAGCGGCGAACGACTGAAGGTCATTCCATAATAATCATAGAATTTATCAAGATTTTTATTAAACTCGGAAACTCTGTACACACTCTGTTTCTTTACAATGAATGGATCCAATGACGTCTTCGATGAATTTTGGGCTGCATCTTTCGTTTTTCTTTAATTACTTGCAAAATTTATGGTTTCGACAATTGAATTTTCCATCGCGTTCAAGAGGCGACAATAGTATGACATGTTTCCATGATGTTTGTGACGATTCGTCTGCATACGTAGCTGTACGTCACCTTACGGCTGCGTACGGATGCGAACGCCTTCGTAAGCGATGGATCAGCATAATGTCGCCGTCGATCAATGTGTCCCGACCCTTTAAGAAGCCTAATCATTTATTTCCATTTGAGCTACTCCAGCTCAACGACTGTCTGGCGAAAAATGTGAAGGTCAAACTTCCGCTACTTAAGCACCTACGCGGTGCAATCGACAATCGAGAGGTTAAAAGGAAACGTCAGATAAAAAAATTAAATCGAGTGGCCCCTTCCAAAAGGTAGTTTAAAAAAGCGCTAGAAGCTATTACAATAGTTATTAGAATATCAAGGAGATTTTGGTACTAATCCTACTCACATCAACAGCAATCCCAAACATGTCCACGTTGGTCTCCAAATCTTTGAACTCCTGGAACTTCTCCAAGTGGAACAGATCGGAGTTGACGATAGCTTCGACAAGATGCGTGTAGTAGTCATACTTGTCATCAGAAGGATCGGTGTTGAAGTGTTTCTTGATGACAGCTGGTAACTTGGCTTTGTTGAGGCGGTTCTGCATGATTTGTAGATTTTTGGAGAAACTTTTTGTTGTGACTTGTGATGTTTAGGATAATAAACTTAGAAAGTAACTACACCGTATGGCATTAATATTAAATATAAAATTTCACATTGGTTCCTGTCCGTGCCCAGTTTATATCAGCACTGCTGAACATAGGCCTCCCCCAGAGCACAGATTAACTAATAGTTCCTTTGGAACAGATAGTTCACTCCATAGAAAAAGATAGATACCTAACGCTATAACTGCCTACAAAAATATTACAGCCGTTCGTGCGCGCTAAAATGTACCTTACGCACACGCTCGAGAGTATGTACTACGTTGTCTGACGTGGAGTCGGGCGATCACCTGCGTCAAATTACGCAACGCTAGGGCTGTCTATGTTATGAAATGACTACACAAAAGAATAGGTAAATAAAAATAAGTTTTTACATTTTAAAAAGTATATATTTATTCAAAATCACAAATGCCTAACTTTAATATAACTTTAATATATTTACGTACACTTAGCGAGCGCGTGGCAACCCGACTGGATTTTGAACGTTCGAACGAAAGCAAGCCGTAGGTACTTAAGCGCGTGACCTTAAACGAGTGACAATACTGTTAGATATCTTTACTGTGCCCAGAGATCGCCAACCAACACGGTCATTTGCAGCCCGCATTCATCCGCTTCCTTCTTCAAATCGTCGGTACATCGTGCCACAGGGCGTCCCACACTACGCTTGCCCAAACGCGGTCTCCACTCTAAAACGTCTCAGCTCCATTTACTGTCTGTCCGTCTGCACACGTGGCCGGCCCACTTACACTTCAGCGTGCTGATTCAACGCGCAATGTAGGTGACTTTAGTTCTCTGGCGAATACTACATTGTGAATACTATCCACCGGAGAAACCCCGAGCATCGCTCTCTCCGTGCCCGGTTAAAAACCCGTAATAATTCGTGCTTGTATTAAAATTTTTTAAACAAAATGTTGAAGGATAATCTCATTTACAATTCGAAAATCAAATTGAATCAATCTACGTCAACGGGCTCATGTAAGGCTCAGACTATACTCGATTGCCCGCCAATAAAAGTGACCTCAAAGAAAACGGTAGCACAGTGGTCACGTGTTACCATACACAATGTGGCTTAGAGGAGACCCCTTTATGCTCTACAGTCTCTCCAGGGATGTGTCTTAACAGTTGTTATATAGGCTTTATTGCGGTTTTTAACAGGAAACTGAATCCGCTCCATGTGTTGATAGTGACCACGGAGGTGGCTTGAGTGAGGCAAGAATCCCATACTACGCGTTCTTATCCCCAAAGACCGAGCGCCTTTTGTCCCCCCGAAAACAAAAAAAAAGTGGCTTAGACTATAGACCTTATAACACATGGTGACAGCTGGCACGCTGAACCGCCACGATCTGAAGTCCTTTTCCAGGGTCACGACAGTCGGAGACTCGTTGTAGCGCTGCAGCTGACCCAGAGATATATCAACAGCTCCCCATACGGCTAGGGCTGTTGCTGCTACCCAAAGTATCCTGGGAAAATATGTATTTTTTTGTTTTATATTCTAATAATAATAATAATATGTGAGGACATTTCACACACGGCCATCTGACCCCAAACTAGGGAGACCCTGTATTAGGCTTGCGTTTGACCGCAACTCTCCTTATCTTAAGTGATGATACGATCTAAGGTGCAGCGCGTTTGCCTACGATGAACCGGTTCACTCGAGCTTTGAAGATACCCAGATTATACTTATTTTATGTCTTGAGATTGCGACGAAACTGGTGCCTGTTTATTTTTTAGGTTGTGGCTGGCGCGTGCGTTACCCCAGCAAAATAATGTCGAAAATAGTAATTTAAATGATACAGGCAATTAGTTGTCCAGCTTCTGTAATTGTTGCGCACATTTTTAAATTTGTTGCACATATAGATTTTGAGTTATTCCATAAAAACATTTCCTGCTGGGGTAACGTTACCGCAGCCAGACATTTTCTTTTATAATGGGAATATTGAAATAAATATTAGCCACATAATTAGTAGTCTGGACGAGGTAAATGTTGCAACTTATTTTGTATTTGTTCTTCCTTCGACTGCGATGTTATTCAAGTTTTTGCTGGAGTAACGTTTGTGGTTTTGCTCGATCTCTGAAATGGATAAGCAAATTCTTATCAACTTTTTACATGACTTCTTAAGAATTAGTTTGAATTAGTTGGGTAACAAAAAAACAAAATTAATGCACCATTCAAAGGTAATTAAATATAAAAACACTTCAATAGGTCCTAACACTTTGAATAAGAGCTCGAAAGACTTACTTTAAACGTTATTTTGAAGCTTGTATCTATCTTCAAATGTATGTGAAGTTTTATTAGTATCCTGTTAGTAATAAACAAATTATGATGAAATTCAGTTCTCCACTTTGACGGTCATAATGCGCGCGGAGTTATATGGCCCCCGATAACCCTGGTTGTGGATATATAAACTGAATGATATATCAATAGTTAGTTACTTAGTTCAGTTACATCCCTGTAAAATTTTAGCGTAGTACATACAATAATTAACGAGATAATAAAATAAAAGTCAAAGGAAGCGTAAAACCGTGGCAACCCGACCATATTTCGGTGGTTACAAAAAAGCAACCGCATAGTACAATATGCTATGCTACCATCCCCTATCTTCCCGTGGGTGTCGGAAGAGGCGACTAAGGGATTCACCAGAGAATGGGCAGCAGCGTTCTCTGTGCCTTTGTAACAACCATACTGCGATCGCCAACCCGCCTGCCAAGCGTGGCGATTATGGCAGAACCCCCCATTTCTTGGGGGAGGCCTATGTCGAGCAGTGGACGTCTTTGGGCTGAAATGATGATGATGATGATGGTGCATTCATTTTGCTTTTTTATTACCCAACTAATTCAAACTAATTCTTAAGAAGTCATGTAAAAAAGATGATAAGAATCTGCTTATTCGTTTCAGAGATCCAGCAAAACCACAAACGTTACTCCAGCAAAATCTTGAATAACATCGCAGTCGAAGGAAGAACCAATACAAAATAAGTCGCAACATTTACCTCGTCTAGACTACTAACTATGTGGCTAATATTTATTTCAATATTCCCATTATAAAAGAAAATGTCTGGCTGCGGTAACGTTACCCCAACAGGAAATGTTTTTGTGGAATAACTCAAAATCTATACGTGCAACAAATTTAAAAATGTGCGCAACAATTACAGATGCTGGACAACTAATTGCCTGTAACATTTAAATTACTATTTTCGACATTATTTTGCTGGGGTAACGCACACGTGGCTGGCAATCAAGACGACGACGGCTCGTGTGGCGTAAAAGTAGTCACCGTCGCTTATAGACATCTCCAGAGTCCTCGTAGATCCGTTGCCATCACAGAGACAAAGCCGAAATGTCTAATCATCGTCCGGAAGACGTTCATTGTTGAACAAAGGCCTCCACCATAAGGGGAGGGGGTTGAGTACACGGAAACCGCTGCTGCCCGACTTCCAGATTTTCCCTTAGTCGACTTCTACGACACCATTGGGATTGAAATGGGTGGCTGCTATTTTAGCCTGGACACCCCACGGGTAGCGGGGTTGTCACTGAGAAGCTATGAAAAACCCAGTAAAACTTTGCATCAACCACTTCACTACGATCCCCACCTCCTTCACCTTCATCAGCCGGAAAACGTCCACTGTTGAACAAAAGTCTCCCTAGGGGTAAGGGGGGGGGTGGCCATAATCTCCACGCTTGGCAGGCATCTTGGGGATTGCAGTAAAGTTCTTAAGTACACGGAAACCGCTGCTGCCCAACTTCCGGATTTTCTCTTAGTCGCCTTCGACGACACCCTTGGGATGAAATGGGGGGGTGCTGCCCGGACACCCCAAGGGCTAGCCCCAAGACGCCTGATAAACGTGGGGGTAATGGCAAACCTAATGAGGGAGTTCTTTAGTCAACAGCAGTAGACGTCTTCCGGTTAATAATGATGAATGATGAACAGCCCTGGGTTTGCAAGTTGGTGGTGCGACTGAGGAGTCTCATCACCAACTTCTGAACTGCGAGATGCACGCGGAGTTACACGGAAAACCGTTTCTAGTGCCTGATATCTCTACTACTGCTAAATAGGGTCCCGTTTGGCACACTTTGGGTACGGAACCACGGAACCAAAGAACGAGCTCACCGTTCAATCCAATGTCTTCGTGGCGCTGAAATATGGTTGAAGCCATGGATGCTGGTCTCATTGCAGAAGTCTTTCCCACACTTCACAACAGACTTCAATATAGAAGTCACACATCTGGTGATTAGCCAAGGTTTCTCCTTTCGGTATGTATAATCGGGAGTATACATTTCTTTATAATCTCCTGAATTTCAGCCACTCGATTAAGACATCATTATCAATTTCTAAGACACATGTAACTTATTTAAAAAAAAAATGACAATGGCAGATCCTGCCCCACCCATGTACATAAAAGTAAATTAATGAAAATAATTGTTATGAATATAGAACCTTTCTTTATTAAACTGTTTTTCTTTAAAACTTGCGGATTACGAAATACCTAGCCACAAAATACAAACTCATTTTACCTAAAATTCAATTTAACCAATAATCAATGTCATTATTGTTTTTAGATTTAAACGGAAACTGCAAGTTCTACAGTCACTAAGACTAATGTTTAGTTATCAGCAATAAATAAACAGTAAGATGCTACATATTGCACATGACTTTTATTGAGTGGGGCAAAGTTCTATAGAGTTTCTGGCATTGTCCTTTACAGGCGCTGCAAATAGTATTGTTTAGTTCGTGAATGATGAACGAATAGGAACCGTTTCTTAGCACTGTACTGAAAGAAACGTTAATTTCGTAAATCGGTCTGATAGTTTTAATAGCTCCTCGCTCCAAAGAACCACTGCGCCGAATCGACGAACGAGAAAGACAGCGACTGATTTGACGAATACGATTTCATATTTTCAATTTTCATTGGATGTTTGTGAACGAGACCGAGAGAGAATAGCCGACGAGGCGACGAATGACGATGGTACCCAACCGAACCAAATTAGAGATGTTTACGGATTTTTACTAAACTCTCTTTCTTAGTACCTAGAGAGACTGTTGATATTTGTTATGTGATCTTAGGAAATACTGACTGAGAGCGAAGACCGAATAGAGCTAATAGAACTAATAGAATGAACTAGTTCACTGTCCGAAATGAACTAATACGGAGCGATCTTCAATATTACCGAGCAGGGACAAGACTATAATATACATGTATGTTATGGAATAATGCATGCTATGCATATAATTATCGAGGCGTGACATTTAATAATTTCTATTAGATATGTGGGTATTGGACATGACAAGTGCATTAGCAATGAACTGTGATATCATTTTTATTAAACTATGCATTCATTAACTAATGGTTTATTTTAAAAAATGTTGCACGACAAACAATTTTATTATGATAATTCATTTTTAGCCGTACAGATCGATCGGTCAATGGCTAATCTAAGCTAGCCGCGGTCGCTCTGTGGATGGGTGACCATCCCTTTCATACCGAGTTCCCTCCGTGCCTCGGAAAGCACGTAAAGCCGTTGGTCCCGGCTGTCATTTGTAGATCTTTGGCAGTCGTTATGGGCAGTCAGAAGCCAGAAAGTCTGACAACCAGTCTTACAAAGGGGTATCGTGTTACCCAGTAACTGGGTTGTGGAGGTCCGATAAGCAGTCGCTCCATGTAAAACACCCAATATAGTTGGGAAAAGGCTGCGCAGATGATGATGATGATATTAATGTTGTTAAGAGTTTGTTCGTCAGAAACTCAGAACGTAAATCTCCGGTACAACTGGTACAATTTTAAAAATATAATATACCAGCCTATAATTGTTACTTTGCAGAGCAAAGAAAGAGGCGTATGCTCTGCAGATAGTCTCATCTCATACACAGAAAACACGAGAATTGATCACCATACTTGCTTAAGGACGGACTGACAATTTCAGACTTTAGATATATATATGTATATAAAAATGAATCCCTATTTCCCTTGGTCACGGCATCACGCGTGAACGACTGGACCAATTTCGTTAATTCTTTTTTTGTTGTGTTTGTTATTACAAGGAGAAGAAGAATATGAAAGAAAGAACTAAGAAAGTTACGCAAAAAATTCAAAAATTCAACAAAAATCAAAAAAGAAATACATAGATGACGTATTCGTTTCTCAAATTTTTTGAGGATTGGCGCAATTAGTGTAGGTAGGGTATGTAGGGTAGGTAAGGTATGTAGGACATGTAGGGTATGCAGGATAGGTAGGGTAGGTAAGCTACTTAGGGTATGTAGGGTAGGTAGATAGGCAGGTAAGTAGATAGATAGGGACAGGAGAACGTCTGTCGGGTCAGGTTGTATTTATTATATAAGTCCAAGTTTCCTTTTCTTTCACCGATGTCAGCATAATCACACCAGCGACACTTCATAGAAATGAAACGATATAATTGCTTACACTAATTCTAAAATAATAGACTATACAGATACGCGCAGATACGTCTACGCGCCGCGCGAATAAAAACGCAATTTCCAGTGCTAGTCGTTCGACGCGGGGAGAGGTGAGGAACGGTTTCAGAGGGAGGCGGAGCGCGTCGCTACAGCAGTGCAATTTTGTAAGAATTCACTCGCGAATTCGAATCCTATCTCATTTCCGATTTCACTTACTTGAAGTGAAAAGTATTTGGTATTCGCTTAAATAGTAACGAAATAATAGTTCGCTTCACCTATGTTGTCACTTAGTGGCGCTAGCGTAGTTTTTATCGAGTTACAGACTACCTAAAACAGTTTTCACCGCGGAATCAGAAGTGAGAACTGGAGTGAGTTCTTACAGAATAACATAGCTATACGGTAGTACTAATACTTCTCAATTCTCAATTCTCAATTCTTTATTGCGTACCATAATGTATCATGTAGTTGGTAGGAAAATATGGACCCTGTCGGGCACAGCATAAATCAAGTAGGAGAGAGGAGGAAGACCACTGGGTGCTTTATATGCTAAATATTATTGATTACGTAGTTAGTAAGCTACTCTGTTTTATTAATACAAAATTGAATTTAGAATTTTTGCTTGTTTTATAGATAGTATACCTACATTTATTTATTTAGTAACTTTGTGTTACCACTTATGTTTTTATTTTTAATTATTCTTTATTGTTTTATTTATTTATTATGTAATTAATATTTATTTTTTAGTTATTATCCCTAAGGTAACTATTTATTGCACGCTTCATATTTAAAATGTATTGTTCGCATTAAGACTAGTTAGGCGTACTTTAATAATATTTGTAGATATTAATATTTATATCATGAAATTACTTATAATTCATCGTTTAAGTATTCGTTTATACTGTAGTAGCATTTGCTTACAAGGAAATGCTTCAATTTATTGATAAAGATGTTATATTTATTCAAATTCTTTATTATTTCGGGTAACTTATTATAAATTCTTATGGACATGACAAAGGTACTATTGGAGTGCATTTTTAGTCGCGATGTTGGTAAGTTTAGTCTATTTTTATGTCTTAAAATAATTTTCTTTTGTATGTCCTCTCTTTTTGTAAAGAATTCTGGGTACTTACGCACGAACTTACAAACTTCAAATATATATAGACAGGGTAGGGATAAAATCTTTAGTTCCTGAAAGTGGGGTTTACAACTATCGGTTACTTCGATATTTACTATGATTCTTATTAGTTTTTTTTGTAAGGTAAATAGCGTGGGCGCGTCAGTGCTGTTGCCCCATAAGATGACGCCGTATTTCAGCCATGCGTAGGCGTACGCATAGTACGTTACTAGTGCGGTTTTCAGGTCTGTAGTTTTTTTGATCTCGCGGAGGGCGTATGAGAATTTAGATATTTTTGTTCTTACTTTCTGAATGTGTGACTTCCAATTTATGTGAGTATCAATGTTCAAGCCTAGTAGGGTGAATTTATCAACTACTTCTAATGTATTATTTTTAAAGCTAAAGTTTATATTTATTGGAATTTTTTGGCGGGGGTGGAATGGAATTATTTTAGTTTTCTCGAAATTAATTTCTAGGTTGTGTTCAGACATCCAATTCATTGTAGAATCTAGTATGGAATTTAATTTATCATTTAAATTTGTGTTATTTTCGCATGAGGTCAGTATAGATATGTCATCCGCAAACAGGACACATGGTTCATTTATATTTTTAGGGAGGTCATTTACGTAAACAAGAAATAGGAAACACCCTATTACGCTTCCTTGCGGGATTGAGGCGGTGATTTGTTTGCTGTCGGATCTGATTAATTCTATTTCATTTTTACTGTTGTTGTAATGTTCGATTTCAACTATTTGTTCCCTATGTTTCAAATAAGATACAAACCAGTCATAACATTTACCGCGGAGTCCTATACTTTATAGTTTATTTAATAATATTTCAAATTGCACTTTATCATATGCTTTGGTCATATCAAGCAAAAGTCCTATCGCGTACTTTTTATCATTTATTTTAACGAGGGCTTTTTGAATATATTTGTAAACGGCTAAGATAGTGGAACGGTTTTTTCGGAAGCCGTGTTGGCAGTCATGAAATATATGATATTTTTCGCAAAAACTATATACTCGATTACACATGGCTTTTTCGAATATTATTTTTACTTATACTGTGGCATAATATAAAGCAAAGCGGCGGAACACTGGCCGCGCGAGGGCGCGTGCGCTCGGTGTTGCGCGTTTCTCTATGGATGTCAGTGATGTCCATGATAAAATTAGAAAGTACAAATATGAAATTGAAAAAGTCACTTAGGTACTTGCTTACAACCTCGAGTAGGAGAGGCGGGCGCCTTAACTACAGTACGATCGACGTATCTTGGCGGTTCTGAAGTTAGCTGTTTGGCTGCGCAATTAATCTTTTGGGAACGAAATTGTCTACTGCGCAGCTTATCGGCTGACAACTTCAGGACCGCCAAGATACGTCGGCCGTACTGTACTGGGCCATTCTCTCACTGACAATTCTCTTAATGATAGCCAGCAACACTATGCCAAGTGCCATTGACTATTTTGTACCTGCTATTACGAGGTAGGTATGTCTCTCATTGACTTGAATGTGCCCTGGCGGTTGGGAGAGTCAATATGCTCACTTGAATGTCCGCTTTTTAGTACTTACTTATCACCGAAATTGAGAAACGGCAACACAGTTAAAACAGAGATTGAAAGTCCTCCGAAGATTGGAGAAACGAAAACATCATATTCTAATAATTTTTTGGTTTTCGTTGATTTTTTCAAAAAGCTCTGAATCAATTTCGATAGTATTTTCATTTGTTGTAAGCTCAGATTATGAAACAAAAGGCAAAAAACAAAAGGGGATTACCTACAATCTCGTGATTGTATTCGCTTTTGAATTTGTATTTGCTTTGGTGGCTTCACTCTCAGTGTTCCGCGCGATCTATCTGGCTTTTGTTTCATAATCTGAGATTGTATATTATAATATATCAAAACCTCCAGAATTTAACAAATACTTTTCTGAAAACCACATCAAATCGGTTCAGCACATCAGATGTGAGTAGGTACCTACTTACAGAATAGCATTGCTGAAACTAGTTTAGTTAATAAAACGGTAGATACCTACCTACTTAGAACGTAATCGTCATGAATGTAATACGTCCAATAATGGACCAGCCCCTCAATTCTTTTAACACAAGAAAAAACAGGAACTTATTGCTAAATAAAAGCAGTAGGTACATATCGAACGGCCATGGTTCAGCCATTCATTTCATACCGAGTTCCCTCCGTGCCTCGGAAAGCACGTAAAGCCGTTGGACCCGGTTGTCATTCGTAGGTCTTTGACATTCTATAAGGGTAGTTAGAAGTCAGAAAGTTTGACAACCAGTCTTACCAAAGGGTATCGGTTTACCCAGTAACTAGATTGTGGAGGTCAGATAGGCAGTCGATCCATGTAGTTACACCATGTGCAAAGACTGGTATTCAGCTGCTCCAGTTAGGCTGGAAGACAACTCCAACATCGTTAGGGAAAAGGCCAGGCAGATGATGTGTTCGACACTAATCGCAAATGTTGTCTCCCATAGCTTGATAGATGGCGTTGTGCGATTTAAATACGAACTATGCTATGCTTTCGTTGCACACGATTAGGTCTAAGGAGCGTTTTATTGAATTTAAATGCAACTAAAAACAGCATCGTCTTGGTTTATTCGCATCTTGGTATGAAATTGTACAATTATGATGATAATAAAATTAATATTTAAAAATATTTTATTTATTTGGTAAGTTATTAGAATGATGCAATGTTTGCATAGTATGTTAAATTAACAGTTATCAGCATAACTTTTAGAATTTAGCTCATAATGTTCCTTTGATAGCAGGTTGAACTTATTTATTTACCTCTACGTCGTAGCATTGTGCTGAGACAGGAGCCTTTTTGGTCTCGTACAGGTTATATAAGTCTTTTTTTTTTATGTGGTAAGTATCATTTGTTTATGTTTCGGTTTACCTGTACGAGGTTTCAAATAAACAATTTTTCTTTCTTTCTTTCTTTCTTCTTTCTTTTTACCTAAAACCACGGTAATTACTAGCGTAACTTAAAACTTAAGTTTAACTCCTGGCTCCAATTTTTTACCCGACTGCGCCACGCAAAAAAGGGTAATGTGTTTAACATAAGACTGATATTACACAAAACAAGTTGTATCTGATAATTAAACATGCAATAAAACTAACTCATGATGAGTATACCAAATTATTGTGTTATTTTCCATCCCACGTAAAACCACTTATTTTGAATTTCCCCAAAAATACTGAATCGAACATATTTTTTCCCGGGCGCGTTCCACCCGCTCCCGCATTTACAATTAATGGCATTAGGTGATCCGCCTCTCCTAAAGGATGGCTGTCCAAACCTCCTTTCTCTTGATCCCAAAATATTATTTTCTTTCGATTTTCTTCGTCTCCAGTACAAACGTTATTCAAAAAATTATCAAAATCCGCGTTTACAATTTCTCTTTCAATTTCTGGCAAAGCTTTTTTAAACTCCCCCATATTGTGATAGGACAACCCTGAACCGAAAATGGCGACTCCTTCTTTTCTAAATTCGTACAAAACTTTTCCTATATCGTAATGTTGTGCTGCGTTTTGATTCTTTAATATAGATATTTGTATTATTGGAATATCTGCTTTCGGATTTATTAGCATCATCGGTATGAAGACTCCGTGGTCCCAGCCTCTTTTGTCGTCTAAAGCTGACTTGATGCCTGCGTTTTTGAACGCATCGTGTATTCTTCCCGCCAAAATTGGATCACCTGTAACAAGGAACATTTTTAGTGTTAGACCCATTGAGGTCTACGGTGCTATATTCATTACAATAGTGTAATGTAGATCCATTCCCTCCCCCCCCGACCCTTGCTAGCGCCAGCCCGCGTCGCTGAGGCCTTAGCTTTAAAATAGCCCCTAATTAATGGAGACCCGATCCAGCCTGTCCCTTTGCTGCCCTCTCTCAGTGGCGACCTAAGCCGAGGCTCGTACCCCACAGGGGGTGCCCTTAGCGTAGTCACTTAGTTTATAAGTTTTTGCCCTAGCCGGAGGCCCTAAAAGTCACTTTTTAAGGCACCACAGGATTGTCCGGTTAAGCAGTAACCAACCCTCAGGTTGAAATGCGAGATGCCATACAAAAAAAAAAAAAAAAAAATCTGGCACTTCACGTGGCGTATTTGTGCAAATATTTGCCTTATATGGATAATACAAGACTTTATTGTAATATTGATAGGGTACATTTTGTATTATCAAAATAAGGCGAATATTTACACAAATACGCCATGTGAAGTGCCAGCATTAGGGTTTAACCATTGGCATACATAAAATACCTATACCAACACCTACAGTTCCTTTCAAATATCACAACAATAAATGTCGTCTATGATTCAAATTAAACAACTTATCTTACTAATTTAAAACCGCCATGCCTTCTGCGTAAAGCCCTTTTTTAAACGGTCATACTAAATGAAATAAGCGCACATTCTCAGATTGTGCGCTCATTTTCGGGGCGCAGCGTAAGTTCGAGCTAATCTTACAACACATGAGTACATTAATGCAACTCATAACATCACTGCTAACCAAACTTAAATAATAGCAGTACTACGTATGGCCACCTGGAACCCGAATGGTCTGGCTCCAAACAAGGATGAAGTAAGTCTCCTACTAAACGAACACAAACTCGATGTAATGCTTATCTCGGAAGCTCACTGCACCACTTCATCAAGTGTAAAGCTTCGGGGATACAGAACATACACAACAAACCATCCGGATGGAACAGGACATGCTGGCACAGCAATCATAGTGCGAGATACTATCAAACACGACGTTTTACCGGAGTTTAAGACCGAGCATATTCAAGCAACTACAATTGCAGTTAGGGATAGTTGTGGTTATTTTAACATTTCGGCCGTGTACTGCCCGCCCAAACACACTATATCGGAAAATATGTTTAGCAATTACTTTAATACCTTGGGGGGCAGATTTATAGCTGGCGGTGACTGGAATGCAAAACACACATGTTGGGGCTCTAGGTTAACCACAACGAGAGGCAGGCAGCTGCAGGCTAGCGTAACAACAATGAACCTGCACACGATATCGGCAGGTGAACCTACTTACTGGCCCACAGACCCGAACAAGATTCCCGACCTCCTAGATTTTTTCATCACTAAGGGCTTATCTAGTTCTTATATCCGAGCCGAATCCTGCTTGGATGGCTCCTCAGACCACACACCCGTATTGCTTAGTTAGTTAGTTAGCACTATGATAGTTGAAGTTGAGAGACCACCTACATTATGTAACAATCACACCGATTGGCATGCATTCCGCGAATACATAGAGGATAATATAAACCTAAAAATAGCTCTCAAGTGTCCCGAAGATATTGAAGAGGCAACAAAAAATATTACCGTACTCATACAAGAGGCTTGTTGGAAAACCACCCCACAGCCAACACAAAAACGCGGTACTAATACTACAAATTGGCCACTAGAGATCAAAAACCGGATTCTGGAAAAGCGGCGACTACGTCGTGTATGGCAGCTTAGTAGAAATGCGAATGACAAACGAGCACTTAATAAAGCCATACAAGAGCTAAGAATATTCCTGAAAGAATGGGACGACGCTACACTCGAAACCAAACTAGAGTCTCTTGACCCTACTGCATCCAGTAACTATTCCCTATGGAAATTCACAAAGTCATGCAACAGACCTCAGGTAGCCAAACCACCCATAAGGAAGAGCACTGATAGCTGGGCAAAAACCGCCCTGGAAAAGGCTAACCTGTTCGCCGATCACCTGGCTGCTGTTTTCTCGCCCAATGAAACAGACGATCTGGAGGCGCAAAGCGATGTGCGGCGTTTTCTTAATCAACCGTACCAGATGTCCCTACCACCTCATCCAGTGAAAGTCTCTGAAGTCTGGCAAACGATCAGGGGCCTCAAAGACCGAAAAGCTCCAGGATATGACCTGATAACAAAAGAAATACTACAGCATTTACCGAAAAAGGCAATAGTTTACTTGACTACCCTGTACAATGGAATTCTGAGAGTACAATACTTCCCTGCCCTGTGGAAAGTCTCAAAAATAATAATGATCCACAAGGCAGGTAAACCACCAAATGAAGTTAAATCCTATCGACCGATTAGTCTCCTCCCAATTTTATCTAAGGTCTTTGAAAAACTGGTTTTGCAAAGAATACTGCCTATTCTGTGCGAAGACAAAATACTACCTGACCATCAATTTGGGTTTCGACAATCCCACTCAACAGTCGAACAAGTCCATCGGGTGATCTATACCATCAGAGAATCCCTAGAAAATAAGGAGTATTGTTCCTCGGCATTTCTCGATGTACAGTAGGCATTCGACAAAGTATGGCACGAAGGCCTTCTTTATAAGATCAAGAAATATCTACCACATAGTTACCACATGTTGATGAAATCCTATCTATCGGACAGGATTTTCCAAGTTCAGGAATCAGGAGAAACGTCTGACTTCCATGACATCAAAGCAGGTGTCCCGCAGGGGTCAGTGTTGGGTCCGGTGTTATACACAATCTTCACAGCAGATCTGCCAGTAGTAACAGGAGTCACCACAGCAACATTCGCTGATGATACCGCACTACTGGCAAGCAGCAAAAATCCGGCAACAGCATCTCATACTCTCCAAAAAGGGCTAACCGAAATAAATAAGTGGTTGAATACATGGAAAATTAAGGCAAGCGCATCCAAATCCATCCATATAACATTCACCCTGAAAAAAGGAGACTGCCCCGCAGTACACCTTGGTACACGTACTTCCTCACTCTGACAGAGTTAAATACCTTGGCCTCCATTTAGATCGCAGACTTACCTGGAAAAATCATGTTAAATCCAAAAGAGATGAGCTTAACATAAAATATAAAACCATGCTCTGGCTGCTAGGACGAAACAGTAAATTGTCAACAGACAATAAACTCCTAATCTATAAAATGCTTTTAAAACCAGTGTGGATGTATGGGATACAACTCTGGGGAAGCGCCAGTAACTCAAATATTGCCATGATACAAAGAACACAAAATATCATTTTACGCATCATTTCCAATGCTCCCTGGTTCATCACAAACAATGAAATCCATGCCAACCTACAAATGACAACAGTGAAGGAGGAAATTAGAGCTGCTTCAAAAACATACCAACACCGGCTTGCCTTACACCCCAATCAATGGGCAACCCAGCTTAAAAGCCAAAAACATCTTGGGCGCCTAAAGAGGCATGATGTACTACAGCTGCATGAGAGGGTGTAACACCCTCATAACACGAGTAGTGCCTTCAATGGAAGGCTCACTCATCACGCCAATCATCGCACCACCTATCCGCTTATAGTCCAGGGACTGATTGCAGATGAACTCAGAGAAGAAAAAAAAAACATTTCGGGGCGCACGATTTCGAATCGCTCAATGTCTTAACTCTAAGCTCAGTGTGTGTTGTCTTTCGTAAAACAATGGGCATAATTTGGTTATAAAAAAAAATGTAACAAAGTTCTAAATTATACAGACATTATGAATAGATTAAGTAATTAGCTAATACCAATTTGTATGCTTCGGTTACTATTTAGAACAAAAATGATCAACATCCGCTGACCTAAAAGGCAGATAGATAATTGCTTGATTGAGTAAATAGGTAAGTAAGTACCTACATATTGAATTAGACTAACACAAAATAAAATCATGTAGACGGTAGACCTTATTATGAATCGACTCGACAGGACGGGAAACTGAGAAACCACAATTAGGCTTGCGGTTAGTTTCCCGTCCCGTCGATTTTTAGCTATCTAGGTATAAGTACCTACTTAGGTAATTTTAAAATTAGTTATTTGACAGAAAACTGATAAACCACAATCCTAGCTATTATTTATAGTAAACTCGATGAAAGATGGTGTTCTCTTTATAGTAAGTAATCTTTATAGTAAGGAGTAGAATTATCCCTTCTGTAAAATTTCATCGAATTTAATTACTAATCTATTAGATAACTCTAAAGGGCGTCACACACGGCGAAGAATCCATAATCCATATTAATATTATAAATACTAAAGTAACTCTGTCTGTTACGCTTTCACGATGAAACGGCTGAACCAATTTTGATGAAATTTTGAATGAAAATAGCTTGAACTCTGGGGAAGGACATAGGCTACTTTCTCATCCGCGATAACCGACATTCACGCGGGCGAAGTCGCGGGCAAAAGCTAGTCTTTAATATTTTTAAATATCGTTTACTATACAGTTTGGCTTAAGGAGTGTATTAAGAAAGTATTAAAGTATCTTCGTGATTGGCAATGTTTTGTCCGCGTCAGACACAACTTCACGAGTTAATTAAACTATCTATACTAATATTATTAAGCTGAAGAGTTTGTTTGTTTGGTTGAACGCGCTAATCTCAGGATCTACTGGTTCGAATTGAAAAATTATTGAAGTGAAAACTTCTTTAGCGGCGTTGAGCACTTTTTCTGTAATGGGTATAAAATCTTAAACTCGCGTCAGGACACGTGACCTGATCGAAAAAACGTAAGACGGATGGAGAGTAGACAGCTATCCCCTCTCTAAGGCGCGGCGAAAATGTATGCCTGGGCCTACTGTTTTTTAATGTAAAATAATTGTAATAGTTTTAAAGTGTTAAATTTTTAATGTAATATAAATTGTCATGTTTGTGTACGATAGCGCAATAAATGAATATTGTATTCTACCACATAAATGATAGTACTTTTATACTGATAAAGCAATTGGTGCAAAATTATTCCCTAACCATTCCAAAATATCAAACATGCTCAACGTTAATAATCAAGTTTTCACTTCTGCCGGCACTCCCGGAGTGCAACCCGTCTTTTTTTTTTGTGTTGGATAGTCCATTTATCGAGGAAGGCTATAGGCCCATGCGAAGCTGGGTCGGGTCGCTAGTTTAATTACAATCAAAAATATTCACATAAGTACTTACTAAATGATTGAGAGAATGTTCTAGTTTACCATATACTTTTTTCAAATCATTTACACTACATATTCTGACGTGATTTTATCAGTTTAAAATCTGTAAAAGTCGTTAATAGCCCCTTAAAATACAATAGGTAAACCGATATTATTATTATACTCTTTGGGTAAACCTCACGTATTTTTTATACCGGCAGTTGGCACGCACACATACCTACACTGAATAGAGAAAGAAAGTAGGAGCACGCTGTGTGCGTATACTCATAAAATGGTAAATTGAGAAACAGAAAAAGTCTTAAGGAAAATGTAACGTTACATAAGACTTTTACGTTACACCCCTTGTAACGTATAAATCTTATGTGACGTTACATTTTCTCCCGAATTTCAAATACCTACCTACCCCAAGCTGCGCTAAAGAACTTCGTTCCACAAACGTTTAATACACACCTGGAGCTTCGTATTTAAACTCGTAACTCTCCGGTGGAAAGTTATAATAATCGTACAACAATGAATGACGTTCTCCAGATGAAATAGTCACAACATCCTCCTCCCGATGAGCCGTAACAATTACAATCGCTTTCAAACGATCCAAATCTACGTAATTCGACACATTTTTCAACGAATCTCCAATTTCTGCATTATATTTTTCACGTAAAACGGGATACGGGCCACCGCCATGATTTAAAAATACTGATGGCGCGAAATATACGTCTTCCATTTTCGAATGAATAATGAATGCTAACACTATGGTTGCAATATAGATTAATTTCAACATGATAATAATTAGTTTGCTTTGCGTTATCACTGCGCACGTTTATATCAATAAATGCGTAAATAAATACTGTTTTGTAATGTCATCCTACATAACAATATTAAGTAATGTGATCACGACTGAATATAAAATATTGACCTATACCTATAGGATGTATCATTCGGCTTTGCTTTTGCAAGGTAAGTAATAAAATAAGTATCGTGTTCTGCCGGTCGCGAAAATAGCACTAAGTACTCCATTTGTTCATTTCTACCCGTGGGTGTCGTAGAAGGCGACAGAGGAATATTGACCAGAGGATGGGCAGCAGCGTCCTTCTGAGTACCACCTACTGCAATCGCCAACATGCACCGGTCAAGCATGGCGATTACGGCTGAATCCCGCCTTAGGGGAGACCTAACCAGGTGGGCGACTAAAAGTTGACATGATGATGAGGATTTGTAAATGTTTCATTAAACTATATTCTTGAATCATTTCTCCAGAACACTTTTCTGGTGGTCGCCACTGTTGATTCTGGCTTTCAAAAGTTGTAGTGAGTGGATACTTATACCGCGGTATGCTTGTCCCAAAAAGGTATAAAAAGAGATGGCAGGACAAGCTTATCTTATGAGCAAAAGCTCATTACCTAAGTCTTTTCTTTTGTAACAGCAATTTAAGAAGGATATCTCATGTCGTGGGCAATATATATGAGCCAGGAAAAATGTGGTAGGTAGTAGGGTCGGTGCTGACCACTAACGATGGGAAGACTGGAAGAAGCAAAGAAAAAGAAGAAAAAGAGATCCCTGAAGCAGGTACCTACCTACCTATCTGTTTACTACAGACTACGCTTTCCACGCTTGCACGAAACGATAATGAAGCTTTCAAACAATTTTCGAAGTGAAAAACGTGAAACAAAAATAAGCTAAAGTTTTGATTTACAAACATACCTACTTACTTAAAACGTATTGAATTGTAGATACATAAATAATTATGTATACCTATAGGTACATAAATGTGTGCTGCGGTTGAGTGAGATAACGCAATGACCCGAGTCCCAGACCTCGGTGAATTAAATAAAATTGAAGTTATCGTTTATTTACCTAAAAAGTTTACATTGCAGGCGCACTTTGTATTGGTGCATTAGTTAGATAATAAGTAATTTAAATGATATTTATTTGAATCAGAGTGTTACAGCTGTTAGGTACCTATTGAGTACCTTCATTTTTCGTATACTTTCCGAGATCTGACTGATGGTCTGTGAGGACCGAGGGACCACACTTTAAGGGCTGTAGTTTTAATTAAGTATATTTCTTTACAAATTCCCAGATGTGTTCTACAATTGTTTTAAGGCTACTTACTACTTATACTAAATCCTAGGAATTTTTATTTTGAGAAATACCAGTATGGTCCCTGTTTACACGCACATAATTAGGTAGGTACTCGAGCATTGAATGCTTATTCGAATCACGCACCCCTGGCTATAGGCATGTCAGTGATGTTCAAGATAAACTTAGAAACTATAATAAATACCTACCAAATAGAAAACGCTATTGGTACACACAGCTCCAGAGAAATCTAAGCCGGAGAGGGTGGGATTTCTCTGGAGCTGTGTGTACTTGCACGTGCTCGGAACTGAACCCGCAACTTCGTGCATGATAAATGGGCGCCTTAACCATTAAGCTATCATGCCGTAATAGGAAAAAATAAAAATGGATAATTTTTGCTTTCATTTTCTTTATATAATTTCATTAAACAATTAACTTAGAATTAAGCAACTCTTAAAGCTAAAATTAATAAAATAATTTAATCACAATGGTCCCTTAGCTTTTAAAATACTTGTACAAAAATAACTGATTACACCTGTGCATTTCATTTGTAACAAGGCAAAGGAATAAAATCAAGAAGCTTTAAAAAACTGGAGACAACACGTCAGAGTCTATACCCTGTTTACAATAAGATTAGACATTTACAAAAACCTTTTTTACAGTCCGTTCAACCGATTTTGACTTAGTTGGTAGCATGACAAATGGCAACTGCAGTAAACAGTTGTTATTGTAACCATTTTTTTGCCTGTAATGTCATCGTTAAGCCTACGGAATAGAAGTCAAAATCGGTTGAAGGGACTATAAAAAAGGTTTGTGTTTATGTCTAATCTTATTGTGAACAGGGTATAGTTAATTCCGCTTTGGAGACCATGAGCTGTCTGTCTCTTTCGCGCTAAAGAACACTTTCTCTTTCTAGTAAGGGTTGCCAGAAAGAGAAGGCACTCGCTGTGTTCTCTCCACTTGTTTTTAAAAGCTTCTTGGAATAAAATTTTACGCTTTCTACTGTAAGCTGGCTTATATCTTGACGTTAAAAGCGCGATCATTGCTAAGGAGAAGCCAAGCCAAAGGTTGTCAAACGGGACCCTATTAATCCCTTATTACACTAGGCTAAATTAAGTAGACTAAATTAAGTCGCTACTGAACTCAGTAAAGTGTAATTTCAGTAGCGAATTTAGTAGCGACCGAATTTAGTCGACTTAATTTAGCCTACTGTAATAAGGGCTTTAAAGGCTCTACTGTCTGTCCGTCTATCTGTCACAGGGTGGTCAGGATCTCTTGAACCGTAATAGGTAGACATTTGATATTTTCAGTGTGTATTACTGTGACCACTATAACAATAAATACGTACTTAACAAAAATCAAATAAAGTTCAAAATTACCCGATACAAGAACAATACTTTTTTTATGTAGTGTTAAATATTGTGCGATTGCAGGGAATCCTTGTGTACTAGTCCGACTCACTCTGCCAGTTTTTTCGTCATAAATGTCAAAATATTCTAGCTATAGCTCAACCGCTTAACTGAGACCGTTCCTGAGGAAGCTGCGCGGTGCGGGAGAGGTGACAGTTGTCACAAGTTGACGTATCAGTGAGCTCTCGCGTCACGTCACCACACTGAGGTAGCTGCGCGGTGCGGTAGGAGTGACAGTTGTTACAAGTTGACGTATCAGTCAGCTCTCGCGTCACGTCACCACACTGAGGTAGCTGCGCGGTGCGACAGGGGTGACAGTTGTCAAAAGTTGACGTATCAGTGAGCTCTCGCGTTACGTCACCACACTGAGGTAGCTGCGCGGTGCGGGAGGGGTGACAGTTGTCACAAGTTGACGTATCAGTGGCTCTCGCGTCACGTCACCACACTGTGGTAGCTGCGCGGTGCGACAGGGGTGACAGTTGTCACAAGCTGACGTATCAGTGAGCTCTCGCGTCACGTTACCGCACTGAGGCAGCTGCGCGGTGCGGGAGGAGTGACAGTTGTCACAAGTTGACGTATCAGTGAGCTCTCGCGTCACGTCACCACACTGAGGTAGCTACGTGGTGCTACAGGGGTGACAGTTGTCACAAGTTGACGTATCAGTGAGCTCTCGCGTCACGTCACCACACTGAGGTAGCTGCGCGGTGCGGGAGGGGTGACAGTTGTCACAAGTTGACGTATCAGTGAGCTCTCGCGTCACGTCACCACACTGAGGTAGCTGCGCGGTGCGGGAGGGGTGACAATTGTCACAAGTTGACGTATCAGTGAGCTCTCGCGTCACGTCACCACACTGAGGTAGCTGCGCGGTGCGGGAGGGGTGACAGTTGTCACAAGTTGACGTATCAGTGAGCTCTCGCGTCACGTCACCACACTGAGGTAGCTGCGCGGTGCGGGAGGGGTGACAGTTGTCACAAGTTGACGTATCAGTGAGCTCTTGCGTCACGTCACCACACTGAGGTAGCTGCGCGGTGCGGGAGGGGTGACAGTTGTCACAAGTTGACGTATCAGTGAGCTCTCGCGTCACGTCACCACACTGAGGTAGCTGCGCGGTGCGGGAGGGGTGACAGTTGTCACAAGTTGACGTATCAGTGAGCTCTTGCGTCACGTCACCACACTGAGGTAGCTGCGCGGTGCGGGAGGGGTGACAGTTGTCACAAGTTGACGTATCAGTGAGCTCTCGCGTCACGTCACCACACTGAGGTAGCTGCGCGGTGCGGGAGGGGTGACAGTTGTCACAAGTTGACGTATCAGTGAGCTCTCGCGTCACGTCACCACACTGAGGTAGCTGCGCGGTGCGGGAGGGGTGACAGTTGTCACAAGTTGACGTATCAGTGAGCTCTCGCGTCACGTCACCACACTGAGGTAGCTGCGCGGTGCGGGAGGGGTGACAGTTGTCACAAGTTGACGTATCAGTGAGCTCTCGCGTCACGTCACCACACTGAGGTAGCTGCGCGGTGCGGGAGGGGTGACAGTTGTCACAAGTTGACGTATCAGTGAGCTCTCGCGTCACGTCACTACACTGAGGTAGCTGCGCGGTGCGGGAGGGGTGACAGTTGTCACAAGTTGACGTATCAGTGAGCTCTGGCGTCACGTCACCACACTGAGGTAGCTGTGCGGTGCGGGAGGGGTGACAGTTGTCACAAGTTGACGTATCAGTGAGCTTTCGCGTCACGGCACCACGCCCCTCCAGCACCGCACAGTTTCCTCAGGAGCGGTCTCAGTTAGGCGGTTGGGCTAGAGATCTCCCATTTTTTTTTCTGTAAACTGCTGTACTGTAGGAAGTATGTACTTATGGTAAATATTAAAACTATGATTTGTGATAAGGACAATAATTAAAATAAATACAAAAAAAATATTCGAAAAAATGTTAGTTACAGTTTGCACATCCAATAAATAAATTGGAAAATATAAATTAATACCACGGACTAGAAGAAAAAGAAGGACTCCGCGCCACGCATATTGAGAGTGAAGCATCCTAAGTAAGCCAGACCGTTTGTACAAACATGCCTCACGCACACATTTACATGATAGTCACGGACTAGAATAAAAAGAATAGGGGATATCACTGCAATGTTCTGGCACCAGAGTGCAGCACTAGCATAGTCCGTAAACAGTTTATCGACGAGTCGTTCAAAGCGTGAAATTCTACCTTTAATTGAATTCAAAATTGGGAAGTGTGTTATATTATACAATAATGTATCAGTGCTGTGTATTTAGATCAAGAAATGAAGGGAATTATTCATTTCCAAAAGAAGAAAATGTTCGAAAACTTTGGGAAGCAGCTAAAAATCACTCTAAAATATGTTCAGGTTAAGTATTCAGGTGAGATAGTCGCATTTACAGAATAACGTTCACATTTATCATGTAAGACAACCAAATATGATTTTATTCTGAGCATAACCTAGAATCCACTTTCAAATGGTCGTAGGACGCCATAATAAGTAAGATTAATTAAAACTTCGATATATTTTCACAAAATACCTAGTTATTACAATTAATAACATAATTTAACAAGAATAAGAGGTTATGATTTACGGAATGTGCTAGTGGCGCCCTCTGCGCCGAGTTTCGCGTAATGTTCCCTATTCCGTGCCGAAAGTACCGACGCACACATAGATCGGTACGGTCGGATCTATGTGTGGTGTGCGTTTCGGTCCGGCGTACGTTTAGGTGCTTCACTTTTGATATATGCGTGGCGTGGAGTCGTTCTTTTTTTTCTAGTTCGTGATTAATACTTAAAAATATGTATTGCATGATTTTAAATAAGTACCTACTTTACTTAACAGTAGAATTCGGTAATAGACACCATTAACCTTTTGACCGCCAGTCATTTATAGATGACAAACCAAAATTCAAAGCACGTCACGGTCACGACTACATGACAGACTTCTATACGTAATTCCATAGAGTATAACGTTGTTGAGCATGCAATTTCGCGTAACTAACATTTTTAAATACCACAAAAGTACACTTTCGCTAATTTAACATAAGGTCGAAATGTGCGGTATTAAAAATGTTAGATAAGCGGAATTGCACTCTCAACGACGATAACTTATTTAGGCGCCGAACGAGGTCACGTTTTTGCTTTTTCAACATGGCGGTCGAAAGGTTAACTAATAATTCCAATCCAAGACATAAATTCTCCACAAAAACACTTTATTTTTGCTAAAACATGATCAATATAAAATCTAATTTTCCAGACACTTGATGACTGGAAAATTAGATTTTTAGTTGCTTTAAAATCAATAAAGAGTTAGTCAATTAAGTTGGCAAATAAGCAACATTTATGCTACATACCACTTCACATGGCGTATTTGTACAAATATTCGCCTTATTTTTTTTTACCTATGATAGGCATGTTTGCCCTATGGTTATTAAAATAAAGTTCATTTTGGATCATCCAAATAATGCTGGCACTTCACATGGCGTATTTTTACATATATTCGCCTCATTTGGATAATCCTAAAACCCTAAAATGGACTTTATTTCAATAACTGTAAGGTAAATTTTGTATTATCGGATAATACAAAATTTACCTTACAGTTAAGCCAGCATAAGGCGAATATTTGGACAAATACGCCATGTGAAGTGCCAGCAACACAGTTTGCTACTGTCATACAAAAGCTATATGAGAATCGCATTTTGACAGTTCATAAAAAGTAAGTCAATTGATTGGTGGTGTCTATGACCTTCAAAATTATTAAAAAATAAATATAAGTAGGTTTTACAAAATAATACCTAATTACTTATAAGTAAAGATTTTTCACAACATTACATAAGGTGTAAGTAGATCCATAGTTGTACTGTAACATGTTGTTCTTGTATTGCATTGGTGTTGTTTTTAAATATCCGTGTCAGTTTAAGATCCCCACAGACGGAGCAACTTTCCTTGAAACAACTGTAAACTTAAGTCGCAATACGGTTGTGTAGCTGAGAACTAAAGTTGTCAATTTTTTGATATTTATAAAACAATACATTTGTTTTAGACACTAATACTAACTGTTACTGGCATACTGACTATTAATAAATTTTACAAAGCTTGGCGTCTAGGGTCAAGACACGTAAAAAGGTGCGGGCGTGCAAAAGCTTAATAAGACAAGAATAACGTTGAATCTGAATACTGTTGTTGATCACCAAAACTGGCAACAGGACTACTAAGTTTGCACAGTTTCTTAAAATTATATGAAAATTGTCATAAACAGCTAGTTGTGAGTTGCCTGTTCCGTTAACCCAGAGTCCAAAAGTTGCTACATCTAAGGAGAGCCTTAGGGTGTACTACACCAATCGATCGATCGTCGATCGATGCCATCGATCAACGTTGATCGATTGGTGTGGTAGCTTTGGCTGATCGACGGATACCATTCCACTAACTAATCAATTGTCAACAAATATTGAAGTTCTGAATAAAATAAGTTTCTCATCGGACCACAGACCAGTGAGAACTACACTACAACTAAAAGATCTAAAACTAAATAGAATAAGTATTAAACCTAATCCAAATACGCTAAAAACAGACGACGAAGTTATCGCGTACAACGAGAACCTGAAAGAAAATTTGGACTCAAGCATACTTTCATCCATGACGGACATACAGAGATACTATGACATCCTTGAAAACACAATCAGGAAAAGCCTTAACATAAGAAATCCAACAAACAATACAGAAGGAAAACACAAAATCCTAAGCAAGAATACAATAAAGCTGATACAAGAAAGAACGGACCTTATGACAACTCAAAATAGAAGTAAAACAACAAAGACTCGTCTAACAAAACTTTTCAAGGAAACTAACAGAGCGATCAGACAAGACTACAAAAATCATAGACACAAAATTATAGAAGAGAACCTCAACAGATACAGGAGCTCAAAGCGGGCATTTAAGGAACTAAACCGGCACAAAGAATGGATTCAAAAACTAAAGGAAGATAACAAGGAAACGAGAAGCAGAAAAGAAATAATTAACTGTGCAACCAATTTTTACAGAGACCTTTACAAAAGAAGAGGCGGAAATACAATAGAAGCAGATGAAGAACAAACCATAACAGAAACAGAGGGACCAACTACAGCAATAAACCAAGAGGAAGTACCGCCGTTCACGGAACAAGAAGTAGTAAGACAGCTGAAAAAACTCAAAAAAGACAAGAGTCCGGGTCCGGACAACATAAGAGCTGAAGCCCTTATAGCAGGCGCATCTTCACTGCTCAAGTATATTACCTTACTCTTCAACTTGGTACTACATCAGGAAAAGATTCCCAAGCAGTGGAACAGCTCGGAGATCGTACTTCTTTACAAGAAAGGCGACCCTCTAGACATCGGGAACTATAGACCAATTAGCTTGCTTTCGACAATGTACAAACTGTTCACATCATTACTTCAAAACAGGCTGGCCCCCCAAATAGACAACAGCCAACCGAAGGAACAGGCAGGCTTTCGCAGAGGCTTCTCAACCACCGATCATATCCATACTATAGAGCAAATTATCGAAAAATATAAAGAATTCAACCAACAATTATACATCGCTTTTGTAGACTACAGCAAAGCTTTTGACAGTATTTCACACGACTCAATTTGGAGAGCACTACATTCGATCAACATAGAGGCGAAGTATATAAGAATTATAAAAAATATATATGCAAACAGCGAGAGCAGAGTAAGACTCGAAAACACAGGAGAAGTAATAAAAATAGAAAGAGGAGTCAGACAGGGCGACCCTCTGTCAACAAAACTGTTTATCGCCGTCTTAGAAGATATATTCCAAAAACTTAATTGGTCAAGGACAGGAATATGGATAAACAACGCTCGCCTCAGTCACTTAAGATTTGCAGATGATATTGCGCTCCTTGCTGAAACAGCTGCAGAAATGAAACGAATGCTACAATCGCTAAATGATGAAAGTGAAAAGGTAGGGCTCCAGATGAATGCTGCAAAAACCAAAGTTGTGACAAACGGTAGCACCAAGCTAATTGAAGTCGAGGGTAAAGCTATCGAATATGCAGAGAGCTACATTTACCTGGGCAAGCAGGTATCATTTAACAAAAACAGCAACGAGCTAGAAGTAGATAGAAGAGTCAATATAGCATGGAAAAAATACTGGTCACAGAAAGAAATTGTAAAGGGAAACTACAGCCTTAAACTAAAAAAGATAGTGTTAGACACTTGCATTCTACCGTGTCTCACATATGGATGCCAAACCTGGACATTTACTAAGAGAATAACAAATAAAATAAACTCATGCCAACATGCTATGGAAAGAAGTATTTTAAAACTAAGAAGGATCCAAAAGGTCAGAAATGTAGATATAAGAGAAAGAACGAAGCTGACGGACGCTCTCGAGCACGCACTCCAGAAGAAATGGAGATGGGCGGGGCACCTAGCTAGATATACGGACAGAAGATGGACAAGCGAAACCACAAAATGGAAAGGCCCCAGAGGAAAAAGAAAAGTTGGAAGACCAAAAATGAGGTGGGATAACGATATTAAGGAAATAGCAGGCAAACATTGGCTAGAAACTGCAAAAGACAAGAAGAGGTGGAAGGAGCTGGAGGAGGCCTATACCCGAAAAGGGACTATGCAATAAAAAGAAACTAATACAACTAACTTACTAATAAGGATAGATTCTAATATAACTAACAAATAAGTTTATAAGTTTTATATTATGTATAGGTGAAAAGGGCTTAAATAAAAATAAATAAACTAATCAATTGATTGCCGGTCGATGTTGATCGATTAACTCCAGCTATAATCCATCAGTAATTATAATCAAGCAGCTCGATTGATGTCGACTAATAAATTTTACGATTGATCACTGCCGTCAATCAGCGATCGATCGATTGGTCTGGTAACACCCTTTTACTCTTATTAATAACCCATTTTACACTTCATGATTAAAACATTGACTGCCGGGCCAAAAATGTTGAAGGTAAAACCTCCACTAGCGTCGGTCACTGGTGACCGACATGGCGCTCAACGTGTTAATTCAATATTTTGTCAATCCAGAAAGTTCTGTACAATTTGTTAATATTTTTAGTCAATATTTTGTCAATCCAGAAAGTTCTTCTGTAAAATTTGTTATGCTACTGAGTAATTACAATGTTTTTTAAGACTTGGCACATCTATATAAAATCACTAGAGCAAAGCCATCTTTTTTCTTAAGGAAATTGCTCAATAGAATATTGTTATGAGCATGTCCATGACCAAATTAAATAAACAACCAATACCAACTATAAATGCCATTAATTATAATGGGTAAGTGCTTATATGATTATTCTTCTTTCCATACAAAAGCACTAAGTCTGAATGTACCACTCATATCCCAATTGAAGATACGTTCACCTGGTTTCGAGCCTCCTGCACCGGCAATTACAATCAAGGGCATAAAGTGTTCCGCAGCCCTCATCGGATGTGCCTCGGTAGCTCCTTTTTGCTGTCTCCAAGACACCAGACCTTCTTTCCTAGCCTCTTCACTCTCTGCAGTGCAAACTTTATTTAAATATTCATCAAATTCTTTGTTGACTACTGCAGACTGGTACCGGTTTGTCATGAATTCCCTCATGTTATGGTAAGACATTCCGGAGCCTAGTATCGCTATACCTTCTTTCCGGAATTTGTATAATGCTTGTCCTAGTTTAAAATGTTCTTCTGCATCCTGGTTGGAAAGTACAGAAATCTGCACTATAGGAACACTGGCTGAAGGATCAATAAGCATCATAGGAACAAAAACTCCATGGTCCCAACCTCTTTTCGAATCCAATTTTGAATTTATTCCCGCAGTTTTGAGCGTCTCATGTATTCTTTCGGCTAGTGCCGGATCTCCGGGCGCGTCGTACCTATACTTGTAAGATTCTGGTGGGAAACCGTAGTAATCGAAGTATAGTTCGTGATTTTCAGCTGAGGATATCGTTACCACCTTCTCTTCCCAGTGTGCAGTGACTAATATTATGGCTTTGACCTCTTTCAAGTTCAAATGTTTTTGTACACCGTCGCGAAGGAAAGTTGTGAGTCCTGCGTGCTCTTTGTCTCCTAGGAGAGGTAGGGGACCTCCTCCATGGTTAACAAACATTGCAGGAGCGATTAAAGCCATCTTTTTAACACCACCACTAAAATACCGAATTATATTCATGGACAGCAATGACATAGACACTATAAAGGCCACTTGTAGTAGAATTGTGAGCGTATTGAGAACAAGCATGTAAACTGGTTTTGTATGACGTTATCGCACATAAATAATGATTGCAAATAACCCCGAAGGTTATTGTTTTCCCAAAAAAATGTGTAAATCTGTAACAATAATTAATTATTTTGACGTCTATCAAATCAAAGTCACGAATCACGATGGTTTAGTTTTTTAATGGTTGCGTTCCAGAACAATTTCTTGGGTTTAATAAAATATAGCATTACATCATAAAAGCCGGTCAAGTGCGAGTCGGACTCAAGCACCGGGCTCCGAACCAAGAAGCTTCAGCTTCATGCTCCGAACAAAAGTTCCCGGAGCGGTTCCCGGACTTTTTCCTATACTTGTGCTAGAGCTACATGACATTGCTCCTTGCCAAAACCCAATAGGTTTCGATTCACTCGTGGTTGTCAAAATATGGGCCATTAACGAGGCATATGCAGCCGTATCCTTTTTGATATGTTTACTTGGATTTATGTTTGATTTTTTGTACACTTTTTTTGTACAATCAATTACTAAGGTATTTTTGAATATTAATTTTAGTTTGATAGATCCACCAGTTATTGAGAAAAAGTGTGTGACAGATGGACAACGAATTTAACCTATGAGGTTCCTTTTTTCCTTTTGAGGAACAGAACCCTAAAAATATAAAAACTAAATCGATCGGAAAGCTTTTGAAATATTTCTTTGATTACAAAATCAAAACTTAGATTTTTCGGTTTTTCCAAGTGTGAAATTATAGAATCCCTGAAGTAAACAAACTAGTTTGTTGTTGGTTTCCGAACGAAATCAGTCTAGGGGGACAGGGATGCCACGACTGCAAGAAAGAGAAAAGATTTGAAAAGAACTTCCCTCCATTTAAAAATGGCGTCTCTCTGAGTTGTCCTTTTCGCACTGGCGTAATTTGAATATTATCTCAGGTATCTTTAACAAAACAACACAATACTGTGTTTATTTACTGTAGTCTACGCTATTGCGTATCGTTAAATATAATTCGAGTGAAAAATTATCTTGTTTTAACATAAAATAGGTTAAAAATGTTGAATGGGCGAGGCGGTATATCCGAAAATTCATCACAATATTTAGCGTTAAACCGCTCGTTTTAGTGTAAAAATTAACAAAACAAGTGTAAAAATGGACAAGAAAAACAAAAAGAAAACTGTGATCAAACGCAAAAGTGACGATACGGGTGACAGTGAGAAAAAACAAAAAATTATGGTGAATCGTAAAAATGAAGAGAAGGAAAAAGTTGAGGTTGTGAATCAAGTTGTTGAAGTGCCTGTGGAGCAGGGCCAGCAGATTGTGCACACGGGGCAGTTAGTCGAGGGTAATTTCGAGCAGCCCGTGTTCGTAAACATGAAAGGGGAACCCGTCCAGCTGGGTCCAAACACTGTGATACTCTATGAACAAAGCGGGAACCCATCGAACTTTGCTTTCGGCGGCATGTGGACCATGGACTCTTCAGGAAGGATTGTGATGGCAGAGACAATATATGACGTGAAAGGAGAACCAGAGGAAGAAGGTGCTACCTTTGTGCAAAGTAATACTGAAGTCAGTACGGTAAGTTTGGTTCTATTTTACTTAAATTGAGGTAGAAATTAGGTACTGTATCTTCTAATGTCAAGTTCTACCTCGAAGTAAGCTTGGCACTAATTTAGATGGACAAAGTGCGAAGACAAAGAACGGACTGGGTCAATAACATTTGAAGTCAATTTGTTTACATCTGTGATCTTACCAAGGAGTATTGTGTAACCCAGGTTAGATTGGAACATAGTTGGGAATAGGCTAGAGAGATATGATCTATGCTCTTACCAAGTATAATACAAAAACTAGGTTTTGCCAGAGACTATCTGCTCATATGCTGGCTACACAGACTGAGAGGTAAATAAATAGTAGTTGTATGTACTTATCCAGTTTCCATTCTACTTTTTGTCCTAAATCATTATTTATTTATTTATACTTATCGCACAAAGGTAGACTTAATACCTTAGGCATTCTCTACCAGTCCACCAAGGGTGGTGAAGCTACAACATGGTATGAGCATAACAAAAAAAAATATATATATATATTATAATTGGGTGGATGAGACCATCCATTAGCCAATAATACTAAGACAGAACTTTTAGTACTTCCCAATTTATTTTCAATCAATATCTATATATAAAAAATGAATCACCGAAATGCATAAGCACATAACTTCCAAACGGCTGGACCAAACTGTTTTTTTGTGTTTCTTATTGTCAGGTTTGTTTAAAAGAAAATTTTAGGTAGGTATTGTAGGTAAGTAGGGCAGGTAGGTAGAGTAGGCTAGGGCAGGTAGGTAGTAGTTAGGTAAGTAGATAGTGTAGAGTAGGGGTAGGTAGGGTAGGTTGGTAGTTAGGAGCAACAAGAATAATGTAAGCAGTATTTTGTTAAAACCTGATTTTAAAAGAGTGTCCGTGGAGTTTCTTGCTCGTTCTTCTCCATAGAGACCTACCTACGTTTTGGAACGAGCAACTAGCTTCAACTTTCTGACTAACTGACCGACTCCTTGACAATTCAAAAGTGCCTGTAAATGGTTTAATTGAAATAAATGCTTTGACTTTGACTTTAGGTAAGTAGGAAGGGTAGGTAGGTAGGTAGGGCAGGTAGGTCGGTAGTTAGGTAAGTAGGTAGGTAGGTAGGTAGTGTAATAAAAATATTAAAAGGGTCTAGATTTATTTAGCTAACTAACAAACTATGTGTGTGATTCTAAAGATGAGAGGTTAGAGAGCTCAAAATTAAACAAAAATAACTAAAAGGAATAAGGTTCGGGCGCCAGAGCTCACTAGGTAATTAAAAACAAGGGAATGCGGGATAGCGGGATGGGAGAGATATGTCTTTTAATCTTAGGTCGGAGATTTCTGAAATTAAGCTGCAAATTCTTTAACAATAGCTCATTTATTTCTATCGCAGGCAGTATGGCGAACACAACACTAGAAAGTTCCTTTCATTAGAAGCGAATATTGTTTTATAACTATTAAATTCTATAACTAAAGGTTTATGCTAAAGCTGTCAGTATTGCACGTTTTTAAGTTGAAAACTACGAAAAGAAAGCTAAAGAAATCATACCACAGGCTTTGTGAAAACTATTTAAAATAAACCTTTGATGTGGATTGGAGACTCGTGGTGAATCGCATCAGCTCATCTCCATGATGAATTTAAATGTTATGGATGAAAATCCAAAGTATGAGTAAGAACGCCTTTGGGGCGTACTTTAACGAAAACAAAGCATGCCAATCGCTCGTGCTATGAGCACATCCAAAATGCGATGGCGATATATGTGGGTTTCAAAAAATATCACCGCTGCACGGCTGCTGACATCACAACAAAGCGGATCCTACCAGAGGTGGACCCCGAAAATATTCCAATCTAATGATTGGCACGGAATAGAATTTTATTCGTGCATCATCTTCGTGAGTTCGGTCGGAAAGTGATTGCTACTTCTCCCAAACTGGAAACGTCAGAATAATCTGACAGCCGGGGAAATAAAATCCAACTGTCAAACTGATGGTCTATGGTTTTATCGATTACTCTACTAAATCCTAGCCAATCTATCAAATATCTAAAGTGTGTGTAGTCGGCATTATCGAAAACTTCGAAAAAGTGACGAGAGAAGTCGACACTATGTAGCGAGTAAAAATTACTCGTTACAGTAGGGTAACGGAAGATTATTTCATCAATTTTTCATAACACCACCTATGTGAAGCCAGCTAGTTAACTATAAAGTTCGATTTCCCGTTGCTTTGAAATCAATACGCACATGGACTTTGTAATGCCTGTGCCTAAGTTAGAACTTTATCGGCGAAGTCGTGTTTACATGGCTCCATTAATATATAATGCCCTGCCAAAAGCTATTAACTCAAATACCCTTTAAAAATTTTTTGTACTGAATTAAGAAAGTGGTTGTTGTACGAATCTTTGTATTCCATTAATGAGTTCTTTCACAAAAATTCAAGTAAATTTTATACTTATAACCTTGCGTCAAAGTATAGTCACTGATTTATTTATATGTATGTTATGTGATTTTGATTGTAGTATGTCCTTTCGTAATTGATTTGTTATGTTAATTATTATTATATTATATTTGCATGCCGCTGTGTCGGTGAAACTTGCTGAACTAAATATTTTAAATGATATCTTATGTAACGGTATTTCTGGCAAATAAAAACATTCATTCATTCAATAAATAGAATAATTATTATCGTATTCAAGCAATAAAACATGTACACAATCTCTTCAGCTTTTTAATTAGTGTGAATTTAAATTGTGTGTTAATGTTTCCAGCAACAAGTTGAAGAACAACAGACCACATATCAACAGTTTGAACTCAGCAGTGGTAATCAGGTTGACAGCCAGCAGGAGTATGAAGTGGCTATCATTGAGAATCCACCTGCGGAGACCACTGAAAGGTATAAAATCTAATTTTACTAAATGACAAATTAGATGACTGTTGAATAGAATTTAAGAGGATTGTGAACCTGTAAATTTTCATACAAAAAGCGATAACGTTTTACCCCCCGTAAACTTGATCCGATTTTCGTAAATTTTGGAAATGTTGTAGATATAATGAAAAACTACTAGGTAAGTAAACTAGGTAGGTGTAGGTTTCAATTTTAAAGAAATATTGTGTACTATTTATGAGTAATTTGCATCTAAATGCCTACATTTTTGCCTTAAAACATCCACAAGTTTTTATTATTTAATTGTAAACTATACTGAATTACTTTAAAAAACAACGAACAGAACAAGATTAAGGTGTACTGAATCTAATGAGACTAAAATTGACTGATTTCCTAAAGGTTTAGAGGGGTAAAAACGTTATCGCCCAGAACAATATTTCAAGCAAATATGTATGTAATTGCCTCCAAGACTTGCAACTATCTCTATAGCACACATGATACGGATTGGGGATCAGGGGCATAGTGTATTTGTATTGTTTACCCGGAGGGAGGCAGAGCGACGGGTATGAAACAGATGGCATTTTTTGAAATACCCAATCGCGCCGCGTATCGCCACTTCACAAACCTCTTAAGTAGAAGAGCTTGTGGCAGCTACCACAATGAAAACTACAATTGACGTTCTCTACTTTGTGGTATACAAGATCCCGACAACAGCCATCTGGCGATAGCCCACTATGCACAACACCAGGCTAGTTAGAAGATTTCGGGGAATTATTTGATGGTATATATGCAATATGCCCGGTATTGCTGGGGTTTTAATTTAAAAGCGCCCATCCCCATCGAACGAACTTCAACCCGAGCGTGATTGTTTCAAGCAACGCAAAGCTCGAAAACAAACGAGTGAGTGAGAACGCGATAACATCATAGGGAAATTGGCGCGCGGAAATTTCACAAAACTTGTTCCAGGACATACGTGTTTTTAAAAAAGCCTTAGAAGTTTTTAGTAAAAATGTTTGTAAATTAGAATCTCCATTACCTACACGTGCAAGGTTTCTATGAAGCTGTTTTTTTACTTTTTCAATGTATGAGTGAATTATGAACAGTCAAAGTTCAGATAAAATTGTGCAAAAAAACTGATTTTCGAACGTGTTCACTGAATTTGTTTCTCAAAAAAGTTTGTTTTTGGCTTCATACAAACTTAGATTTAAACCACAAGATACCTGTGTGTTAAAAATATTTGGAAAGTAATTTGTTATAATCGCGTACGAGCGTTTGTATGGGAAATATGACGGGATGGGTGCTCTTAATGTTCTCTGTCTGGTTGAATGTGTACATATTTTGGGATTGTGGGGCAATGTTTTTTGTTAAATAAAAAAAATAAGTTAATTTATGAATTATTTCCAGCCCAGAGCCTCAAGTAGTGACAAATGAAGATCAGCTGGTGGCGACAGGCACTGGAGCCGTGCGCTGGCTCAACCAGAAATACGACTTTGTTGTCAGGAAGCTACAGCTGAATTATGGTAAGCATTAGGGCTTGACTATCAGACCATTTTTCAGTTCCGAAACAGGGTTTCGATATCAAGCAGTACAGTTCCGGAATTCCGGAGTTCAAAGCTTTCTTTAAAAATGGTATACAAAATACATAATATTAATTATTATAATTTAAGAAATAAATTAAACCATAGGTATAGCTCTGAACTTTAATTCAAACAAAAAATTAAGGACTTAATCTATCATCTAGGTTTTCGTTTTCTCCCAACTTTCTTCTGAAATCTCCATTGCCTATAAGCTAAGGGTAAAACACAAGAAACCGCGTTTGCTGATTTGGGTGACGACGTGCCCTAATATGGGTTCTTGGTATCAAAACAATTTTCTGGTTCGAGGCGGCGCTAGTCAAGACTGGTAGGTCTTTGCCCAGCTGTATATAATATCCTATTTCACACGTAAAGCTGGCGTCGTGTGTCGCGCGGTGTCAGCAGGTAGCCGGCCTCTGAAGTGCCGGAACGCAACACCTTACGGCCAAAATTCCTCCTTTGTGAAGGACGACAGATGTTCAGTTGGTACTCTCACCACAAAGGAGTTAAAGTTCACATTGTGGCTCGAGGCCTACCGCTCGACCCTCAGAGTAAAATTTGACTTAATTCGGATGTACTCTACAACCTCCTCAACCTTTGTAGATTAGTGCAGTCGAGACCTTCGTCGTTCGTGACCTTTTCAGGTCCATGTTGTTGCAGATCATTACGTGCACTTTCATTATGGGTCCCGCAAAATCTGGAATCCATCATCAGGTAGACGATATAATAGAAGTTGCAGGAACCTGCCTGCAACTTCTATTATATCGTCTACCCACTGTTTCTTTGGCCTTCCAACCTTTCTTTTTCCTAGTGGGCCAGGCCACTTATACTCCATTTACAATAGCATTAGACAGAAGTTGAAAAAGGTTCTTTTTAATCCACACTTTGTAACAAAATTACAATAAACCTGCTAAAGTTACGATAGACACCGAATTTATTATAATCTATTGTTACAGTTGTTGTCACGCGTATTTGTAACTATTCTAATAATTTATCTTCTAAATTTATGTGGCTTTCATTTAGTTGTATATTTAATTCCAATTTAAAATTACAGTGTCAATGCTAAAAACCTAACAGAAGCAGGGATGAACAATACCCGGAACGTTGTTCGTTTCACTGTAATTATACCAAATTTAAAATGTTACCTAATCTTCAAAAGACTTTTATTCTGTTCATAATATTATACGGCCATATTTAGTACTATCTTAGATCTATTTATCAAAATTATGTTAAAATAAGTTTAATTAAAATTGTTTTAACTTATCCTTGAAATAAAATGTTTTGCATTCCTGCTTCTATGAGCCTCTTTTTTCTAATTCTATTATAAATGGAGTATAGTTGACTGTGAGGTCCACCTTTTGTCTGTGTATCTTGTTACGTGACCCCATGAATAACGACCCTCTATTTATCTTTTACAGATGCTGGTGTAAAACTCCTTCACTCTCCGTCAGGCTGCATTCAGTGTGTCTATCTGACTACTCCCAGCATGCAACTGGCTTTTAATGCTGTCCCGCAGTTCCTGTGTATTGAAACTGGTAAGTTATCTACTCTATACTGAGTTGGTTATAAGATGCAGACAACAGGTGAAATGCAGTCACGGTTAAGTTCATCAGGGTTGGCACAATTAAATCTTTTTCATTTAAAGGACAATTTAAGAGGATTGTAAGGCTGTAAATTTTCATACAAAAAGCGATAAAGTTTTACGCCCCGTAAACTTAGTTTAATTTTCATATTTTTTGGAAATGTTGTAGATATAGTGAAAAACTGTCTATACGTTTTTTTTTTCAAAGAAGTATTGCGTACTATAGAAGTAATTATGATCTGAATATCTAAATTTTTGACTTAAAAACATGCTCGAGCGTTTTTATTTTTTTAAATTAAACCATACTGAATTACCTATTACATATTATATTAGACCTAGATTAAGATGTACTGAATCTATTGGACCAAAATTGTCTCAAGTCGTTAAGGTTTAGGGAGGGAAAAACGTTATCGCCCTAAACCATATTTCATAAAGGAAATGTAGGTAATTGCCTCCTAGACTTGCAACACTCTCTATCGCACGATACGGGTCGGGGGGCAGGGCCATATTGTATTTGTATTGTTTACCCTGAGGTAGGCAGAGCGAGCGGTATGAAACAGATAGCATTTTTGGAAATACCAACTGGCGCCGCGTATCGGCACTTCACAATCCTCTTAAATCAAATGATTATTTCAATAAAAATCACTGATTTAATCAAGTGTCTTTAAATTACTTAAGAGAAGAAAAAAATATTAAAATTGGAGTCTTTAAGCGACATTTAGATTAGCAAGTTCTTCCTGCAATATCTTGAGTGAGTTCTTGCAGTTCTATGCAATATTTGTAGCACAATTCACGGTTGCAAGTGAACAAGATCTTATTTATTGCTAAGGCGTGCAAGCTGAAAAAATTGCAGAAGTAGCTTGCCGCGGCCATATTTTGGCGTTTACTCATGTAACTTGTAGCAAGGTCTGCAAGCTGCAACACTTGCAAAGTTAGCTTCTGCAAGTTTTATAACTTGTCTAAACCTCACTTTACATGTGATTTACGTTAAATCGAATGCATTAGTGTCGTCATTGTAATATTTGAACAAGAAAATGAATTTTCCGGCCTAGTTGATTTCGATTTTTTATTCTGACAAATTATCAATCGCGCGCGTATGCTGCTGTGATTGACTGAGGAATAGGGTATTTTACTCTATCGCGCGCGTAGGCTGCTGTGATTGATTGAGGAATAGGGTATTTTACTCTATACGAAAAAAAATCTATGTTATTGACACAGTTTAGGCATTAAGCAGTCGGAAAATGTAAGTTT